>OX392465.1:8009863-9209863 GCA_947623515.1 Neoascia interrupta
AATGGGACATTTATGAAAGCTCACTTAAGCTCACTTTAGTCTATTATTGTTAGGCCTTAAGAGTTCCAAGGCGTTTTGGTGCAACGTCCGTGAACGCTCTACTCAACTTCTAGATGATGCCCTTCATGCCCTAGTATGTTTATGTGCATTTTTATGTACATATTTATGCATTAACTAGCATTGCTAGGAGACAAATAGATAAAAATTAAAAAAAACTTAACGCATGTTTTGTGGATTTCGAAGCGGCATTTGACAGGGTTAACAGACAGTCTCTGATGTACACGCTTGTAACACTGGGAGTACCTCGAAAATTCCTAATGCTATACTTAATTTTCTTGCCTCAACCGATGCCACGTTGTGAAGTGGGTCGAACTTCTTAGTTTAAGACAACGACAGGTATTCCTCAAGGCTGCATCCTGAGCCCCATACTTTTTGCTCTGTTTATTGACGATAATTGTGAGGTACTGCGTGGAGGTATTCTTGTTGCGGGGATCCTTACTTAGTCTTATTGGCTGATAACCCTTCTTCCTTGCAGTTGCACCTTTTTGAAGCGCGAAAAATGAGAAGGCGACGAGAAGAAAATTGACTCTTAATGAACCCGTTGCAGTTGTACAAGCGTTTAAATAACTATTTTGCTGACCCATAACTTAAATTTTGCTAAGCACGCAAATCAAAAGAGCAATGAAGCTAAGCTTGCCGTAAGCGTAATGTGCCGTGTTTTTGAGGCAACGATTAACACGTGTATGTGCTATGGGGTCTATATTTTTGGGTATTTACACTTCGAGGCATTCGAAACACTCCAGATTTACTTTTTTAAACGCATCTTCAGATTGCCAAACTCTAAACCAAATTATACCATCTATGTGGAGTGCGGTATAACGCCTCTGTTCATTCAAAACCTTAAAGCCAATTGCGATTACATGATAAGAGTGATGAAAAGAACTGACAGAACTCTTTACAAGTTCATTTTGGTAATACTACTTCAAATGATAGCTTCCCCTTTCAAAGAATGGCATCGACTAGCGCTATCACGAAATTCAAATCTTACACTCAGTGAGTCTGACGTGGACGAGTGGCGGAGTTTGTTTGAAGATGTTATAGCTAAAATAGATGAGGCAACTTACAATCGTCATTTATTAAGAGCATCCTCCACTGTATCCAGGAACACATATAGGAACCTTAATCATCAGCTATCATATCAAACCAACTACTTCAGGAACGACTTTGCGGGTGAATTTTTAGTGCTCCTAAGAGCAAACCTTAATTTCATGCCACATCTAACGGATAAATCTGTAGCTTAATAAAAGAAGAGAAAATGAAGATATAAATCACCTTATTGCAAACTGACCGATTCTGCAAGAAATTCGTCGTCTATATTTCAATAAAAGCTATCTCTCACCTGATAGTCTTTATAAAATTTTGAAAGGAGCTCGGAATGGTTTAACCTCTTGTAGTACTGCGAACATGCCTTCGCACATAGCTTTCGCAATAGTTTAACTCAATAACAAAATAAAATAAAACAGTTATTGCAGTCTAAAGTCACTGACATATATTTTCTTTGGGTTTCAAATCACTTTAAAATTGGTTTCTTTTCTGGTCAACTGAATTAAAACGGACTGGAATTGTATTATACTTTTCAAATTGTTTAATTAATATATATATATATATATTACAACAATATATATACAGGGTGTTTCCAAATTCGATGCAAATATTTTGACACAAGATTCTTGGGTATATTTGAAGAAAAAAATTTTTCTACAGTATGGGCCTATCTCAAATTTTGATACCACTTATTGGGAATTTAAGAAAACACCTACTTTGAGGTACCTTTACCCATACTAACACAAATATCTCCGCTAACACTTACAACAGGTACTTCATTTAGGACTTAAATTTTAGAAGAAATAGTACTCCTTTTAACTGCATTAAAATAAAATTAATGACTTTTTTAACTTTCGAGATATTTGCTTTTAAGTCGGATCCTTTTTCCCTGCCCATGACATTTTTTTTATTTTCAAGACACATTTCTGCGAAAAATGCGTAATAAACATATCGGTAATTTTTTTTTTCTACTGCACCTAACAATATTTAATAAAAATTGCTAAGACAAGTTACCCGAAAAACCCACAGATTTTATGATACTTGGGAAATTCCATAGCAGGTAAAATTATGAAAAACTCTTTTCACGAAGCCGCGACAGGTATAAGGTGGAAATATGATTTGTTACCTACTTTTATAACCGCGATTGACAACAAGAACGATTTTTTGACTATGTATTAATAATTTACGTAGGTTTTAGAGCATGCATTTTTATTAGACTACCTGATAAAAAGGTAATTTCCCTATCATTTTTCTGTTAAATCCCAAAAAGGATTAAGTTTGAGGTTGGTCGCCTAGTTGGAGAATTTACCTAATGTAAATTGTATAAAAGGTTAGAAAACAAAATTAAATCCATCAAAGTCATTTTTGAAGCCGAGGTGACACAACAGTTGTTAAGAAACCCTACTTGAAATGGCATCTTTTACAAACGAAGAATACGCCGATATTATCTACGTTTATGGGATGTGCAACGGAAGTTCTATTAGAGCAAAACAAAGATACCATCAGCTTTATCCTAACCGAAGAGTAGCTAATCCCCGCGTATTTACAAATTCGTTTCGAAGACTTCCGGAAACGGGATCTGTTTGCAACAAGACGACCTAACGCAGGAGCTTCACCAGGAAGAATTGCATGAAAGAATACTGGAAGCGGTTGCAATGATCCATCAATCAGCATCAGGCGCTTATCCTTGCGATTTAATGTTTCAACACATAAAATTGTTCGTCTCCTGCATACGGAAAACTTGTATCCATACCACCATACACCTGTGCAGGAACTGCTTCCGAGTGATTTGGAGCCGAGACTTGAGTTTTGCAACTGGTTGTTAGAGCGGAACTTGGATGACAACGGTTTTATAAGCAGAATCCTATGGACGGACGAATCTCAATTTACTAGAGATGGGATTACAAATTTTCACAATCTACACACATGGGCTGCGGAAAACTCACACACAAGGAGAGAGTCATCATTTCAACACAGATTTAGCGTCAATTTGTGGGCAGGTGTTATTGGAAACAACTTAATCGGTCCCTTCAAACTGCCTCCCACACTGAATTCTGCAAACTATCTGGAATTTTTGCGCAATGATTTAACAGATCTACTGGAGGATGTTCCGGTAACTCAACGAGTTTCGTCATATTTTCAACAGGATGGAGCCCCATTCCACTTTGCTCGCGAGGTTAAGAATTGACTGGATGAAAAGTACGCTGGTCGTTGGATAGGAAAATGGACCAGTTAACTGGCCTGCAAGATCTCCAGACCTTACAATTATGGATTTTTTTGTATGGGGGAGAATGAAAGAACTTGTTTATTCTACAGAAATATCAACTCTAAATGATTTAGAAGATCGCATTCTCCAAGCCTCGTCACAAGTGAGGCAGGAGTTATCCTCAATAAACGTTGACAGCGCAATCCAAAAAACGGGCTCTAGCATGCATACAAAATGGAGGAGGACACTTTGAACACCTTATTTGATTGTAAAGTTAACTTAATGAAATAAAAAAAAAACATAAACCAAACACAAGCATTTTTATTCAGAATAATAGGAATTGAACACTATGAATCGAGTTTTTCATAATTTTACCTGCTATGGAATTTCCCAAGTATCATAAAATCTGTGGGTTTTTCGGGTAACTTGTCTTAGCAAATTTTATTAAGTATTGTTAGGTGCACTAGAAAAAAAAATTACTGATATGTTTATTACGCATTTTTCGCAGAAATGTGTCTTGAAAATCAAAAAAATGTCATGGGCAGGGAAAAAGGATCCGACTTAAAAGCAAATATCTCGAAAGTTAAAAAAGTCATCAACTTTATTTTAATGCAGGTAAAAGGAATACTATTTCTTCTAAAATTTAAGTCCTAAATGAAGTACCTGTTGTAAGTGTTAGCGGAGATATTTGTGTTAGTATGGGTCAAGGTACCTCAAAGTAGGTGCTTTCTTAAATTCCCAATAAGTGGTATCAAAATTTGAGATAGGCCCATACTGTAGAACAATTTTTTTCTACAAATATACCCAAGAATCTTGTGTCAAAATATTTGCATCGAATTTGGAAACACCCTGTATACAGGGTGTTTCAGTTAAGGTGTGACAAAAAGCTAGGGCATATGGGTTGGGTCCAGACAAGCAAAAAATTGTATGGGAGGAGGGTCTATTCGCCTATGTTTAGCCGGGAGGGGCAATTTTCTAAAAACGACTTAAAACAGACAAAAAATATTAAAAAACAATGGTAACACTGACATTTTCAAGATAAACCTTTCTGTAAGGCCAGAAATCTCTTCATTTATTTTAATTTTAAATAAACCTGTTGCCGTTATTTTTTTTTCTCAAAAAATAAAAGACATATGAGCATGTTTTCTGTTTTTAATAACTTATTTACAAGAGCATTAAACTTTGAAAAAAAAAATTTAGCTTAATAATTCAAAAGCGTTTAGAATTCAAAAGCGGGTGCTTAAACTAACAGCAATATTGTGAAGTCAATTGACTCACTTAAACACCGACTTTTTCTACAAGCAGCGTTGAAGCGAAATAGCCAATTGTATTCCACCCCTCAAGATTTTCTACCGCCTTATACTCGTCAAAGTTCGAATGCGCGCATCAATTCATTCTCGATCTCTCTTTCGAACATACGGTGAAGTTCAGAGGTGCTTTAATGTGCCGTACAACACGAATGTAGAATGTCCTAACACAATCAGTCCTTCCTGTCCATTATACAACATGCAGCTATTCGAAACAAAAGTGCACCGGTACCTCTCCTCCTTTTCCTCTTTTTCTAATCTTTTCCGCTGGCGAGATGTGCAATATTTAAATGGCAGCCTAAAGCCTTCAGCCCAATGAATCCGTTGCGTGCGTCACGTTTAAGTACACAACTGACAACTAATGTAAATACGTATACACGTTCTTGTGGGAAGCGGCCCATAGAAGAACGTGTGTGTTTCACTGAGTTGTCAGTTGTGTACGGATGCAATGGATTCATTGGGCTGAAGGCTTAATCCCTTGTTCCCAAGGTTATTGTAAAAAAAACGGAAAACGTGTGGTATGACTTGATTTCCAAAGATGCGATGAGCTTCAAGCAGCTGTTTTTTCGGTTTTGCAAGTTAAACAAGCCAAAAACGAATGAGTAGTAATATCTGTTGTGTGAAATTCTTGTATAACCACAATTTGGTTCAAAAAATCCTAAACTTTCCCAATGGTATAGCAAGACCCTTGGTCTTTTGTCAAAAATGATAAAATTTGTGCATCATTTTCCATTTTCACTATTCCCGCAGCTATCGGTTCTTTACACAAAGCCAATCTGGTCCCATCGCATTTCGCTTTCGCTACCACTTCCACGCTGCCAGGTTGTGCGATTTCTCCATTCATATGCAATAGCGATAGCTCCTATCAATGCACAATGAATCACTTTCTGTTGCCGCCTATCCTTTAAAAGAGTCGCGGCGATTGAGGGCGGCTAAATGGTTCTTCCATCGTTTCCGATCCTCTGCCACCAACTCAAGAGACACAGCCACGATCCCCAGGCGGTTCTCGGAGTTGTTCTTTACGTGCTCTCACCACCTGTTTCTTGGCCTACTAGGGAAGCGACGCACTCACATCTCGGCTAATATGACCCGTCTAGAAAGTCTGTCGGTGGGCATGCGAACAACGTGCCCAAACCATCGAAGAATTGGAGAAGTAGCTGCTCAGCAGCACCGCTGCCGTGCTCAATACACACTTGCGAGTTTTAACGCTCGTTACGATTTGCAATGAATGGTGACGCTGCGGTCTCGTGGAGATTTGTGAGAATTTTTAACCGCAAGAAAGACACGCGGTGACGCAGCGTTATCGCGCTTGTGTGTACATTACTTAATATGTTCGCAAATGCCAAAATGACGCAAGTGTGCATTGGGCCTAAGAGTAACACCAGCAACGAATCTCAGGAATCTCATTTCGGCAGCTTGTACCCCTTCTACCCAAATTTCATGGCCATAGATGACGGTCGAAAACTCCACTCCATGCTCAGCTTTATTGATGACCGGTCGCCGCAGTTCCTTTACTATCGCTCCAGCTTGGCGAATTCTCCAGGATAGCTCCGTATCACTCCTTCCACCTTTCAATGAAAAGACGCCGGGACACTTAAACTTTAATCCATGTTTCAAGGGAGTCCATTTATACATTACACAAGGGGTTTGGGGAAAAACCATCACTTCGGATTTGCTCACGTGTACATTCATCTGGGACAGATTCATTTCCGGAACTCATACAGTGTAAAAAGTGCTCAAGGATTCACAAATCTGCCGCGATCCAAATGGAATAACCTCGATTGGTTTAAAAAGGTGTTTTTCCATGCTGGCAAAACCAAGGCGCTTTTTCATCGGGACTATAGATAATGCTCATATGTCCACTTCTATAAGACAACATTTACATTTGCTGTTAAGAAAACAACATTTGTCTAGTCCGAAGCAAAAAACGTGATTCTTCCAGCTTCCACGAGTTCCTTCTTCCCTTTTTTTCCATTGCATTTTCAGCTCATGGACGATTTTTAAGGCTAGAAACTCCTGTCACTGTCGTATCTCACTCGCATTTGGCGACCGAGTTTGGCATTAAACTCTTTTGTCAGAAATGCATACTAATGAAGTGGACGAATCTGTTTTAACGGCAGCGTAGGTAGGTATGTCAGATCCATTAAACTGCATGCGTATCTTTCAGTCTGTGGGGTGCCGTGGCATAGTGGTTAGTGTGGTTAGTGTGTGTGCTTACTACGCCGGTGGCCTGGGTTCGAATCCTGCCATTGTCACCCGAAAAAAAGAATTGTTCTTTTTCACGGTCCCCACCTCCGCGAGGGTTTGACAAGCCCTCCGAGAGTATCAATTGTCTTGAAAAACTTCTCAAGCTGTTCGGATTCGGCAAAAATTGTAGGTCCCTTTGTATGTAAAAGAAATCAACACAGCAGCATACATTGTTGAGAAGTTGGCCCTGGTTCACCTCGAGCTGTTGCGCCACTCTATTTATTTTTTTTTTCTTTCACGGGTGGAGTTTATCCAACTCGCCAGCCGTAGATGATCCATATCGACATGCATAAAAACTTAAAGTGAAATGACGACCTTTTTGTGTTAAATCCTCACCTGCCATTCTTTATTAAGCTATATTTAACTGTCTTGAATTTGACTTATCCCTCACTGTGTGGACACACTTCATAACCAGACGTTAAAATAATAAAAGAAAAGCTGTAAAAATGGAACATGGCTTCAAAAACGCTGCGTGTCGTTATAATCCGCCAAAATCCGTCCTAAACGCTGCTCTTGCTTTAAGCAACCAACGTAGGCTCGTGATGATCTTTATATAATAATTTCCTTTCTCCTACAGCTTTGGACTAAATTTAAAGTCTAAAGTTAAGTCGTATTTAACTTGTTTGTTCAAGTAACAAAAATCATTTTAAAACAACTACTACTAATGATAGGGCATAAGCCGCATCACCAATTAGATTAATTGGTTAAGGCTGCACCCGCGATAGATGAAGTTAGCAGGATCGTGTCCTGACGGTGAGTAAAAAAAAATTATGTTTTCTGTCGCTGGTATTTATTTGAGCTCCACTCTACATTATCAGAAGTCCATCTGCTTTATCAGGTTGGTGTCTTTTTCAGTGAATTTGACTTAATGAAAAAGCTATTTTTTGGTAAGGTTTTATGCCTGATTTTTTTTAAAATTATTACAGAAATTGCTTTAAAATTCAGGCCGATACAAGGAGCGAGTATATTCGATATAAGCCTTATTTGTTTTACTACCGCTTAAAATCACTTCAAATAATTGTTAACAATGGACCCTTGGAGAGTGTGACCGTTACAGGGCTTGAGCAAATTTACATACCTCCACTTCAAAACACTTGACACTTCATCCGGATCCGCTCTTGTGAATTTAGATAGAATTCCTTTAGTTAAAACTGGAAAACACATGTATAGACAGACACTCGGTTTTATATCAACATTAAGATGGTATAAATGCACTGATTTTTTTATTTTCTATTTTTTGTGAAAATTTTAACACATTCACTTTTTTGTGAGAAGGGGTACACAACACTTTCGAAACGCGAGCTCCAAATTTGAAGAATAAAGACACACTAGATGGGTATTTCGCGGGCACTTGAAATTTTTGCTAAATATTTTTTTTTATTTAGTTATTTTATATCTTTAAAATACACAATAATACGCGATCCCTATATGGTGTTTCGAAGAGAAACAACACGTTTTCGTCCACGTGAATTATTTCTATTTATTCTCTGATTAAACCGTCGTCGATGTCGACAAACAAAAAAAAAGAACGAGAAATATTCTCATGTGTGTTTTGCGGTGTGCGTCGCCTTTATAACGTTCATCACCACTTGAAACAATCGGATCTTGGTCGCCGCCACGAACGCCGGACAAGTCAAAAACGATGTATTATGTACGCGTAGTCATCTGAGAAAATCCCAAAACCAAAAACAAATCGCCTAATAACTTAAAGGCAGCGCGGTTCGTCTGCTACTAGCGAATGATCATGAAAGGCTGCATGGCATGGCATGGAATACAAATTCGCCGGCCGATGAACTCTCCATCAGCCTCATCATCATCATAAACACAACACACAGCGGCAGCACGGCAGTTTTCAACAGCAGCAGTGTACCACCAGCGCAGCATCCTTTATTTTTCTAACCCAACTCTCGTTCGCTCTCCAATATCGTCGAAGCCCAAGCCCAACAGCACACGACGACGACACGACACACAGATAGTGTACAACACTGTAAACAATTCTAATGTGTGTGGAGATACTGAGGGAGGAACGGAGGATGAATCTTCGTATAATGATGCTGTGCTCTGCTGATGCTGAGAGAGCAAATAAGAGAGCTGGTGCACTTGGCATGCGTCACATATTGCACATATTGTTGGTTGGTTGGCTGCAGCTGGTGTTTGTTTTTGTATCCCATATAGTCGTAAGGTTATACAGGTGTAGCGGCAATGAATTTTGCTTTGCAGTGTGACCAGCCTGGGAGTTTTCGTAACAGATAAATTATGATTGTTATTCGAATTTTGGACTCGAGTCAAATATCGTGGTGGAAATTATAATAAACAATAGACATCTGGAATGAATGTCTTGAAATCAGTTACAAGACATTCATTTTTATCCAGGTATCTTACGCACTGCACACAAATTTTGAAACCTCAAGTGAATGGATCACTTACTATTTATTTTTTTTATGAGTATTGCACTCATTGACAATAAAAAAAATTAGTTCAGTGCACCTACGTACAGTAGGTGCCCTGAACTGACTGCACTGAATGAAATGAGTGCACTAGTTCACTCAGTAACTGTCTCTTTTGACATAGACCTCTTTCAAACACAGGTCTTGAACGTATAATTTTACTGAATAGAGTGCAATGAAGTACTGCACACGTCTGAAACGATGAAATGAGTACATTCATGCAGACCTTTAATAAACAAACTTAGAAAAAGTTTTTTTTTTTTTTGATGATGTAAGAAAATACCCAATGTAAGAAAATACCCACAGACACCTTCACTACAGGCCTGTATGTGCGACTATCTCTAATTTAAAAAAATAAAATAAAATAAATAAAAAAAAAAATAAATAGAGTGGCGCAACAGCTCGAGGTGAACCAGGGCCAACTTCTCAACAATGTATGCTGGTGTGTTAATTTCTTTACATACAAGGGGACCTACAATTTTTTGCCGAATCCGAACGGCACATTGAGAAGTTTTTCAAGACAATTAATACTCTCGGAGGGCTTGTCAAACCCTCGCGGAGGTGGGGACCGTGAAAAGAACAAGTCTTTTTTTTCAGGTGACGATGGCAGGATTCGAACCCAGACCTCCGGCGTAGTAAGCACACACACTAACCACTACGCCACGGCACCCCACGGCACCCCACCCAATTTAAAAAAATACTCTTTCTTAATTTTATCTGTGTTAGAATAGTGCTATCGCATTAATTTTTGGTATGTAACATTGACTTGTAATTGTCTTTGAAGTGGCCAAAAAATGTTAGCCTTTCATTGACCACGCCCACTTTTTTAAGGGATTTTTGTTTAAAATGGCTGTTTTTCAATAAATATATATGAAATTTGATTAAAAATTATATTACAAAAAATGTAGATATTAGCATTTTCTAACTTTCATGTATCGGTATTATGTGCCTCCGCCCACTTTTGTGGGTGTGGCGTAAACAAAAGTGATTTTTTTAAGTTAAAAAGGCGGAGTCTTAGACCGAAATGTATGCAACCAACTAGTATAAAGAATTCAACAGTTATATTTTTGTATCCCGACCACTTTTTGGAGGCGTGGCAGTTTTTCTGGTATGGTCGGGTTTTTGCAATCCGTCGTAGATGGACTGAAACTCTTGCATACGCACTGTTGCACTTTCCCACTTTTTATTTGAAAGTAAAATCCTTCCGGTTAAAAATGGAAAATAATTTCATTCAAATGACTGCCTCGGCTAGCCATGCAGTAGCCCACACGATCGGTCCAACTTTTAAGCACATTGTTGATTGTTTGCAGCTGATGAAAATCAATGGCTTCACGAATATTGACCTTTAAAGCGTCAATTTTCTCTGGCTTGTCGACTAACAGTTATATTTTACGGCACCCCACAAATAATAGTCCAACGGTGTTCGAGGTGGCCAAACGACATCAACTCTGCGGCTGATAATGCGATCTTCAAAAACAGGGCGCAAGACATCGAGTGCAGCTTAAACTGTGTGGCACGTAGCGCCGTCCTGTTGAAGCCAAAGGTGCCAATATCCTCCTTTTCAAATTTTGTGATCAAAAATTCGTTCAACATGGCCCGATAGTGATCGCCATTGATTTCAACGTCCACTTCTTGCTCACTTTCGAAGAAAAATTGCCCAATTATTCCTCTGGACCAAAATCCGCACCAAAAAGTGACTCGTTTTGGGTGTATCGGCTTTTCAATGTATGCGTGCGGGTTTTCTGCGCCCCAAATGCGACAATTTTGCTTGTTTACATACCCGCCAAGATCAAGATGAGCTTCATCTGAAAACATGATTTTTTTGGCAAAATCGGCATCTTCTCTAAGTCGATCGCAGGCCCACTTAGCGAAGTGAAAACGCATATTTCCCAGCATTGTTCAAGCATATACACAACGATATTCGTTCAGCGGAAGGATCACTTATTATTTGTCAAATCAGACATGGGCTAAGTGTTACCCTTCACGAAATAAGCACTAGTTAAAAAAAAAAGTTAGATGGCGGACCCTTTATATTTAGTGAAAAATATTTTTTTTTAGAAGTTTCGATGAGTTAAGTCTGCCTCTAAGTGTGAACAGAACGTAAAAAGATATGAAAAAAAAAATTAGTTTGAAATTTAGGAAAAGCTTGCATGACAAGTGTAGTGTGACAAGTGCATGTGTAGTGCAAGAGGCCGGCAAATTTTTCTTAAGGTGAGATAGCCGATAGGATATAAGACAGTTCGTTTAAGGTAGATTAAGACTTGTGCATATACACTGTTGCACTTTTTTGCTAGTTTTTTTATAGCATATTATACAAGAGTATACCCGAGTAACACACTCTGGAACCATAAGCTTTTTTTTGACTATTGGACTTAATACACAAAATGCTCTTCGGTAGCACTAACGGTTTTGCAAGGTTTCGTTACCGTCACATTGGCACGCAGCTAATTTACTTATAAATTTGGTAATAGAAAAGTTAACAACACCATAATTATAAAAAAAAACTAGTACTATAAGCTTTCCTTGCACTGAAGTTATAATGTAAAAATTGCTGAGGAGTTACAGGACGTTTCCTACACGTTTCTAGCACATATCTTATGACACTTAAGATTTGACACATCCGAAGTACTACTTTGCACTCTTATTGCCATGATTAGGGGTTGCCATGACGTCACACAAAAGAAAAGAATGATAGAAATTGCTTTGAGAATATTTTAAGAAAAGTATTGAGAAATAAGACTTTTAACTGGTAGTAGTAGTAGTAGTATAAATATCTTTATTTCATATTATAATTATATAACTACAGAATATGTAGCAAAAAATTCAAATTGATTTACAATTAAATTACGAATATGTAATAGATAGGAACATTATGTTGCCAAAGAACAAGTGGCAAAGGTACCATTATTTGTAGAACATTTTTTATTTATTAATTTAACATTTGATAGGCACAAAGTTAAATATATGAATATGTATACGTATGCAATAGCAAAAATAATAAAGGTTAATTTCATAAGGAAAATATTAATTTAATAAATAAGAAACAGATCAACTGAAGCATGATCGTAGGAGAAAAGCCAAGTTCAAACATTTTTAAGTAACAATGATTGCTTCCTCTCGTATCTGATACTATCGGGTAAACTATTCAAAAAACGAGGTGCTGTGAAGGTAAAAAACGAGAAATAAAGTGCTTTATTGACTCTTGGTAAAGATACAGGATTCCTCGAATTATTATATTATATCATTCTATTTATTTTTAATAGAATGATATGAGTTTAAACTAGATTACATTAAGGTTAGAAAAATATCTCACACTAAAATTTCATATCTGCTTTTATTCAAATTTAGGATACTATTAACCCTTTTTTTATTAATTTATTTTCTTTTGTCTATTTCTATCGGGTCAAAAAAATTATGTTTGGCTTTTGTCCAGCCAAAAGTTTTGGATTCAAAGCACACGGGAGGGTCTATGTTCAAACCAGCAGCGGCGCGCGGAGGCGGTGAATGATATAAAATATTTCTAATTGCAACTCAATTTGCCACTTGCATAAATCTCTTTTTAGTGAACAATTCCAAAAACGTTGGAATTCTCAGTTGTTGGCATCCGGTTTTACCAAGCACGATTTGATTTTCGCCACCTTCAACATCCTACTCAAGAGAAATCCCTTTAAATGCGAGATTAGAGATTGCAAAATTATGAACCCAAGGCTTTTGGAGAGGATATATATCGAGTAATTTGGCAAGAAGTTTACTTCATGTCTTTTGCAGACGAACAAGTCGCATTTTTTAAAAGAGTTCTATTGTCTTTGATGCCTAAAAATGCTGCACAAAAATCAAAAGTCATTCGATGTAAAAGGGAAACTTGATTCACGAAACAGATTCTTGATGCAGTTAATGAGCGAGATACAGCCTACAACCGCTGGAAACGATCTAAACTTACTGAGTTACATGCCAACTTAAAAAAAAAGAAAAAGTTCGTAAGATAATCTAGCAAACTAAGGGAATTATACACTTATCGACTCGATCCAAGTCTACATCCAAAAAAGTTATGGAATAATCTTCGTGACCTAGGTGTTGGCCGGCAAAGAAATAGTGACATACTTGATATTGATCTCAACGTTATGAACGCTGAATTCATCCAGTCGCGACGTCAACTCCTAGATTCAGGCCTTATGTTACCTTATGTTACCTTAACGAAAGAGTGTGTAACACCGAACCGACCAGCAGTCGAATACTTCACGGACGAGGACGAACTTGCACTTGAGACCGATTCAGTCTTAAGGAAAAGGTCTAGCAAGAAGCGAAAGGCGAATTCCTCTCCCGAAGTAATACAAGAAGACGATAAGCCCTCTGGCTCAAACAAGGCTAAACCAGAAGCGAAAATTCGTCCACCTCCCGCAATAAACATCGTCGGGATAGCAGACCTTGGGAGATTGCGCAACCTTCTTGCAAACACGGTGAGAACAGAAAACTATAAGCTTACTTCGCACCGAAATAACGTGTGGAAAGTAAATGTTGACAACGCCGATTCCTATCGCGCACTGTCTCTTAGACTGAATGCAGAAAGAATCGAGTGGTATACTTATCAAAATAAGTACGAAAAACCACTGCGAGTCATTATAAGGGGGCTCCACCCATCATGCACAAAAGAAGACGTTGTAAGAGACGTAAAAAATAAAGGCCTTAAAATTATTGATGCCGTCAATATCATTAAAAAGGAAAAGCAACGCACGGAAGGAGAAAGAGACACTGTGATCAGACGGCCTTCCACTTTTTATGCTCTCCTTTGAAAGGACTGAGAGCATAAACGACATTTATAAAATGAAAATGATACTCAACATCAGGGTTAAAATCGAACCCATACGAAAGGGTAATACTGATACCACAGTGCAAGCGAAGCCAAGAATTCGGGCACACAAGTGCCTACTGCCAAAAAGAACCACGTTGCGTGAAATGTGCCGGAAAACACCTCTCAATAGAGTGCAAAGTTGACATAAAGGCTCCAGCAGTTTGCGCCAATAGCCACGGAAACCACCCCGCAAACTATCGAGGATGCGAAGTAGCCATAGAGCTGCAAAATGGACGAGAGCCTCTTAAGGAAAATACTAGAGGTCAGAATCAAAGCCTAGGACGCCCAAAAACTGCTGAAACTCCTAAGCCAAAGACTCCAAAGACGCCAAAGCCGATCAAAAGTGCGAGATTGGCAAAGGAGGCGTCGACAAAAGTCGTAAAAACTCCACAAAAGAGCGGCGCCAGTTCAAGTGCAGCGGAGAAACCACCACTGGTCGGACCGAAACCATACGCACAGGTTGCGGCAAACGAAAACAAGGCAAGATCGCCCACAACAGACGCAGTGTCTCAGATCCTCGCTGTAATCTTGGAGAAACTTGAGAATCAGACTAAAATCAACAAAGTTATATTTGACAAACTGAGCAAGCTCGAGTTTAAGCCTCGAAAAAATTACAAGAGAACATGAATATGAAACAGTTATTTAAAATACTAACATGGAATGCAAACGGCCTTCTGAATAAAATAGACGAACTAGAAGTATTTCTACGGAAAAACAATATTGATATTTGCATGATTACGGAAACTCACCTTAAAAACGGGTCTACACCCAAACTTAAGGGTTACAATGACTATCACGCACATCACCCTTCGCAAAATTCGATCAGTTCAGTTTCTGTAAAAATTGACTGCTTAGATTATAACATTGCATCTTGTTATTTCCCGCCAGGATATAGACTGGTGGAAGACGATCTTGAACGTATGTATGACTTCATTGGGTCCAATTTTATCATTGGGGGTGACTTTAACGCGAAGCATACTTTTTGGGTCTCACGATGCAATTCAACAAGAGGCAGATTACTGTACAAAAATAGTATGAAGCGTGGGGTGGACTTTTTCTCCACGGGTAAGCCAACATATTGGCCAACCGATAGGAATAAAAAGCCTGACCTTGTCGATTTTTTCATCGCTAAAGGGTACCCCAAATACCTTACGCGAATTAAAGAGTGTTATGATCTTTGCTCAGACCACTCAGGAGTTATCTTGAAGATGGGTGGAAGACTGGCGAAAATAGAAAGAGCTCCTAGATTAGCTAGCAAAAACATGAACTGGGACTGTAAGGAGGGAGTTGGCTTGAATGTGCCATTGAAAACTCCTTTCGAGTTAGAAACCGCAGTTGACAAATTCATTGAAGCAATTCAGAGCGCTGCTTGGAACAACAATTCGTCCCAAAAGAACGCAGTTAGCACCGACGGGCATGTACGTAAAACATATCCGCTCGAAATTGAAGAATTGATTCGTGAAAAGAGAAGAGCGCGTAGGAGATGGCAAGCACGAGGGCCCCCCAGACAAAACCCTATTGAACCACCTCTCTAACAAACTGAAAGGAATGTTGCAAGATCTTAAAAATCGTGAGACCACTGAATAAGGCTTGTCGGCGGAAAGGAGCTCAAACTACTCGCTGTGGAAAGCAGTTAAGTCTATCAAGAAACCTATAATCCACTCGGCACCAATAAAAAAAGCTAACGGCGAATGGGCAAGAGAAGACAAAGAGAAAGTGAATTTGTTTGCTAAACACTTAGAAGAAACATTCAAGCCTTTCGACGGTCCGCCGTTGGCTGACGTTCTAAACAACAACGGGGAACCTGATAGCTTTAGAATAAAAAAAAATTTCGTAAGTTGTACTCCGACAGACAATTAGCAAACTTAAAAATAATAAGGCCCCGGGCTACGACCTGATCACTGGCGAAATATTGAAAGAGCTACCAAAAAAGGCATTAGTCAAGCTACTTTATATGATAAACGCTTCTCTTAGACTTCTATACGTTCCAAGACAATGGAAAGTTGCTGAAGTCATTATGGTTCCAAAATCGGGAAAATGCGCAAATGATAAAAAATCTTATAGGCCAATATCGCTTCTGCCGATAATATCGAAAGTATTCGAGAAACTTCTGCTGAATCGATTACAACTAATAATTGCAGAAAGACGCTTGATCCCGGATCATCAATTCGGTTTCAGACCTAACCATTCCACAATAGATCAAGTCTACAGAATAACGCATGAAATTAAAAAAGCCTTAGAAGGGAAAAAAATATGTTCAAGTGCTTTCCTCGACGTATCGCAAGCCTTCGACAAGGTTCGGCACGAAGGTTTGAAATATAAGCTACGGCAAAACTTGCCGGAAGACATGTTTAAAATATTGGAAAATTATCTTGAAAGCAGACTCTTTCGTGTAAGGTATAGTAGTGAATACTCGAGTTTCAAGCAAATTCGGGCTGGCGTACCCCAGGGAAGCGTCCTCGGTCCGACCCTGTTCCTGCTCTACACAAGAGACATACCTCTAGATGACGAGACTATCGTGGCCACGTCAGCGGACGATATGGCCATCCTGGCAACAGGTGAATCAGTCGAGTCATCAACGAGAAACCTCCAACGAGCATTGGACAGAATTTGTGTCTGGACGAAGACTTGGCGAATCCTCTTAACGAGAACAAGTCTACGCATGTGAATTTCACTTACAGAAGGGTTAACAATTTACCTCTGTTCATAAATTCTGCGTGCAAATACCTTATGCAAATGAAGCGAAGTACCTAGAGATGACACTGGACGCTAAACTAAGGTGGCAACTACACGTAAAGAAGAAGCGTGACGAGCTCGAGATTAGGCTCAGGGAAATGTATTGGCTTATTGGAAGACTTTCGAAATTAAGCATATATAACATACTGCTCTTGTACAGGTAGGTGTTAAAGCCGTCCTGGACATACGGTATACAACTTTGGGGTTGTACCAAGCCGAGCAACATGTCCATGTTGCAGACTTTCCAAAACAAGACACTAAGAGCAATTGTGAATGCTCCATGGTATATTAGGAAAAGTGATATTCACAGAGATTTAGGAATAGCTACCGTGAGCGAAGAAGTAACAAATTTTGCTCGAAAGCTAAATGCTCGCCTTCATGTTCATTGCAACAATGAAATGATACGTACTCTCAACGAGACTCTTAACGATGTAAACAACGAGCGACGACTACAAAGAATAAGACCCTTCGATCTAGCGACGTAGGTTGAAGCCGCATGAATGAACGGCTTAGTAGGTGCATTAACTGGAAAGCAACCTATCCAATGCGATTAACACTATGGAAGCGTAAACTAGTTGTTAAGTTAACTTAGTTGAAGTCAAGAAGTATTATGAGAGAGCGAAAATTTACTACTATGAAGTGCGTTCTGGCAGTTTCATAGTGTCTCTCATAAATGGGTGGTTTTTTAGCACGTGGAAATCGGGCATAACCAATATCGGCTACTTCGGTATTATGTACCTACTATAGTGGGCGTATTGGTAGTTTTGAAAGATTTTGGAGTTTTAGTCTCCGTCCATCCTAGTATTAAAAAAAAAAAAAAAAAAAAAATGTTACCTTACGCAAACGAAAGTGGTAGTTTTGCTTTTAAGAGATTTGCAGGGTCTAATGCTATTGATTTTGACGAGATTCATTCAATCTTTGTAAAAACAGTTTTTCCCTGACAATTACACATCTCTTTAGTACCATTATTCTCACGAGCGCATTTCCCTTAGTTTGGAAAATTGCGAAAGCAATCCCAGTTATGAAAAAACCTGTAACTGTTTAGCTCAGACCCGGGTTAAGACCTAAATCTACTTTGCCTTATCTTTTGAAAGTACTAGTGAAAATTCTTCATAAACAGATCTTGTGTTTCCTCGAGGTTAGAAATGTGTCTGAGTGATAATCAGTCTAGCTGTAGAGCTAAACATGGCTGTGTCTAAGCTCTTGTTAAGGTTCAGATTACATCAGAAACGCCATAGACCAAGACTTCGTTACATTGCTTTGTTTCTTGACTTTTTGAAGGCATTTGACACTGTCGATCACAAAACTTTAGTTTACAAACTAAACCGATTTTTTGGTGTGCTCCCTGTAGCTCAGTTGGTAGAGCATTACTTGCGACAAGTAAAAATTGCAGGACCATCCCCTGCCGGTAAACCACACACGATTTTTCCTCGACATTTGCGCCCGCTAATATTTCAACTCCACTCTATGAATTATAGTTTTTTTAGCACTTGGTTGTTGAAACTTTAATTTAGCGGTTCCAGCGGTGCCATTCTATTTTTACATCTACCTAGGGTATTTTAATTTTATTGCATAGTTTGTAACACAGTGAAAAAAATCACCGTAGACCCCTTAGGCTTATCGCACACTACCAATTTTTTAAAGCAACAATGGTTTACTCACAATTCACGACAGTAGCGCTCACATGAGCAACTTTTTTGATTTGCATGGTTACCTATACACAAACCCTGATGAAATGTTTAACTGTTTGCTCTCTAAAATGTCGCCAAAATGAAAAAATTAAAGCGTTTCATGGCAGCATTCAAAAACAAAGCTGCAAGTATTAAAAAAGTCATATGTGACCGCAAGCAACTAAAAAATCTGTGGCAAAATACAGATTTAAAAGTTTCCGCAAACTGATTTCGTGGCGGTTACGCATTCCCGTACAAGCCCGTAGGACACGAAATAAATAATCAAATCGTTGTGTGACTAAAAGTGTTATGTGTGCAATTGTATGAAGCATCAATAGTTTACTCACGATCCACGATAGCAGCGCTCAAGGGGGCATCTTTTCTAGTTGTACACATATATACAAATGAAATATTGTACCCTTTGCTCTCTAAAATTTCGGCGACTTGGAAGAAATTGAAGGGTTTCACATTCACGTTCGAACATTAAGTTGCCTGCGCTAAGAAGTGTTTATTGATAGCGAGCAAATAAAAAATATGTTTAAAAAACACAGATCTTAAAGTTGCCCAAAATTGGTTTTGTGTCGGTCACTCGTGTGCGCGCATTCCCATTCCCATACAACTCCCGGGACTCAAAAAGGCAATCAAACCGTTGCGTGACTCAAAAGTGTCATGAGTGCAAATAGCCAAACAGAAAAAGATTTAGAAATAACAGAATCGGAACAGCATTTTTTTTAGTTTTTCTGAAAAACCATCGAACGTTGCATAACAAAAGCTATTTCTTTGGCTTCACCTATGACCTCTAAATAGGATTACGACCTATTACAAGTCACCCTCGCCCTGTATATAGTAGACATTAGACAAGACACCACCTGCTAGAAATTGATTAAAATTTTATGTCAGACTTCGGAGCTTGCATAGTGGATAGAAATATGGTCACCTTGGAAATATGGTTATCAATTCACTCTACTCAATGCACAGCAGGTTACGAGTTTGTATTTGTGTTTTGATTCATTCCGTTAAACGTTGTTTCTCCTGCGTGCGCGGAGAATGTTAAATTTCAGCCGCGCTCGCCAATAGGATTTTACCCCCCCCCCCTATCTGTTGTGTGGTGGGGAATCACGAAACGCCCACCGATTACTGTTAGGAGCTTGGGCCACGCCTCTTTGATATGCTCTAGGCAAATTGTTTGAACTCTTCTATTGTCTCTCGGGTAACAATTGGTGACGAGACACATGAAATGCTCCCATAGAGCAGTGCTTCAACCTAAAACTACAACACCTCTCTCGCTCCACTGTTTCGTCGGTGTGCGGTGCCGTGCCGTGCGGCGGTGTGTTCGCCGTTCATTGAGAAAAAGCTATGTTCACTGTTTTGTTCACCTCCTTCTTGGTTTTTTATATTTCTATTCACTTCACATTCGTTTCTTGATTCTCTGGATATGTATGTAAATGTGTCTTCCTTGGTTTTGTTTATTTTTGCAAATTTGCACCATTTAAAGAGAAGAAAGAGATTATACCACCCCCACCCAGCCTCCTTCGAGTGCTTTTGCTATTGATTGGCAGCTGTGGATGTGTGTGCAGTGCTGATACGACAATTTCAATTCAATTTTCTACACACACATTTTGTTCACCCTAAAATCTTCAAATTTTTCTTAGGCGAATTGTGGAGTGTAGTGTAGGTACCTACTAAAGTACTGGCGGGCGGCGGTGGCGGGTGGTGAAGATTATTTCTTTGGATTTTTTTTTATTCTTATTTGAACTTTTGTCATGTGCTTCCTCTTTGCTTGAGAGTTTTTTTGTTGGGTCTTACAGGTGTATGTGGAGATGGAGAGAGCAAGAATAAACAATCGTGTTGTGTGTGTATGGACGAATGGTATTAGGAGCCAAGCCTCAGAAGCGTAACAATTGAATTGTTATTTGCTGGGAAAATGGTATTCTTGCTCGCTCTCTTCGATTGTGGACTATTTGGGGCGGTTGTCTCATTGTTGTTTTGGGCAGAGACTTGTGTTCTATTAATTGTTGGTGGCTTTTTCGCATTAAGGGTGAAACAACGAATCAGAAATGTGCAGTCAGTGTGTGGGTTAAGTGATCTGGGATATTGCAAATACAAATTTATATATAAGTAGGTAAATATTGTATATTATATAGCCATGTACGTGCATAGCGATGCACTTAACTGAGGGATTTTCTATCAGCATAAGCTTAAATACCTACCTACCTTACAAACACACATGGTCGGGTGGGTACCTTACCTATTTATGTGTATATAGGTGGGTACCTACCTAAACAGGTAGATTGTAAGCGAAATTCTTCCTTATTCCGCCTAAGAATTGAGCATTGTTTGTGACACGGTCCAAAATATGTAGGTAGGTACATGTAGGCATGCATTGAAATAATATAGGTATAGGTACCTACTACGTACCTACAGCCAGCTTGTCGTTAAAGTAGGTAGGTACCTAGATCAGATAAGCTCGAAAAGCCTGTTATGTTAACTTGCTTAAACTCACATGTAACGTAGGTAGGTATTAAAGGGAAAAGTTTCTTGATAAGTGGAAATACCTACCTACTTACCTTTCCCTTATAAGTGCCTATGAAGGTACTTGTCTAGGTCTATATAGACCTACCTAGAGTCGTAAGTTCCTTAAAAATCTGCAAAAAGCCTTAGGCTAAGACGCCAAGGTCAACAGGCAGGTAGGTAGGTAGGGTAGGAGTACCTACTTGCTATACTGGATTCGTGGTCCAGATAGGCCCTGGATGAATTTGCATACCTACGCAGGTACTGAATTTTTTACTCGAATTTCAAAATTTCATAATAGGTTGGTACCTAGTTGACCAGAATGGAAAAGAACCGTTTGGTATTGTCTAAAATTCTTCACCACTCCTTTATCAATTTAGGTAGGCATAGGATGAAATACCTGACCATGTTGGAATAGAAGGAACGAAGCTGCGGACTCCTCATCAAGGCAAAGAGCGGCAGCAGATCCCTCCATACATAGGAGAAAATTTCTGTGGAAAAAGGAAGAGGGAAAAGGGAGAAGGTAAATCGAGCTTAGGCTTGGAAAAGCCTTCAAGGCCTGAGAAAAGCTAAGAAACTCCGAGCCCTAGGGGTATAAAGTTTCCCACTATAATCCAGAGGAAATTCAAGACATGGACCGGCCTCAGTAAAAATAGCCCACTATTTTATATATATGATATAATATTATATAATACCTAATTATATAGTTTAATTGGAGTTTAAAATTTTTAAAGATAATGGATCAAATGTTTTTCAATCTACTTTTAGAGGTATCTACTTTTAGAGGTCCGTCCAAAAATGGAAAAACGACCTCTTATGGTATCACAACGTTGTCCGTCCGTCCATTGTATTAGGAGAATTTAACGCTAGAATTGGAGAAGAACAATGCTGCTCAGAGTTTGCATGGCCATCTCCTTCCCTGCAGGGCAATATAAAATCAGCGGATGTGATTCTGGACGACAGAGGTAAAAAACTCCTGGTGACGGTTTTGAATTTTGACATGACAATAATTAACGGCAGAAGTGTGAGCGATAGTAATATAGCGAATTCAGTTTTTTTGTTGACAAGGAAGCTCTGCCATAGATTCTTGTTTTGTGTCAAAGAATTTTTCGCTGGGCTTAAATGATCTTAAGGTTGGTATGGTACACAACTGTTTTCGAATCATCTGCCAGTTGAGATTCTACTAACGACTGACATAAATGAATCGAATACGCCCAAACACAAAGAGATGAATCTATTGCCTAGGTTAAGGCTAATAAATCTCTCAGTACCAGCATATTCTTAGCATGGAAGTTAGCCGAACGTCACCCCAACTGCAACGTCACCCAAACCCCAAATTATCGTCTATATACTATAAACTTATTTCGCACCGAAATAACGTGTGGAAAGTAAATGTTGACAACGCCGATTCCTATCGCGCGCTGTCTCTTAGACTGAATGCAGAAAGAACCGAGTGGTATACTTATCAAAATTAGTACGAACTAGTGTGAGGGTGACAATCCGCTTAGGCGAATCGTTGGATACCCCATCCCAATTGAGCACTGTCTAGCTCCGAATTTTGATAAATCTTGGTTGTTAAATTTCAGTGAAGAATCTTCTCCCTAAGAAAGGGGCTTGGCATCCACGATCCACCCCTTCTCAAAAACATCGTATTTTTGTATATATTTTTATCAGAAGTGGTATACACGTGTTGACTGCATTCTCATATCAAAAATTTGGTTTACACTTAAAAACGCCCCCAAAAGTGGGCGTAACGAAAATTTATTCACTTAAGTTGATAGCTTGAACATTTCATAGTGCAAGTTTTTTGGATTTAAAGCAAATATATCAAATAAAAACCGTTTATTAGAATGCATATTAAGTATGTCCACTGTCCACGCCTACAAGGGGGCGGTATTCGATTTTTTTAAAGGCCAATCACAACACACTTAAGCGAAGATATCGCATACCAAATTTCAGCTTCTTGCGACAGCCTTGATTTTCATGCTATTAAGTAAAGTGGGCGTGTGAGTGGGCGGATTTCAAAAATTTTTACACTTGTACTGCTTCGGGAACGAGAAAGAACAGAGAGCAAGTTTCAAAATCCTATCTCAAAATTTAAGGCCTAAAAACTACCGCCATGGCTCATTCGACTTACAATTCGGTCTCGATTAAATGCCCTTAAGATCTTGGGGGTCTACGGCTACGGTTATGATTTCTCTATGTTACAAACTATGAATCAAACTTAATATACCTCCTATCCTATGGGATCGGGTATAAAAACCACTGCGAGTCATTGTAAGGGGGCTCCACCCATCAAGCACAAGAGAAGACGTTGTAAAAGACCTAAAAACTAAAGGCCTTAAAAATATTGATGCCGTCAATATCATAAAAAGGAAAAGCAACGCACGGAAGGAGAGAGAGACACTGTGGTCAGAAGCGGCGTTTCAATTTTTATGCTCTCCTTTGAAAGAACTGAGAGCATAAACGATATTTACAAAATAAAAATCAAACTTAACATCAGGGTTAAAATCGAACCCATGCGAAAGGGCAATAGACTGATACCATCTTTTATCCCCCCCTTCTCAGTGGCCCTGCTAATAATATCGATTCAAGGAGGCACCTGAATGTCAAGTTAAGAGGCAAATTCGAAGAGGAAACAATTTCATCTTTGTACAGGGAGTATTACAGTCGGCTCAACTACAATCTCATGGAAAGAAATTGTTCCACGGAATGCTTTAGCACAGCGATAAATTTCAACGATTTTCAAGGCTAAAGGAGAGCTTCTGGGGCTTAATTATATGCCTCATAGAGAGGACCCTTCTGTTTGCTGCAGCCTATGCAATTTAAATGTGCGCGAAGGTGTCTTTCTCTTCCTGGCGGTATGTCCTATCTTGGGTGAATTAAAAACTCTTGAGTATACTTAACTGAGTGGAGGGATGGGATTCTCTTTACAAATTTGCAAGGAAGCGCTAGAGTATAGATTTAAACTAGTAACAGGAAACTTTCAGCATTGTTTGTTTTTTACCAAATATGTCAGTAAATTCATTTTATTTTTTTTCTCCTTAACTTTTTTTCCAAAGAATTTTTGTACTATTGATACCTACTTAAAAAAATTATAAGAGTAATTTTTTTATTTTTTGTTACGGCCGAAGCTATATGCTTTTAAGCGACTGCTGGTAGTTGGTAGAATTTATATTCAAAAAGTTTTAATGAACAAATAAAGCAATTTTAAAATCTAAAATCTAAATTAAAAAAATGCCAAAATGATGCTTAAAACTGTTAGTAAGTGTTAACGTGTGTATGCAGAATTACAGTCCCATAAACGGACCCTTGAATACCCCATACTTGCCCACGTTGTAAATTATTATTGTCGTTTTTTCAAGATTTGTGGCAATTGCAAATTTTTAAAAGGGTCGTGGTCCAACCGCCCTTATTGCAAGCTATCAGTATTAGCATAGACCTCCAAGTTTCGCTTAAATGTACTTAAAATTGTAATTTTTTCGTTCAAATTCAATATTTCGGTGAATGCGACCCCTCAAACGAGGCGCGGCTAAAAATTGTGCTAGAATGAAATCTAGAACGAATTCTCGTTTGCCTTGAATGCTTATTTTTATTTCTTTTTATACCCCATCCCATAGGATAGGAGGTATATTAAGTTTGTCACATAGTTTGTAACACGGTGAAATAATAATGGTAGACCCCTAAGAGCTTAAGGGCATATGATCGAGACCGAATTCTGAATCGAATGAGCTATGTCCGTCCGTCCGTCCGTCTTTATGTCACATGTTTTTAGGCCTTACATTTTGAGCTAAGGTTCTGAAACTTCGTACGTAAGGTCCACGTCATGCGAAGCAGTACAAGTGTGAAAACTTTTGAAATCCGCCCAAAGACACACCCACAATCGGTCTAAATGTGCAACCACCTCCAGAGTTTTAAAAACTGTAAGACGTTCTAAAAGGCTGAAATTGGATTGGGATGGGGTATAAACAATAATTAGGCATCTGCCTACTCAGAATCGCAAAATAATTGTATGGCAGCCCTTCGCCACCAACTTAAGTGACACAAGCGCGATCCCTAGGCGGATGTCGGAGATGTGCTTTACCTGATCTTACCACCACTTTTTTGGGTCGACTTTTTGGTCGCTCTAAACGACCAAAGCCATCCTAATTCTTTGAAACTATGTGTCACAATAAAGTCCTATTAAAGTTATCTAACTATTGGCCAGCGTATGTTTACATAAATAAAAAAAATCAGGTGACCAAAACACAAACGCTTAATTTGTCAATCAAACACCAAAAATTTACCCTTTTTCATGCTACACGCAAAAAATCAATACAAACAAATTAGCGAACAAGTTGGCCTTTCTTCTGTATACCTACATTGGAAGCTCACCAGCATGTCCTGCTGACCATATACGTATGTCCTTACAAAGCCACTATGTCAACTTTATCCGCCACTAACTATAGATAGAAAACAATAAAGCGGATTCGGTCGGCCTTGGGGGAAAGCAGCGGTGCATACAATGTAAATCTTAAATCATTGGGTACTGCCAGACTGTTTTGTTTACTTTAAGCTCTGTGATGCCTGCATTCTGCAACTGCATCATATTGTCTATTCCTGGATGAAGGCTAAGTGCATTGTTGTGCATTAAGGGTACATATCTTGAAACAGCAGCAAGAATGTATAAAAACACAAATTGTACTCGTGTTACTTCACCCGCCAGTAAAGTGGTGGAGACGCGGTGGATCGTTCCGTTGACACTTTGCTACCTCGTTTAAGGTGCGTGACAATGTGATTCACATAGCAGAGACAACGCTGGATAGCCCCAGAGAACAATAGGCGGCAAAAAGGCTTTCATCTTGCTGTCATTTGTGACTACCGTTGATGGTTTAACCGTGTGTCGTCGTGTTTTGTTATTGATGAATAACGTGGTCACAGGAAAATAAATTTCGAGATGAACTAGTAAGTTATATAGGTAGATCATAGCTTTTTGAATTTAAAGGTAGAACCTTAAAATATCCAGGCCAATAAAAAGATTATACTGCTGTAAAAAAATTCCATAACATTGTGTACCTTATGTCTATAGGTTAGGTAAGGTTAGTGGGTTTTACTAACATCATTTTTTTTAATGTACTCGCGAATTGAAGGGTTTGGATACCCTTTTTAATGCCACACATGGTATGAGCGGAAAGGATTAGAAGAAGAGGAAAATGAGGGGAGGTATCGGTGCACTATTGTTTTGAACAGGTGCAGGTTGTATTATGCGCAGGAAAGACTGACCGTTGTAGGCCATTCTACCTAACCCCTAAACTTTACTGTACCTCCGAAGGTGTGTTCGAAGGCGAACTGATGTCTATTCGATCTTTGGCGAGTATTAAGGTTGAACATCTTTAGGCGCGGAATGCAATTGGCTATTTCGATGGAACATTAGTTTGTGAAAAAAGCGTTAAAACACTGATAGGCAAGACACATTACATCGATGTTCTAATGAAACGAAAGACTTCGCAATGTTTCTGTCTCCAAGTTTTAGCGCGCGTTTTTGTATCCTATCTAGCAAGTGCAGTGCTGTCTTTGGAGCACCAGCCCAGACATGGGAATTGTATTCCAACTTAGGGCGAATATATGCCTTATATAAAATAGCGAAATCAGAGGGGTGAAATATTTCTTACATCTTTTAAGGAAACCTATGTATTTCGCAGCGTTTTTGGCGATGTCGGATATGTGGTCATTCCAACTAAGGTTGTTATTGACTCACATACCGAGAATGGAAAGCGCTTCTGTTTTCTTCGATGCAAGTGATATTTATGGAGAATGGATGGGTGATTCGGGTTTGCATCAATGACAGAAGACAGCATCCGCATCATCCATTGCTGTTAAGGCCAGAGTTTAATGAGCTTGGCATACGCTGCCGTCCAATTCAACGTCCGAAGAGAAGAGGCGCGGAACCGAGAACGAATACGAGAAACTTAAGTTACTGTCACGAGCAAAAGATTGGATTAGTTGTAGCAGACAAGACAGAGGATCATTAATGAAAATGAGAAAGAGTGTCGGAGACAAAATAGAGCCCTGGGGAACCCCAGCGTTTATTTTATGAACTGCGGACTTGAAGCCATCCGAAACAACTTGAATTGAACAGTTCGAAAGGTAATTACTAATCCACTAATTAAGAGAGTCGTCGCTTCCAAATGCACGCATTTTAGACAAGAGTGCTTGGCCATATGTCATCAAATGTGCCATCAAATCACCAGTGGACCTTTTGCTACGAAAACCGTATTGCCGGTCATTAAAAAGTTTTTTGTGTTTTAAGATATTTTATAAGCTGATAATTAGTCAGCATTCATTAGAGAAGGCAAGTAATCGCATTGGACGATAGCTAAAGGGAGGAGAAGAATCGCCTTTTTTAGGGACGGGTTGGACAAATGCTGATTTCCATCTACTCGGAAAGAGTTGGACCGATGAAAAAGCTTACACAATGGTTTTGCCGGCGCGGAAGAACACCTCTTCAGAACAATCGGGGATATTTCATCTGGACCAGCAGATTTGTGAATGTTTAGATCTCGAAGTGCGCTTTTGACTGCACGAGTGCGGAAGTGAATTTGTCCCATTGTATATTCGACGCGATTCTCACCTCAAGTGCAGGTCAGAATCAGGGAGCAGGGGGGGGGGGGGGGTGCATCGCAGAATCAGGGAGCGATGACTTAATATTTGTAAATAGTTCGAAACTACGAATGCCTTTAGAACTTGTCAGCTCGTGGCTGTGTGGCTCTGCGTATGAAATCCCACATATTTCTTGGGACTACAAAAAGTGGGAAAAAAACTCTAGCTTTAGGTTTGAACTTCGTTGTGAGTTGTTTCAGTCGTAGCAGCGTTTGGGCTGGTGTGGATTCTAGTTTTGTGTCAAGTCGAAAGTTTAGATAAGTGTGATCCAGTGATTAAAGTGATCCAGTTAATAAGTTAATGGATATGTGCACACCGGTGAGTCTTACTTCTTGAAGGTTTACCTTTCCTTTGTTACAGATGGACCGAAACGCACTATTCCACTAACTTACCTTTTTTTTTTTGAATACTAGGATGGACGGAGACTAAAACTCCAAAATCTTTCAAAGATACCAATACGCGCTCTATAACAGGTACATAATACCGAAGTAGCCGATATTGGTTGTGCCCGATTTCCACGTGCTAAAAAACCACTCACTAACTTACTGGTTTTATTTCCAGTTGACATTATTTAATATTTTCAAAATAGGGCGTTTATTTGTTTTTTATGTCCATTGCGTTTATTTGTTTTCAATTAATTGTATTATATTCGATGCCTTTATCCCTGACCAAATAATTTCTTGTTTCACATTTTGCAGCCTCTTTCGCATATCTAACATTGAAGTGCATGTCAAAATACTTCAAACTGGTCCATTCCTTAAGAGAAAAGGATACCTACAGTGCACTTTTGTTTATAACTACAGACAATACCTGACAAGTTTTTAACTTATTTTTCCTTTCATATATTGATTTCTACCATTTAATTTCATAACATTACGTATATTAATCATTTTATTAACATTATAATTATTATCTCACAAAGAATTTCTTTCATAAAATGAACTTATACCTATCTTTAGGTTTATTTTCTTATCATAAAATTATTTTCTTTCATAGGATTAAATCACCCATCAATGACCGATGTATTACACATTATAATAATCATAATAAACATTTTACATTTTATTCAATTTTATTTTGTCATTTACTATTATAAGATTTTAAATGACTTGATGCTAAGCGAAAGTGATATACAGGGTGTTTCCTAATTCGATGCCAATACTTTGGGATATGATTCTTGGATATAATTGAAGAAGAAAAATTTGTTCCACAGTATGGGCCTTTCTCTAATTTTGATATCATTTATTAGGAATTCAAGAAAACACCTACTTTGTGGTATCTTGATAATAATTACAACACGAACTTAGTTTAGGATTTAAATTTTAGAAGAAATTGCACTTCTCTTAACTGTGTTAAAATAAAATTTGTAGCTTTTGTAACTTTTAAGAAATTTGCTCTTAAGTCGGATCCTTTTTCCCTGTCCATAAAATTTTTTGACTTTCAAGTCATTTTTTGCAAGAAATACGTTATAAACATATCGGTAATTTTTTTTCTGGTGAATCTAACAATACTTAACAAAAATTGCTGCAACAAGGTACCTGAAAAACTCACAGATTTTACGATACTTGGGTAAAACCGTAGCAGTTAAAATTAAGAAAAAGTCGATTCATAGTTTTCAATTCCCATTATTCGGAATAAAAATGCTGTGTTTGGTTTATAATTTGTTTTTTTTTTTTTTTTAAGGTGACCAGGCAATCAGGTGCTCAAAGTGTCCCCCTCCACTTTGTATCCATGCTAGAGTCCACTTTGTATGCGGGCTCTAGAGAAACAGCTAGAGCCCGTTTTTGGATTGTGCTGTCAACGTTTATTGGAGCTAACTGCTGCCGCACTTGTGACGAGGCTTGAAGAACACGCTCTTTTAAGTCATTTAAAGTTGATATTTCGGTAGAGTAAACAAGTTCTTTCAGTCTCCCCCATACAAAGAAATCCATAATAGTAAGGTCCGGAGATTTTGCAGGCCAGTGAACTGCTCCATTTCTTACTATCCAACGACCACCGTACTTTTCGTCTAGACAATTCTTAACTATGCGACCGTAGTGGGCTGGGGCTCCATCCTGTAAGTGGAACATCCTCCAATAGATCTCTGTTAAATCATTGCGCGAAAACTCCAGATAGTTTGTAGAATTCAGTGTGGGTGGCAGTTTGAAGGGACCGATTAAGTTGTTTCCAATTACACCTGCCCACAAATTGATGCTAAATTTGTGTTAAAATGATGACCATCTCCTTATGTGTGGGTTTTCCTCAGCCCATGTGTGTAGATTGTGAAAATTTATGATCCCACTCCTAGTGAATTGAGATTCGTCCGTCCAAAGGATTCTGCTAATAAAACCGTTGACATTGAAGCTCGGCTCTAACAACCAGTTGAAAAACTGAAGTCTCGGCTCCGAATTATTCGGAAGCAGCACCAGGTGTATAATTTTTCCGTATGCCAGGAGACGAAAAATTTGATGTGTTGAAACGTTGATTCGAAAAGATCAGCGCCTGATGCTGATTGATGGATAATTTGTAACAGCTTCCAGTATTCTATCATCAACCGCAACTCTTCCTGGTGAAGCTCCTGCGTTAGGTCGTCTAGTTGAAACAGATCCCGTTTCCCGAATCCTTCGAAACGAATTTCTAAATACACGGGGATTTGGTGTTCTTCGGTTCGGATAGAGCTGCCGTGTTCTACTAGAACTCCCGTTGCACATCCCATAAACGTAGATAATATCCGCGTTTTCTTGTTTGCAAAAGATGCCATTTCAGGCAGGGTTTCTAAACAACTGTTGTGTAACCTCAGCTTTAAAAATTAAACTGATGGATTTAATTTTGTTTTCTAACCTTTTAAACAATTTTCGTTAAGTAAATTTTCAAACTAGGCGCCCATACCAAACTTAATACTTTTTGAGATTAAACAGAAAAACGGTAAGGGAATTGCGGTTTTATCAGGTAGTTAAATAAAAATGCATTCTCTAAAAACCTACGTAAATTATAAATACGTAGTCAAAAAATCGTTCTTATTGTCAACTGCGGTTATAAAATTAGGTAACAAATCATATTTCCAACTTATACCTACCGCGGCTTCGTGAAAATAATTTTTCTTAATTTTACCTGCTACAGCTTTTCCCAAGTATCGTAAAATCTGTGCGTTCTTAAGGTACCTTGTGGCAGCAATTTTTGTTAAGTATTATTAGGTTCACCCGAAAAAAAAATTTATTGATATGTTTATAACGTATTTTTTGCAAAAAAGTGACTTGAAAGTCAAAAAAATGTCATGGGCAGGGAAAAAGGATCCGACTTAAGAGCAAATTTCTTGAAAGCCATCAGTTTTATTTTGAAACAATCAAAAGAAGTACTACCTATTTCTTCTAAAATTTAAATCCTAAATTAAGTTCCTGTTGTAAGTATTAGCGGAGATATCTAAGTATGGGTCAAGGTACCTCAAAGTAGGCCTTTTCTTGAATTCCCAATAAATGATATCAAAATTAGAGATAGGCCCATACCGTGGAACGATTTTTTTCTTCAATTAAACCCAAGAATCATATCCCAAAGTATTGGCATCGAATTAGGAAACACCCTGTATTTATACCACATTTTTTATTTCTTATTCTAATAAACTTAATTTATAATTTTACTTTGAACTTTTAAACTTATTAAAAAAAATCTCTTACAATATCCACGTGCATTTTTACTTCTTTAAATTTATTTCGCAGCAAAATGCTTCTTGCCAGAGGCTATCCAATGAAAAATGATAAATATTTTGTTTGGATTTTGACAAGACACATTAGTAAATATTACGAATACGATTGTGTTATGTGCAGATGCATAAGTACATAGTACGAATCCGTTTGTGATATGTATGAATGCATTAGTACGTAGTACGAATACGTTTGTCATATCAAAGAATGGATTAGTACGTAGTACGAATGCATTAGTACATAGTACAAATGCATAAGTACATAGTCTGAATGCATTAGTACATAGTACGAAAGCGTATGTATATAGTACGAATGTAATAGTACATAGTACGAATAAGTTTGTGCTATGTACAGACGCATTAGTGTATATTACGAATACGTTTGGACTATGAACAGACGTATTAGTACAAAGTACGAATACGTCTTGTACTATGTGCAAACGCATTAGTAATAGGAACGAAGGCCTCTGTACATTGCACAAATACCTTCGTTAATTTGAGTTTTTATCATTCGTACAATGTACGAAACCTCCTTCGTTATATGCACAAAGGCGTTCGTCTGCTGAGAACCACAGAGGGTTTCGTACTATGTACGAATATATTTCGGGTGTGTAAGGATAGAATATATGAATAAATCTAAATTACTCAGCAGCAGCATCTACGTTGTTATCGAGAAAGTACAAAAAACCAGTTAAAACGATCAAAGAAGCTATTAAGGCCGTCCCAGTTTGCTTTCTCGTACCGCCACACTGTTCTTTTCGGAGTTATCCAATAGAAACTTGGCTGATATGACGCGGTGGTCTGGCCTCGAGCCTATAGGGTACAGAATATTCATGGTGTACTTATCCGGATGGTGTACATAACTATAGAAACAAATCCAGAGTGTTGGCGGAATGATTGTTAATGTCGGGTATCCGTGTGGGATTGTTTGCAAGTTGCGTTAGGTTATTTAACGCAGCAAAGATCTCAACATAACTTATTTCGGGTGTTGTCTGACCAGAATATCGAAACCACTTGGAATTGTGAATATTGAAACCGCCCGCAATCACGATTTCATTGTTAGAATTCAAGGAAACAGTTTTTAAACTCATTACGAAATAATGCACTGCCCAAGTTTGGGCTTTTGTACACAAAACATTAATGAATAGTTTGTCTACGGACGGCGTAATTTATCAATTTCAAGTTGAATTCCGGATTGGAACAGGTGTTAATTTGTGGAGGAATATGGTGGACTATATCATCACAAATATCTATAAATTGTGAGGCCACGACGTGGAAAGAATAATGGAATAATAATAATCTAAGCGATAACAAGGGATTTTAAAACCCAGGTCAGGTTGACCTGAAACAGAATCTTTGCCTAATACCTGAATTTCACTTAGAGCCAAAACATTTGGGCTGTAATTACAGACATGGACGTATGCGGCAATGAGGTTTTGCCGCAGCCCACGAATGTTGCAAATGTCGACACGGAAGTCACTCATCTGCACAAGACAATACAACTACTCGGAAACAATAAATAAATCACATAGCATTGTGTGGTAAATCCAAGCGAAAAAAGAATAGCCCGTCAAGTATAAAGACATACGCGGAGGGGTCCGTTGGCATTTGTTGTTATTATTATTTCTGGGTATATTTTACATTCTGCTGTATACTTTTTCGTAGTGGAGTCAACTGTTCTTATATTGGGTGATTTTTTAGTTTTGTCACTTTTTTCAAGTAGCATAAAACTTTTCCTTTATTTTTTATTTTATCTCCTTCTATCTAAAAATGCAAGTTGACAGTCTGCGAAAAGAAAACGAGGATATTAAAAATACTCGTTAAACGAAAGACTGTGAGGTAACGAAAGAGTGTGTAACACCGAACCGACCAGCAGTCGAATACTTCACGGACGAGGACGAACTTGCACTTGATACCAATTCAGTGTGAAGGAAAAGGTCTAGCAAGGAGCGAAAGGCGAATTCCTCTCCCGAAGTAATACAAAAAGAAGATAAGCCCTCTGGCTCAAACAAGGCTAAACCAGAAGCGAAAATTCGTCCACCTCCCGCAAAAAACATCGTCGGGATAGCAGACTTCGGGAGATTGCGCAACCTACTTGCAAACACGGTGAGAACAGAAAACTATAAGCTTACTTCGCACCGAAATAACGTGTGGAAAGTAATTGTTGACAACGCCGATTCCTATCGCGCACTGTCTCTTAGACTGAATGCAGAAAGAATCGAGTGGTATACTTATCAAAATAAGTACGAAAAACCACTGCGAGTCATTATAAGGGGGCTCCACCCATCATGCACAAAAGAAGACGTTGTAAAAGACGTAAAAAATAAAGGCCTTAAAATTATTGATGCCGTCAATATCATTAGAAAGGAAAAGCAACGCACGGAAGGAGAAAGAGACACTGTGATCAGACGCGGCCTTCCAATTTTTATGCTCTCCTTTGAAAGAACCGAGAGCATAAATGATATTTATAAAATAAAAATGATACTTAACATCAGGGTTAAAATCGAACCCATACGAAAGGGTAATAGACTGATACCACAGTGCAAGCGAAGCCAAGAATTCAGGCACACAAGTGCCTACTGCCAAAAAGAACCACGTTGCGTGAAATGTGCCGGAAAACACATCTCAACAGAGTGCAAAGTTGACATAAAGGCTCCAGCAGTTTTCGCCAATTGCCACGGAAACCACCCCGCGAACTATCGAGGATGCGAAGTAGCCATAGAGCTGCAAAAGGGACGAGAACCTCTTAAGGAAAATACTAGAGGTCAGAATCAAAGCCCAGGACGCCCAAAAACTGCTGAAACTCCTTAGCCAAAGACTCCAAAGACGCCAAAGCCGATCAAAAGTGCGAGATTGGCAAAGGAGGCGTCGACAAAAGGCGTAAAAACTCCACAAAAGAGCGGCGCCAGTTCAAGTGCAGCGGAGAAACCACCACTGGTCGGACCGAAATCATACGCGCAGGTTGCGGCAAACGAAAACAAGGCAAGATCGCCCACAACAGAGGCAGTGTCTCAGATCCTCGCTGTAATCTTGGAGAAACTTGAGAATCAGACTAAAATCAACAAAGTTATATTTGACAAACTGAGCAAGCTCGAGTTTAAGCCTCGAAAAAATTACAAGAGAACATGAATATGAAACAGTTATTTAAAATACTAGCATGGAATGCAAATGGCCTTCTGAATAAAATAGACGAATTAAAAACGGGTCTACACCCAAACTTAAAGGTTACAATGACTATGACGCACATCACCCTTCGCAAAATTCGAGAGGAGGATCCTCCCTCTACATTAAGAACTCCATAAAGCACTTCAAGTACACAGAAGTTGAGCTAGACTCTATGCAGACCAGTTCAGTTTCTGTAAAAATTGACTGCTTAGATTATAACATTGCCTCTTGTTATTTCCCGCCAGGATATAGACTGGTGGAAGACGATCTTGATCGTATGTATGACCTCATTGGGTCCAATTTTATCATTGGGGGTGACTTTAACGCGAAGCATACTTTTTGGGGCTCACGATGCAATTCAACAAGAGGCAGATTACTGTACAAAAACAGTATGAAGAGTGGGGTGGACTTTTTCTCCACGGGTAAGCCAACATATTGGCCAACCGATAGGAATAAAAAGCCTGACCTTGTTGATTTTTTCATCGCTAAAGGGTACCCCAAATACCTTACGCGAATTGAAGAGTGTTATGATCTTTGCTCAGACCACTCAGGAGTAATCTTGAAGGTGGGTGGAAGACTGGCGAAAATAGAAAGAGCTCCTAGATTAGCTAGCAAAAGCATGAACTGGGACGACTTCAGAAAGGACTGTAAGGAGGGTGTTGGCTTGAATGTCTTGAATGGCAATGAATTCATTGAAGCAATTCAGAGCGCTGCTTGGAACAACAATTCGTCCCAAAAGAACGCAGTTAGCACCGACGGGCATGTACGTAAAATATATCCGCTCGAAATCGAAGAATTGATTCGTGACAAGAGAAGAGCGCGTAGAAGATGGCAAGGCACGAGGGCTCCCCAGACAAAACCCTCTTGAACCACCTCTCTAACAAACTGAAAGGTATGTTGCAAGATCTTAAAAATCGTGAGACCACCTTGAAGGCTTGTCGGCGGGTAGGAGCTCAAACTACTCGCTGTGGAAAGCAGTAAAGTCTATCAAGAAACCTATAATCCACTCGGCACCAATAAAAAAAGCTAACGGCGAATGGGCAAGAGAAGACAAAGAGAAGGCGAATTTGTTTGCTGAACATTTAGAAGAAACATTCAAGCCTTTCGACGGTCCGCCGTTGGCTGACGTTCTAAACAACAACGCGGAACCTGATAGCTTTAGAATGAAAAAAGTTTCGTTAGTTGAACTCCGATAGACAATTAGCAAACTTTAAAATAATAAGGCCCCGGGTTACGACCTGATCACTGGCGAAATATTGAAAGAGCTACCAAAAAAGGCATTAGTCAAGCTACTTTATATTATAAACGCTTCTTTATATTATAAACGCTTTTAAGAAAAAATCTCTTTCTTAAAAAATTAACTGATATAAGCTTGTTGTTTTTTTAGCGGTCCATCCAAAAATGGAAAAAGGACCTCTTATGGTATCACTCCGTTGTCCTCGTGACGGACGGACAACGGTTTAACACAAGCCTAACGGTATTACCATAGTTTGAATATTGATGGTACAAAAGACAAAAAGTGTTTTGGACTTATCTTAAAAGCTTTACAGCCAGAAAGAATAAAACTGAAACATGCACTAGAAAAATATTTGATTTTCATAATAAATTTGAACTTTTGCAAAATATTGAAAAGTTTTTGAGAAACTTGTTTAACGTCATATCTTTTTCATCACTTTATTTAAAAAGTTGATATTGGACTAACATATCAAGCAGCCAAAGGCTAAGTAAGAGCCTAAATCAAATTTTTGTTAAACGCTTTTAGAACTGTAGTTTTGGCGTACTTTCGAAAAAAAAACGTGAAAAAATTTTTTTTATTAAATTATTTTATTATATATTTAATATATATTATAATTTTATAATATCTTCGATATAGCATGGGCCAAATGATTTAAAAAAAATCACACACTCAAGAATTATTTGTAGTTTTCGGTAAAACTATAGGAGTTTTCGAATATCTTTTATAACCGATATCTGAAAAATCTGTGCTCTGAGTATTAGAGAAAAGTAACCATTGCTAGCGCAATGTATACGAAAATTAAAAAAATTAACGGTATTCCACAAAAGGCTCCGAATAGACGCTTAATGGCTCTTAAAACAAAAAAATGCAGGAAAAGGCAAAAAAATCTCGATAACGGTAACATGTGCCGTTTTAAAAAAAAAATGTGATTGCAGACCCAGTAGCAAGCACACACACTAACCACTACGCCATGGCACCCCACTTAAAATAATTTACAAATAACAAAAAATCGTTTGGTTTTTTTTAGTATTTTTGTCACCCTGCTTTTTAATAAAAATTTGAGTATCTAAACTTAAGATTCGGCTAAAATAAGTAGGTACAATAGATTGTAAAAAAGTATTAACGGTACCTTAATTAAAATTAGTGAAAAATTTTTATTCTTTCATATAAATTTCAACTTAAAACTAATGCAAATGTTAATTTTTAAAAGGAAAAAATAATAGATGTAATATGGTGGTCAAAGGATAGACATGTGCACTCAAGAGGATACAAGCATCCACAGGTTTTCTGAACCAACATCTGTCTATCAACTCCTACTCTCATCTCCCCGTGGTGAACACCGGGTGCCTAGTACCTCAACTGGAGATTGGGTTTCAACCCCTCTGGAAGGTTGTTGGGGGTAGCAGACGAGAGAGATGGGGAGGAGTGTTCCCACTAAGGCACTTCTCCTTGCATCCGGACGGCAGTGGAGGAATTCCCCAGATGGAATCAACGGTGACGTCCATAGTTCCAGTCAGGCCGAACTACTTAGTGAACACCTTATATGGGCTACTACGACGTATTCGGAGCTCAGGCCTATAAGGAGCGGGCTATCCGGCTCTCCGTCCTTAGAGCTAAACAAAGGATCTGGTCCTCCAGGTTGGGTGGTCGTGCCGTCGGGGTGACTTCCCGGCCACGTAAAGAAACAACAGCTACGAAGCAGAAACAAGCCTCGGACTCGGACGGATTTACTGTTGACGACCAATGCAATGTTTGCTAAACATTTAGAAGAAACATTCAGGCCTTTCGACGGTCCGCCGTTGGCTGACGTTCTAAACAACAACGCGGAACATGATAGCTTTAGAATGAAAAAAGTTTCGTTAGTTGAACTCCGATAGACAATTAGCAAACTTTAAAATAATAAAGCCCCGGGTTACGACCTGATCACTGGCGAAATATTGAAAGAGCTACCAAAAAAGGCATTAGTCAAGCTACTTTATATTATAAACGCTTCTCTTAGACTTCTATACGTTCCAAGACAATGGAAAGTTGCTGAAGTCATTATGGTTCCAAAACCGGGGAAAAGTGCAAATGATAAAAAATCTTATAGGCCCATATCGCTTCTGCCGATAATATCGAAAGTATTCGAGAAACTTCTGCTGAAGCGATTACAACCAATAATTGCAGAAAGACGCTTGATACCGGATCATCAATTCGGTTTCAGACCTAATCATTCCTGGACGAAGACTTGTCGAATCGCTCTTAACGAAAACAAGTCTACGCATCTGAATTTTACTTACAGAAGGGTTAAAAATTGACCTCTGTTCATAAATTCTGCACAAATACCTTATGCAAATGAAGCGAAGTATCTAGGGATGACACTGAAAGCTAAACTAAGGTGGAAACCGCACGTAAAGAAGAAGCGTGACAAGCTCGAGATTAGGCTCATGGAAATCTATTGGATTATCGGAAGATTTTCGAAACTAAGCATATATAACAAACTGCTCTTGTACAGGCAGGTGTTAAAGCCGTCCTGGACATACGGTATACAACTTTGGGGTTGTACCAAGCCGAGCAACATATCCATGTTGCAGACTTTCCAAAACAAGACACTAAGAGCAATTGTGAATGCTCCATGGTATATTAGGAAAAGTGATATTCACAGAGATTTAGGAATAGCTACCGTGAGCGAAGAAGTAACAAACTTTGCTCGAAAGCTAAATGCTAAGTAGGTGCATTCACTGGAAAGCTTGGATAGGTTCCAATGCGATTAACACTACGGAAGCGTAAACTACTTGTTAAGTTAACTTAGTTGTAGTCAAGAAGTATTATGAGAGAGCGAAAATCTACTACTTCATAGTAGTGCCAGAACTGCCAGAAGTGCATTCTGGCAGTTTCATAGTGTTAATGTTCATTAATGGGTGGTTTTTTCATTTCATTAATGGGTGGTTTTTTAGCACGTGGAAATCGGGCATAATCAATATCGGCTACTTCGGTATTATATACCTGCTATAGTGGGCGTATTGGTACCTTTGAAGAATTTTGGAGTTTTAGCCTCCGTCCATTTTAGTATTAAAAAAAAATCTCTTTCTTAAAAAATTAACTGATATAAGCTTGTTGTTTTTTTAGCGGTCCATCCAAAAATGGAAAAAGGACCTCTTATGGTATCACTCCGTTGTCCTCGTGACGGACGGACAACGGTTTAACACAAGCCTAACGGTATTACTATAGTTTAAATATTGATGGTACAAAAGACAAAAAGTGTTTTGGACTTATCTTAAAAGCTTTACAGCCAGAAAGAATAAAACTGAAACATGCACTAGAAAAATATTTGATATTCATAATAAATTCGAACTTTTGCAAAATATTGAAAAGTTTTTGAGAAACTTGTTTAACGTCATATCTTTTTCATCACTTTATTTAAAAAGTTGATATTGGACTAACATATCAAGCAGCCAAAGGCTAAGTAAGAGCTTAAATCAAATTTTTGTTAAACGCTTTTAGAACTGTAGTTTTGGCGTACTTTCGAAAAAAAACGTGAAAAAATTTTTTTTATTAAATTATTTTATTATTTATTAAATATATATTATAATTTTATAATATCTTCGATATAGCATGGGCCAAATGATTTAAAAAAAATCACACACTCAAGAATTATTTGTAGTTTTCGGTAAAACTATAGGAGTTTTCGAATATCTTTTATAACCGATATCTGAAAAATCTGTGCTCTGAGTATTAGAGAAAAGTAATTAATAAAGTAAAGTAAGTAATAAATTGCTAGCGCAATGTATACGAAAATTAAAAAAAAATTAACGGTATTCCACAAAAGGCTCCGAATAGACGCTTAATGGCTTTTAAGACAAAAAAATGCAGGAAAAGGCAAAAAAATCTCGATAACGGTAACATGTGCCGTTTTTAAAAAAAAATGTGATTGCAGACCCAGTAGCAAGCACACACACTAACCACTACGCCATGGCACCCCACTTAAAATAATTTACAAATAACAAAAAATCGTTTGGTTTTTTTTTTAGTATTTTTGTCACCCTGCTTTTCAATAAAAATTTGAGTATCTAAACTTAAGATTCGGCTAAAATAAGTAGGTACAATAGATTGTAAAAAAGTATTAACGGTACCTTAATTAAAATTAGTGAAAAATTTTTATTCATTCATTTAAATTTCAACTTAAAACTAATGCAAATATTAATTTTTAAAAGGAAAAAATAATAGATGTAATATGGTGGTCAAAGGATAGACATGTGCACTCAAGAGGATACAAGCATCCACAGGTTTTCTGAACCAACCTCTGTCTATCAACTCCTACTCTCACCTCCCCGTGGTGAACACCGGGTGCCTAGTACCTCAACTGGAGATTGGGTTCCAACCCCTCTGGAAGGTTGTTGGGGGTAGCAGACGAGAGAGATGGGGAGGAGTGTTCCCACTACTTCTCCTTGCATCCGGACGGCAGTGGAGGAATTCCCCAGATGGAATCAACGGCGACGTCCATAGTTCCAGTCAGGCCGAACTACTTAGTGAACACCTTATATGGGCTACTACGACGTATTCGGAGCTCAGGCCTATAAGGAGCGGGCTATCCGGCTCTCCGTCCTTAGAGCTAAACAAAGGATCTGGTCCTCCAGGTTGGGTGGTCGTGCCGTCGGGGTGACTTCTGGGAGGCCCTTAACGACTGCAAGGCAGACATTACTGCCATCCAAGAAATGCGGTGGGACGGGCCGGGCAAAAGAAAGATGAAAAACTGCGACGAGCGCCTCGCGACGATCCGCATCAAGGCTAAATTCGCCATCATTAGCCTTATATAAGCGCATGCCCCCACAGAGGAGAAAGATGACGAGACCAAAGATATGTTCTACGAGCTCCTGGACAAAACTTATGAGCAGTGCCCAAGCTACGACATTAAGATTGTCCTAGGCGATTTTAATGCCAAGCTACTAAGGGAGGGCATCTTTGGCCATACAATCGGAAAGCATAGCCTGCACGACACGACTTCCGATAACGGATTCAGGCTGATCGACACCCAACACCGACGTCTTGGACAAAACATCACCATCGACAGCTATAACTTTGAGGTAGTTTGGAACTTTGTCTACCTGGGTTCCGCTATCAATTCAGACAATGACACCAGCGCTGTAAACCAAACGAAGGATAACTCTTGCCAATCGCTGTTTCTTTGGGCTAAGAAGGCAATTGAGTAGCAAAGCTCTTTCTCGAGCAACTAAAGTGTCCATTTATAAGACCCTCATGATCCCAGTCCTGCTTTACGGTGCAGAAGCATGGACCCAGTCAAAGGCGGATGAAAACACTTTAGGCTGCTTCGAGAGGAAAATTCTTCGGACGATATACGGTCCCATCTGCATAGACGGAGAGTGGAGGATTAGATATAACATCGAACTGTACGGGCTGTACGGCGACGCCGACCTAGCCAGAAGAAACAAAACACAACGTCTACGATGGCTGGGTCATCTAGATCTTAAGTAAGTAAGTAACAAATAAAAGATATCATTCTTTAACTCATGAGTTAGTATTGAATGATACATTTTTTTAATATTTTGCCTTACTTTATAAGAAACTGATGTGGAGTTACAATTAGCAAAAGGGTTTTATTAAAAAAAAAATTATTTAAAACCAATAATTATAAGCTTAGCAGAGATAATTAAGCCAAAATATAGGATAAAGTATAATAATTCATAAAAAAGAGGATAAAAAATGAAGATAATTTAATAATTTTAAATAAAATTTTTATTTCATATTTTTTTTTTTTATTATTTAATAAAATTTAATAATAATTGAAAACCTTAAGATACGTATAGTAGTGACAGTTGTGATCCATTGAATTTAAGTAAATTGTGAACAGCCGGTCTTTTACATTTTTTAAAAATGAGTTAAAATTTTTAGTTTTTCTGATAGTTGAAGGAAGCTTATTAAAGAACTATGGTACTGCGACAGTATAAAAAGGAGAGAAATGAGTTTTGTGAGCAGCAGGTACATTGACAAGGTTCATGTTATTTATTCTGAGATTATAAAGCTGCGAGTTTCTAGTTGGAATATTGCCACTTTGTTTGAAAAATTCTTTTCAAGCTTTAAAAACATAAAGATGTCTCATAGGAGGAATTTGCAATACTTCGTATAAGGGCCAACTTTCAGTAAAGCGATTTCTGTTGCAAATAATTCGAATGACTTATTTTTGAGCTATAAATAAAGGTCTTAAAGTAATTGCATAAGAACCACCCCAGGTAGACAACCCATATTGCAATTAGGAGCGTGCAAGCCCATAATATACCGAAGTTAAAATTTTTTTTAGAACAGAATAGTTTCAAAAGATACATTTTTCGCGTTACAAGCATCAAAAAGTTTTTCATGTTTTGACTGTGCTCTTTCCAATTGAGATAAGCATCAATTGTAACACCAAAATATTTGAAATGCTTTACTGAATCAATTTTTCAATTTTTCAATCAGTTTTTACCTTGAAAATTTGGTTTACCACAGTTGTGACTTGGAAAACTGAGTTGCTTACATTCTGGACCATGAAAAAATAAATAATTGTAATTACAAGTTAATTGGCCAGATGTTTTAAAAGTCACGAACTTAGTTTTCTGACTGCCGCGAACTTAGTTTCTGACGATTGGTTTGTGGTGGGAAAACCAAGTTCTTAAAACTTCAATGTTCTCTTCAATTTCGAAGATACAGTCAAGATCTGAATTCTATTGGAAGGTAAATGAAATGTTATCTGCAAAAGCCGTGGACAGACTTAATTTACACAAAAACAAATTTACAATGGGCCAAGTACGGATCCCTGTGGTACTCCTGTTTTTAAAAAGCGAGGTCCACTATATGTATGTAACGTTTACAATAATTTTTTTTACTCTACCTTGTAAATACGATTGCAACTCTCGACTCCTCTAACTCCTCATTGTATAGCTTATCAAGCAATAAATCGTGATCAAACATACCGAACGCCTTTGTGATGTCAATGAAGCGAGCCATTGTTGATTTGTTTTTATTAAAGCTACCGTAAAGCTGCCTACAAAGCCTGCGGATTGCATCTTCGATTGATTTTCCTGAACGAAGACCAAATTGATTTTCGCTGAAAATCCTACTTTTATTAAGGTAGCAAGTTATTTTGTCAATCATAAGTTTTTCAAAAACATTAGAAAAAGTAGGAAGAATAGATATAGGTCTGTAGTTTGCCAAGTGGTTTTGTTTCCCTTTTTAAAAAGTGAAATAACCTCAGCGCACTTAAATCCTGCCATCGTCACCTGAAAAAAAGACTTGTTCTTTTTCACCGTCCCGACCTCCGCGAGAGTCTGACAAGCGCCCCGAGAGTATCATTTGTCTTGAAAAACTACTCAAAAGTGCCGTTCAAATTCGGCAAAAAATTGAAGGTCCCCTTGTATGTGAAGAAATTAACACACACAGCATACATTGTTGAGAAGTTGGCCCTGGTTCACCTCCAGCTGTTGCGCCACTCTATTTATTAATTTATTTACTTAATTTATTTAATTAATTTATTTACTTAAATTTTTGAAGGAAGCAATCTTGCTCAACACTCAGGTTAAATAAAAAGCTTAAGATTTCAGAGACACAAAAGGCGGTTTTTTTAAGGATGTTACTAGATATTCCATCCGAGGAGCACGAACTTTTATTTTTAAGAGAGAAAATAATTTTATAGATTTAAAAGAATGTGAATGGATTAAAAGCGAAGCTTTTTGGATTTCAAAATTCAGCATCCAAAAATTGTTGTCTATAACAATTGCAGTCACCACTGGAATCGATAGACAGCTTCAACAAGTTAGATATCTCCGTGAAACATTCATTGAATTTATTAATTTATTTATTTTATAAATCTGTAAGGGAAAGATCATCAGCTATAATAGTTTCTATTGTGTTTAGATTATGTAATTTCCATAAAATGCTGTTTAATACTTTTTATTTTTCTTTGAATATTTTAAGAATTTGAAACAGCATTTAATAACTCGGGTACACAGATCTTATGCATATATCTTCTTAAAATTGAACTCGAAATATTATAAATATTATATGAGCGAAATAAATGAGAACTGCTTGGTTTAAAACGCCTGGAGTTCAAGAAGCCATCAGAAAGAAGAAGAGAGCCTACATTAGGTGGATTCAATGTAGAAACTCAACTTCTCGAGCCCGGTACAATGAAGCGCGAAGGTCTTCCAAACTGGCAGTCAGAACAGCCAAGGAACAGTCATGGGAAAAGTTCGGCGAGAAGTTGGAGCACGAAACAGATCTGCAAACAAGATATTTTGGCAGACCATTCGACGGCTCAGAGGAAGGGAGTTCAATATTATTTAAGGGGTTAAATGCAAGGACGGTACACTTCTTTCAAATGAGAGCGATGTCTTGTGCAGATGGAGAGAGCACTTTTTGGAGTTGCTCAACCCTCAACAGGGCACTGAAGATGGCATTCCCACTGCTGACGAGATAAGGGCGGAGAATAGTCCCACAGTAGACGATGTCACTAAAGCGATTAAATCGCTAAAAGTTGGCAAGTCTGCTGGAGTTGATGAAATCCGGCCAGAAATGCTCAGGGCAATGGGTGAAGAGGGTGTTAAATGGCTAACACGTGTCATTAAGTTGGCCTGGGGTAGCGGGAAGGCACCTAGCGATTGGCAAACAAGAGTTATAGTGCCCATTTTCAAAAAAGGGAACAGGAGAGATTGCGCCAACTATACGTCTGTGAACCTGGCACCTCATTTTAAATTTTTTTAAGATTTGACAAGAGTTCTAGTGGCACCCGCAATAGTTCTATAGTTCCTCATACAAAATAAAAATAGTTCCGCGAGATTAGATAGGAAAATCGCATTAGAAAAAAATGAGGTGCCAACTTCCGATAGCACCTCATTCTTACAATTTAATATTTTTTCTATTTTAAACCGATAGGTCCAACATAATTCTATAGTTCCTCATACTTAGAAAAAATAGTTCCGATAATTTGACATAAGAAAAAAATTAGAAAAGAAAAAAATCCCTAATTAATTAAATTTCGCTAAAATTTTACCTGATTTTGGTCACTGTTCTAGCATAGTGCATATCGCTTTTAATTTGCGAGATTGTAATTGGACAGTTATATTATAAACTATGATTTTGAAACAATTATTAAAAAAATATACAACTCCTGAAATATGAACAAAAATCGCAAATAACCCCAAAGTTGAGGTGCTGGCGATTTTCTCATTTCTAACGCTAGTTCTAATATACAGTAGCCAAAATAAGTATAAAGGCACTCATTGCCACACTGTTCAATTTGACGTGGAGGCTTAACGCCTGAGCATAGGCAAACATGATGCTCCCCAAATTTGTAGCTTAATCCATTCTCTCACAAACCAAACTAAAATGGTACCGTTATCTACAATAGAATTTCAGAAACAGGATAATTCGTGGTAATGAACTAAAAAAGCAGCTAAAAAAACTGCGAAATAAGTATAAAGACATAAGATATTTCAATTTGTGGCAAGTTTTTCTAATTTTTTTCAGTTTTAAGTGTGTTAAAATTTTAAAACGGTATTTTTCAAGGTCGCCTGCGCAAATTCGAACATAAAACGAACGTAAAACGACGAACTCATTTGACACGGAAAGAAAAGGTAAATTATTGCAAAAGACAAAGAGCACAGCCTATCAGACCGTTCACTTGTGATGAAAATAAGGTGATCTGTTTCCGTTATCTGTATTTTAAAAAATTTTAGTGAAAATGATGTTACTGCTAAAAGTTCTGATCGGCTACGACGTTTGAATTTTTGAAACTAAGATGCTGTTTCTCACTATGGAAGGCGAAATAAGCTGTTAACCGATCTCATAAATTTGAACTAAGATCTTCCAGTAACAGTAAAAACAAGAAGAATGTGTTAAAGACAAATTCTAACTCCCGGTGCACGAGACTCTTGAAATAAACAGATTTGCAGCAGCATCAAATTAGGACATCGGGTTAAGGTTTTTAAGGGATCGCATAGCATGGCGCGAGGGCTAGAATCGGCTATTTTTAGTGATGAAATCAAAATTAATTTCAAATGCTTTACTAAAAGATTGTTTTTTTTGTTTCGAGACAAAAAAAAATAATCTTTTAGTAAAAGGCACTTTGGAAACGGAAGTATGATGGTAAACCTTAGCCTGGCCTTCTTATAATGCCGATGCAAATGTGTCTTTTTCATAATTTTCGTGTACTTTGAGTCACGATTTGCCTTAAACAAATTCTCCTCTGTTTTTACTGTAACTGAAAGATTGAACTTCCGACTTATCTGATCGGTTAGCGGCTTATTTCGTGTTGCTTCGTCAGAAACAGCATCTTAGCTGTGAAAGGTCAAACGACGTGGTCGATTATGACTTCTGGCAGTGGCACAATTTTCATCATCACAGATCATCTTATTTTCATCACAATCGAACGGTCTGATAGGCTGTGCTCTTTGTGTTTTGCAATAATTTACCTTTTCTTCCCGTGTCAAATGAGTTCCGCGAGGCGTTACTAAGAAAGTTATTTTTTATCGTCGTTTCATGTTCGAATTTGCACAGGTGACCCTGAAAAATACAGTTTTAATATTTTAACACACTTTAAAACTAAAAAAAAAATTAGAAAAACTTGCAACAAAATTGAAATGTCTTAAGTGTCTTTATACTTATTTCGCAGTTTTTTGAGCTGCTTTTTTAAATTCAATTGTAGATAACGGTACCATTTTGGTTTTGTTTGTGAGAAGATAGATTAACCTACAAATTTGGGGAACATTATGTTTGCATACGTTCAGGCGTGAAGCCTCCACCTGAAATTGAACAGTGTGACAATGGCTACTGTAGACAATTCGGCTACTGTAGTTCTAGCTACTAAAAATAGTTTCCGCACTAGTTCCGTGTAAAACAGCTTTTTATGAGTTTTTCAAAAAAAATCTTAGTCCTCATACAAGAAAACAAAAATTGTTCAGAAAGTGCTGAGGTGCTGGCGATTTTTTTATTTCTAACGCTAGTTCTAATATAGTTCTAGCTACTAAAAAAAAAATCCGCAATAGTTCTGTGTAAAACAACTTTTTACGAGTTTTTCAAAAAAAATCATAGTCCTCATACAAGAAAAAAAAATTTGTTCAGAAAGTGCTGAGGTGCTGGCGATTTTTCATTTCTAACGCTAGTTCTTATATAGTTCTAGCTACTTAAAATAGTTTCCGCAATAGTTCCGTGTAAAAGAACTTTTTATGAGTTTTTCAAAAAAAATCATAGTCCTCATAGAAGAAAAAAAAAATTGTTCAGAAGGTGCTGAGGTGCTGGCGATTTTTTCATTTATAACGCTAGTTCTAATATAGTTCTAGCTGCTAAAAATAGTCTTCGCAATAGTTCCGTGTAAAACAACTTTTTATGAGTTTTTTTTTTTGACTATATTAGAACTAGCGTTAGAAATGAAAAAATCGCCAGCACCTCAGCACTTTCTGAACAATTTTTTTTTTCTTGTATGAGGACTATGATTTTTTTTGAAAAACTCATAAAAAGTTGTTTTACACGGAACTATTGCAGAAACTATTTTTACTAGCTAGAACTATATTAGAACTAGCGTTAAAAATGAAAAAATCGCCAGCACCTCAACTTTAGGGTGATTTACGATTTTTTGCTTATAAAGGGTGATTTTTTAGCTGGTTTGGTTTTGGCAACACTGGTTTTGACAGCTGACGTGTGTTTAGTACCTTGTGTCACTGTCAAACAGCTTCAGTTTGGTTTGCAATTTAACCATGGATCGTCTTACAAATGAACAACGCTTGCAAATTATTGAATTTTACTATCAAAATTCGTGCTCGGTTCGAAATGTTCATCGCGCGCTGTTTCCATTTTATGGTCGGCATTCTCGACCTTCTGAGCAGTCTATTCGGAAGATTGTGTTGTGACCAAATTTCGCACCAAATTTACTTTGTTGGACATTAAACCACCAACACGTTTACGTACTGTGCGTAGTGAAGAAAATATTGTGGCCGTATCAGCTAGTGTGACAGAAGACCGCGAAATGTCAATTCGGCGCCGTTCCCAGCAGTTAGGCCTTTGTTACAGCACTACGTGGAAATTTTTGCGGAAGGATTTGGGCTAAAGCCTTTTAAGATACAGCTGGTGCAAGAACTAAAGCCAGCCGACCTACCACAACGCCGAATTTTTGGTGAATGGGCTCTTGGAAAGCTGGCCGAGGATCCGCTTTTTTATCGAAAAATTGTGTTCAGCGATGAGGCTCATTTTTGGTTGAATGGGTACGTAAATAAGCAAAATTGACGCATTTGGAGTGAAGATCAGCCAGAAGCATTGCAACAGCTACCAATGCATCCCGAAAAAGCCACTGTTTGGTGCGGTTTATGGGCCGGCAGCATTATTGGGCCATATTTCTTCAAAGATGATGCGAATCGCAGCGTTACTGTCAATGGTGAACGCTACCGAGCGATGTTAACAAACTTTTTTTTGCCCGAAATAGAAGTTCTTGACTCGCATGATATGTGGTTTCAACAAGACGGTGCCACATGCCACACAGCACGCGAAACAATGGCGCAATTGCGAGGCGAGTTTGGTGAACAGTTAATTTCACGTTTCGGGGCGGTCAATTGGCCGCCTAGATCGTGCGATTTGACAACATTAGATTATTTTTTGTGGGGGTATGTCAAGGCTAATGTCTATAGGGACAAGCCTGCTTCGATTGACGCACTGGAAGCCAACATCCATGCATTCATTCGTGAGATACCGGCCGATATGTGTAAAAGAGTATGCCAAAATTGGACTCAGCGGATGGGCTACCTGAGACGCAGCTGCGGTCAACATTTGCATGAAATTATCTTTAAACATTAAATTGCAAGGTTCAAACTATCGATTCAAATAAATATTTCATTAATTTTTTCGAATTTTTTGTGTTTTTTTTTTTAAAAAAAAGTTCTCAACCTCTTAAAAAATCACCCGTTATATCAAAAGTTGTATATTTTTTTAAAAGTTGTTTCAAAATCATAGTTTATAATATAGCCGTCCAATTATAATCTCACAAATTAAAAGTGATATGCACTATGTTTGAATAGTGACCAGAATCAGTAAAAATTTTAGCGAAATTTATTTTTTCTAGAATAATTGATTAGGGATTTTTTTCTTTTCTAATTTTTTTTCTAATGTCAAATTATCGGAACTATTTTTTTTAAGTAAGAGGAATTATAGAATTATTTTGGACCTATCGGTTGAAAATAGAAAAATATTAAATTGTAAAAATGAGATGCTACCGGAAGTTGGCACCTCATTTTTTTCTAGTGCGATTTCCTATCTTATCTCGGGAACTATTTTTATTTTGTATGAGGAAGTATAGAACTATTGCGGGTGCCACTAGAACTGTTGTTTAATCTTAAAAATTTTGAAAATGAGGTGCCAGTTTCGCAGACGTACCAACTATAGGGGCATATCTCTCTTGAGTCTTCCCTGAAAAGTATTCGCGAAGGTGTTGGAAACGCATTCCAGAGCTGTAATCGAGCCTTTGTTACGGAAAGAACAGTGCGGCTTTCGGCCTGGCAGAGGCACAACCGACCAGCTTTTTACTTTGAAGGTTATTCTTGAGAAGGCCTGGGAATATGCCAAGCCGGTCTATGCGTGTTTCGTAGATCTGGAAAAGGCGTATGACCGAGTCCATCGGGATACACTGTGGAGAGTTTCGCAGGACTATACGGTGAGTGGGCCTCTTCTGAGAGCCATCCGGTTTTTGTATGGAAACTGCAGAAGCTGTGTATGGATAAATTGCATCGAATCCCGTCCTTTTGATGTGCGCGTTGGAAATCGTCAGGGCTGTGTCCTGTTGCCGCTCCTTTTCATAGCATATGTGCACTGGATAGTGAAGCGCAGTCTTGGCGAGCAATGTTTCGAATTGGCTGGCATCAGGATGAGCCATCTGCTTTTTGCAGATGATTTGGCCATCCTTGCATCATCCAAAGAGGAACTTCAACGAGCACTGGATAGCTTTGCAGCCGTCTGTGGTGATGCTGGGATGAAACAAATCGGAAGTGATGGTTGTTTCCCAAACTCCTGTGCAGTGTACCCTGAACATAAATGGAGTTCCATTAAAACAGGTGGAGAAGTTTAAGTATGTCGAGTCTTTTTCACGAAAGATGGGAGGAGTGATACTGAGTTGTCCTGTAGAATTGGGACAGTTCTCCTGAATCCTGAATCAGCAGCGTTCCATTGGAATTTCTTCAATTCTGCGAACATGGATTTCTGAGAAAACGGTAAAATATGTTGTTTTCTATTTCTATGTTGGAAACGGCAATTTTGAAACTTTTTAAGTGCAGTAAGCTTGCGTTGTAAACTCTTCATACTTCAGCCAAATTTAAATAAGAGCGTCATCACCGTTAACGGACTAGCAACCTTCAAAATATTGTTTTCGAAAATATTTTAACGTTTTTGAGTTAAATCTTTGAAGTTTTTGATACACCGGTTTTTGCGCAAATGGTAAAACAAGCGCCTTTTTGTAAAGGGTGATTTTTTAGCTGGTTTGGTTTTGGCAACACTGGTTTTGACAGCTGACGTGTGTTTAGTACCTTGTGTCACTGTCAAACAGCTTCAGTTTGGTTTGCAATTTAACCATGGATCGTCTTACAAATGAACAACGCTTGCAAATTATTGAATTTTACTATCAAAATTCGTGATCGGTTCGAAATGTTCATCGCGCGCTGCTTCCATTTTATGGTCGGTATTCTCGACCTTCGGAGCATTTCACGTTTCGGGCCGGTCAATTGGCCGCCTAGATCGTGCGATTTGACACCATTAGATTATTTTTTGTGGGGGTATGTCAAGGCTAATGTCTATAGGGACAAGCCCGCTTCGATTGACGCACTGGAAGCCAACATCCATGCATTCATTCGTGAGATACCGGCCGATATGTGTGGAAGAGTATGCCAAAATTGGACTCAGCGAATGGGCTACCTGAGACGCAGCCGTGGTCAACATTTGCATGAAATTATCTTTAAACATTAAATTGCAAGGCTCAAACTATCGATTCAAATAAATATTTCATTAATTTTTTCGAATTTTTTGTTGTTTTTTTTTTTTTAAAAAAAAGTTCTCAACCTCTCAAAAAATCACCCGTTATTTCGGTTTTTATAGGGTATAGGGGGTATATAGGGTAACTGGGTATAGAGGAGTTTTTACAGACGAACTCTTGCACTTACTCACTTGTTTTTTAAAGGCTTCAACGCTTTTATAAAACTTTAAATTTCCTAGCCGGAAACACAACAAAAATTTACTTTACTCGATTAGCTGATGTAAAAGCACCAAAACGCAATTGCATGGAACTGACGAATTGAGGAATTTACTCACATTTGGAAACAAATGTCAGAGTATGGGCAGAGTGTGGGCAAAGCAACGAGCTTTTTTGTTAAAACAATGAATACATTTTTTTTTCTCAAGTCAGAAAAATTTATTAAAACGTCATAGCTTGTTAATTTAAGTTGTGTCAAAATTATATAAATAAGGCTGTACATGAATTTTAAAATAAAATTGTTGTTAAATAAAAAATACATACATGAAATTTAAGATTTTTTATTCTACCACCTTTTTTTCAATCTACCAACTATTTTCAATCCTAAATACCACAGTTTAGCGTCTTCAAAGTCCTAACAACTGGTCAGAACCGTCTACGCACCGCTACAATCTACGCAGTCGATCTTAGCGATAACACTTTCATAGCAGTTACAGTTTCCCGGTGACCACGCTCAATACAACTTAAAACTTATAAATTTCAAACTGCAGATATAATTGAACCGTTATTTCTGCTTTAAAAAATTTCCCTTATTGGATTCTCTGAGTTTTTATAAGTACACGAAATTTTGTCTTTCTACGACTAACCGTTCAGAAGTTATACGGGCGGACGGACAACGTAGCGATGTTTGTTCTAAAAAGGCCTAGAACACTATGTATGTAAATACATATGTCGTTAGTTATACAATGCATTTACAATTTGCAATGCTCGCGAACTTTAGTAAAGCATAGTTAATTTTATTTTATTTACAATTCATAAAGTTTTGCGTTTATAGTTCAAATTATTTTAAATTATTATGAACAACATTTAACCTGGTGGCAAAAAGATTTTATAACTTATCTACGGATTTTAGCATCATTTCTTCAAATCAACCCTACTCGGTCATATTATGTATACCTACCTTACCTAGACCGAGAAGACGATAAACTAATATTGAATCGAACATAGGGGAACACAGGACAAATACAGTCATTTTTAAGACCTATAAGGTACCAATTCTTTATTTAAATTTTTCTGATTCACTTCAAGTCCTTCGTCTATCATACCCGTCATTATAATCATCATCTGATGATCTTCACGGATTCCCGCACTACCATCACGTCGCATCCATTCCGAGCGATAGTCACAATTCACAGATTAATGTGAAACACATATATGTATGCCGAGTACATGTAGGTATATCAATAAGTATCTAAAGGATTTCGGCGACAGAGCACAGCCCTGCGCTCGCATGTAAATCCAATTTAAGCTAGAGCATCGATAAGACCAAAAAAGAGAACAAAATGCGTTCGTGAGAAGACAGGAGGCGGAGGGACGTTGGCAGATCAAGTAAAATTGTACGCACAGAAAATTCTAAACACCATTCGCCTGGCTCTGTTGCATATCATTTGCAGTGGGCACCTGTTCCCTGGATTTCCGGTTGCCCGGTTCAATTTATAGTTCTCGTATCCTAATGAAAGTCGCACATCTCAACCACTTCTCAAGAGTGCACAGAGTAGTGTATACATAAGTCTCTTCGTCCCATCTACTGATCTGGCGCCCTCCTCCCTCTGCTAGCTAGTCGTGATTTTCCTGTTCAACGTCGGTTGTCGTCATAGTTGTTTCGGCTTCCTGGGCGGCGATATGTGCCACGACATCGTTGAAGAAGACAACGATCCATGCATCCGCATGCTTTGAGCTCCTCGCAATCGCAATACAACAGCATAAGGAGGGAAACGAATTTTTGAACTAACCAGCAGCCGAACCGGGCGTCACCGTCGCCTCGTGAGTCGTCAGCCTGATTGCAGATTCTGAATTTTCGCCTTGTTCCTGCGACGATGGTTACTCTGGTTGGTATATTATGCAGTTGCAGTTGTACCTACCAGTAGAGTGTTTTATTTGGCAGGCTATATTTACCGCTGTAATGAGCTATTTATTCATCATTTCTGTGGCCCGTAAAACAGGAAAGTCTATTTTTTACTTTTTCATGCACTATAATCGGGAGTTTATTTGATTTTATTTTCTTAAACTTCCTGCTTCCACGAGGCGTCGACGACGACATGGTCCGCGCGGCAGTGGATGGCACTTGTTCCCTTAATAATGATGATTACGGCCTTCATTGAGTACAACGTACAAGTATTTTGCTCTTAAAGTGATTGATTGTTGAGCGGATGGTTACAGACTTCCGAAAACTATAAGTTTCTGAATTTTAAGTCGCTTCAAAACAATCTGGACAGCAGAGTAGGTAAAGTGTAAAAATCCAGTTAGATTAGGTAGGTAAGGTTATCGGATATTAGATAAACTAAGATCTAGAAGTCCACATCGACGTGGATATAGAAAAGTGCACCTACTCGTTTAACTATTTTGAGTTGCTAGTAAAGCGTGAAAAAAGTGAATATTGCCCTCTTGTGAACCATGTGGTCTTAAGAATCTAATCCGAATCAACCGAATCCGAATCGAATAAAACATGCATTGATGATTAAAAATTTTTGTATTCAAGGAAAAACAATAAGGACATATTCAATGGGATGGTTTATGATCTAAAATTAACCGATCATTGCATGCTTGCACTCACTGCGTGTTGCGATTCCAATGAATATTCATAATTATGGAATTATATCTGCGAAAAAGAGTGCACGGATTTCAGTCGTTTGAGTGAGTAATTAAAATACGAATTTTGGGAGTCAGTCTATTAAACCAAATCCTTCAATTGCATTCGATCTTTTTATACCCGACCCAGGATGTATTAATTTTATTGCATAGTTTGTAACACTGTGAAATAATCTCCGTTGGCCCCTTATACCTATTAGAGATATGATTAAGATCAACAGGTGAATTGATTAAGCCATGTCTGTTCAACCGTTCGTCCGTCTGAGGACAAGATAAGATTAGATAAATTTTTTATTTTACTGCAAAGTTTCGATGCAAAACTACCTCTGTTACATCAATGACGAAAATGAATGTGTTGAGTGCAGATCACAAGATATGTGGGATGACCTGAGCTAACGTGCATTGAGAACGCCAAATCACTCCTAGGAACTTTAAAGGGCCACTACAAACAGGTCAAAGAAACATGGTGGTGATCAGATGAGGTAAAACTAGTGACAAGTCAAAAGAAAAGCGGTCTTCAGTTCATGGAAGAAATGCTCCTTGATGAAAAGCTTCGTCTGGAAGCGGAATATAGACCCCGCAGCAGTCTCGCTAAGAAGAAGTGCGCCAATGTTTAAGCAAAGAGAATGAAGGGCCTTTATCAAGAATTGGAGGAAGTTTGTTCTTCCACTGCTGATACATATCAGGCCATACAGGGCCTTCGACAAGGCACCTTGAATACGGGGGCCACAATTTTCAAAATTGAAGCTCAGGGGAGGAGAAATGCTCAGGGGACTCGTTCGGTTCGCTAAGAGTTCATCAACAATGCTTAGGGCCAGTTTCTTGTGGATGACGACAAAATTCTTCACAGTTGGCTGCAGTATTGTGCTGGACTTTTGAATGAATAGTTTCCTCAGTTTCCTAGTCAACACTTTCCAGAAGAAACCACTCCCAACTGGCAAGAAGTACCAGACATCACAGTCGAAGAGGTTGGGAAAGCGGTTAAGTATACCTACTCTGAAAAGCGAAAAGCGGTTAGGCCGGATCAGATACTCTCACAGTTCTGGAAGAAAAGGGGACAGCGGGTTCAGATGGCCCATGACCTTCATCTCCAAACTAATAAGATAGGATCCAATGCCTAATCAGTTCTATCAAGCTGATGTCCCACACAGTGAAGATTGACTGCGAAAAATAAAACGGCTATCTGAGGTCCAGTGCCAGTTTGTCGCGGCTAAATCAACCACTGATACAATCCAAAGAATAAGGGTCATAATGGAAAAACATCGTGATGCCCTTAAAAGTCTGCTATGGTGCTGGTCGATTTTGAAAAAAATTTCGATAGTCAACTACGGGATCTGATATGGTTGGCGCTTAGAAATCGAGGAGTTCCAGAAGTCTACATACGGATGATCATGAAATGTATGATGGGACAAAGACAAGAGTAAGACGTCCTTCCGGGGTCACTGATGATGAGCTCCCAACTCCTTGGATGTCTGCTTGAATGAAAACTGACGGACCAGAAAGTACATCTCTTTTTTTCCCATTCTCTGACCCACCCGAGCTAATTCCAGACATTAATTTGAATGGAAATGTGCTTCCCAAGTGTGAAAAGCTTAAGTACCTGGGAAGTATGATCAATAGCAAAGTAAACTGTGATGGCGACATCAATCATCAAGTAAGCGTAGGAGGAATGAAGCTTCGAGAAAACTCGTCGCCGAAAAATGCCCCCTAAGGTGAAAGAAAGGCTCTACACCTCGGTTGTGGTGTAGAGCCTTCCGGCGCGCACGCATGGCTCACAATGTTGGACAGCGGCAGCTGAGATAAAGATGCTTCGCATGGCAGCAGGACAGAGCGAAAAGTACGAAAATCTAAGGTTGTCCGTCCGTACGTCCGTCCAATCACCAAATATAACTTCTGAACGGTAAGTGGTAGAAAGAGAAAATTTGGTGTGCCTTTGCGGAAACATTCAGAGAATCCAACGAGGGAAATTTTTTAAGCAGATATAACGGTTAAATTATAGTTTGAAATTTCATCGGAAATTGGACATAATGTTTTTCAATACTTTTTTCAGGAAGCTAAGCAGGCAAGAGCGAGAAAAGCGAAACTAAGCTAAGTAGTTTTGGGTAAAAGAAGAGTTGGAAAATGGGTGAAGTTTCTCAAAGATTTTGAGGCTATAACATTTCAACTGCTTTGCGCAAAAAGCCAATATTGAAAAGCTATAAGGAGATACAAAGCAAACAAACTGTGAAAGTCGTATTTTTCAGAAAAAATTAATACTGCCGTTTTCACGCGTTTTCGAAAAAAATCGCAAAAATGCATGAAAAAACGTATACTCCTCCTTATCTCCGGTGTTGTTTGAACAAATAATTTGGAAAAAAACACACGTAGCTATCCGAAATTAACCAAAATTTGAAGAAAGATTATAGCGAATTTTAAAGTTTCAAAATCTTCTGAGATTTAACTCAAAAACAGAAAAACCATTTTCAAAAACTATTTTTTTAAACCTTCTAGTATCTTAACGGTAAAAGCAGATTGTTCAGATTTATTCAAAGTGCAAAGCCTGCAAAAAAAAGCAAACTGAACTAAAAAAAATTTAAATTGCCGTTTCTAACCCAATTTTTTCGAAGCATCCTTAAAAAACGAAATAAATAAGCAGCTTGTTTTACCATTAACGCGAACACCGGTTGCCATAGAACTTAAGAAAAACATCCCGTGCTAGTGCAGGTAGTTGCGCTATTGAAAAAAAAAAACGGTCTAACGGAATTTGAGAAAAAATTCAAAATAGTTTTTTTTTTATGGATTCTATATTTAAAAAATTAGCTAGCTCCTACAAGGTATAAAGTATAACTTTGCACAAAATCTTCTGAGATTTTAGGAAAAACTATAGCGAACTTTGGGTATTCAAAAACTTTGAAGATTTAACTTAAAACGTAAAAACATTTTCATAAACGATTTTTTAAAAGTTTGTCTAGTAACGGTAATGACGATCTCATTGAGATTTGGCTGAAGTATAAAATGTTTACAAGGCAAGTTTTCTGCATTTAAGAAGTTTTAAAAATTTCGTTTCCAACCTCAAGTTTTTAAACCTTATTAAACAAACGATAGAAAACAACATGTTTTACCGTTTTTCTCAAAAACCCATGTCCTCAGAATTTAGGAAAAGTGGCCGCATGAACTTTAACCAACACAACAGCGTTGAAAAAAAACAATAAGCTTATAACATTTCAATTTTAAGAAAAAACTATAAAAAAAAATCAAAGGAAAATTGATTTGCCACCCTTTTTTTAAGGCACAAAACTAAATCACCCAATATTAGTATTGTAGACTAAACTTCGAAAAAGCGTAAAACAGAAAGTAAATTCTGTAACCCAGAAATAACAATAAACAAAAGCAGTTTTACACAAACTTCGCAATAAATAAGCTTAACCTGCAACAAAAGCCGCCGGCCCGCACCGCGTATGTCTTCATACTTGACGGTCTTTTTATTCATTAATTGACTAACGAATAAAACAATTTAATCGTCATTCGAATAATTTTGCTTCGAATAAATGGAATTATGAAGCATCAATGAAGAATCCCTTCTGCCTCTGGAAAAAGCCGACCACAAAATCAACTTCGGCTATGGGTAGGTATCTCTAAAAATCTACAGAACGGAGAGTGACCCATCTGTGCCGACCTCCTCAGAAGAGGCCAGACAAAAGTCCACAAACCGTACCGTGCTCGAACCTATTATTTCGGCACCCTCGGAGCCGTGTAATACACCAAACTCGGAGAGCATCTCTGACATGTGCTCTTTACTCCTGTCCTGACTCTGTATATAGATCCAGATATGGAAATGGAAGAAGGACAAAAACCACTCAGACCCTCGCAGGAGATAGACCCAATGTCAAACTATGGGGAGGGATTCAATGACATCTCCAGCGCAAGGGATAGTGAGCTGCTGAAATCCTCGCAGGCGAAAGACCTTAAGTTAGACTCCGACAAGGCCAACGTCAATGTTGAAGTTCCTCCTGATTAATATCGACCACTCAAAAACAGCCTCTTATAAGCTCATACTCCGCCTAACCACAAGCGGAAAAGACATTGTCCTAATGCAGGAACCCTGGGTCGTTTACGACCAGTTAAATGGACTATGGACCGCCAACTACGAATTACTTTACAAAAGAAACACAGGTAAACCAAGAACTTGTTGCTTAGCGAAGAAAAATCTAGATGTTTCTCTTCTCACTAGCCTTTCTAATATGGTCCAAACCACGGTATGCCTAGAGCTACGAGATACTAAATACTGGATTGCTTCCTCGTATATGGCCAACGATGAAACAAAACCCCCGGATAGCATAGAGGAAACAGCCAAACTTGCTCTCGTCAATGAAGCAAACCTTATACTCGGATGTGACACCAACGCTCATCATCGTCTATGGAGAAGCTCAGACACTAATGATAGCATAGAGGTGACTCACTACAAAACTTTATTCTTCTGAACAACCTAGGGATTTGCAACAAAGGCGATGAATCCACTTTCATCATTAAAAATCGCCAAGAAGTTTTACTCTCAAGTGTTAGTTGTAACTCCGCGCGGTAGCAGCCGGGCAATGCATCCTAGAACATACCAGAACTAACTAATGCGAAAACCCAAGACCAACATGGAAGGACAACAACATGGTAACATTACTCCAGGTGGAACGCACATTAGTGCAAATCCACTCTTTCTCCGGAAGCGGCAGGGTCACGGATTCTGGAGGACCCGACTTTCCTGGAAGATCACACTGGCAGAGAGCTACCTGATAATAAAACAGATGAGAAGCGACAGAAGTCACCACTCAGTCGGAGAGTCCTCTGTTACACATGACCGCACTGGGGGAAGCCATTTCGTCACAGTCCAGGGACGTATCGACAATAGACTTCGAGACAGAGGAAAGACTTCTAGAGGACACGCTGGTGCCTAAGTCTAAAAAGAAAACATACGAGCAAAAAGCTAGATCAGGCTATAAGAGCTCTGGCAAATTCTTGGCAAGAATGAGGGAAAGAGATCCAGCTACTCTGACGGACAGGGATAGGCACCTAATCAACAAGCACGCCAAAGTAGTAAAGGTATATGAGAGACGTTTTGGAAACAAAACCATTCTCAACACTAAGACTAGAAAGGCAGCCATCCCACCCAATAAAAAGACTGAGAAGGGAAAGGCCAACGATGTCGCGAAAGACTGAAGCTCTGTCTCACGATAGAGATAACGTGTGCCTCTACATCGAAGAAGGAGTAAAGGTAGTTAGTTGCAGCAACAGGGAGTCATATGACTTTCTGACTCGCTGCATCTGCCACCTTGGAGATGTCTGGCCTGATGCCAAAGTAGAAACAATGCCTGCCTCGACTCTTCCACTGCGAATACAATTGCATATATGAATAGCTCCGCCGGCTCCGGAGCCACAGCCATACTAAAACTTGTAGGAATGCAGAACGAGGGTCGCAACACAAAAGGCTGGCAGATTCTCTCGAAGACACCGAGGGAAAAAGTTGGAGGCGTGTACGTGAAGATAGTGGTGGACACCAAATCTGCCAGCTATCTGAAAACAGTAGCATAAAATAAATAAATAAATAAATAGAGTGGCGCAGCAGCTCGAGGTGAACCAGGGCCAACTTCTCAACAATGTATGCTGGTGTGTTAATTTCTTTACATACAAGGAAAGCTGAGGGTAGTGCAGATTAATCTGCATCATTCTCAAGCTTCCACCGACGACCTGATGGAACCGTGGCTTTCCAAAGACAAAATCCAGGGACAAGGTACCAAAATATATTCACTCCTCCTCACCAAAAACAAAGGTAAACGGAGAAGCTGCATATTGGCTAAGAAAGTACTTAACTTTAATCTTTCCTGCCATTTCAGAAACAGCGACTTAGGTGGCGGTGTACGACCGCAGAAATGAGGCACAACTTATTCTTGCATCCGCATACCTGCTATACGAAGAGGACAGTCCACCATCGACAGCGTTATGGGACTTGGAACTCCACGCAAGGAACAACCAAGGCTAACCTTGTCATCGCGGTGGATGACAATTCCCATCACACCCTCTGGGGCAGCAAAGATATAAACAAGAGGGGTGAGTCTGTTTTAGAATTTATTTTTATATCCAATCTAAAAATTTGTAGCAGGGTTAGTCATCCTACTTTCCACAACAAAATTAGGGACGAGGTCATTGATCTAACTCTAGCTCACTGTACTGAGAATTTTGAAGTTAATGACTGGATGGTATCCACAAAATGCTCCTTCTCGGATCATTACAGGATAACCTTCAATATTAATTTTAGAATAGATAAAGAATTACCTTTTAGGAACCCTGCTAAGACCGACTGGAGCAAATTCTCCAAACTCGTCACAAAACGATTAGCGCCTAATCAAACAGGCAATATCTCGATTGTGACACGTTTAGAGGAATCCGTTAACCTTATCACTGAGACACTCTTAGCCTCGTTCGAAAAATCCTGTCCTATAAGTCGGCCCCCATGAAAAGAACCCATGGAACATGGTGGACCGCGGAACTTCGACTTCTCAGGACAAAAACAAGGAAACTTTTTAACAAGACTAAGCTGACCAAGAATGATGCTGATTAGGATACTTATCGTAACAGCTTCAACGAATACAAAAGGAAAACTAGAGCAGCGAAAAGAGCATCATGGACCAACTACTGTACCAACATGGAGACCCCAATGGAAGCGGTAAGATTGCCCAAAATCCTTGCCAAAAATCCAAGCATACCCGGGAACTTATACAAAGAGGACAACTCTTGGACGGTAAATAACCATGAATCCTCGGAACTTCTGATCAATACACACTTCCCCGGGTGCAAAGACATGACAAGCGAACAACTACTCGATACAACAGACTGTCACCCTTCATTATCCAACGAAGAACAGGCAGTTATCGCTGAGTGTATTCGCGAGGATAAACTAACCTGGGCAATGAAATCATTCCAACCCCACAAATCAGCGGGACCGGATGGTATAATACCTGCCATGGTTCGGAACGGGCGAGATGTGCGTGTGGTCTTTATTCCTAAATAAAGAAACACACATAAATTCTTTTTTACTTAAGATACTGGAAAGGCTGATAGATCTGCGGCTAAGGAATTAGCTCGAAAACAATAAGCACCTCAGCAATGCACATCACGCCTATAAAATAAATAAAAATAAATAGAGTGGCGCAACAGCTCGAGGTGAACCAGGGCCAACTTCTCAACAATGTATGCTGGTGTGTTAATTTCTTTACATACAAGGGGACCTACAATTTTTTGCCGAATCCGAACGGCACTTTGAGAAGTGTTTCAAGACAAATGATACTCTCGGAGGGCTTGTAAGATCTTCGCGGAGGTGGGGGCCGTGAAAAAGAACAAGTCTTTTTTTTCAGGTGACGATGGCAGGATTCGAACCCAGACCTTCGGCGTAGTAAGCACACACACCAGCCACTACGCCACGGCACCCCACATCACGCCGCCTATACTAAGGCGAAATCCGTGGAAACGGCGCTGCATGAGGTGACGAGTACAATTGAGAGGTCCTTATACATCAAAGAGTTCACATAGGCAACTTTTCTAGACCTAGAAGGGGCGTTCAATAAACTTAAAACAGAAACCATTATCTCATCCTTGGCGGAATATGGCATCGATTCCCCCTTGACGAATTGGGTAAAGACAATGCTTAAAAGCCAGTCATCAACTCTAATCTGGGAGTCTATTTTATTTAGAAAACGGTTGAAAGGGGAACCCCAAAAAGAGGGGTGCTTTCACCCCTTCTATGGAACAATGCACTCAACAAAATTCTTAATTCTCTCGTTAAAAGAGGAATAAAAGTAGTCGCTTACGCAAAGGACATAGTTTTACTGATTACAGGCAAATTTCTTCCAACAATCAGTGTACTTATGAAGTCTGTGTTAACAGATTTATCAGGATGGGCAGAGAACAGTGGACTTAAAGTCAACCCGTACAAGACAGATATGGTCCTGTTTACAAGGAGGCGCAGATTGCATGGGTGTATAACTCCTAAATTAAATGGGACCAATCTTAAACTCTCCCTGAAAGCCAAATATTTTGGCGTTTTGTTTGACTCCAAACTAAATTGGAAACGGAACACGGAGGAGAGAATGAAGAAAGATCTCATCGCTCTCTACACATGTAAGCAAGCCATTGGAAAAAGTGGGGTCTTCAACACAAAATAACATACTGGTTTTATACAGCGGTTGTTAGACCTATTCTTACCTATGGATCATTGGTATGGTGGCAGGCGTGTAAAACGAAATCTTACCTCAATAATCTGAAGAAGGTACAAAGATTAGCTTGCTTAGGTATTACAGGTGCATTAAGATCCACACCAAACAGGTCTGGAAACAATGCTGTACCTCCAACCTCTGGAGCTTTTCACAAGAAATGTGGCGGCAAAGGCAGCTCTCAGACTAAGAGAGAACAACCTTTGGAAATCACAATGTCTAGGACACTCGAACATACTGAACGAACATCTTAAATCAAAATGGGTCTGCAACCCGTACGGATTATAAGAAACCTCAATTTGACTTCGATAAAAGATTCAAAGTCATTATATCAAGTAGGCAAGACTGGGTAGAGACTAATGTTGACATCAAAGGTATAACTATCTATACCGATGGTTCGAAAACAGAACACGGAACAGGTTCAGGAGTCTTTTCGGAAACTTCTCATCATCTTCTCTGCCATCTTTCAGGATGACAGTTTGAGGAAGTTTAGCTTCGAGAAGAACTTTTTCGTAAAGGTTAGCAGTCAAAAGAGCTGTTGTAACGAATCCACGACATATAGCCTGAGGAACAGCACAATTAAATGGTATACAGATGGGTCAAAAACTGATGATTGAACTGGTGCAGGAGTATTTGGGCCGAAAACCAAAAACTCTGAATCCATGGGCAAATATACCAGCATCTTCCAAGCAGAAGTATACGCTATAGATAGATGTGTCCAATTCAGTGTAGACAGAAATTACAGGAATAGTAACATAGCAATAATGTCAGACAGCAAGGCAGCTACCAAGGCGCTTAATGCCCATAGTCAGATCGAAACTTGTATGGGGTTGCCTGTACAAGCTTGATGATCTGGGCAGGGTCAAAAAAGTGACTCTCTATTGGGTACCTGGCTATGTTGGAATAGAGGGAAACGAAGTTGCGGACTCCTTGGAAAACCCTTCTGTGTGAATAGGGGAACACACCCTTAGGCAAGAATTCAGGAGAACAGAGAATGTAAAATGAGTTAAAACCTGTTAAAGCCTTCAAGGACTGAGGCAAGCTAAGAAGCTTCTAGAAAACTACAACCAGAAGAGATTCAAGGCATGCATTGGTCTTAGTAAAAATGACACTTACATTGCCTTACAGGATTCCTTACGGGGCAATGTAGGCTCATGGAACATTTTACATTTAAGGAAAATTGGTGTAATGGAGGAACCCTTCTGCAGATTTTGCGATGCGGTTAGTGAAACTCCGGAACACATTTTGCAATCCTGTGGGGTTCTGAACCACAAAAGGATAAAATGTCTGGGCAAATACTAGATACCAGAGCAAATACACCTTGGACCCACTTCTCATTCTCAGATTCCTACGTGAAACTCGACTAGAGAAAGTGCAAAGTGCTCTAGGTTGAGTTCTGTGAGCCAAGGTCAAACATGAGCACATGCCCTCAATATAATTAATTAATGAATTATAGTGCAAGGAAGCTCTTTTGAGGGCATAAATCTCTCCAAGGCTTAGTACGAGGCAAAATAGTTCAACAGGTCACACTGCGAAACACAGCTTAAATAATAATAATAATGTATTAAACTTAATTTACCCTGGGTAGGGTATGGAAATCTCAGTTTTGCATGCATTTAAACCTTACTTGGAAATATCTGTTCTAATATTGACCATTTGTTATAAGATCGGTAAGACCACGCCCCTTTTCTAACCTTGCACTACCCATAAAACAAGTTACAATGTGGGAAAAGATAGACTGCAGTCTTCTATGCAGTCTCTGCATAGAAGACTGTATACGGAAACACACAACAGCACTTACTCACAGGTTTTAACTTTTAAGATCGATCAAGAGAGGAAATCATTTGAGCGTGGTTCAATTAACCAAAATCTATTCGTAGAGTGGAGTTGAAATGAGCGGACGGAAATGCCGAAAGAAAAAACCGTGTGCGGTTCACCGGCAGAGTACGATCCTGCAACCTTTACTTGTCGCGAGTAGTGCTCTACCGTTGAGCTACAGTGAGCACGATCGATTTTTTGTCCAGATTCGACCACCTCACTATGCTATATTCGCCTTGTAAGGAATGTTTTCGAACAAAATATTTTCGTCCAATTTAGCGGAATGTTCAGTTCGAGGCGAGGTGCAAATGAGCGGGGATTACTGTTAATACAACAAAGGCAGTTATGCCAGTTTTCAATGTACATATATAGATTGGCTCCCAGGCACTGTTTTTAAAAACAGCATTTCAAGACTATAGCTACTTGCCTGTCCTTTATAATTTACCTTAACATTAAAACGAATGAAAAATCTGCAGGGTTGGTGATTACTCTTCCGGCACTAAAATATTAATTCATCTAAGTCCACACTTATCCAAGACGAGTTGACATTTTGCCATTAGTCGGGGAATATGAACACGATTTTATTATTTGCGTTATTAAGAAACTAAGGATAATATTATCCCGTTGATGCGTAATAGTACCTAAAATTCACGTCGATGCATAATTAATGTGATGCAATTGCTATTCCTCCCCAATGTCACAGGGAGACCAGTCCCTACTACTGCTGATGATTCCATAAGCATTATGTCCTTGCTCATTTGATATATTAGCTTCTGAGGACTAAAATATCCTGCGTAGTGTTTGTATAATTGGCGAATTGTTTTGGATGTTATGATTTGCTTAGATGGACTAGCTGTATCACACTCGTACAAACATGGAATACACAAAGACAACCAATCTTTTTGTTGATATGTGTAGCCTCAAATATCCTTCCGCATCTCGGGGCGAGGCGAGGGCTTTCTGCTCGCCTCATTATACATCTTTTAGCAGTTACATGTCTCTTTGATGAATCGTGCACAAATAGACACACTCATGCGATTATTGTGTTATTGCTGTTATATTATAGAATGAATAATATGTTGGAAGTAATATTTTAGAATCATAATGAGAAAGGGATACTTTTGTTTACTCTGCGCTTGTTTGTGTTTGTTGTTTGTTCCTATCACGCAAAAGGATTATTTATTATTTACGTTTTGTAAGTGTATAGAAGGAGATGCGGATTCAGGGTGGATTACAGTGACAATGGGGTGTGGGGCCTGCTTTCGGTGAATTGGTAGCATCTTATCAAAGAGTGGGAGTTACTACCTATCTAATAATGCCAAATAAATTTGTACTCTTTTGATACATGCGAGTAATTACGTTTAGTTAATATATGCTTCCATTTAGGTATTTGTCCATACGTTGCCCATTCGTTGATCTATACATTACGCATTGCTGAACAGAGCATATCAAAAGAATGAGAACTGCATAGGAACGAGGTATGAAAGTTTTACCAGAGGATCAAAAGTTCCTGCCAAGGGTAAAGTTCGAACAGAAGCCTGTGAGGAACATCAAGAGAACATAGTTTTAGAATGGCAGTCGTTGCTGAGGATTTATGTATAACGGCGAAGACGAACCAAATACCGCTATCCAGGCAGAACGAACCATTCAACCTGGGCGAAGACGTTAACGAGGAAGCATACAAATGATACCGCCCATCCGACCTGCAGGAAGTGAAAGTCTGTGTCTAAGCTCAAGTGCAACAAAGCAGCCGGAGCAGACATCCTAGCTGCCGAAATTTTTAAATCCGCTGGCGATGAGCTGGTTAGGAGCATGCACCAGCTCATCTGCAAGACTTGGTCGGAAGAAAGCATGCCCAACGAATGAAACCTTAGCATTGTTTGCCCAATCCTGAAGAAAGGAGACCCTCTGAATTGTGCCAACTACAGAGGCACCAGTCTTCTTAACATCGCGCACAATATCATTTCTGCTGTACTGTGTTTGTCAACAATCTGATAGGCACATATCAGTTCGGCTTCAGGCCAGGAAAGTCCACCATCGATTAAATATTCACACTGCGACAGATCTTGGTGAAAACTCAGCAATCCTAAGCCGATACACACCGTCTTTTCATCGATTTCGAGGCCGCGTATGACAGCATCTATAGAGACGAGCTATATAGCCTAGCCTAAATGTCTAGCTTTGCCATCCCTGCCAAACTCGTTAGTCAGTGTGTAGGATGAAGATGGAAAATTCACGCTGCTCCGTCAAGGTCGGCAAAGACCTCATCGACCCCTTTGATGTCAAAAAAGGATTTAGATAAGGCGACGCGCTGTCATGTGACTTCTTTAACATCATATTTGAGAGACTTGTGCAGAACTCCCGCGCCGACACCAGAGCTACAGTATTTCAAACTACTCGCATGCGCAGACGACATTGACATAATCGGGGGAATAAAGCTTGATGTCAGTGAAACCTTTGTGAGTATTGGGACGGAAGCGGTGAATGTGAGCCCTCAACGAGGGCAAAACCAAGTATGTGCTGTTATCAAGAAAGGACACACAAACCCGACGTCTTGGACAAAACATGACCATCGACAGCTAGAAGCATGGACCCTGTCAAAGGCGGATGAAAACACTTAAGGCTGCTTCGAGAGGAAAATTTTTCGGACCTTTTCCAGTCCCGTCTGCATAGACGAAGAGTGAAGGAGGTGATATAACATCGAACTGTAGGGGCTGTACAGCGATACCGACCTAGCCAAAAAAGTCAAGACACGCGACGTCTACGATGGCTGGGTCATCTAGAGCGAATGGACACCAACGCCCCGGCCCGGCCCTCAGCCAATTTCCCGTGCTAAACTGGAGACGGCTAGCTTAAGACAGAGCTGACTGGCGAAGCTTGTTGGCTGAGGCCCAGGTCCGCTCCGGACTGTAGAGCCACCTGAACTAACTTAACATACCATATAAAAATTCATTTGTTTTAAAGAAAAGAGCACGCATTTCGCTGAGTGATACAATTGAACCCCAGCCTATAAAGGCACTCGGTATACGAATACAACCTTAATCGCATTCCTTCAGCTTTCACTGCATCGTAACATTTATATTTTATTTACCCTATGATGCTGTCTTAATTGTTTGAACTTCTCATCCTAATAAAGCTCAAAAACAGGAATCCAATTAAAATCAAATCGCAACATTTAATCATTTTTGTCACAAAGTTGCTTTTTCCAAAACAACCTCTTCACATGACCGACGTAATAAAGGCATAAATTTTTCATCACTTTTTGGCTTACAAACATTATAAAGTAAAAATTATCTCGAATGTGGAAAATTCTGCTTTATCATCCGTGAGAATGTTTTCATCGTTATCATAATAAACTTCATCGTCGTCGGCCTCAACATCGTGCCATCATTATAAGCCTACACCATTTCAAGTTGTAATTCATACAATCATATGACATAAACCGTATTATACACAACGGTTATAGGACACATAGCTTTCCGACTACAGAATAGACAAGCGTACAAAAAAAATTGGCACAGGAGGTAAATATAAAATTTTGCATCCGATTCAATCGTAAATGTTAATTTCATGCGCTTCATTCCTTAGAAACGTTTATTCATCGCTCGTAACCATTTTAGGAGCTAAAATGAAAAATCAGTCTTCGCAGGGTATTTTTTTAGACTCCTGACTCCTTTAATTATATGAATGACGTTGTTATGTCTACCTTCCATACGTGTATCATAAACGTTTAATCTAGACGTGACGAATGGATAATCTAAGTGATCCTCATCCTTGTCTCACCGCTCTCAGTACCTTTTAATTGACAGAATAGTATAAGGCAGAGGTTTACTTATATGTTAACAAAACAATCAAAGTAAGTGTTTTTTGCATAGAAAAATAGGCAAAGAAGTTCAAACTAGTCTCTAGCGTTCGTTGCAGGGCTAACCCACCAAACTTAGCGAGTTTAGCAATCCCAGATAGAAATTTACTTATAAAGTCACGCAGTCACGCCAACGAGCCCTGTGCTCACGAGAAGCGGAAGTATCAATGGCAGACGTGCAACAGATACAGGCAGGCCTGGATACCAGTGTGGCCTGGGACCCAAACAAAATTCACTGCATTTAGCCTGGGGCTCAGGCACTGCGGGCTCTTAAAAATGAGCACCCTATTGTGAATGGCATGAATCCCAGACCCGGTCTCTGTACCAGACGAGTTTGTTTGAATTGTTTCCACTCATCTCATGGACCGATTAATATGAAGAATTTTTTTCTGAAAGCTTCCGAAACCATTATGAAATGCTCTTACTATAACCGTTAGTTCGTGCGGCTTCTAAGTTTCATCATATTGACAACCGAATTTTCAAATTGTGAGCTTAATTGCAATTGAAGAGCGTAATTAGTCAAGTAATTAGTAAAGACCGCAATAGTCAATGTGACTACTGCGCTCGACAAATTAAATACCACTATTGTCAATATGAAAACTCGCATAAATGAGTCATCAAAGTAAGCGGTATATTGCGGAGCGAAAGGACTGTCATGTATACTCAATCTTTACATTGCAGAACCTTGTTGTCATATTGACAACTACCGTTGTTATATTGACAATTTAAGTTTTCAATGTGAAAACTTTTATAAATGAGTCATAAAAAAAACAGTTAATTGCAAAAATGGAAAACTTTAGCATCTTAAATCTTCACATTGATGAATCTGGTTGTTATATTGACAATTGAAGTTGTCAATGTGAAGAATTTGCTTTAGTTATTCATCACATTGAAAATGGAAATAGTCAATATGAAGATTTTCGGAACTAGATATATTATATATTGCTAAGATATATGCTTAGTTTTGAGAACTTCCCGATAAGTCAGTACATATCTCTGAGCCTGATTTCAAGTTCATCACGCTTCTTCTTAAAATGCGGCTTCCACCTATGTAAGTTTAGCGTCTAGGGTAATTCCTAGATATTTCGGTCCATTTGCTTATAGGATTTCTGTACAGTTTGTGAACAGTGGTAAATTGTCAACCCTTCTGTACGTAAAGTTGACATGCTTCTTTTTTTCCTTCTAAGGCTTTTTTAATTTCACGCGTTATTCTGTACACGTGATATCTATTAACGAATGGTTAGGTCTGAAACCAAATAAGTGATCCGGGATCAAGCGTCTTTCTGCAATTATTGGTTGTAATCGCTTCAGCAGGAGTTTCTCGAAGACCTTCTATATGGGTCAGAGATATGGCCCTGCAAGGTAAGTACTTCTAAATCTACCTCGCTTTGTTAATCCTGCTGTCATGCGAAGCATCTTCATCTCTGCTGCCGTTAATTTGCTATCATATTTCTTATACGATGTCCAACATAATGAACCATATGTGAGCGCCGGACACACGACCGCGGTGTAGAGCTTTGTTTTCAGCTTAGGAACCCAGAGAAGAACTAAGAACTGGTTTTTCAGTGCTGAGTTAAGCCCAGCCTAAACCAGGATCTGTTAGTCCCGGAACGAAACGAACCAAGAGTTACCCGGCGAAATGTTTTTCAGTGCAGAGTTAACTCTGCCAGTAATGTTGTCAAAATCTTCTACTCTCGAAATAATTGACACTCCCAGCTCTCACTTCCCATAGGAAAATACAGAAAAAGAAGTTAGAGTCATTTTCAGATGTCAATTTTTACAGAAACACGCAAAGCCACTACCATTTCACAACAAAAAAAAACATTCAAAGAAGTTCTTACGGTTCACGAGACTTGATCCGAGATTTACTGACCATATTTGGCGAGGTAAGCCGAGATTAATCCCGGATTAATATTCACTGAAAACCTCATTTATGAGGTTAATCTCACTTTAGCTCCCAAACTCTGATGATATCGCACTGAAAAACTGACCCTAAGAGAAGCGTTTATTATATAAGAAGCTTGACTAGCGCCTTTTTCGGGAGTTTTCTCTACCGGGGCCTTATTGTTTTTAAGTCTGCCTTTTGTCTGTCGAAGTCCAACTAACGACACTTTTTATACCCGACCGAGGGTATATTAATTTTAATGCATAGTTTGGAACACCGTAAAATCATCACCGCAGACCCCTAAGACCTTTTAGAGATATGATCGAGACCGACTGGTAAGTCGATAAAGCCATGTCCGTCCGTCAGTCCGTCTGTCTGTATGTGTGAAGTTTTTAGCTCTTTAAAATTGAGCTAGGACGCTCAAACTTGGAGTATATCTTAGTTCTTATTTTGTACAGACAACTTGTAAAAATTAGTTAAATCCACCTACGGCCTCGCCCACTACTGACTTCATTGTAAGACAACCTCGATTTCAAATTTTCTTTCAAAATGCCTTTTGCTCGAATTTTGGTATAGAGCAATAATGGACCAAAACCTCTAAGAGATCAAAGATTGGACCGCCCACAATATCGACCATGCCCACTTTTACCATGTTAGATCTTTAAAAACCCGATTTCTCGGAAAGTTTGCTCCAAATTGAAAAAAAAAAATTATAACAAATATTCAAGATATTACTATTTGCTAGGTTTGCTCCATACAAAGAGCTCCGCCCACTTTTAAGTGGCGTGTTTAGGAAAAACGGGTTTTTTGCAATAATTTTCGGGTTCAGCGCATATTTTCATGATTCTAACGAAATTACAATTAACTGATTTTAATTTTTAGGAAAGACCCACGGGGTCTTTCTGTCCCGTGGGCCTTATATGAATTCGGGAATATATGAATTCGGGACAAAAAAAATTTAAGATTTAATGTTACACGGTATATAGGGTCGATAGAAGTTTGTCGCAGACGAACTATACAGTCGGTCTATACAGCCAGCGGCAGACCGTCGAACGGCTTGAATGTTTCTTTTAAACACATTGCTTTCTCCTTGTCTTCTTTTGCCCATTCACCGTTAGCCTTCTTCATTGGTGCCGAGTTTCTCGACTTATCTACTTTCCACAGCAAGTAGTTCGAGCTCCTTTCCGCCGACAACCCTTCAGGTATTCAGTGGAATCACGACTTTTGTAATCTTGCAGTATTTCTTTCAGCTTGTTAAATAGGTGGTTTAAGAAGGTTTTGTCCGGGGGTGCCCTCTTGCTTTGCCATCTTCTACGCGCTCTTATCTTTTCACGAATCAATTCTTCGATTTCGAGCGAATATGTGGTGTGTGCGTACATGCCCGTCAGTGCCTACTTCGTTCTTTTGGGACGAAGTGTTGTTCCAAGCAGCTGACTGAATTGCTTCGATAAATTTGTCAACTGCGGCTTCTTATTCGAGAGGAGTTCTCAATGGCACATTCAAGCCAACACAGTCCTTTCTGAAGGCATCCCAGTTCGTCCTTCTATTGGCTAATCAAGGAGCTCTTCCTATTTTCGCCAGTCTTCAACCCATCTTCAAGATGACTTGAGAGTGGCCTGAGCAAAGTTCATAACACCTTTCGATTCGTTTAAGGTATTTGGAAAACCCTTTAGCGATGAAAAAAATTGACTAAGTCAGCCTTTTTATTTCTGTCGGTTGGGTAATATGTTGGCTTTCCCGTGGAGAAAAAGTCCACCTCACGTTCTACACTGTTATTGTACAGTAATCTGCCTTTTGTTGAATTGCATCTTGAACCCTAAAAAGTATGGTACGCGTTAAAGTCACCCTCAATGATTAAATTCAATCCAATTAAGTCATACATACGATTAAGATTTCCACCAGTCTATATCCGGGCGGGTAATACCAAGATACAGTGTTGTCAAGTTGTTTGTTAAGACACAAATACAGAAGAGTCTCCTGCGGACAATTACAATCGCTTAAAGTAACAGTTTAGTAATAACTAACTAATACAAGCAGTGTTGTAATCTTGTTATTTAATTTTTACAAATTTTTACATTTTTTTAATTTTAACTTATCTGCATAGAGTCTCTAGCTCAGCTTTTGCGTTCTTGAAGTGCTATAAGCAGTTTTTGATGTAGAAAGAGGATCCTCCTCTCGAATTTTGTGAGGAGCAAGGCATGATAGTCATTGTTTCCTTTTATTTTGCGTCTAGCCCTCTTTTAAGGGTGAGTTCCCATAATCATTCTCTTGCTTATCGCCGTTTCTTTGGACTTAGAAGGTAATTGAGTATCAAGGACCACTCTCATGTAACTTAAGTGATGATTTATAAGACCCTCATCATCCCAGCCCTACATTTTGGTGCAGAAGCATGAACTTTCTCAAAGGCGGAAGAAAACACTTTTGGCTGCTTCGAGAGCAAAGTTGTTCGAATTGTCCGGGCTGTGCAGCGACACCGACCTTGCCGGAACAGTCAAAATACAACAGCTACGATGGCTGAGTCATCTAGAGCGGACCGGGGCAACAGAGCACCAGGTCCCCGGCCGGAAAAACTTTGAATTCTCCCCGCAGGGACGGCGCAGTAGAGGAGCACCGAGAAGCATGTGGCGCGCGAGTTATGTCCTGCGAGGGAGAGCTTTTGAAAAAAAACAACATTTTCATTTAACCAACAGTTTAATAATCAACTTGGAAACGTTTTACAGTAGTATTTATAATCTATTGATTTGCTTATTTGACAACATTGTACCTATGGGAACATTACAATTTGAATTTACTTTATTCTAAGAAATACGTTGCTGACATGTTTATAATAATTTAGGTTTACTTAATTTTAGGAAATATGTTGCTGAGTTGAGTCTCGTTCAGTCGTTGTTCTTGTGTGAACTCGTATAGAGGTGAAATCGTATATGATGCAGGTATTTGGTTTTGCTGATACAGGTGTTATGGTGATGGTTGCATTGCGGTGGGAACTGTAACTCCTCCCCCCTTAGTAAAAAGCGAGGGCCAAAGCGACTGTACAGATGCTGCGGCTCGAGCGTTGGTGCTTTCCGTTACTTGGATGCTTATATTTTTCCTGCAAAAATATATTAGAGCAAAGAAGATGCAGGAAAATAAGATTAATGTAGCCAAAATGTAGTAGTCTCTTGTCTTTGTTTGTGTTGACAAGATGTCTATGGTTTGCGTATTGTCAAATTGAAACTCGTTAAATTTCCGTAGGATTAGGTTTTCGATCGTGTATTCCGGGTGGATTTTGGTGTAGGATACTGGGAATATGTGGACCTCGTCCCAGTGTCTGTTTGGGTTGTTCTGGTATGTGATCCCATTTATCTTGATTTCACAGTTTTCGTAGTGTATCAAAACGGTTCCCTCTATTGTTTGTTGTGGGTAATTGCAGGTTGTGTTTATGTGAGTTGGCGGGGTATTTAGCATGAGAATGTAGTTTTGCTCTGGCTGACTTATTCCTCTTATATCTTCGGCATCGTTGAAAGGACACTTCGCTGATTGGTTTTTCATCAGGTTCCCAATGCATATTGAACTATTTGTGTTTCCTTTATTGAATGATTTTTTACATACAAAAATGTTTTCTACTTTGGGGCAATTATTATCAAAATATTGAATACAATTTTCACTTATTATAACATATGGTTTTATGATTATTGTTTTAGAATTGTTAATAGGTAGGGGAATGATATGGAAAAGGAAGTAGTTATCTTGGGAAAAGTTAGGAATACGGATGTTGAAGATTATTCTGGAGTTATTGTAGTAAGCCTGCAATTCAAGGAGTTCATACATGTGTTCGTCTGATTTAGTTTCAATCGATTGGGCTTCGAACATATTTCGAATTTCCTGTAGTTCGTTAGGGTTAAGAATCATTTTAGGGATAAGATTTATTTTGGCAAGGATGATGGATTCGGCAATGTTTGTGAGATGTTCTGAAAGAATGTCAATGTTAAGGTTAATTTGGTTGAGATATTGGATGTGCAACAGTGTATCCACGGTTGAGCAAATGGAATTGCTCCTTTGCTCTTGGAAATGTTGTAAGTATTTTTCTATAACGCTTTGTTCGTTGTTTATATGTTTGGTAATATTTCCAAATCGTTCGATCATCTGCAAGTTCAGTTTTGTCCTGGTATTTATTGTCGAGCTGATTTCGTCCTGTTTGGTGTTTAAGTAGTCAATTTTTTTGTTAATTTCTTCTGCATCGTAGGCGTCCATGTTGCCGGTGATGAATTTGACTGCCGAGCCTAGTCCGTTAACGGTTCCCTTATGCCTTGTATTTGGCGTCAATGCTTCGAGTCTATTGCGGAGGCCTTAAAGTTTGAATTTCGTTATGTCGATTGAAGATTTTATGGTTGGAAAATTAGTGAAATTTGCAAGTGTCTGTTCGATTTTGTCAATTGTAGTCGAGTATTCTTCTAAATTAACGACGTGGATGAGGTTGTTATAGCTTTCTACAGATCTTGCTGGGCCTAGTTTAAGAGGAAGGATTCCTTGCGATTTGGATAGGTCGTGGATTTCTAGTTTTTGGCTGCTTGATAAAGTTAGCCTATTAAAAAAAAACAAATTAGAGAGAATTAAGCATGTTGCCTTGCCTGTTTTCTTTCTTTTTATTTTTTATTTTAGATTTGTGTATTTTCTTGTAATCTACCGTGTATATCGTTACTTTGTTATTTTTCTTCACCTTTTGTTTAGAGAATCTTGGGGTGAGCTTGTTTCTTCTACATTCTTTCCTATAAATGGTTTCGTTAACTTCAAAGTCTTGAGGGTCGTCCCTGTTTTCGTTTAAGTTGTCAATTCTCCTACTTGTAGTTTGTTCTAGTTTATCTTTAATTTGTGGAAAAAGTTATTCCTGAAATTTTTTAAGTTTGGTGAGGTAATCGTGTTCAGAATTAAACGTTAAGTTTTTGTTGAATTTGTGAGTTCTTCCGTAGAATAGTTCGAAGGGAGTGAATTGTGTTGATGAGTGGATGGCATTATTGTAAGTAATTAGGGTCTCTGAGAAGATCTCATCATGGTCTATTGGCATTTTATTTTCTTTGAATGTTGTTAGTATGATTCGGTAAATTTCGGTTAGGGTGGAGTGCAACCGTTCGACAGGTGAGTTGCTACTGGATTGTTGGAAAGAAGTTATGTGGAGATCGATATCATATTGTTTACAGAAATCTTTAAAGATGTTGGCTGTAAATTCTGATCCTTGATCACAGATTAATTTTAAAGGGGTGCCGTGAAGGCTAATAAAATGTTTCAGTGATTTCAGTATTGAAATACTGTTTCTCGAAGGTAATGTATATCCGGAAGCAAATTTCGAAAATTTGTCAATTATCGTCAAAATATGTCGGTTATTAATTGTATAGATATCTGCGTGTAGAATGTCAAGGGGTTTAAGAGGTGTCTCTGGTTTAAGGTATTTAATTTTTGGGGGATTCCTGTTATATTTAAGCGTTTGGCATATCGAGCAATTGTTAATTGTTCGCGTGATTATGCTTTTCATGTACGGAAAGAAGTTATTCCTTTTTAGATGTAAGAGTGTTTCTTCAATTCCACGATGGTTATTTTTTGTATGGTAGTCGTTTATGAGTTTCTCTTGTTCGTCAGTTTGTTTTATGTCTGTAAGTATATCTGTGCAACGGATTAAACGGAAAATTTTGTTTTGTGAAAAATATTTCGAAAAGGTAGATTGCACTAAGCTGAAGGTTTCGTTGTCGGTGTATATTGCGTTAAGCCTATTTGGACTCATGAACTTTTTGAAAATTTCAATCATTATGTCTTCTGTGAAGGTTATTTTTCGGATAGTTCGACGTTGCTTATTTTTAAAGACTGTTTCCAAAGACATGGGTGGACTTTTGTCTGTTTTTTCTAGAATTATTTGAATGCTAAACTCGTTTAAGGGTCTCTCTGATATCGGTATGCCGTCGTCTAAATTTTCTTCGGCTGAGTGTACAGTTGTACCGCCTGTAGCTTGTGCTGAAAGATTATCGTTAACATTGACTTCGACGACTTTAGAGTTTTCCGGATTTCCTATTCTAACTCGGCTAAGCGCGTCTGCGTTCGTATTGGACTTTCCTTTTTTATATATTATCTCGTAATCATATTCCTCTAACTTTAGTCTCCATCGGATTAACTTAGAATTAGGGTCTTTCAAGTTCATAATCCAAGTAAGGGGTTTATGATCTGTAATGATTTTGAATTTATGACCATAGAGATAGGGTCTAAAGTACTTTGTCGCCCATACGATGGCCAACAACTCTTTTTCGATTGTTGAATAGTTTATTTCCGTATCTGTGAGTGTTCTACTCGCGTAGCATATAGGTTTGTCTGATCCAATTGGGCCTTGGGATAGTATGGCACCGATTGCAAAATTGCTCGCATCTGTTGTGAGGTTAAAGGGCTTAGAGAAATCCGGGTATTGGAGAATTGGGTCGTTTGCAAGAATGTTTTTGCAAGTTTCGAAAGTTTGTATAAATTGCTCATTCATTTCAATAACTCTATCTTTCTTTAGGCAGATTGTCAAGGGTTTGACTAATTTTGCGAAATCTTTAATGAATTTATTGTAGTATCCAAGTAATCCAAGAAAGGCTCTCATATCTTTTTGAGTGCGAGGTATCGGAAATTGTTTTATAGCGTGGATTTTTTCGGGGTTTGGCTTGATACCGTCGGTCGAAACAATGTGACCAAGGAAGGCAATTTCTTTCTGCATGAAGTCAGATTTATCGATTTGAACTTTCAGATTGTATTGGCGTAATCTTTCGAAGACTTTCCTTAGATTTTCTGCATGTTCTTGCAGAGATGTTGAAAATACAATAATGTCGTCTAGGTAGACTAGGCAGACAGTACCTATAAGCTCATTCAAAATGTGGTCCATGACTCTCTGAAAAGTGGAGGGCGCATTTTTGAGGCCAAAGGGCATGCGAACAAATTCATAGTGCCCGTTTTCCACAGTGAAAGCAGTTTTTGAGATATCCCTAGGATCCATCTCAATCTGGTGCAAACCGCTTGCTAAATCAATCGTTGAAAAATACATGCACTTCCCAAGCTTGTCTAATATTTCATAAATATTCGGTAATGGATATTTATCGGGAATAGTCTTTTCGTTAAGTTTACGATAGTCTATTACAAGCCTCCATTTTCTTTTTCCGTTAGCATCTAATTTTTTTGGCACTACCCACACTGGGGAACTCCAGGGTGAATAGCTATGCCGAATGATTCCTTGTTCAGCAAATTATTAATTTGTCTGCGTACCTCTTCTTTATGAATATGTGGGTACCGGTACGTTTTCCTATATATTGGAATGTCGTCATTTGTGCGGATTCTGTGCTTTACTTGACTAGTGAAGCTTAAGTTTTGTCCTTCCTTAAAAAAAATGTCTTCGAATTCTCTGTAAATTTTAAGAAGAGTCTTTTTCTTTTCGCCGTTTAGGTGAGAAGCGCGGATTAATTTAAGAATGTCTTCATCTGATTTCGATACATTATAGTTTATGTTGAAATTATTTACTTCTATGTAGTCAGAGGGTGTGTAAGGGTTAACTTTTATTGGTTGCTCTATCAGAAGGGTTATTTCTTTATTTGAATCATTTGTTATTTCTACTAAACTGTTTTACGTTACGTTTTTGTTGGAGGTTGCTACTATCCGATGGAGCACTCAGACGAAACTACTGGTCCATTGTACTACCATGCAGACACCTTACATTAATGTATTTAGTTTACCCGTCTTTCGAAGAAAGATGAGAAGGAGCTTCAGTGATGAAGAGCTTAGGTGTTCGGCACTCACCACGTCAGCCCCAAAGATCCGCCACCTGATGCGAGCAAAGGCAGGGCAACTACAGAGAAAGTGTTCCGCTGTATCGTCGTCCTCTCCACAGGCAAGACAGGTGGTGGTTTCGCTTAAGCCTAACACATTCAAGTGTCTAGCAAAAGCTTGGTGGCCGGTAAGGACGCCTACAAGAAGTCTGCAATCGATTCTCCTAAGAGATAGAAGAAAAGACGCTGACCCCTCGCAGATGTCTGGGCGTAGTCGTTTAGTCTGTCTGCACCCATCGCAGTCACGCCAACGAGCCCTGTGCTCACGAGAAACCCAAGTATCAATGGCAGACGTGACAACAGATACAGGCAGGCCTAAAGCAGGTTTGGGTCCTGAGAAAACCTCTTCTGAGCCAAGTCTGGCAAGCTCATCAGAGATCTCATTTCCCTGGATACCAGTATGACCTGGAACCCAAACAAGATTCACTGCATTTAGCCTTCCGACTAAGTTCAACGAATTCTTGAGTTCGAGCACTATCTTGGACGAGGTAAGAGGGTTGAGCAACGCATTTAGAGCGGCTTGGCTGTCACTGCAAACGCATAAGCTTCTTGCCCTCCACCTGCTAGTCACAATATAGCGCATAGCCATTAGGATAGCGAAAATCTCCGCTTGGAAGACAGACGCATATTTACCTAAGGGGTAGTGGAGTCTAATGTTCTCGCTTTCCACAAAGACTCCAGCACCAGACCCCTGTCCGGTTTTGGAGCCATCCGTGAAAATACGATGGCATTCTTTCTCTGGCTCAGAGTTTGGCCGAAGCCATTCCATTACCTGAGGAAAGTTGACTTGGTAATTTTGTCGCAAAAGAATTTCTGGGGTCATTGCGTCAGAGGGCATGTCCATAAGACAGGGGTCAAAGGACAATTCTTGAACAAGTTCCTCAAAATTCCAATGCGTGTGGTACCAAAAACCACCTCTCTTTAAACGAAAGATGGTTTTCAGCGTACACCCCATGATAAATATATCAAGGGGGGGAGGTTCATCAAAGCATCTAGAGCAGAGCCCGGCGTGCTAGGGAAGGCCCCTGTGCAGCCAAGACAAGCCGTTCTTTGGAGTTTGGCAAAAGAGGCATTAACACGTTTCCGCGAAAGCCTGTTCCACCAAACAACCGATGCGTATGAGAGGAGTGGTCTAACCATGGCAGTATAGGTCCAGAGGACCCTTTTCGGAGATAAGCCCCATGTCTTGCCAAAAGCGCCTCTGCACTGCCAGAAGGTGGACAATGCTTTTTCGGTTTTGGATTCAACATGCTTAGACCATAGAAGTTTTCTATCGGATATCGGGATAGTGACACCTTTAAGCACTAGTTGAGTCATACCTAGGTTTGAGCCGACAGAAAGAACGGCGACATCATCCGCGTAGGCTTGTGTGTAGGTTCCAGGAAGGTTGAGAGCCGATAGTAGAGAGTCTACAACCATGCACCATAAAAGAGAGACAGAGGGAGACAGAACACCACCTTGCGGGCAGCCCTTGTTTACCCCAGTTATGACGCACTTGCCACAATCTGCTTCGGCTATCAGCGTCCTGTTCATTAGCATTGCCCTAATCCATTGAACTAATGTTTCATCTAGACCATGTTGTCTGGCTGAGTTGCACATGCTATCAAACGTCGCGTTATCAAAAGCACCCTCAATATCGACGAAAACGCCCAGCACGTACTTCTTCTGGTCAAGAGCACATTCAATCCTACCAACAAGGTTTTGAAGCGCAGTTTCGCAGGATTTTCCGCGCTGATAAGCGTGTTGCATCTCAGAAAGAGGGTGCAAACGAAGAGCAACTTTGCGCACGCGCAGACAGCGCAGACAGAGTAGACAGAGAAGACAGACTTATGGGTCTGAAGCTTTTGGCTAGGCTATAGTCTGACTTACCAGGTTTTGGTATGAAAACGACTTTAACCATACGCCAAAGGGTGGGTATGTAAGCCAAGGCAAGGCTCGCAGTGAAAATTCTTTTCAAAGTGGGTAACAGCTGACCTAAACCTTGCTTCAGCATAGGTCACCGGGTAGATTCCATCTGGACCAGGTGACTTAAAGCTCTCAAAAGATGCAATAGCATATTTGATAGCGTCATCAGTCACCACTCTAGATGTGTTCGCTGGTTCTGCAGTGGCCACCGTTGCCGGTACCACTGAAGAGCACGTGGTGACCTGATTTCCCGGGAAGTGAGTCTCAAGGAGAAGACTGTAGGTCTCCGCCTTGGTCTCAGTGTAGGTGCCATCAGGTTTGAGTATTGAAGCTAGTCTGCTTGGCCTGTTCCTCTGAAGAACTTTCACAAGCCTACTAGTTTCATTTAGAGATTCGATCTCGTCACAAAATTTTTTATAAGAGTCATTTTTCGACTTACGAATAAGTCTCTTAAAATCCTTTTGCCTTGATCGATATAGATTCCAGTCTTCTACTAAATTGGTTTTTAAGGACCGATTCAGGAGCTTCCTGGTCTCTTTGCGAATACGCTGCAGTTCGGCATTCCACCAAGGTACCGATTTTCTACGGAGGTTTTTCGTAACTGGGCACGCGAGTTCAAAACAACGGGTAAGGATGCTGTTCAGATTTTGAGCAGACATCTCTACCCCTTGTCGTGAACTCAGTTTGAGTGGAACTTGAACAGAGTGGCCAAGAGCTCCTCTCTAAACTGTGACAAATTCGTTTTTCTCGGATTTCTCCTCTCTTGCAAAGGTAGAACTTCGCAATTGATTTGAAATTCGATGTATCTGTGATCTGACAGGGTGCTATCTGGCGATACCCTCTATCTGGTGATACCCTCCTACTAAACTGTACCAGTCTTTCGATTCGTATATGCCTTCAGAGATGCTGAGTCCAGGGTTCAGAAGTGTTTTATTAATAAAAATATTGCCATTTTTAATATCAACGGGAATTTTCACAATCGATTTTGCATTTGGGGGTATAGGGACTTTACCAGATGAAAGATTTGGTTTGAATCGCAATGGGATTGCAGCGTTGTTGGTTACCAGAATTTTATTAGCTAAATCCACTTTTGCTCCTAACTGGGCTAAGATGTCAAGTCCTATTAGACCATCAAAATAACCATGGAATTTAAATACCATCAAGCTCATGTGACCGGGTTCGTTGAATTCTATAAATTTAGGTATCGTTACTTTATTATCTAATTGGTGTTTATTTAGGATGGTTGAAATATTTATTGTTTCGCAATTTTCGTGAATCAAGTCCTGGGTGAATTCGGGATTGATAAATGAAGCTGATGCTCCAGTATCTATTAGGAATTTGAGGGAACGTCGGAAGGGGGATGATATATTCATATAAGGAAGATTCGAACCATGCGTATTTATGTCTATGTATTCGACGGCTCTGTCGGGGCAGGTGTGCGAAAATTTGTGTCATCTAATTCCTGAAATGTGGTTAATAGGCTATGGTCAAGTTCGTCTAAATTCTCGTTTTCGTAATTGTTTTGTATTGTATTTTCGTTATAGTAGTTGTCATAGTAATTGTCCATTTGCGGAATATACGAAGGGCCGTTGTAATTTTTTGTTTCTAGTTAGTGGGTCTTGGATGGTATAGCGTTGGTTGTCTCATATTTGTTTGGCCAGAGCCTAGTTCCATAGGTGTTGTTGCGGGTAATGAGGTCTGGTTGATACGGTTTGCAAGGGGGTTGTAGTTGTAATTCGTTTGGTTGTAGTGGACTGTTTGATTCCGATTTTGAAAGTTGTTTGCTACATAGGGTTGTGTGTTGAATGTGTTTTGTGGGTTTAGTGGGGGTTTATTATAAACTGGAATATGAAAGTTGTTTCGAGGGTTTGGTGTGTTTGTTGGATGAATAAAGGGTTGTCTAGGGCTATTGTAAGGTCTATTATATAAGTTGTAGTTAGGTGGTGCGCTATATGAGAATCGTTGTGGCACGGGTCTCTTGAAGTTTGTTTTATTAAAATCAAACTTCATGTAGAACATATTCTGTTCTTGAATGCAATAAGTTAGAGCCGTTGCGAGGTTTTCGGGTCTCATAGCGCGAATACTAGATCCCAGAGGTTCTCTAAGGCCTGAAAGAAATGCGTTGAGACACATTTCGCTAAGGAGTTCTTTTTTTGCCGTTATAACTTTTTGATCTTTCTCGTGAATACAAATATTGTTACCTAAAGCTGCTTGAATTTCTACTACGTCGCTGTAGAATTCTTCTACAGATTTGTTGGCTTGTTTCAAGCTATGCAGGTCTCAAATTAAGGAAGTTTCGTTCCTTTTATCCGAATAGTGGAGAATTAAGTTGCTTTTGAAAAAAAAACAACCTTTTCATTTAACCAATAGTTTAATAATCAACTTGGAAACGTTTTACAGTAGTATTTATAATCTATTGATTTGCTTATTTGACAACATTGTACCTATGGGAACATTACAATTTAAATTTACTTTATTCTAAGAAATACGTTGCTGACATGTTTATAATAATTTAGGTTTACTTAATTCTAGGAAATATGTTGCTGAGTTGAGTCTCGTTCGGTCGTTGTTCTTGTGTGAACTCGTATAGAGGTGAAATCGTATATGATGCAGGTATTTGGTTACTGATATAGGTGTTATGGTGATGGTTGCATTGCGGTGGGAACTGTAACTCGCGCAAGTTGAAGGGGACCTCAGCCAACTTCGCGTGCAAAACTAGAGACGGCTAACTGGAGACAGAGCTGGCTGACGAAGCATGTTGACTGACGCCCAGGTGCAGGTCCACCCCGGAATGTAGTGCCACTTGATTTTAAATTACTTATAAGATTATTATCCCATAATCTGGCAAATATCTATATTATTATTCCGTAGAAGTACTTTTAGTTCGGTGATTTTATTTCGAAGGCCGTTTGCATTCCATGTCAGTATTCTAAATAACTGCTTCACATTCATATTTTCTTATAAGTTTTTCGAGGTTCGAACTCCAGCTTTTTTGTCAAATATTAACTTGCTAATTTTAGTCTGAACAGTCCGAAAACTTTAGCTCTTCATCACTGAAGCTCCTTCTCAACTGTCTTCAAGGTGTCTGCATGGTAGTACAGTGGACCAGTAGCTGTGTCTGAGTGCTCCATCGGATAGTAGCAATATCCAACAAAAACGTAAGCGTAAGGAGGCACCCTTAGACATATACTGCACCAGTAAGGCAGCTTAAAAAAATGTCCGCCTAAGGAAATCTGGGCTTTGATCCTCAAGATCTTATGAACACGCCTCTGTGGAAGCTCAATGGGTTGCCTCCATAGGTACCCCAGCCACGGATCACCTTCCTATGACATTCGCGTTAGACAAGAGATTCGCTGCTAGAATACCTGAAATATGTGAATGGGAAGAAAAGACGATCACAGGAGGTGACGGGATCACAGTCTAACTGGTGGTTCTAAGATGGATGTAGGAACTGGCGCAGGCATCTTCTGTGAGGCTCTCTGGGACTAAGCAAATCTTTCCATATCTATGACGACTGCATTTCTCTATAGGCGGAACTGCCACCCATAATCAAAGCTGCCACTGAGCTAAAGAAGCCCCACAGCCACATGAAGAAGACTATCACCATATACTCTGACAGCCAAGCGGCCATTAAAGCTATGGAATCGGATGTGGTGAAGTCAAGGGCTGTGAAACTATGCAGGGAAATTCTGGACGAGTTATCACTTGGCAACACAGTAAGTATGTGTTGGCTGCCAGGTCACACCGATACTCTGGAAAATGAAGAAGCGGATAAGCTTGCGAAATCTTGGTTAGGGATGAATGTAACTCTAGCCCTCAAATCTATAAGAATTCCGCTGATCTCGATTGCACGTAGGATAGAAACTAAATTCTTGAGTGGAACTTCCCTTCGCTGGGAATAACTTGGTATGTGCAGACACACAAGGGAGCTTGTGTGTCTGCACCACATCGGTAAACAAAACTAAATCTCTCTTTATGATCGGACTTACCCGCAGGGATATCCGAGTACTCACGGGAATCCATACGAGGCACTGCGCTGTGGGTCTACACGCTGAGTGACTGGGCATACTCCATAACGATTACTACAGAAGCTAGCAGGGACATTGAAGATATTGCGTAGTACCCTCGGCAGTTACTTCTTCAACAAGCTTGAAGATCTAAGTACTATAGATCTAGGGGGCCTCCTGAGATATGTACGCAAATCCGAGTGGGTGCAGGAGGGCGGCACTCTGCGGTTTTAACAGCGGCCTCTTTCTGTTTTTATTTCAATCTGTAACAAAAACAGAAAGAGGCCGCTGTTTTGGATTTAAGAAGGTTCCCAAATGGACACAATGGACCCAACTGCTGGTATAAGTGAGCCGTGACTATTGCAACAAGGGCATCCATCAAGCTAACCTTACTGAACCTATCAACATTTACCTTCCACATATTATTCCGCTGCGAAGTAAGTCTATTATTGTCTGTTCTCACCGTGTTTTCGAGAAGGTTGCGCAATTTCCCGAAGCCTGCTACCCCAATGATGTTTATTACGGGAGGTGGACGAGTTTTCACTTCTGGTTTAGCCTTGTTTGGGTCAGAAGGCTTATCTCTTTTTGTGTTTCGGAAGGGGTATTCGCCTTACGCTTCTTACTAGACCTTTTCGGTTCTAACGAAATAAGCTCAAAAGATTTTCTTCTTAGTCCACGCCCACTTTTGAGAGCATGGCCCATATGCGTATTGACTTCCAATGAACTAATTTGGCGCTGCTGGGCAAATAGGGTCGGATATTTAGAGGTCCGTTGCACTTACTCACTTTTTTTCTCTAAGCTACCCAACAGCTTTTCTTTGAAAGAGGACAAGTTTGTCTGTCCTTAGCGTAAATATTTCGTGTGTTGAAAGAATGAACAAGACCTTGACACTTCGGGCTTAAGAAGCAATCAGTACACCCTCAGCTAAAAAGCTTTAATGCCATTGTTCCACATAACCGCTCCGTAGTTTTGTTATACGCTTTTCACAATATATTCTAATTGTCATTTCCTTTGACTTTAGGACTTAATTTTTTAAAGCTTCATATTCGTCATACCATACCTACGTATGTTTCGCATTTAAAACAAAATTGGTTATGATGACTTATTGCACGTAAAAAAAACAACCCCTAAATTGTTTAAAAAGAAAAATTTAAAAAAAAGATCGAAAGGAAATGAGAAAATACCGGCCGGGAGATTCATTTTTTTTTTTGTCATTTCCAATTTGGTCTTTCAGACTTGTTCTGCTGTATTTCGTTCACTTTGTATTTTTTTCTATAAGAGCCTGCAATTAGTTAACCTGTCGATTGCACATAACATCATTTTGTTGAAAACTGGGAAGTGGGAACAACAAAGGGAAAAATACACAGGCTCAATTTCCTTAGAACAGAGTGAAATTTATTTCTCGCAAAAGCTTAAAAAAGTACAGCAATATGATTCATACTCGCCTATGAATTATTCAATTCTGAAACTCAATATTATTTTAAATTCGAAGAGGGGTCGATAACATCAATCGGCTGAGGTAAGTGCACGAGGTTTCGAAGGAGTTAATCGACACGCTACAAGTGCCTGTGTGTCAGGATGTGTTTTGTTATTTCCGGTACACGCTTCAAAAATATAACATAAAATATAGAATAAGAAATGATTGCTCCTGTAACCGACAATAATCGGTTTACTATTCAGGTACTTACTTACACAATGCTTTTTTATATTCGCATGTCGGTGGTCAGTCACCCTCAAGTCAGGTTTCGCCCATGAGCAACCCTTGTTTTGCACTACAAGGACGTTTATTATTTTTACTGTCCAAATTAAGTATAAGAAAACGCAAGGGTGGAAGAACTCAAACGGGATGAGCTTAAGAAAAGTTATAATTAGACCCAGCATGATGAGTCCCAGCGGGAGCTTTCCTTTAGCATTTTTATGCTTTCTGCTTGTATAGACCGTTGTATGTGGTAAGAGTACAGGGAGTTTTGCCCTGAAGAATAAGAGTGTCAACTTCATAAAATTTCTTTGACATTAGTGCTTAAAATTTTTCGATAAATGATTTTTCACTTCTTTCAAAAAATAGGTGGGATTAGATGATTAGTCTATTTGGGATTAGACTAAAATTCCATTTTGCATATTTGAGGCACGCAATTTTTAGCGATCCGTCTTAAAAGAGAAATTATAGTATCACTCCGCTGTCTGTTCGCACCTGTAACTTCTAAATGGTAAGTCGTAACTCGTAAGAAGACAAAATTTCGTGTACTTTTAGATTTAAACTCCGAAAATATTCACAGAACCCATCGAGGGCAATTTTTTTCGAAGAAAAGCAACTCGCAAGTCTGGACCCTAAACTCGAAACGAACCGTAGTGCCCAAAGTTAGACTTTTCAAGATCAAATCGAGACAATGGATCAAAAGTTCGAAGCGAAATTCGATAAAATAGAATCGCAAGAAAAAGTGGAGAAACGGTACGAACAGCTAGCAAAAGAGCTCGACTATGTTCAGAAGCAGAAAGTTCGTGAATACTCGATCGAAAGTCCACGACGAAAAGAAATGCAGCACCCTATGTTCGATAGCCAAACATCATGGCGGATTTATAGCAAGCAATTAAGAGCCGCGTGGGGTGCCGTGGCGTAGTGGTTAGTGTGTGTGCTTACTACGCCGGAGGCCTGGGTTCGAATCCTGCCATCGTCACCTGAAAAAAAAGACTTGTTCTTTTTCACGGTCCCCACCTCCGCAAGGGTCTGACAAGTCCTCCGAGAGTATCATTTGTCTTGAAAAACTTCTCAAAGTGCCGTTCGGATTCGGCAAAAAATTGTAGGTCCCTTTGTATGTAAAAGAAATTAACACACCAGCATACATTGTTGAGAAGTTGGCCCTGGTTCACCTCGAGCTGTTGCGCCACTCTATTTATTTTTATTTATTTAATTAAAAGCCGCGGCGTTGACGAACAACCAGGACAATGAAAACAAGTCGATTTCTCTCCCGCTCGCGCTTAGGGGAACAGCTACCAAATTGCTGCAAACCATCCCTGAAGAAAAACAAAAGGATTATGATGCTATGGTAAAGGTCATCGAGATGGGGTTTGGCGACGACCACATGCAGCAAGTTTGCCGGGTCCAGTTGCGCCGAAGAGTTCATCGAGCGATTGGCGAATTCGTCCTATCCCAACACCAGCAAGGAAATTATAAACGAGTTGGCAACGGATGCGTTTACTTATGCCATTGTGGATGGAAAGCTACAAATGACTGTTAAAATGGCAGGAAAGAAGCAACTCGCTGAATCACTAGCAATTGCCCTAACAATTGAAGTAGCAGACCAAGTTCCCAAGGCAGCCATCGCAGCAGGAAATTGGCTACATCGAAAGACAAAACACGAACACCGCTCGGGAACAAATGAGATGCTGGAATTATAACAAGCTGGGACACCCATACAGCGACAGTGCAGAGCTCCAGCTAGACAAGCAAGCTGCCCACATTGCGCTTGGAGAAGGCAAAATGGAGAAGCATGGCGGAGACAACATTCTACCTGGCAACTTCGCGGAGCCAAAGATGGTTGATGATCCTGGAGACAAAGTAAACCCGTTTGCGAAGATTGCCTGCATAGAGAGGATAAGGACAAAGGTATTTCTGCCCAAAGAATAAGAGCTGAGCCTGCAGAAGGCTGCAGTACTGAGGATCTTCGCAACGCACAACAAGAAGACCCTGACATTGAACTAATCCTCGTGTGGAAGAAGTCTATGGGGAAACCGAGCGCGTGGGATATTTTCGACAGAAGTCCTACATTAAAGGCACATTGGGCGCAGTGGGACTCTCACTATGTACAAGATGGCGTTCAGCGAAAAAAATGGGAAATGCCAGATGGAAAGTCCTTTAAGATGCAGCTTGTGGTTTCCGGTCAGAGGCTTAGGAGATTCTACGAGAAATCCACGATGGAGTATCTGGCGAGTGCTTGGGAATACACAAGACACTGGAAAAGCTGAGTGCAAGAAATGACGTTGAGATCTGGTTTCGTAAGTGTACTACTTGTGCTGCTAGTAAAGTCAAAGCAAGAAGTACACTCCATCTGAGGTTTTGTTTGGGCGAACTGCCAGGCTACCCAGTGACAAGTTGTCCATGTTGATCGCCTAAATCCGTACCACAGAAGCAATTATGATGCACTTGTTCGGGACGAACAAAGCTAAGAGGGGGGCAATGTAATGTGACGACAAGAAATAAAACGACATGCGGGAATCGCTGAAAGCACCCATCGATTCTCTTTACGAACACACCCAACTGTCATTCCAGTCAGCTCACAGCAAACTGATATTCGAATGTCGATATCGAAAATTTCCCCTCCATGGAATTCAGCAGCAGAGTACCAATGGAAAATTTCCAAAGGAGAAATATGGAACGTACTAGAAGGTGCTTAAATTGTATAAAAACACGGTACACGGGTGACAGGCTCATACGGGACAGTGATACTTTAAACGTTGGCTTGTAAAAAACAATAGTAAAGTAAAAAGTGATTGAATTGAAATAAAATGTTAAATTCTAAGTAGCGAAGTTGAATCAAGTGTGATTTGAAGTTAAATAAGTACTGTGTGAAAAATAAACTATTTCGTTGTGAAATTATAACAGTGAAATTGAGTTTTAATCAAAGAACCCTTGCCACAAACATTAAGCTAACACATAAATCTTTAAAAAAAAAAACAATAAACTTATAACGGTTCCTTTTTTTTAAATACTCGTAAATAGAAAAATATTTAAGAAACATTTTTTGCCATAAAATGTGAAATATATCAGGCAATAATTCTTATAGAATTTTAGAATTTTACACAAAACAGAAAAACAAAGATGAGCTTAATCTTCAACAAAAGCCAACGGACCGCCCTGTTTATGCCTTCATACTTGACGGTCTTTTTTTTATTGTTTATTTACACGTATTTTGTAGTTGTACTTATCACTCAAAACCTGTATGTCTTAAAATAAGGTCTTTCACGACAAGTAAACGATGAAACTTCAAACAGGTCGGAAAACTGAACAATTTCTTGCGGTCGCGTTAAATTCAAAACAAAATAAACGAAACACCTTATTGACCGACAACGAATTAAATAAAAACACGAAACAAATAAACAAAAACAACGTTTAATATTTTTTTTTTTTCGTTTTTTATTAAAGAGATGAATGCATTTCAAACCAACTACGGTTCATCTTCAGCAACACTAATTTGACATAGTAAATAAAAGTTTTAAAAGCTCATACAAAGAAAGAAAACAAAGAAAGGGAAACGAAAAAATTACTTTAACACAAGAATGATGAGTGAAAGGAACAATTAAAGAATGTCATACAAAGGAGAGATAATATTTCCGCTATCGCTGTTCATGTTGTTGTTGCTCTTGTGGATGTACAGGCTCTCGTACGCATCTAGTCTCAGCTGGTTGGTGACGTGCTTGAGCAGCTTAACGTTAGCAAAATCAATATCAAAATGTTGGTGGGTGAGGACGTGTGAGGCGACAGATGATTTTTCGGCACGGTTATACTTTATGTGCTGCGAGTGCTCGCTGATACGAACACCGATGCTGCGTTTTGTTTGGCCGATGTAGACAGCTTCACAGTTACCACACTTTATTTCGTATATGCCAGATTTGTCATAGGTCGTTGACGCGTCCTTAGTTGTACCCAGCAGATTTTTAATTTTGCTATTGCTGGAGTACACGCATTCAATGTTGTTGTTCCTTAGCTTTGTGTGCAGTTTGTTCGTAATAGATGGGAAGTAAGTCATCGAAGCTCTTTCGTAGTTGTTGTTATTTTGTAAGCGTCTGTTTTGTTGAAATAAAGTTGTCAGGTTTGATTTTTGAATTTTCTTGGTGTGTTTTGCTATAAGTTTGTCTAAAACAGATGTATTATACCCGTTAGTCGTGGCTATTTCTTTTAAAATATTATATTCGTTTGAATAATTAGTTATTGTAAGGGGAAGTTTACAAAGGCGGTGAACCATGGAATGGAAGGCAGCAAGTTTATGTTGTGTTGGGCAAAATGAATCGTTGGTGATGTATCGGTTCGTTGATGTTGGCTTCCGATGTATAGCGAACTCAAGTCGTCTGTGTTTCCTGCATACCATCAGGTCTAAGAAAGCTAGTTTTTTATTTTCTTCAGGTTCAAAGGTGAAGTTTATGCTTTCATACTGGGAATTCAACGTTGCTAATACATCATCTACTTCTGTCTTTTTGATGATGGCAAAGATGTCGTCTACGTAGCGTAGCCAGATCCTTGGGAGTAAGCTGTTTCTTCTTAAGGTTATTTCAAAAGATGCCATAAACACTTCAGCAATGAATGGAGATAGAGGGTTTCCCATGCTGGTACCTTTTGTGATTTTGTAAAAGCCGTTCCGAAACTGGAAGAAGTTGTGCGACATACATGTTTTGGCTGTTTCTAAATAAAGCAACTTTTTCTGTTCACTTATTTCGAAATTGTCTAAGTGCGTTTTGAAAGCATTGATCGCGTCAGGAATGGGGATACTGGGGAACAACGATTCCACGTCGAAGGAGATCATGATTTCGTCATCGTCGATGTAAATGTCTTTTGTTTTTTCAACGAAATCGAACGAGTTTTTTACCGATAGGCTTTCAATGGGGAATTTTTTAACTTCATTTACTAACCACCTAGCTATTTTAACCGACGGTGAACTTAGGTTAGATACGATAGGGCGCATTTTGTTGCCTGGCTTATGCACTTTGGGTAAAGCGTAAAGCTTCGGTACATCGGGGTTTGAAACATTTAATTTCCATTTAGGAATGTCAAAAACAGTATTTATTTTTTTAATTAACAATTTTGATTCTCTGATCATGCTTGGTAAGGGTGTTTTATTGAGAATCTTGCAATTACTGGTGGTGATAGAGACTTTCACTCTTTCATCATAATCTTTTTTATTCATTATTACCACTTTGTTCCCTTTATCAGCCTTGAGAAAATAAACGTCTTTTTGCTTTAGTTCGCGAATGGTGGAATGTATTTCTTTTGATTCACGATCACATTTGTAATCATCAACGAACCGATACATCACCAACGATTCATTTTGCCCAACACAACATAAACTTGCTGCCTTCCATTCCATGGTTCACCGCCTTTGTAAACTTCCCCTTACAATAACTAATTATTCAAACGAATATAATATTTTAAAAGAAATAGCCATGACTAACGGGTATAATACATCTGTTTTAGACAAACTTATAGCAAAACACACCAAGAAAATTCAAAAATCAAACCTGACAACTTTATTTCAACAAAACAGACGCTTACAAAATAACAACAACTACGAAAGAGCTTCGATGACTTACTTCCCATCTATTACGAACAAACTGCACACAAAGCTAAGGAACAACAACATTGAATGCGTGTACTCCAGCAATAGCAAAATTAAAAATCTGCTGGGTACAACTAAGGACGCGTCAACGACCTATGACAAATCTGGCATATACGAAATAAAGTGTGGTAACTGTGAAGCTGTCTACATCGGCCAAACAAAACGCAGCATCGGTGTTCGTATCAGCGAGCACTCGCAGCACATAAAGTATAACCGTGCCGAAAAATCATCTGTCGCCTCACACGTCCTCACCCACCAACATTTTGATATTGATTTTGCTAACGTTAAGCTGCTCAAGCACGTCACCAACCAGCTGAGACTAGATGCGTACGAGAGCCTGTACATCCACAAGAGCAACAACAACATGAACAGCGATAGCGGAAATATTATCTCTCCTTTGTATGACATTCTTTAATTGTTCCTTTCACTCATCATTCTTGTGTTAAAGTAATTTTTTCGTTTCCCTTTCTTTGTTTTCTTTCTTTGTATGAGCTTTTAAAACTTTTATTTACTATGTCAAATTAGTGTTGCTGAAGATGAACCGTAGTTGGTTTGAAATGCATTCATCTCTTTAATAAAAAACGAAAAAAAAAAAAAATATTAAACGTTGTTTTTGTTTATTTGTTTCGTGTTTTTATTTAATTCGTTGTCGGTCAATAAGGTGTTTCGTTTATTTTGTTTTGAACTGTATGTCTTCTTTATCTACCGATGGCATTTTATCATTTTTAATAAGTGAAAAAAAAAATGTAGTGTCATACCAGCATTAATAAGGTGGCTGTAGTATAAGCGAATATATATATGTTTTTGTGTAAGTATAAGTTAAAGTACACCAAAGTTGGTATTTTCTTAAATTCGCGGTAAATGACCATATTCGACCATTCGACCACATTGGAGATGGGCCCTTGTTCTTACGATTTTGTTCTTAATTTTATCAATTACAATTTACAATTTCCTTTATTGAGTCTTAAAAAAAATCAACATAATTTATGTAACTTAACATTAACTTGTAGCCGGATTCAAAGAATGCCTGGCTAAATGAATTTTATATAGAATTAATAGTTTCTTAATCTAATCTAAATAGTATATTAACTACAACAAAGTATTCATGTTTTTAGACTTAAAATAATGACTTGAGAATATACATTTAAACAAAAGGGACACCACATTACAGTACAAAACAAATTTGTGACATTAGCAATAAATTTTTATATATATTTTACACGTATACTTATGTGTAATTACATATTTTTCCTCAAATTCAAATTTAACGATAGCCTGCTTAAAGAATAATATACATAAACAATATATTGAAGCAAAAGCAGGTCGTCTATTAAACTTGCAGTTAATATGAAAATTTACATATCTTTAAATACTTAATTGAAAAGTATATACATATATAATAATAATTGTGACCATGGCAGTGGGCTAATAAAAATTTAGTTTCTTAAGATTGTGCATTTCGGTGTTTTAAAAAGATATTCAACATCTAAGGTTTGATCGGGACACTTTTTCATAAGAAATTAATGAAAGGTTTCTATCAACTCGTTGTCCGACAAGGTTGATAGATCTTTCGTTAAGAATATTAAATGGTGAAAGGTAGTAGTTTTCATCGAGACTTTCACGCTTGTAAGAGTCAGCCAAAAATTTAATTAGCTCATTTGGATGATCGTTCACACGTTGGGGTTTTCTACCAGAAAGATTAATAAGGTATGTCATAAGAGGTGTTATATTGCATTCGTCATAGAGTAATTTATTTGGATACCATTTTTTGTCTGGCCTTCTATATTTTCTTTTCAGGCATTGACTTTGATTGAAGTATAGGTTTCAACGTGGCGGTTACAGCTTTGGCTTTCGTTAATATTTTGCATGCTTTTTAAAAAGAAACCTGTTGTGGATATTAACACCCAGGTATTTTAGTTCTGTCCGCAATGGGATAGATTGGCCATCGATTTGTAGAGTTAGCATTTTGCTTTCCTTTACAGCAAGGCGATGTCCTTTTCCACTGGCATTACGAAAACAGGCAAGGCCACATTTATCTGCATTTATTATCAGGCCCCACTTTTTAAAATACCTTAACAGTTCTGGGAGTTTTCTCTTAATTTTATCGAGAGCTTTTTGGGGTCTCGTGTCGCTAGCTAGTATTAAGGTGTCATCTGCAAATAAGATCTCATCACATTCACCCTCGTTAATAAATTCTCTTTCGTATGGGAAGTCGTAAAGAAATATTACGAAAAGAATATTCCCTGTGGAATATCTGACTGGATTGAGAAGGATTCTGAGCTTTCAGATTCAATTACTACTAACGAGTAACGATCTTGTAGATAATTATGAATAAGGCGAATAAGCCATGTTGGAAAATTTAATTTTATTAGTTTAAAAATTACTCCTTTTAGCCATAGTAAATCGAATGCTTTCTCAAGATCAATATCAAACGCAACTGTGCACTTTTTGTTTCTTAAGTTCTGCGTGATCTTGTTGCAGAGCAACAGTAACGCATATTCTGTGGAGTGGTCTTTTCTGAACCCAAATTGGGTGTCTGGAATTATATTTGAGTCTTCGCAGATAGTATTGATACTCGCAGCTAATATCTTCTCAAATAATTTTCCGACATTTGACAGCAGAGAAATTGGGCGAAATTCTTTAAATTTTTTAGAAGACCGCTTTTTTGCAACTGGTAGAAGTTTAGATTTTTTCCAAATTGTGGGAAAGTATCCGTTGTTGATACATTGGTTAAATAATGAGGACAATACATAATCAAGCCTATGACCACATTTTTTTAATAAGAAGTTAGATATTCCATCTATTCCGGAAGAACGTTTGTTGTTAAGACTAGCTCGAAAATCTTGAACTTTTTTAGGGGTGATAAACGGAGCAGAGATTGCGTTAACTGCAGGTTGTGATGGCGAGAACGTGATAATAGGCATCATATTCTGATCAGCGCAAAATTCTGAAACAGTGGAAAGTACTTCGGACGTTAAGTTACTGTCGAAAGTATGAATTTTTTCGGAGTAAACGGAAGAGAAATATTCTTTGAATTTATTGAGTTTTGTTTCAGTGTCCACCAGCTCAACGCCATTGTAAGTCAGGATATCCTTAGATATATCCATATAGAATAGTTTTCTACCGATTATATTGTCGATCTCTTTGAACGCGTGAGGAGGAGGCCTAATTTTCTCTAATCTGGATTTAAATAGGGAATTCATATCTAAATTTATTCTTTCATTAATAATTTTGCTCAATAGGTTTATTCTTACCGACAGCACTCGGTACTCATTATTAATTCTATTCAGATATCTGTGATAGATTCTTTTCAATTTTTTTAACCAGTAAGAACGTATTTTAATAAGATTTAGTGTAAGAGGAGAAATATTGCTGTATTTAGATTGCCTTGGTTGACACATTACTGAATTAGAGTTGATGCTTGATGTCAAAGCCAAATTAAGGCAGCATATGAATGTATCTATTTCGTCATTTGATAAATTTCTATCTTCGGTAATGTTTACTAGAGAAAGATGGTTTTGGAGATCAGGCCTAAAAGCATTCCAATCAGTGCTTTTAAAGCTTCTATAAGTAACAGGCGGTAATAGCAAGGGTGTGAAGTTACCGATCTGTATCTTAATGGAAATTCCATAATAATTAATTTTATCCAAGAATCATTTTACAAAGTATTGAGTTTGAATTTGGAAGCACTCTATATTATAAATTCGTCAGGCTTTATATTAGAAAAGGGTTATATTCAAAGGCTTATAAATATAAGAATATCAAAATCGAGACAATAATAAAAAACTCTATATCGATAAATACCTATCTCTTACATGTTCCTAAACGAAAACATTTACAACTCTGTTAAAGTCTTTGCATCGTTTGGAAAAAGCAACCTTCATTACATCACGTCGTAGTAAACTGTCTGGCCTTCTTATGTTGCTTCGAATATAACATCGCATCGTTAAGGTTTGCCTAAATTTAACAACATTTTCCTACCATGTCCATGGATCAATATTAAATCAAACTTAGCCTATCAAAAATTATGTGTTATTCACTACCTACAAGGCCCAAGCTACTACACCTCTGTGCAACGACTACTACAAAGGTCTTGTAATTAACTATGTAATTGGTGGATTAGTCGAGTTGTGTTGTTGTGGTGGTAGCTGTGGGATTTATGGCAGGTATATTAGCCAAACGTCTGTAAAACTAATTTTATGTTTGAGTATGATTTTGTACGTTACGGAACTTTCATGATTGGCAACTGGGACAGTGCGATAATGAAAGTCTTAATCTCGAAATAAATGCAGGATATACTTTGTGCTAGGTAAAGATTTTCGGTCTGAAAATAAAAAGACTGTCAAGTATGATAAGTCATACACGGAGTGGTCCGTCGGCTTTTTTTTAAGGCTTAGCGTACAATAACGCATATCTTCGTCTGCGTCATTTGCATATAAAATGTTATTAAGTATATTTCCGACTTACTATGGTTTTCTTTTGTTTTAATTTTTTTTTTTTGTTTCGTTGGTAGGAAAAACCTTCATAGGCACTACGAGGACCAGCCGCGCGTGCTCATAGTTGTGAGATTCTTACTCACTAAAAAACCTCCCATTTTCTGTCAGACTACGACTAAGTTTCCTTAACAAGTAGATCAAGCTTCTGTAGTAATCGCGTGTGGCAGGCTGCCTTCCAACGAAGGCACCGTCAATTTATGCGGTTTCATCTTATGCTGCTAGATCTAACGGTCTAATTCGTTGTAGTCGGCGCGTAAGATTTGTCTGATCCAAAGTTCGGATAATTTCATTGTTGCAGTGTCCGCGAAGACGAGTACTAAGTTTGCGAGCAAAGTTTGTTACCTCGTCAAACACGGTTGCGATTCCTAGATCTCGGTGTGAATTGCTCTGAGTGTTTTATTTTGAAAAGTTTCTAAAATAGATATATTGCTTGGTTTAGTACAACCCCAGAGTTGTATACCGTACGTCCTAGATGGTTTTAGCACTTGCTTATACAAAAGCAGTTTGTTATATATGCTTAGTTTCGAAAATCTTCCGATAAGGCAATTCATTTCTCTTAACTTGATTTCGAGCTCGTCGCGTTTCTTTTGAACGTGCGGCTTCCATTTAAGCTTTGCGTCTAGAGTCATTCCTAGATATTTCGCTTCATTTGAGTACGGGATTTGAACCGAGTTAATGAATAAAGGTTTGTTGTTTATCTTTTTATAAGTAAAGTTAACATGCGTTGACTTAGTCTCGTTAAGGACGACTCGCCAGTTCTTCGCCCAGTCGCATATTTTGTCTACAGCGCGCTGGAGTTTCCCTGTCGATAATTCAACTGTCGTATCTATAGCGAGAATAGCAGTGTCGTCTGCGAACGTAGCTAAAATTGTTCCCTCATTGTGGGGAATGTCTCTTGTATAAAGCAAAAATAATATTGGGCCGAGAACGCTTCCTTGCGGGACACCGGAATTTATCTCTTTGAATTCCGAGTACTCTTTTTCGTACCTTACGCGAAAGATTCTGTCTTTAAGGTAAGACTCTAAGATTCTATAGAGTTTTTCTGGTAAGCTTAGCCTTAACTTGTACTTCAGGCCTTCGTGCCACACCTTGTCGAAGGCTTGCGATACGTCGAGAAAAGCGCTAGTACATATCTTTTTCGCTTCCAGAGTTGTTTCGATTTCGTTTGTTATTTGATAGACCTGGTCGATTGTTGAATACTTTTTCCTTAATCCGAATTGGTGATCCGGAATCAATGGTCTTTCTTCGATGATTGGTTGCAACCTTTTAAGCAACAGTTTCTCGAATACCTTAGATATTATCGGCAGTAGCGAAATAGGTCTGTATGACTTTTTGTCGTTTGGACATTTTCCTGGTTTCGAAACCATTATGACCTCGGCCACTTTCCATTGCCTTGGAACGTTTAAAACTCTCATGGAAGCGTTAATGATATAGAGTAGCTTGACCGAAGCTTTTTTCGCTAGCTCCTTTAGAATTTCGCTAGTAATTAAGTCGTAGCCAGGGGCTTTATTGTTTTTCAGATTATTTATCGTTTGACGAAGTTCAGCCAATGACACGGTTTTTATTCTATAATTATCTTGTACCGCATAAGGATTGAGCTTCTCGACCAACGGTTCCCCGGCAAACGGTTTGAATGTTTCTTCTAGGTAATCTGCAAATAAATCCGCTTTTTCTTTGTCTTCTCTCGCCCATTCGCCGTTGGCTTTTCTTAATGGCGCAGAGTGTGCTATAGGCTTCTTAACGGACTTGACTGCTTTCCAAAGAGAGTAGTTTGAACCTTTATCGGCAGTCAAATTTCGAGGTAAGCAGTAGTCTCGCGACTTTTAAAATCTTGAAGTTCGTGCTTCAGTTTGTTAGAAAGGTGGTTCAAGATTGTCTTATCCGGGGGTGCTCGCGAACGTTGCCATCTCTTGCGCGCTCTCCTCTTTTCGCATATTAGCTCTTCTATTTCTCGCGGATATATTGTCCCGCTGTTCGATAATTCGGACCTCCGAAAAGAAGTGTTATTCCACGCAGCGCTCTGCATAACTCTCACGAGTTTATCTAATTCGTCTTCTATTTCAAGTGGCGTTTTGAGCGGTACATTTAAAGCTATGTTTTCCTAGCCGTCCCAGTCGGTGTTGTTGTTAGTTAATCTAGGCGCTCTATTCTTTTTCGCTAGGCTTCCGCCGATTTTCAAAAGAACTGCCGAGTTATCTGAACAGAGATCAAAGCGTTCTTCTACGTTCGTAAGGTAACGAGGTACCCCCTTGTCGATAAAGAAGTCGACGAGATCAGGTATTTTATTTCTGTCGGTTGGCCAATATGTTGGCTTTCCCGTCGATAAGAAGATCACGCCGCGTTTTGTACTGGCTTTAAAGAGGGCTCTGCCTCTTGTGGAATTGCACCGTGAGCCCCAAAAAGTATTTTTCGCGTTAAAGTCCCCGCCGATGATAAAGTTTGACCCAAGTGAATCAAAGAGCAGAGCAAGATCTTCATCTGCCAGCCGATACTGTGGAGGAAAATAGCTCGTCGCGATGTTGTAATTTATGTGACTTAATTTTACTGAGACTGAGGTTATTTGCATAGAGTCAAGTTCTATTTCTTCGTTTTTTCTTTTAATGAGAATTTCAGACTTAATGGCATTTTTTCAAACTCAAATCGATTACTCATTTGTTTGGATAATATAAAATTTGAGTGCAATTTAAGGAAGATATATGCATAAAATCTGTGTGCTCGAGTTTTTAAATGCTGCCGTTGCAGTGTAGTAGATCCTTGACTATTTGGCCGTTTTCGGGTTAAAAATTCTTAAAGAATAATCTTTCATTAATTTTAGGGCAGGTATCTACTGTTATAACGTTTTTTGTAAGTCTAATATCCTTATTTTAGGCGAATTTCAAGAAAAGGAACTCAAATTTTTATCGAAACGCAGGGTAGTAAATAATTTTTCTGTTTTTTGTTTGTTTTAAATTGAAAAAAAAAAAATGACAAACGGGTTTTATATTTTAATTTTTTTTTAACATATTTTGGCCTACTGATCAAGTAATTGGTTTAGTGCCAATGTAAAATTAAACTTTTTAGATAGAAACTACTCAGAAGTTAAAAGCATTTGTCATTACTAACATTTTAGTAAATCAACTTACACGATTTTAAGCATATCTCAAAAACCGCGCAACATTTCAGCGCCTCTTTATTTTTCTTGCAAACCTCAAAAAATTTTATATGTCTAATTGTTTAGGAATGGAATTAATTGCCTATTATTAATTTGTTATAACTTTATTATCCTCTTTAATTCGCCATTATATCTGTTACATTATAAAGTTATGTTTTTAACATTCATATTATATTACTAGTTATTATTATAATTTTGCTTATAATTATTATTATTATTGTGCTTATTTCTTTATACTTAGTATTTATATTTATGTTCCATAATTTGTTATCATACCCTAACGTTCGAAATATTTCCTATGTGTGTTTGTAACCAATAGATTACTGCAAGCAAGTTTCACATCGCCCACACATAATTTGGAAGAAGAAACCTATCGTTGACACCGGTTGACAATGCTCATTGCGAGAGCTACAGTAACGAGCAGTTGCAGTTGAGAGAAGCGCCGTTCTTTGTGTGGATCGTATGGAGATCGAGCATGATGCTACGCTCGCTCATCGCATCACTCAGCCTATTTGGCCAGCAACCACCAACCGCGCAACATCGAATTAATTAAGTAGTCGAACCATTTATATTGCATATTGTTAATTATCTTGACTTGATCCGTGTAGCAAATAAAGCAAATTTATAACGTTTTGGAATCGTTGCGTTTCGTTTATTTTGGAATTTAGTTTTTGCTACATTGCTAAGCAAAGTTGGTCCTTCAACTCGCCGGATCAAATATTAAATTTAACTTGGATTTATCGGTTTCGATCGTGGACATCGGGTGGTTGTTAGGCTGGAAGCTGAACAGATTACCACGTGCATTTGTATGTACTATGTGGATTGGCTAAAGGTAAAACGTATCAAACAAAAATAAAGTAAATTGGTCTGGTGTTCCTGTTGGGAAAATCTGTCGAGGCTGTTGCTAGGATTTGGCTGTGCTCTACCTACTATTTTTGCAAGGTTCCTGTCGTTGGTGTTAGTTTGCAAATAGCTCGTTCGTTAGAGATGGAAGTGCTGAAACAAACGCGTGGTCATCTGAAGGGTGCAATTACACGTGCCCATAAATTCGTTCAAGACATTCCTGCGGACAGCACGCTTGATGTTTTAGAAATTAGATTGGAACGGTTGACGGATGCGTGGAAGGAGTTTTGTGCTAGTCAGAATGCCATGTACGAGTTTTCCGGTGTGGAGGGGTACGGTGATCCCCAGCAAGACTTTGTAGTCGCGGAAAATAAATATATTGAGGCAAAGGGTGCGTTGATAAAATCTATACGCGAAAGACTTCCAGTGCAAAAGGCTTCTGATTTAGAAAAATCTATGAGCGATTTAAAAAAACAACAATCCGTGTTTCTCGAACAATTTGAAAAATCTCTTTCGGTAAAACGTGATGAAAAGGACTCGCCCGATTCTATTGATTTACCAAAATATCACATAGAACCGTTTTCCGGTGATTATCGCGCGTGGCCAGGCTTTCGAGACATTTTCTTAGGCAGCATAGATTGTCGGAAAAATCTTACGGGTGCACAGAAATTGCGTTTTCTTAAATCATTGCTACGGGGTAAGGCTGCCGACTTGCTTAGTCAGACTACCATTTCTGATGCGAATTACGAGCCAGCTTGGGAGAAACTTGATCAGAAATATAGCAAACCCTTGTACATGATCAATGAGTACATCGAGAGTTTTTTAAAATTGCCATCGGTGGCAGTCGTCAATGGTGCACACTTGCGAAAGCTGGTTGACAACGCTGATGAGGTTCTTCGTGGTTTGAAGGCACTTAAGTCGGAAGGTAGGGATCCGTGGCTGATCTATCTGCTTCTCAATAAAACGGATATTGAAACGCGTCGTGCTTGGTTGTTGGAAAAAGGTGTTTCGGAAGACTCAACGATTGAGGAGTTGATAGATTTTTTGGAAGTCAGGTGCAATGCGTTAGAAGCTAGCGAACCTAAGTCTAAAGGGAGTTCAAATCAGTCGCGTTCCACGAGCAACATCAAAACGTTTACGGTGTCAAGTAACTCTTCGTGCCCAAAGTGTAAGGCAAATCACTTGCTGCCTCAATGCTCGCAGTTTGTAGCGATGTCTATCCCTTCTCGTCGCGATTGGGCTAGGGACCAGAAGCTGTGTTACAACTGCCTGCGCACTGGTCATTCTTCAAAGCGGTGTCGTTCAAAGGCGAATTGTTCCCATTGTTCCTCCCGTCATCATTCTTTGGTGCACCTACACCAACCAGTCCCTTCTCCTGTTGCTGCAAATGTTGTCGACCTCCAGGATGATCAAAGTTCACCTTCGTCTGCTTCGGTCCCATCATCTTTGCTAGTTAGCAATCATATTAAAAATGACTTCGGTGCAATTGGCATTTTGCCAACGGCTGTGGTACATGTCTTCGATGCCTTTGGGAAAATCCATGCTTGCCGTGTGCTAATTGATACGGGTTCACAGGTCTCGTTTGTAACAGAGGGTTTGGTTAGAAGACTAGGGCTTCATCGACGCTCTGCTCGTTTACCTATTTCTGGAATCGCGTCGCTTGAAGCTGGTGTTACTCATGGCGTTGTATCCATCGTTGTACATTCTCGTTCTTGCTCATATCAAATGGAATTGGAGGCATATATATTGAAAGAAATAACATCGCAAACCTCCTCCTGTGCCTTTTGAACTCGACAAATTTAAACAACTTCATGCTCTTCAGTTGGCAGACCCTGGATTTAACACCCCTGGACCTATCGATATGTTACTAGGATCAGACAAAGCTTGGAGTATTTTGCGGGACGGTCGTTGCGCAGATGAAAGGGGGAGTGTTTTTGCCCACAATTCAGTGTTAGGTTGGATAATTACCGGCGGTGTGCCACATAAGGAGGTCGTTTCGTTGCGTGTTGGTGTTGATTTGGACTTGCTTTTGAAGTCATTTTGGGAGATTGAGGAGGTTAACTTCACTCCAAAGGAAAGGGATGATGCAGATGTTCTTTTTTCGAAATCCTTCTCTCGGGCACCTGACAACAAGTATGTCGTTGAACTACCTTTTCGTGATGCAGAAGTAAGGTTCTCAAATACCCTTTCGGGAGCTTTATCCAGGTTGTTTGCTCTTGAGCGTCGCTTTTTACATAACGAGGCTATTCGTGCCGAGTATTGCCAATTTATGAAGACATATGAGGACCTAGGTCATATGGAACGTATTCCAGATAAGGATGTTGAGCCAACTTCTGGAAAGGTTTTCTATTTGCCACATCACGCCGTTGTGACAAACAAAATGCGCGTCGTGTTCGATGGGTCTCATAAGGATTCCAAGGGCTGTAGTCTCAACGATAAGTTGCATATAGGGCCTCCACTTCAACGCAATTTGGTTAGCGTCTTTCTTCAATTTCGGCTGTACCGGTATGTTTTCTGCGCGGACATTGTGAAAATGTTCCGTCAGATTTGGATCAATGAAAAACATAGGAATTATCAGAGAATCGTTTGGAGGCCTTCCCCGAGTGAGCCTGTCGGTCACTACCGTTTGAATACGGTCACTTATGGTACCTCACCTGCACCTTTTCTTTCATTGCGAGTCTTAAGGCAACTTGCCGAGGACTATAAAGCTCAATTTCCTTTGGCGTCTCATGCAATTCTTCGCAATTCTTACGTGGACGATTTCGCACCAGGTTCGGATTCGCTTGATGGAATTTTAGAATTGAAGGAGCAGCTTATTGGTTTACTTGCCTGTGGGGGTTTGCAGTTGAGCAAATGGAGCTCAAACTGTTGGCAAATCATCCAGGATACAGACGGCGATGAGGCAATTCCTTTTAACGTGGACTGTGAAGGTCTTTGGAAAAAGGTTTTAGGGTTGTCTTGGAATCCGTATCGTGACACATTTACATTTAAAATTACAAGGGAGGAGCTACCTATTATACCCACTAAGCGTACACTGCTATCTGAGGTAGCGAAGATCTTCGATCCTATAGGTTTCCTGGCTCCATCAATTATCTTATTCAAGATAATGTTTCAAGAGCTTTGGTTAACTAAACTCGAATGGAAAGATCCTTTACCAGATGAAGTCGCTCGGAAATGGACTTCGTATCGGTCGCAGTTAACCTGTCTCGAAGCTCTTAGAATACCGAGAAGATATACTTTAGATTCCAAGTGTTTTGATTTGATAGGGTTTTCGGACGCCTCAGAAAAGGCATATTCCGCAGTCGTGTACGCTCACAGTTACTCTGAAGCTGGGGCAATCGAGATTCACTTGGTAGCTGCTAAAACTCGGGTTGCACCTTTGAAGCAGCAATCGATACCTAGACTGGAGCTTTGTGGGGCCCTGTTGTTATGTCGTCTTCTAAATATAATTTCCTCGTCGTTAGATGTGAAGCCGGCCCGAGTCTACGCCTTTAGTGACTCAAAAATTGTCTTGAACTGGCTTTCGTCTTCTCCCCGCAGATGGAAAACTTTTGTAGCAAACAGGACATCCGAAATTTTGGATAGTTTACCCCGTTCAGCGTGGAGTCATGTGAGGTCTGAGGATAACCCAGCAGATTGCGCGTCCCGTGGTATTGAGCCCAGTAAATTGCTTAGCTTGGATATTTGGTGGAAGGGACCCTCATGGATGCACCTAAAGCCGGAGCACTGGCCAGCATCGATGGAAGCAAACGAGGAAGTTGGGGAGGTTCCTGAGGAAAAAAGGAGACCAGCCGCAGTACTCACGTTGTCTACAGGTGATCATTTCCTTGAATATCTTAATGCAAATGTATCTTCGTGGCAGAGTTTCATTCTTGCGGTCGCTTACGTGATTCGTTTCGCATATAACGCTCGGGCTAAGGCTACTGCTGGAGATTTGGTGAGTGGATTTATTTCATTTTCTGAGCGTAGGACGGCTAAACAAACAATTCTGCTGTGGGTTCAAGAAAGTGCTTTCAAGGAAGAAATTCTTGCTTTGAGGTCGGGGAAGCAGGTGTCCGTACGATCGAAATTGGTTTCGCTAGCTCCATTTCTGGATGATGTAGGATTGCTTCGTGTCGGGGGTAGAATTTCCAATGCAGCGAACGTATCTTTTGGCCTAAAACACCCTATCATCCTACCAAAGCAACATGAAACCACTAAAAAAATCCTGGTTGAAGCCCATCTAAAATTTCTACACGCAGGTGTCTCGGAACTGTTTGCTATGATTCGGCAGGAGTACTGGATACTTGGCAGCAGGAACCTGATTCGAAAAATTGTTTTCCAGTGCGTTGATTGTTTTCGGTTGCGCCAAGCGACTTCTTCCCAAATCATGGCAGATTTACCGTCGTATCGCACCTCGCCTTCTTATCCATTTTCTCATACAGGTTGTGACTACGCTGGGCCCATGATAATTCGATTATCCAAGGGAAGGAAACCAAAACTTTCAAAAGGATATTTTGCACTGTTTGTGTGCATGGTTACCAAAGCGTTACATTTGGAGGTGGTCACGGACCTTACCACAGAAGCATTTTTGGCAGCCTTCCGCCGATTTGTGGCTAGGAGAGGTAAATGCAGCGTGATATACTCGGACAATGGCACCAATTTTCAGGGAACAGCTCGTAAGCTTTCGGAAGTCTACGATTTGGTTCGTTCCAGAGCACATAATGAGGCGGTGACTAACATCTTGGCAGCAGACAACATTCAATGGGAGTTCATTCCACCGCATAGTCCCCATTTCGGTGGACTATGGGAAGCGGGGGTAAAATGTGTCAGACAGCACCTCCGCCGCATCGTTGGAAATAATATTTTAACTTACAAAGAGCTTTCGACCATGTTGTCCCAAATCGAAGCCTTGTTAAATTCTAGGCCCCTTTGTGCTATATCCGATGTTGATTTAAATCCGCTAACCCCTTCCCATTTTCTTATAGGGCGACCATATACTGCGGTACCTGAACCGGACCTATTGGGAATCGAAACCAACCGGTTGAATCGATGGGAACTGGTGCAAAACATGATGCAAGGATTTTGGCATCGCTGGCAGACGGATTATATAACATCATTGCAACAACGACCTAAATGGAGACAGCCAAAGCGGGACTTTCAAGTTGGTGACCTGGTCGTCGTGAAAGAGCCAAATTTGCCGCCGTCGAAGTGGGCACTAGGACGAGTCGAACAGCTTCACCAAGGTAAAGATGGACATGTTCGCGTGGTTTCAGTTCGCACTCGAGGTGGAGTATTTAAGCGACCAATCACGAAGCTCGCCATACTACCAAATTCCTGAAGTCCTTCAGGGGGAGCGGCGTGTTTAGGAATGGAATTAATTGCCTATTATTAATTTGTTATAACTTTATTATCCTCTTTAATTCGCCATTATATCTGTTACATTATAAAGTTATGTCTTTAACATTCATATTATATTACTAGTTATTATTATAATTTTGCTTATAATTATTATTATTATTGTGCTTATTTCTTTATACTTAGTATTTATATTTATGTTCCATAATTTGTTATCATACCCTAACGTTCGAAATATTTCCTATGTGTGTTTGTAACCAATAGATTACTGCAAGCAAGTTTCACATCGCCCACACATAATTTGGAAGAAGAAACCTATCGTTGACACCGGTTGACAATGCTCATTGCGAGAGCTACAGTAACGAGCAGTTGCAGTTGAGAGAAGCGCCGTTCTTTGTGTGGATCGTATGGAGATCGAGCATGATGCTACGCTCGCTCATCGCATCACTCAGCCTATTTGGCCAGCAACCACCAACCGCGCAACATCGAATTAATTAAGTAGTCGAACCATTTATATTGCATATTGTTAATTATCTTGACTTGATCCGTGTAGCAAATAAAGCAAATTTATAACGTTTTGGAATCGTTGCGTTTCGTTTATTTTGGAATTTAGTTTTTGCTACATTGCTAATCACTAATATTTTTTTCAAAACGGTATATGTTACCGTTATCGGGATAGTGTGGGGAATACGCGGTTTTTTGGCTTTTTTCAGCATTTTTTTGATTTAAAATCCATAAAACGTATATATATATTTTTTTTTTAAATTTTAAAATTTTTTCAATTTTCATATACTTTGCGCCAGCAACGGTTACTTTTTCCTAATACTCAGAGCGCAGGTTTTTTAGTTATCGGTTACAAAATTTTTTTTTAACCGTTTTAGAAAATTTTAAGGTAGAAACGAAATTTTTGAAAGATCTTAAAAGTTTTAGAATTCCCATCATACTTTTTATATACAAAACAAGTCTCATTATAATCGGCACCACCGCTAAGATTCCACAATATTTTGAAAAATAATATTTGAATTTTTTTTGAAGTTTTAGAAAATTTCGAAAATTTCTATAGTTTTCCCGAGAATAACAAATAATTTTTGATGTGTGTGATTTTTTTCAAAACATTTGGCTAAATTTCAGAATCTGCTGAATATTCGAAAATTTTTACAGTTTTCCCGAGAATTACAAATAATTTTTGAGGTGTGTGTTTTTTTTTTCAAAACATTTGGCTGATGCTATTTTGGAGATAGTTGTGGGGACAAAATTTTTTTTAAGGATTTTTTTTTCGAAAATACGCCAAAACTTCAGTTTTAAAACCGCTGAACCAAAATTTCCTTTAAGCCTTTGCTAAGCCTTTGGCTACTTTATATGTGAGATCAATATCGGTTTTATAAATATAGTGATAAAACAGTTATGACGTTAAACATGTTGAAAATAGGTATCTATTTTCCATTCCTTACTCCTCAAAAATTTTTCAATATTTTTGTGTGCATATAAAAAATTGCCTTTGTATGTGTTCTCATTTTTTCCGCGGACTTTATAAGTGTACCAGATTTCATCTTTCTACCACTTATCGTTCAAAAGTTACGGGTGCGGTCGGACGGACGGACAACGGAGTGATACCATAAGAGTTCCTTTTGGCATTATTGGACGGACCGCAAAAAAAAAATAATAAAAAAAAAAAACACAACCACACAGTTCAATGTGAATTCAGTCTCCCGTCCTTATGAATCATTCAAATCCACCTGGGCACTCGAAAGCCTAGTCAGCTTCAGTTCATCCAACGCAGAATTCACGGTACCAGGCTCCGCAACGCTGACATTCCCTCATGTCTTCCATTTGATCTTCTTTGCAAGCGTGGAAATACCAAGCTCCGGTTCGACGACTTTGTTTTCGCACACCTTTTGATGTTGAAGGTTTCGGTAACTTATCCTTGGCTTGGAACAAGTCTTTTGTTACTTGCTGACCCTTAAAATTCAGAGGCTTTTTTCTCGGCTTTTTATTGCTCACTTTAAGCTTTGGAGTCGGCAATAAATTTTGAAAGGGGGACTTTTTAGGATGCCTACGTTACTCTGTCTCCATCTGCTCCACAGTTTGTGCCATCTCATCTAGTCCAAGAGCTGGTTGTGGATCAGTTAAGGCAGCAATATTTTAACTTTCTATTAATTCCGAAAGGGGCATGTCTAATTCAGCAACCCATGTGTTAGATTCTGGTGCGACTGTGTAGTCACTTTTATTGTCCTCTGGCTTTGGACATGGTAATTCGGAAGAAGCTGCTGGAGCGAATGGTGATTCCGGTATAATATCTGGGTCAAATGGAAACAATCCCGTTGCCTGGAATCTAGAAGTGATGTTATCGCACGTCATACATTTGGACCACACATTCGAAAGAATGACGTTGAAAAACTTTTTGTTATTTTTCTCTTGGGATGCTTCAACCTTTGGGATACACAGCCTTATCCAAAGGTTGAAGCTCATGGGTTGCATTTGACGGAAGACAATAGAGATTTATAGCATGGCGCTCTGCAACGATAGAATAGTCCAAATGACAGGCTGCTTCGTCAAAAATAAGGAGACAAGGTCCTGGAGCCTTAAATTTATTTAAATGGGGAATGAACTCGACGAAAGTTTTATGGTTCATTTAGGTTACCACAGAACCAGTAGGAAGTTCTATATCCTACTGGTTCTGGATATATCCATCCATGAATCAGTGGCGGGATAGGCGTACCAATGGCGTTCCCAGTTCACATATTCCACAATAGTGATGCCTTCAGCATGTTCGTTGGAAATTTGATGAACCGTTTCGATCCTTTCAGTGGTAGGACATTCTGGTGGTGGTGAAGCGAATTTCCGCAGCCTATTTCGTCCATATTATATATTCATTTTGTTCTATTTTGAATTTCTTAATTACCCGATAGGATCCTTACCTTTTCAAAGTGATCCGTCACAATATGCCTATATGCCAATGCCCTATATAGCTTTTGTGCTCTTGCTGATTTCATAATTTGAGCGTTCCGAATAGATATTTCTGGGTGCCGTTGACTGAACAGCCAGAAGGATTTTTTACCAGCCCCAATTTTTTTTAAATTATTGACGATGTTGTTGGATCTACAGAACATGCTCACTTGGTATCGAAGCACCTTTCGCGTAATTGGCATACCGACTTGAGAAAGTCTCACAATTCTGTCGGACAAGTCCTCTTATTCCACAGTGATCGTCGATGAACGACCCAATTTCCTTTTAGTTGAACCATTCTTGGCGTGGTTTTGGAGCGTTCGTCGTGGAATATTATACCGCCTTGAAGCCTCATGTTGGGACTTCCTGCCCTGGTGAACAGATTTCAGGGCATTTGCCATATCAGCTTCCTTCCATGTCGCTCGCTTTTTACTTTCAGTGGACATTTTGGCTGAAAACGAACGAAAAATCAAATGAAAAAATTAAAAGATGGAATCAAAATTTTTCATATACCTAATAAGGCCCACCACATTTTTTCATGGGCCTTATTAGGAATTTGAAAGACTTTTGCTTATAAAGTTATAAAAAAAAAAAACAAATGAACATTTACAAAAAAAAAGTAACGTTAAGTACTTTAAATCTGTACTGTATTTTATGGGCCAATGATGATATGGGCCAAAATGATCTGTACTGCAGTTTATATCACTGTTTTTTATAAAAAATTGACACGTGTGTACCATTCCTCGAACTTAACTTGACTGTATGTTCCGATACGAATCGCGCAGCTGGCTGTTTATACCCGACCTAGGGTACATTAATTTTAATGCATAGTCTTTAATCACCGTAGCCCCCTAGGGTAGGCAGGTAGAAGTGGCGGTTCAGAAAAGAACCCAAGTATCACTTGATGTGCCTTTTTGATACCACAACTCGTGAAACCTGCTTTGTGATGGTGGTTGAGATTGTTGTGTGATCGGAGCCTTTATCCAACCAGTGGAGTTGAGAAACTGGATAAGCGCTTGTATCCGTTTACTCGAAATATCACTAAGGTCAACCAAGAAAGGTTGGTTCAGTGCACGCAGTCTGGCTTTGGCTAGTGCCGGAAATTTGCAAGGAAGAGGAGAATTTCTTTCTCATTCATATTTCCGCAACTTCGGCAGTGAGGGTTGTATGGGTTACCCAGTTTGGCCGCATGGTCTCCAATTGGCCAATGCCCCGTTATTACCGCTGGCGATATCAGGGCGGGTTCTGTTGAGTAGATCTTTTGTTCTATTTTTATTATATTTAGGCCATGTCTGCCTAGATATGGCGCAATTAGTAAGCCCCCTCCATTGGGAGTTGGCATTTTCCAGGAAATATGAGTGTATTTGCTCCTTAACTGTTCCTAGTGGAATGTGGACCCTTGTCACGTATGAGGTATGTAGAGCTGAGTCCTGTCTGGCCAGCTCATCTGCAAGTTCGTTTCCTTTAATGTCAATATACCCTGGAACCCACAAGAGTGTGACCCTGAACTGTTCGCCCAGACGGAAAAGCTCGTGACGACACTCCTGTACCATTTTAGAGGATATGGTGGCTGAATCAATTGCCTTGATGGCAGTTTGACAGTCTATAAAGATGGCAATGTTTTGTTTGTGCGCTGTGTCACGCTGTTGCATACAAGCCACTCGGATAGCCAGTAATTCCGCCTGGAAGACGCTGGCAAAATCCGGCAAACGATATGATATAGATATTTGCGGTGATTCCGAGTAGACACCGGCCCCCACATCACAGTTCATCTTAGATCCGTCGGTGTATATGACGGTGTCGAAGTTCCTTGGTACTTCGTCCCTCTTCCATTCAGCCCTGGAAGAAAATTCTACGTGGAAGCCTTTCCTGAAGTTTAATTTGTGTATGGTGTAGTCAGTTAGGGACAGAATCAAGCCATTTGGTAACGAGTCCAGGATGTTGCTGTGCCCGTACGGCCTTTCAGTCCAACACCCAGATTCCCTGAGTCTAACTGCACTGCATAGTGCGGTATCTTTTATGTGTACATCGAGGGGCAAAAGATGCAGGAGTACAGTAAGGGCGTCCGTTGGGGCAGACCTTAGTGCACCCGCGGTGCCTATGCTGGCAGTTCTTTGCATTCTTTTGAGTTTAGTGATGTTATAACCTCTACTCAACGCAGGCCACCAAACAAGTGATCCGTGGGTGAGAATTGGACGCACTACAGCTACGTACATCCATAAGGTCATCTTTGGTTAAAGCCCCCACTTCTTTCCGAAGATTTTGCTAGGCGGTACATGCCTTTCAAATTCTGTGTTCGATGTTATGTTTCCAGTTAAGTTTAGGATCGAGCATGATACCCAGGTACTTAGCGCTGAAGGATAGCGTGAGAGGTTGATAACTTAGACGAAGGAATGTAAAATAGGGTACTTTGGTTTTAGAAGTGAACAGAATCAGTTTAGTTTTGCTCGGGTTAACGCCGAGGCCACATTCTACAGCCCAGGTGCTTACCTTGTCTAGAGCAGCGTCCATAATTTCGGGTATTACAGAAGGAAACTTCCCTGAGACTAGTATCACCAGATCATCCACATTCGCGACAACCTTGACCCTTTCCATGTCTTATTTTACGAGAATTTTGTGCATAACAATTAGCCACAATAGGGGAGAGATGACACCACCCTGTGGCGTTCCTTTATGGGCAAGTTTGGTTGAGTGACTCTTACCTAGTGTTGCCTGGATAATTCTTGTTCTGAGCAAAGAGGTTATCCATTGCCTACTAGATTTCTCAATACCCAGCTCGATCATAGATTTAAGCATAGCATCAGTATGAACGTTGTTGAAACCTCCCTCAATGTCTAAGAAGGAGGCAAAGTGTATTCTTTATAGTGTATGGACCTTCCAATTGTCCGCACTACCGCGTGGAGAGCCGTTTCCGTGGATCTGCCCTTGAGGTAGGCATGTTGTGATTTGGATAGCGACGATTCTTCTAGAAAGCTCCACATTTGGATATCTAGGACACGCTCTAGGGTTTTAAGAATAGTGGAGGTTAGACTTATCGGACTGAACTCCTTCGCCGATTCATGACCGCATTTGCCTTTGGTATAAACACCACTCTAGCACGTCTCCAAGAGTGGGGGACGTGGTTTAGTATAAGACAGCTTCGAAAGATTGACACCAGCCAAGGTATTGTTAAGTCTTGCGTCCTTTGTAGCATTACAGGCAGAATTCCATCAGGGACTGGACACTAAAACGGTGAGAAGCTGTTAATGGCCCAGGAAATCTTTTCCTCTGAAATTATACAAAAAGTATTGTTGTGTTGTGCAGGTTGTACCTGTCGAAACCTCGCAGGCTCCTTCTTTTATGTCTTTAAATAAATAAATAAATAGAGTGGCGCAACAGCTCGAGGTGAACCAGGGCCAACTTCTCAACAATGTATGCTGGTGTGCTAATTTCTTTACATACAAGGGGACCTACAATTTTTTGCCGAATCCGAACGGCACTTTGAGAAGTTTTTCAAGACAAATGATACTCTCGGAGGGCTTGTAAGACCCTCGCGGAGGTGGGGGCCGTGAAAAAGAGTAAGTCTTTTTTTTTTAGGTGACGATGGCAGGATTCGAACCCAGACCTCCGGCGTAGTAAGCACACACACTAACCACTACGCCACGGCACCCCACTTTAATGTCTATATGGCTTTTTTATAAAGACCGAGACAGTGCCTATAAGGCTGCCAGAAGTTTTAAAGTTTTTGATTTGTATTTGTGGCAGATATTGAAAATCGCTCTGGACATCTTCCTGAAAGTCTTTACCTTTGCCTCCAGTTCTCTTATTGTTTCTGTGTTTGTGTTGGGTTTGTTCTTGGGTTTGTTTTGTCCGAAGGACTTGGCAAAATTTGGTCCAATCAACTCTTTTGGGGTCTCTTAATGGTTTCTTGGTCTCGACTTCTAGACTCAAGCCGTAGAGGATCCATCTGTGGTCTGAAAGTGACTCCAGACTGGAAGCTCTCCAGTTTTTGACCCTTAAGCTAAAATTGTTTGTTATTAATGTAAGATCCAGGCCTTCTTCCCACCCGATGTTTTTTTTTTTCGTGCTCGGAACGACACAGGATGGGGTCGTGCGCTCGTGCCCCTTTTACAGACGGATAGGTTGGTAGTTAGAAGAAAATCGAAAAGTGACTCCCCAATGACAATTTTACTTCGGTAAGGTTTAAATTTTCGATTTGGGGAAGTTGTTGTTTCTATAAGGCCTCTATAACACTTGCCGATTATTTCCAAGGCAGAAATCTCTGACATAATTTGTATAAGACCTTAAAGAAGCTACAACGAGGTCTTGCAGAGGGATAAGATTCTGTTAATCTCCTCTGTTACTTTGTAAGAAGTCTACTACTTCTATAAGGCCTTATAGCAGCTTCCGTACTTCAGTGCAGAATGTGAACTACCTTTATAAGGCCGTATAGAAGTTTCGGTATCACTATACCTGTAGCAGGCATTATGTTACAAGCTTAACCGAAGCAGATACTTCTATAAGGTTTCTTTCTGCAAAGCTTAACCGAAACTGTTGCTTGTATAAAGTTTCCCATTGCAAGCCCTACCGAAACTGTTGAAACCAGCTTCCTGTTGCAAGCCTTACCGAAACTGTTGCTTGTATATGGCTTCCTGTGACATGCTTTGCAGAAGGAGTTACTTGTATATGGTTTCCTATTGCAGGCTCCACCGAAACTGTTGCTTGCATAGACTTTCCTGCTGCAAGCCTTGGCGAAACTGTAACTTGTATAAGATTTCTTATTGCATGACTTATAGAGAATGTTACTCTAATGTAGAGTTCTGTTGCAATGTTTCTGTTGCAAACGTAACAGAAAATATTACTTGTATAAGGTTTCCTGTTGCAGGTCTTATAGAGGCTGTTACTTGTGTAAGGCTTCGTTTTGCAGGCTTTGTAGAGGCTATTGCATGTATAAGGCTTCCTGTTGCTGGCCTTATAGAGGCTATTATTTCTATAAGGCTTTCTCTTACAGGCCTTATAGAGGCTATTACTTCTATAAGGCTTCCTGTAGCAGGCCTTATAGAGGCTATAACTTCTATAAGGCTTCCTTTTCCATAACTTATAGAGGCTATTGCTTCTATAAGGCTTCCTCTTGCAGGTCTAACAGAGGCTGTTACTTGTTTAGGGCTTACTCTTGCAGGCTTTACCGAAGCTGTTGTTGCAGAACAAATCTCCGAAATAAATAAAGAAAAAAAAACTCTTTCGCCGGGTGAGGCTTGAACCGTGGTCCTCATCCACTATGCTACATCGTTGCCGTGCAACTCGTCGCGAAAACATCATATAAACATAAATGGAGCATATCGCCTTATATGAATAATGGAAGCGAAAGCGGCATTAGTTTTAAAGTAAAGCAGCTTCGGTATGACTTCTTTTCAGCTTATGTAAGGCCTTACCGATCCTTAACCACATGCTATCTCGCTCTTTAAGGAAACATTTTATTAACAGTTTCGGTAAGACTTCGCATCTGTTTCTATAAAACCTTACAGAAGCTCGGTTGTTTCGCATGCTCAAATGTACACAAATACCAATAAGCAAATTATTGGTATTAGTGTACTCTCGCGCACTTTAACGAAGATGTTTCATGAACAGTTTCGGTAAGACTTCGCATCTACTTCTGTAAGGCCTAACAGAAACTATTTATTGCGCATTCTTAAATGGTGCACAAATCCCAATAAAAAAAACTGTGCTCTAGCGCTCTTCAACGAAGATATCCCATCAACAGCTTCGTTTAGACAGCACATCTACTTGTATAATAAGGCATAAAGGCCTGCATACAAACAACTGATCCAAACTCAAAAACGCTCACACATACATATGAACTTGTATAAGGCTTCCTCTTGCAGGTCTTGTAGAGGCTGATACTTGTATAAGGCTTCCTGTTGCAGGCTTTATAGAGGCTATTACTTGTATAAAGCTTCCTGTTGCAGGCCTTATAGAGGCTATTACTTCTATAAGGCTTCCTTCTACAGGCCTTGTAGAGGCTATTACTTGTATAAGACTTCCTGTTGCAGGTCTTATAGAGGTTGTTACTTGTATAAGGCTTCCTGTTGCAGGTCTTATAGAGGCTGTTGCTTGTATAAGGCTTCCTGTTGCAGGCCTTATAGAGGCTATTACTTCTATAAGGCTTCCTGTTGCAGGCCTTATAGAGGCTATTATTTCTATAAGGCTTCCTGTTGCAGGCCTTATAGAGGCTTTTACTTCTATAAGGCTTCCTCCTCCAGGCCTTATAGAGGCTATTGCTTCTATAAGGCTTCCTTCTGCAAGCCTCATAGAGGCTATTACTTGTATAAGTATTCCTCTTGCAGGTATTATAGAGGCTGTTACTTGTATTGGGCTTACTCTTGCAGGCCTTACCGAAGCTTTTGTTGCAGAACAAATCTCCGAAATAAATAAAGAATAAAAAATTCTTTCGCCGGGTGAGGCTTGAACCGGGTCCTTGTTTACCACAGGCAAGCACTCGTTCGTTTTTTCGTTTTTAATGCTTTTTATTTAATTCAATTCTGAGTTCTTACATGCTAGACAAAAACGCTTAAAACTAGCTTAAATAACTTAACTACTTTAATATAACTTACTGGCCCTTCATGGGCGCTCTAAGCTAAACTTAACTCTTATCAACTATGTCTTTCGACCTAAACTAACTTACATTATAATACTAAATATAGCAGAGCAAATTAGGACTAATAAAAATATTTATTTTGAAAAAACTTAGTTCCAGAACTTTTATTTATTTATTTTATTTTTATATAAAACTTAAAGCTACCTTAAAGTAAAAATAAACATAACCTAACTTAACTACCTGCATAATTATATATGCACTTTTTTTGTTTTTTTTTTTGTAGTTTTATATTTTTTTTTTTTGTGTCAAGTGCTGTGTTTGGGTTTTACTTTTGTTTTATGATTTTTTTGGGGTTTTTTGTTTGTTTTTTCTGTGTTTTTATATTTCTTTGTAAATAATATCTTAAAAACTAACTTAACCTAGACACCTAAAAGCTATGTAAGACTGCCATGGCTTGACGGCGACGGACTTTGCCGATCTGAGAAAACCCTAGCCCGGATCAAAAGGGATCAACCAGAATTGCTGGTGTTGTTTTTGGACATCTTCCACATCGCGGGAGGATACAGACCTACTGAATCGGAGACGCTCCTCAGCGCTCCGTGCGACGTCTCGGTTGTAGTTGAGTCGCCTGTCAACAGTTGTCCGAGCAACGTGGAAAATTATGGGCACAGCCGATCTATCCTGGATCAGGCCTGCCTGGTCGAAATAGAGGAACGCCTCTGGGGGGACGAAGCCGTTTAGACGCACACTCTCATGGTACATGAAATTTGGGTAATAGGCCCCTGAGATCAGGTTATTCGTCGAGGTCATTGCTCTTGCAATGTGCCTTCGAGTCAGCTTAATGAGGAAATTATCCACTCTGATCAGATTCGCCCTGTCGTATAGGACCTGTTGTATAGAAAAGTACTTTGTGTACTCCGACTCCGGAGTTCGATATAAGCGAAGGCCTATCGAAGGCCTATTACTTCTATAAGGCTTCCTCTTCAAGGCCTTATACAGGCTATTGTTTCTATAAGGCTTTCTTCTGCAAGCCTTATAGAGGCTATTACTTGTATAAGGCTTCCTCTTGCAGGTCTAATAGAGGCTGTTACTTGTGTAGGGCTTACTCTTGCAGGCTCTACCGAAGCTGTTGTTGCAGAACAAATCTCCGAAATAAATAAAGAAAAAAAAACTTTCGCCGGGTGAGGCTTGAACCGTGGTCCTCGTTTACCACAGGCAAGCACTCATCCACTATGCTTCATCGTTGCCGTGCAACTTGTCGCGAAAACATCATATAAAAATAAATGGAGCATATCGCCTTATATGAATAATGGAAGCGAAAGCGGCATAAGTTGTAAAATAAAGCAGCTTCGGTATGACTGCTTTTCAGCTTATGTAAGGCCTTACCGAACCTTAACCACACGCTATCTCGCTCTTTAAGGAAACATTTTATTAACAGTTTCGGTAAGACTTCGCATCTATTTCTATAAAACCTTACAGAAGCTCGGTTGTTTCGCATGCTCAAATGTACACAAATACCAATAAGCAAATTATTGGTATTAGTGTACTCTCGCGCACTTTAACGAAGATGCTTCATGAACACTTTCGGTAATACTTCGCATCTACTTCTATAAGACCTAACAGAAACTCTATCGCTTGTCATACTTAAATGATGCACAAACACCAATAAACAAAACAGTTAATCTCTCTCGCGCTCTAACGAAGATATGCCTAACAGTTTCGGTAAGACTTCGTATAAACTTCTATAAGGCCTAACAGAAACCTCGATTGTGTTTGTGTCGTTTGCTTAAATGGTGCACGAATACCAATAAAAAACAGTGCGCTCTCGCCTTTTTTCAAGAAGTTACGTGTAGAAGGAATACAAGGTAGTATAGACCTTTTAACAGTTTGACGTTTTACTTTTATTTTCAGCTCGGGATGTCAAACAAAGTTCATTTTCTTATGGATAACGAGTAAAAATTACACATAAACATAAATAACTATTTAAAAAATGCAACCTTATGTTTGGATGAACGAGAAAGTTGTAGAATTAACCTGCCTTTGTAAGTTAAGCTAAAAATATTTTATTTATAAAACACGGATAGGATGAAAAGGTGTTGTTTGTGTTGTGAAAATAGTGCCTTGAGGTAAGGTATGCCTGTCGTAAGAGCAGAATAAAATCCACCGGAAGAAATATTCTTTAATGTTTCAACGGATGCTGTCGATGCTGCTCCATTTGGGGCAACTTTTGGCAGTAAGGTTTTAACTTGTAGATGAATCTGAAGGTTAAATTAAAATCCAGAAGCGTCTGTCACACATTGTGCGGCTCACTGGTCGGCGTCTGTCTCCAAAGGGGCGGCTGTATTTAAAAATGAAAATAGAAGTGACTTACCTATTTCTCATAAAAACGACAAGTTAAAAAAAAAAATGGCAATGAACAAAACGAAAGATTTGATTACCCCAGGTGGCAGCCCAGCTATGCTGGAAAATCCACCCTCTTCGGAGGCAGGCTCTACGGATTCTGGGGAGAGCCTTTTATTGCTTATAAATCCTTTTGAGAAAAGGACAAAACTAAATCGATCACCACCACCTAGATCGAACATATCCGGAAAAAGCAGTCCATCGGTAAACCAGGACTCTGTGAAAATTAAGAGCTTAGAAAAGGAGAATAATGAACTCCGAGCTAAGCTTACTGAAATGGAGCGACTCTTCCAAGATCTAAAAGTGGAAGTTGACTCTCTGCGAAAAGAAAACGAGGATATTAAAAATACTCGTTTAACGAAAGACTGTGAGGTAACGAAAGAGTGTGTAACACCAAAACGACCAGCAGTCGAATACTTCACGGACGAGGACGAACTTGCACTTGAGACCGATTCAGTCTTAAGGAAAAGGTCTAGCAAGAAGCGAAGGGCGAATTCCTCTCCCGAAGTAATACAAAAAGAAGATAAGCCCTCTGGCTCAAACAAGGCTAAACCAGAAGCGAAAATTCGTCCACCTCCCGCAATAAACATCGTCGGGATAGCAGACTTTGGGAGATTGCGCAACCTTCTTGCAAACACGGTGAGAACAGAAAACTATAAGCTTACCTCGCACCGAAATAACGTGTGGAAAGTAAATGTTGACAACGCCGATTCCTATCGCGCACTGTCTCTTAGACTGAATGCAGAAAGAATCGAGTGGTATACTTATCAAAATAAGTACGAAAAACCACTGCGAGTCATTGTAAGGGGGCTCCACCCATCATGCACAAAAGAAGACGTTGTAAAAGACGTAAAAAATAAAGGCCTTAAAATTATTGATGCCGTCAATATCATTAAAAAGGAAAAGCAACGCACGGAAGGAGAAAGAGACACTGTGATCAGACGCGGCCTTCCAATTTTTATGATCTCCTTTGAAAGAACTGAGAGCATACACGATATTTATAAAATAAAAATGATACTTAACATCAGGGTTAAAATCGAACCCATACGAAAGGGTAATAGACTGATACCACAGTGCAAGCGATGCCAAGAATTCAGGTACACAAGTGCTTACTGCCAAAAAGAACCACGTTGCGTGATATGCCGGAAAACACCTCTCAACAGAGTGCAAAGTTGACATAAAGGCTCCAGCAGTTTGCGCCAATTGCCACGGAAACCACCCCACGAACTATCGAGGATGCGAAGTAGCCATAGAGCTGCAAAAGGGACGAGAACCTCTAAAGGAAAATACTAGAGGTCAGAATCAAAGCCTAGGACGCCCAAAACCTGCTCAAACTCCTAAGCCAAAGACTCCAAAGACGCCAAAGCCGATCAAAAGTGGAAGATTGGCAAAGGAGGCGTCGCCAGTTCAAGTGCAGCGGAGAAACCACCACTGGTCGGACCGAAATCATACGCACAGGTTGCGGCAAACGAAAACAAGGCAAGATCGCCCACAACAGATGCAGTGTCTCAGATCCTCGCTGTAATCTTGGAGAAACTTGAGGATCAGACTAAAATCAACAAAGTTATATTTGACAAACTGAGCAAGCTGGAGTTTAAGCCTCGAAAAAATTACAAGAGAACATGAATAGGAAACAGTTATTTAAAATACTAACAGGGAATGCAAACGGCTTTCTGAATAAAATAGACGAACTAGAAGTATTTCTACGGAAAAACAATATTGATATTTGCATGATTACGGAAACTTACCTTAAAAACGGGTCTACACCCAAACTTAAAGGTTACAATGACTATCACGCACATCACCCTTCGCAAAATTCAAGAGGAGGATCCTCCCTCTACATTAAAAACTGCATAAAGCACTTCAAGAACACAGAAGTTGAGCTAGACTCTATGCAGATCAGTTCAGTTTCTGTAAAAATTGACTGCTTAGATTATAACATTGCATCTTGTTATTTCCCGCCAGGACATAGACTGGTGGAAGACGATCTTGATCGTATGTATGACTTCATTGGGTCCAATTTCATCATTGGGGGTGACTTTAACGCGAAGCATACCTTTTGGGGCTCACGATGCAATTCAACAAGAGGCAGATTACTGTACAAAAATAGTATGAAGCGTGGGCTGGACTTTTTCTCCACGGGTAAGCCAACATATCGGCCAACCGATAGGAATAAAAAGCCTGACCTTGTCGATTTTTTCATTGCTAAAGGGTACCCCAAATACCTTACGCGAATTGAAGAGTGTTATGATCTTTGCTCAGACCACTCAGGAGTTATCTTGAAGATGAGTGGAAGACTGTCGAAAATAGAAAGAGCTCCTAGATTAGCTAGCAAAAACATGAACTGGGACGCTTTCAGAAAGGACTGTAAGGAGGGAGTTGGCTTGAATGTGTCATTGAAAACTCCTTTCGAGTTAGAAACCGCAGTTGACAAATTCATTGAAGCAATTCAGAGCGCTGCTTGGAACAACAATTCGTCCCAAAAGAACGCAGTTAGCACCGACGGGCATGTACGTAAAACATATCCGCTCGAAATCGAAGAATTGATTCGTGAAAAGAGAAGAGCGCGTAGGAGATGGCAAGGCACGAGGGCCCCCCCAGACAAAACCCTCTTGAACCACCAACCAAAAATCGTGAGACCACTGAATACCTTGAAGGCTTGTCGGCGGAAAGGAGCTCAAACTACTCGCTGCGGAAAGCAGTTAAGTCTATCAAGAAACCTATAATCCACTCGGCACCAATAAAAAAAGCTAACGGCGAATGGGCCAGAGAAGACAAGGAGAAAGCGAATTTGTTTGCTGAACACTTAGAAGAAACATTCAAGCAATTCGACGGTCCGCCGTTGGCTGACGTTCTAAACAACAACGGGGAACCTGATAGCTTTAGAATGAAAAAATTTTCGTTAGTTGAACTCCGACAGACAATTAGCAAACTTAAAAATAATAAGGCCCCGGGTTACGACCTGATCACTGGCGAAATATTAAAAGAGCTACCAAAAAAGGCATTAGTCAAGCTACTTTATATGATAAACGCTTCTCTTAGACTTCTATACGTTCCAAGCCAATGGAAAGTTGCTGAAGTCATTATGGTTCCAAAACCGGGGAAATGCGCAAATGATAAAAAATCTTATAGGCCCAAATCGCTTCTGCCGATAATATCGAAAGTATTCGAGAAACTTCTGCTGAAGCGATTACAACCAATAATTGCAGAAAGACGCTAGATCCCGGATCATCAATTCGGTTTCAGACCTAACCATTCCACAATAGATCAAGTCGACAGAATAACGCATGAAATTGCAAAAGCTTTAGAAGGGAAAAAAATATGTTCTAGGGCTTTCCTCGACGTATCGCAAGCCTTCGACAAGGTATGGCACGAAGGCTTGAAATATAAGCTACGGCAAAACTTGCCGGAAGACATGTTTAAAATATTGGAAAATTATCTTGAAAGCAGACTCTTTCGTGTTAGGTGTAGTAGTGAATACTCGAGTTTCAAGCAAATTCGGGCTGGCGTACCCCAGGGAAGCGTCCTCGGTCCGACCCTGTTCCTGCTCTAAACAAGAGACATACCTCTAGATGACGAGACAGTCGTGGCCACGTTTGTGGACGATACGGCCATCCTGGCAACAGGTGAATCAGTCGAGTCACCAACGAGAAACCTCCAACGAGCATTGGACAGAATTTGTGTCTGGACGAAGACTTGGCGAATCGCTCTTAACGAGAACAAGTCTACGCATGTGAATTTCACTTACAGAAGGGTTAACAATTTGCCTCTGTTCATAAATTCTGCACAAATACAGATGCTTATGCAAATGAAGCGAAGTATCTAGGGATGACACTGGACGCTAAACTTAGGTGGAAACCACACGTAAAGAAGAAGCGTGACGAGCTCGAGATTAGGCTCAGGGAAATGTATTGGCTTATTGGAAGATTTTCGAAATTAAGCACATATAACAAACTGCTCTTGTACAGGCAGGTGTTAAAGCCGTCCTGGACATACGGTATACAACTTTGGGGTTGTACCAAGCCGAGCAACATGTCCATGTTGCAGACTTTCCAAAACAAGACACTTAGAGCAATTGTGAATGCTCCATGGTATATTAGGAATAGCGATATTCACAGAGATTTAGGAACAGCTACCGTGGGCGAAGAAGTAACAAACTTCGCTCGAAAGCTAAATGCTCGCCTTCATGTTCATTGCAACAATGAAATGATCCGTACTCCAAACGAGACTCTTAACGATGTTAACAACGAACGACGACTACAAAGAACAAGACCCTTCGATCTAGCGACGTAGGGTGAAGCCGCATGAATTAACGGCTTAGTAGGTGCATTCACTGGAAAGCAACCTATCCAATGCGATTAACACTATGGAAGCGTAAACTACTTGTTAAGTTAACTTAGTTGTAGTCAAGATGTATTATGAGAGAGCGAAAATTTACTACTATGAAGTGCGTTCTGGCAGTCTCATAGTGTCTCGCATAAATGGGTGGTTTTTTAGCACGTGGAAATCGGGCATAACCAATATCGGCTACTTCGGTATTATGTACCTGCTATAGAGGGCGTATTGGTATCTTTGAAAGATTTTGGAGTCTTAGCCTCCGTCCATCCTAGTATTCAAAAAAAAAAAAAAAAACATATTCGGAACACCTTTTCGATACCTTTCACTTATTTTCTTTAAATTATTTTTGAGTCAATTCAAAGAACGCAATGACTGCAACGACTTCATTTCCTATCGGCACACTCTAGGTTTGATAGTTTATTAATAATTCGGACTTCTACAGAAGATTTTGAACAGGTCGGAAAATGTGAAAGACGTCAAAAAGTCATACAGACCTATTTCGCTACTGCCGATAATATCTAAGGTATTCGAGAAACTGTTGCTTAAAAGGTTGCAACCAATCATTGAAGAAAGACGATTGATTCCGGATCACCAATTCGGATTTAGGAAAAAGTATTCAACAATCGACCAGGTCTATCGAATAACAAACGAAATCGAAAAAACTCTGGAAGCGAAAAAGATATTTACTAGCGCTTTTCTCGACGTATCGCAAGCCTTCGACAAGGTGTGGCACGAAGGCCTGAAGTACAAGTTAAGGCTAAGCTTACCAGAAAAACTCTATAGAATCTTAGAGTCTTACCTTAAAGACAGAATCTTTCGCGTAAGGTACGAAAAAGAGTACTCGGAATTCAAATAGATAAATTCCGGTGTCCCGCAAGGAAGCGTTCTCGGCCCAATATTATTTTTGCTTTATACAAGGTACATTCCCCTTTATACAAGGGAAGACACTGCTATTCTCGGTATAGATACGCCAGTTGAATTATCAACTGGGAAACTCCAGCGCGCTGTAGACAAAATATGCGACTGGACGAAGAACTGGCGAGTCGTCCTTAACGAGACTAAGTGAACGCATGTTAACTTTACTTATAAAAAGATAAACAACAAACCTTTATTCATTAACTCGGTACAAATCCCGTACTCAAATGAAGCGAAGTATCTAGGAATGACTCTAGACGCAAAGCTTAAATGGAAGCTGCACGTTAAAAAGAAACGCGACGAGCTCGAAATCAAGTTAAGAGAAATGAATTGCCTTATCGGAAGATTTTCGAAACTAAGCATATATAACAAACTGCTTTTGTATAAGCAAGTGCTAAAACCATCTTGGACGTACGGTATACAACTCTGGGGTTGTACTAAACCAAGCAATATATTTATTTTAGAAACTTTTCAAAATAAGACACTCAGAGCAATCGTTAATGCTCCTTGATACATAAGAAATAGCGATCTACACCGAGATCTTGGAATGTATGAATGTCGCAACCGTGACTGATGAGGTAACAAACTTTGCTCGCAAACTTGGTACTCGACTTCGCGGACATTGCAACAATGAAATTATCCGAACTTTGGATCAGACAAATCTTACGCGCCGACTACAACGAATGAGACCGTTGGATCTAGCAGCATAAGATGAAACCGCATAACTTGACGGTATAGTAGGTGCTTTCGTTGGAAGGCAGCCTGCCACACGCGATTACAACAGAAGCTTGAACTACTTGTTAAGGAAACCTAACTGTAGTCTAACGAAAATGGGAGGTTTTTTAGTGAGTAAGAATCCCACACTACTATGAGCACGCGCGGCCGGTCCTCGTAGTGCCTATGAAGGTTTTTCCTACCCACGGGGAAAAAAAATTTATCAAGACATAAAGTATCGATTTCCGTCAAAGGATGGCTACGATGTCAATGGATGGAAAAATGCCAACTTTCAAGGCTTTCTGATGACATCATTATGAAAATCCCAAAATATAGTTCGTCTGGATTTTACCGAGACATAAAGTAACGATTTCCATGAAAGGATGGCTACGATGTCAATGGATGAAAAAATATCGATTCTTGGAGTTTTCCGATGACATTTAAAACTAAATAAGTGAATATCCCAAAACATAGCTCATCTTCATTTTATCAAGACATAAAGTAACGATTTCCACCAAAGGATGGCTACGATGTCCATGGATGGAAAAATGCCAACTTTGAAGGCTATCTGATGGCATTATTATGAAAATCCCAAAATATAGTTCGTCTGGATTTTACCAAGACATAAAGTAACGATTTCCATGAAACGATGGCTACGATGTCAATGGATGAAAAAATACCGATTCTTGGAGTTTTCCGATGACATTTAAAACTAAATAAGTAAATATCCCAAAATATAGCTCATCTTCATTTTATCAAGACATAAAATAACGATTTCCATCAAAGGATGGCTACGATGTCAATGGATGGAAAAATGCCAACTTTCAAGGCTTTCTGATGACATTATTATGAAAATCCCAAAATATAGTTCGTCTGGATTTTGCCAAGACATAAAGTAACGATTTCCATGAAACGATGGCTACGATGTCAATGGATGGAAAAATACCGACTCTTGGAGTTTTCCGATGACATTTAAAACCAAATAAGTGAATATCTCAAAATATAGCTCGTCTTCATTTTATCAAGACATAAATTAACGATTTCCATCAAAGGATGGCTACGATGTCAATGGATGGAAAAATGCCAACTTTCAAGGCTATCTGATGACATTATTATGAAAATCCCAAAATATAGTTCGTCTTGATTTTATCAAGACATAAAGTAACAATTTCCATCAAAGGCTGGCTACGATGTCAATGGATGAAAAAATACAGATTTTCAAGGCTATCCGACGACATTTAAGAGTTAATATAGTGAATCCATTAATCCCAGCCATCCTTTAATCAAATTCGTTACTTTATGTCTTTGTAGAATGCCTTCATTATCTTTGTAGAATAACTACCTAACAATTGTTATTGATTCGTTAAAAAATTTATATAAACAAGCCCTGCTGGCGTAGATTATTAACAAAAAAAGGGCATATACCTTAGCATTTTTGGATTTCAGATATTGCCCCTTCCTGAAGAATTTTTTGCTTACGCCCGTGAGTATCGCCATCCAAGCAGATCTTTTTTTTACTTAATTATGCGACATTTGCTTTTCGCGCCATAGACCTTTTACCACGGTTGTCAAAGTCTGACGTCTTTCACATTTTTCGACCGCGGGATGCCAAGCAAATCGCGTTTTTATATGAAGAAATTCAACAGCTTCTGTAGAAGTGCGAATTACTAATAAATGACTCAACCTAGAGTGTGCGGATAAGGAAATAAGTTATTGTCCTTATTCCGTTCTTTAAATTGACCTAAAATTTATTTAAATAAAATATGTAGAAAGTATCGAAAAAGTGTTCCGAAGATATGATTGTGGTCGTATACACTGTTTCTACAACACAAACAACACCTTTCTTATCCTTTCCGTGTTATATAATGAAAATATTTTTAGCACTACCTAGGAAGGCTGACCAAGTCTACAACTTTCCCGTTCATCGAAACACAGGGTTGCATTTTTTAAGTAGTTATTTACGTTTATGTGTAATTTTTGTTCGTTTTCCATATAAAATGGTACTTTGTTTGGCATCCCGCACTCGAAAATACCAGTAGACGTCAAACTGTTAAAAACTCTATAGACCTTTTACCACGACTGTCAAAATTTGACGTCTTTCACATTTTCCGACCTGCGGAAAAAATTCAATAGCTTCTGTAGAAGCCCGAATTATTAATAAACTATCAAACCTAGAGTGTGCCGATAGGGAATGAAGTTGTTGCAGTTATTGCGTTCTTTGAGTTAACTCAAAAATAATTTAAAGAAAATAAGTGGAGGGTATCGAAAAGGTGTTCCGAATATGTGACCTCCTTGAATACGTGCACTCTTTTCTTGTCGTATGCATTTTTTTCACAAAACAAACAACACCTTTTCATCCTATCCGTGTTTTATAAATAAAATATTTGTAGCCTAACTTAGAAAGGCAGGTTAATTCTACAACTTTCTCGTTCATCCAAACATACGGTTGCAATTTTAAATAGTTATTTATGTTTATGTGTAATTTTTACTCGTTATCCATAAGAAAATGAACTTTGTTTGACATCCCGCGTAAAACGTCAAACTGTTAAAAGGTCTATACTACCTTGTATTCCTTCTGCACGTAACTTCTTGAAAAAGGGCGAGAGCGCACTGTTTTTTATTGGTATTCGTGCACCATTTAAGCAAACGTAACAAACACAATCGAGGTTTCTGTTAGGCCTTATAGAAGTTTATACGAAGTTTTACCGAAACTGTTAAGCATATCTTCGTTAGAGCGCGAGAGAGATGAACTGTTTTGTTTATTGGTGTTTGTGCATCATTTTAGTATGACAAGCGATAGAGTTTCTGTTAGGTCTTATAGAAGTAGATGCGAAGTATTACCGAAAGTGTTCATGAAGCATCTTCGTTAAAGTGCGCGAGAGTACACTAATACCAATAATTTGTTTATTGGTATTTGTGTACATTTGAGCATGCGAAACAACCGAGCTTCTGTTAGGTTTTATAGAAATAGATGCGAAGTCTTACCGAAACTGTTAATAAAATGTTTCCTTAAAGAGCGAGATAGCGTGTGGTTAAGGTTCGGTAAGGCCTTACATATGCTGAAAAGCAGTCATACCGAAGCTGCTTTATTTTACGTAACAACTAATGCCGCTTTCGTTTCCATTATTTACATAAGGCGATAGCATAGTGGAAAGAGTCACGACTGCCACGTCAGAGAACCCAGGATCGATCCCAACCAAGTAAGTAAATATTTCAAATATCAAATGTTCACAAATATAATTTCCTAAATAATAATTGACATCATTTCAGACAGCAAGAAATAACAACAGCCAGATAATAGAGGGAAAAGATAAATCAACAGAGAAGGAAGAGAAGACTGTACAATTAAAAAATGTTTTTTTTTTTTCGTTTTATGCTACATTTATTTTTATATGATGTTTTCGCGACGAGTTGCACGGTATAAGGTGAATCCTAGCATTCGCCCGAATCACGACCTGGAGAATAAAGTCCTGGTTCAAAACTTTTACCTTCGAAGTGACTTCGAACACTGGCGATCAGAGAATACTTGTTTTACCGGGTTCAATGACGACTTTTTGGCATATAATGCCGTCGCCAATGAAAGGGTCCAGGCCCTGTTCGTATCGTTCGTATCGAAGTAATTGCCTCTATAAGGCCTGCAACAGGAAGCCTTATACAGGTAACAGCCTCTTTAAGACCTGCAGAAGGAAGCCTTATACAAGTAAAAGCCCCTATAAGGCCTGCAACAGGAAACTTTATACAAGTAATAGCCTCTATAAAGCCTGCAAAGGGAAGCCTTATGCAAGTAACAGCCTCTATAAGACCTGCAAGAGGAAGTCTTACACAAGTAATAGCCTCTATAAAGCCTGCAACAGGAAGTCTTATAAAAGTAACAGTTTCGGTAAAGCCTAACAGGAAACTTTATACAGAGCTGCTAAAAAACTGTAAACAAGTAACAGCCTCGGATAATCTTGCAACAGAAAACCTTAATGCAAGTAACAACCTCTATAAGACCTAAGAGGAACTTTATACAAACACCGGTTTATGTTAAGCCTAACAGGAAACTTTATACACAGCTGTTAGGGCTTTAACAGTTTCTGTAAGTGCGCCAAAGGCCTTATACAAACTATTTTGCGAGAGGGGAAATAACTTGTATATAACCTTACCGCAACAGAAATGTTACTTTGGCACCTCTTTCATTGTCTTCTGAGCTCCCCCAGATGGTATGCCTCGCGTTGGCGTCACAGCCGATAAGAAGGCTGTCCTTTCCCGTTGTTGCGACTGTGAGTCTCTCCACCCCCTCTGGTGGTGCTGGTTTCCCATGAGCCATATATGATGATGTGATGTACGTGTTTTGGCTCGTACACTCGAATTTAACGACTGTTAAATGTACTGAGCTAAGATCGGGACATAGAAAACCTTTTAAATGTTTCTTAGCGAGTATGCAAGCTCTAGGCTTACCTGTGGCCTGGTCTTTGTAGAATAGGTCGTATTGTTGGTCTTGAAGCCCCATTATGGACGAGTCTCTCACCCAAGGCTCCTTGATAATGCCGATGTCCATGTTTTCCTCCCTTAGAAAAACAAGCAGATTATCGGAGGCACCCCTTGAGTGTCCCAGGTTAAGACCCCTAAGACCTTTCAGAGATATGCTCGAGACCGACAGGTGAATCGATTAAGCCTTGAAAGACAAAAAAAAATTTTTACAGACAAAGTGTGAAAATTGGTTAAATCCGCCAACGGCCACGCCAACTACTGGCTTCAATGTAAGACAACCTCTAGTTCAAACTTTCTTTCAAAATGCCTTTTGGTCAAGTTAGACAATTCGCAGGAACTCAAATTTTGGTATAGAGTAATAGTTGCTCAAAAAGTTTAAGAAGGCAAAAACTAGACCCCCACAATATCGACCATGCAAACTTTTAGCATGTTAAATCTTTAAGAACCCGTTTTTCGGAAAGTTTACTCCAAATGGAAAAAAAAAATCTAAGACAAATATTAAAGATATTGCTATAGGCTAAGTAAAGCCCATACAAAGTTTTGAGCTCCGCCCACTTTTAGGGGGCGTTTTTAAGAAAAAACTGTTTTTTTCCGAAATAATTTTCTGTTTCACGCAGTTTGTCATGATTCTAACCATATCACAATTTATTGATTTCAATTTTGAGCCCAGATCCACTTTTGGGGGCATGGCCTTTATAAGCAATATATGAATTCGGGACAAAAAATTTTAAGATTTGGTGTTACACGGCATATATGGTCGGGTATATAGAAGTTTGTCACAGACAAACTCTTGCACATTGCACTTACTCACTTGTTTTGCTTTGTATTCGTGCTTAAGGAAAGGGCCTACGCAGAGCAGAAAAAAATCAGTTATTTCTTCGTTATGCTGTTTTCTTCGAACTGGGCCTTATTTGCTTCACCTACCTTAGTTCCGAAATTTCTGTTCAATAAATATAAATTTTTTTTTTTAAAAAATATTGGCCATGGCTACGTATGGCCAATATCAATTCTGTTAAAACAAAACGGAAGGTTTCCTAGCCTAAAGTTTTTAAAAAAAGTAAGGAATTTTACGTTTTTTAACAAACACAAGACTAAAAAGCGAAGTTGTGGCCTAGCCAATCACTCTTCTTTGCACAACCAAAAGAAAAATCAACATAAATCCCAGTCGCAAACAATAAAATTTACTCTAAATGCAAATAGTACCTATAACCTATACTGAAGATGTTATTATCAAAACAAATATCCTCGAAATCAAAGGGCTCCAACCCAAGGACAAAAACCTTTTAACCAGTAGTCAATTAACTGAATGAAAATTAAATACATTGGAAGAATAGTACCCCACATATAAAGTCTAAACTGTGTCTCCCCCTGCTCTGGCATGCATCGACAAAGTAAATCGCTATCCAAAGAAAATTGGGCAAAGGAAAATATAAAGGTAAGCAAATCAATGCCATAAGAAATTTCTCCTAGTAGTCCTTCAAAAACATTTACATGCATCCCGTTCTCATTCTCATCCCCGTGTCTCACCTTTAATGTATTACTGCTTTATTCACTGCTTGTAATATTTCTATGCGTGTTCTGTTCATGTTGTTTGTACAGGTTTATTTAGGTACGTACGTCATTAGGACATTATCGACGTTTTATATTATTGAACGCGGTGTTCGTTTGTCCTTAATTTTTAAATTCCTTTTCCTTGTAGTGCGATCTTTTTTTGTATACATTTTATTCTGTGCTTTACATTTAAAAAACGAAATTTAAGGTTAGTAAAACTCAGCTTTGATGTCAATGCAGTTAACAAGGCTCAAAACAATTTGTTGATAGAGAATAAGGGTCTTAATCTGAATTTATTTGATTAGAATTTGATGTTCTATGTATGAGCTAAGGTCCTATAAGCTCTGTTGTTGTACCACGTAGAAAGGTATATCTATAGAAACTCTATAGATGCTCTATCGCATCGTAAGACACGAATAGCGTCGGGGGTTTTTCCGCGCTCCTTCCCGTGCAATGTTAGGTTGATAAATAGTGTGACAATAGTCGGGGCTCACTTAGACCAGCAGTTTGGTCCATTATGTCCATTTGGGAACCTTCTTAAGTCTTAACACCTGTAAGGAAAACAGAAAAAGAAAGCTCAGACTGCCGCCCTCTTGGACCCATCCGGATTTGTGTACAAATCTCAGGAGGTTGTTAATGGGTTGGACCCATCCGGATTTGTGTACAAATCTCAGGAGGTTGTTTAAATCTACACTACATAATCCGCGAATTCGTTGAAGAAGTAACTGCCGAGCGTACGCCGCCTATTGTTCTTTAGGGCTGGACATTCCCATATAGCAGGTGACCAACAGACTCAATTTCTTAAACGTCCCTGCAGCTTCTGCAGTAATCGTTATGCAGTATGCTTAGCCGATCTGCGTGTAGACCCACAGTGCAGTGCTTGTAAGGATTACGGTGAGTACGCGGATATCCCTGCGGGATAGTCCGATCATAAAAAGTGACCTTTTTTACCGCTGGTCAGAGCTCCCTAGTGTGTCTGCACGTACCAAGTTCTGTTCAACGTAGGCTAGTTCTACTCCAGGATTCAGTTTTTATCCTGCGTGCAATCAAGCTTACCGGAATTCTTATAGATTTGAAGGCTTAAGCATTCTTCCCTGACCCAGATATGTGGCAAGCTTGTCCGCTTCTTCATTTCCCGGCATATCAGTGTGATCTGGCACCCAACACAGAGTTACAGTGTTGCCAAGTGATACTCACTCATCCAGAATTTCCCTGCATAGTTTCACAGCCCTTGACTTCACCACATCTGATTCCATGGCTTTAACGGCCGTTTGGCTGTCAGAGTATATGGTGATGGTCTTCTTTACGGGACTGTGTTTTTTCAGCTCAGTGGCAGCTTTGATTATGGCTGGCAGTTCCGCCTAAAAAAAAAATGCATTCGCCATAGAACCGAAAAGATTTGCTTAGTCCCAGAGATTCACAGAAGATGCCTGCGTGCGCCGGCTCCGACGTCCATCTTAGAACCGGCAGTATAGACGGCCGGCGATCTCGTCGTCTCCTATGATAGGCTTTTCTTCCCATTCACATCTTTCAGGTGTTTTAGTAGTGAATCACTTGTTGAAAGCGAACGTCATTGGCAGGTTATCTGGGCTGGGGTATCTATGGAGGCAACCCATTGAGTTTCCACAGAGGCGTGTCCATAAGATCTTAGGGCCCAAAGTCTGGATTCCCTTAGGTGGACAGTTATTTTAGCTGCCTTGCTTCTGCAGTATGAGGTTGAGTACATCCTGTTCTGCGATTGGGACAGGATGTACTCATAATCAGGATAACAAGGATGTACAGGATAACAAGGTTCTGTTCTGTGGGAACCTGTTATTCCTATGCAGGCTGCCCTTTGCACGTTGGTAGGGTTAGAGAGATGACACTTAATTTCTGTAGCCTTCCACTTTACAACTGCATAGTGCAGTAAGGATGGGTTTTACAGCCGCTATAGACTTCCAGTGTGCTATGTTTGGTTGCAGTACCCACATGCTGCCGAATTTTCTGCGGCAGGCGTATAATGCCATGTATTATAGGGGGCTGACACGATATTCTATATTATCTCTCCAACTGAGCTTAGAGGCCAATATGACGCACAGGCATCTGACCGATTTAGATTTCGGTAACTCCATTCCCCCCATTCTTGGTTTCCTAAAGGGTGGGTGAAATTGGTCTTTTCCTGGTAAAACAAGAAGATTTTCGTCTTTTAAGGATTAATTCCCAGTCCACGACCCTCAACACAGTTGGGATCAGGATTGCCACATCGTCGCTCACAATGCAGCCCAGCCATTATCCATGAATGGCACTTGCATCAATGAAACCGAAACGCTTTCCATTCTCGGTATGTGTGTCAATAACAACCTTAGTTGGAATGACCACATATTCGAGGTCGCCAAGAACGCTGCAAAATGCCTAGGTTTCCTTAAAAGATGCAAGAAATATTTCACCCCCTCTGATTTGGCTATTTTATATAAGGCATATATTCGCCCTAAGTTGGAATACAATTCCCACGTCTGGGCTGGTGCTCCAAAAACAGCATTGCACCTGCTAGATAGGATACAAAAACGGGCGATAAAACTCATTAGAGACAGAAATATTGCGAAGTCAATTGACACATTGGAACATCGACGCAATGTCTCTTGCCTATCACTGTTCTATCGCTTTTTCTACAAACAATGTTCCATCGAAATAGCCAATTGCATTCCACCCCATAAGACTTTCAACCGTAATGCTCGCAATAGATCGAATGCACATCAGTTTACCCTTGAGCCCACTTTCGGACGCACTGTTAAGTTAAGAGGTTCTTTCATAAGCCGTACAACGCGAATGTGGAATGTCCTCCCAGGATCAGTCTTTCCTACACAATTCAACCTGCAGCTGTTTAAAACAAGAGTGCCCCGGTACCTCTCATCCTTTCATTCTTCTTCTAATCCTTTCCGCTCGTGAGATGTGAAACAACATTTAAAGGGTAGCCAATCCCTTAATTCGCGAGTGAATTATAAAAAAAAAAGCCCTCAGTCTTCAGGGTCTTCCCGTGCTAGGTACATCTCAATAAGCTTAGTACGCTACACCGAGAAAAAAACACTTTAAATCTCTGAAAAAATCTGATTTTATTTGATTAGAATTTGATGTTCTATGTATGAGCTAAGGTCCTATAAACTCTGTTGTTGTACCACGTAGAAAGGTATATCTATAGAAACTCTATAGATGCTCTATCGCATCGTAAGACACGAACAGCGTCGGGGGTTTTTCCGCGTTCCTTCCCGTGCAATGTTAGGTTGATAAATAGTGTGACAATAGTCGGGGCTCACTTAGACCAGCAGTTTGGTCCATTATGTCCATTTGGGAACCTTCTTAAGTCTTAACACCTCTAAGGAAAACAGAAAAAGAAAGCTCAGACTGCCACCCTCTTGGACCCATCCGGATTTGTGTACAAATCTCAGGAGGTTGTTTAATTCTACACTACATAATCCGCGAATTCGTTGAAGAAGTAACTGCCGAGCGTACGCCGCCTATTGTTCTTAAGGGCTGGACATTCCCATATAGCAGGTGACCAACAGACTCAATTTCTTAAACGTCCCTGCAGCTTCTGCAGTAATCGTTATGCAGTATGCTTAGCCGATCTGCGTGTAGACCCACAGTGCAGTGCCTGTAAGGATTACGGTGAGTACGCGGATATCCCTGCGGGATAGTCCGATCATAAAAAGTGACCTTTTTTTTACCGCTGGTCAGAGCTCCCTAGTGTGTCTGCACGTACCAAGTTCTGTCCAACGTAGGCTAGTTCTACTCCAGGATTCAGTTTTTATCCTGCGTGCAATCAAGCTTACCGGAATTCTTATAGATTTGAAGGCTTAAGCATTCTTCCCTGACCCAGATATGTGGCAAGCTTGTCCGCTTCTTCATTTCCCGGCATATCGGTGTGATCTGGCACCCAACACAGAGTTACAGTGTTGCCAAGTGATACTCACTCGTCCAGAATTTCCCTGCATAGTTTCACAGCCCTTAACTTCACCACATCTGATTCCATGGCTTTAACGGCCGTTTGGCTGTCAGAGTATATGGTGATGGTCTTCTTTACGGGACTGTGTTTTTTCAGCTCAGTGGCAGCTTTGATTATGGCTGGCAGTTCCGCCTAAAAAAAAATGCAGTCGCCATATAACCGGAAAGATTTGCTTAGTCCCAGAGATTCACAGAAGATGCCTGCGTGCGCCGGCTCCGACGTCCATCTTAGAACCGGCAGTATAGACGGCCGGCGATCTCGTCATCTCCTATGATAGGCTTTTCTTCCCATTCACATCTTTCAGGTGTTTTAGTAGTGAATCACTTGTTGAAAGCGAACGTCATTGGCAGGTTATCTGGGCTGGGGTATCTATGGAGGCAACCCATTGAGTTTCCACAGAGGCGTGTCCATAAGATCTTAGGGACCAAAGTCCGGATTCCCTTAGGTGGACAGTTATTTTAGCTGCCTTGCTGCTGCAGTATGAGGTTGAGTACATCCTGTTCTGCGATTGGGACAGGATGTACTCATAATCAGGATAACAAGGATGTACAGGATAACAAGGTTCTGTTCTGTGGGAACCTGTTATTCCTATGCAGGCTGCCCTTTGCACGTTGGTAGGGTTAGAGAGATGACACTTAATTTCTGTAGCCTTCCACTTTACAACTGCATAGTGCAGTAAGGATGGGTTTTACAGCCGCTATAGACTTCTAGTGTGCTATGTTTGGTTGCAGTACCCACATGCTGCCGAATTTTCTGCGGCAGGCGTATAATGCCATGTATTATAGGGGGCTGACACGATATTCTATATTATCTCTCCAACTGAGCTTAGAGGCCAATATGACGCACAGGCATCTGACCGATTTAGATTTCGGTAACTCCGTTCCCCCCATTCTTGGTGTCCTAAAGGGTGGGTGAAATTGGTCTTTTCCTGGTAAAACAAGAAGATTTTCATCTTTTAAGGATTTATTCCCAGTCCACGACCCTCAACACAGTTGGGATCAGGATTGCCACATCGTCGCTCACAATGCAGCCCAGCCATTATCCATGAATGGCACTTGCATCAATGAAACCGAAACGCTTTCCATTCTCGGTATGTGTGTCAATAACAATCTTAGTTGGAATGACCACATATTCGAGGTCGCCAAGAACGCTGCAAAATGCCTAGGTTTCCTTAAAAGATGCAAGAAATATTTCATTACCTCTGATTTGGCTATTTTATATAAGGCATATATTCGCCCTAAGTTGGAATACAATTCCCACGTCTGGGCTGGTGCTCCAAAAACAGCATTGCACCTGCTAGATAGGATACAAAAACGGGCGATAAAACTCATTAGAGACAGAAATATTGCGAAGTCAATTGACACATTGGAACATCGACGCAATGTCTCTTGCCTATCACTGTTCTATCGCTTTTTCTACAAACAATGTTCCATCGAAATAGCCAATTGCATTCCACCCCATAAGACTTTCAACCGTAATGCTCGCAATAGATCGAATGCACATCAGTTTACCCTTGAGCCCACTTTCGGACGCACTGTTAAGTTTAGATGTTCTTTCATAAGCCGTACAACGCGAATGTGGAATGTCCTCCCAGGATCAGTCTTTCCTACACAATTCAACCTGCAGCTGTTTAAAACAAGAGTGCCCCGGTACCTCTCATCCTTTCATTCTTCTTCTAATCCTTTCCGCTCGTGAGATGTGAAACAACATTAAAAGGGTAGCCAATCCCTTAATTCGCGAGTGAATTATAAAAAAAAAGCCCTCAGTCTTCAGGGTCTTCCCGTGCTAGGTACATCTCAATAAGCTTAGTACGCTACACCGAGAAAAAAACATTTTAAATCTCTGAAAAAAAAAATTGAACAGCCTCAAGCTCATTCATTGTGTGGTGTGGTTGGGTTGTTTTTGTTTTAAGTCAGAATAAAAAAAAGTTTGCGTAGAGTAGAGAGATTTGATTAGAGAATGGGATCTTTTCCGGTATTATTTCTGTTTTCAGTTTTTCGCAACTCGCAAGTCGCAATGTGTTGGATTTTAGCGTGCACTATGCACAAAGATACAAGTGCACAACCTTAGATATATTTGCGATCGAAACAACAGAAATATTTTATTTTCATTGCTAGGCAACTTGGTTCGTTCTAAAAAAGCGTCCTTTCTGCGCTTTGTTTTGAAAATATCTTTTAAAATTTTTTTCAACAAAAATTGAATGTGTTTGAGCAGATATATTTCGAATTCCCTACCCCAAAACGCAAAGCGGCATTTCGTTTTGTAAATTTGTTAGGTGCGTACTTTGGCGTAAAGTATCGTTAAAATTTGAAAAAGCATAGCAACGCAAGCAGCAACGCAGCATTGCGATTCTAGCTTAAGACCCTCATCATCCCAATCCCCACTTTACGGTGCAGAAGCATGGACCCTGTGAAAGGCGGATGAAAACAGTTTAGGCTGCTTCAAGAGTAAAATTTTTCGAGCGATTTATGGTCCCATCTGCATAGACGGAGAGTGGAGGAGGAGATATAACATCGAACTCTACGAGCTGTACAGCGACACCGACCTAGCTAGAAGAGTCAAAGTACCGCTCATTTAGACCGGATAGACACCAGCGCAACGCCCTGGCCCGGAAAGTCATCGAATCCACCCCGCAGAGACGGCGCAGTAAGGGAGCACTGAGACTCAGCTGGCGCACGCAAGTGAAAGGGGACCTTATCCAACTTCGCGTGCGAAACTGGAGACAGCTAGCTGAAGACAGAGCTGGCTGCTTGTTGCCTGAGGCCCAAGTCCAACCCAGACTGTAGCGCCAACTTAAGTAAGTAAGTATTTGAATAAGAGAAAAGATGTTGTTTTGGTCAAATGGTTTGTTTAAAAAGCAAACTGAAAAATGTTCTTTAAACGTTGAAGTAAATATTTTGAAGCCAGATATTTTGAAGAAATACTCTCCTAATTATATAATTGCTTTTCTCCGTAAAGGCATAACACTTGCGGGGGTAATCTTTGGTGTTTCTTTGCAGAGTTTTCATGTTCAATACTGGCTCATCATTGCGTGCTAGATGGGGAATTTCTTTTCTGTACTATCTTTCCTCAAAATCTTTTCTCCACTCGCGATGTGCTACGCATCTTAAGGGTAGTTTGTAACCCCTTGATCGCGAGTCAATTATAAAAAAAAAACCGTTTTCTTTTAAAATTTATAAAGAATTGTATGTTCTTCATTTTTCGCGTGTAGAATAGCGAATTAATGTCAATTCTGGTTGTATGTTCTTCATTTGTCGCGTGTAGTGAATGAATGTCAATTCTGGTTGTATGACATGAGTTAGTACAATATACGTTTAACCCTTACATTGATTGAAGGACAAGTTTGACATTTGGAAGGCTTTCGTTCAATCTCAATTAAAGTTATTCACAATACTTAACAAATTATTTATGCATAATTAATTTATATATAATTTAAAATGAATATGAACAACATTAACCATCGTCAACATTCTCCGGCCCCCAGAACGCAGTTGTTCAAATTTTTCTGCTGCCCTTTTTGTATCCGACCGAGGGTATATTAATTTCAAGGCATAGTTTGTAACACAGTGAAATAATCACCGTAGACCCCTAAGACCTTTTAGAGATATGATCGATACCGACAGGTAAGTCGATTAGGTCTTTAAAATTCAAGACCTTTTCAGGTCTTTAAAATTGAGCTAGGAAACTGAAACTTGCAGAGTTGCTTGGTTCTTATTTTGTACAGTTAAAGTATGAAAATTGAGAAGATCCGCCCACAGCCACGCCCACCATTGGCTTGAATGTCAGACAACCTTAAATTTACATTTTATTTCAAAATACCTTTTGGTCAAGATAGACAAAACATATGAACTCGAATTTTGGTGGAGAGCAATATCGACATAAAGCCTTTAATTAGACAAAAATTGGACCGCCCACTCTATTGACCATGCCCACGAAATCTTTGAAAACCTGATTTCTCGGGAGATTCATTCGAAATTGAAAAAAAATTATATGACAAATATTAAAGATATTACCATTTGATAAGTTTTTTGCATACAAAGCATTGAGCTCCGCCCACTTTTAGGGGGCGTTTCTGAAAAATATTCGCTTTTAACGCATTCTCTCGTGATTCCAACGAAATTAGAGTTAATTGATTTTAATTTTCAGCCTACGCCCTTTTTTAGGGGCGTGGCCAATACAAATAATTAGCAATCAGTATATGAAACAGACCAAAAAATTTTAAATTTGGTGTTAATGGGTAAAGGGGTCGGGTATTTAGAAGTTCGTTACAGGCGAACTCTTGCACTTACTTACTTGTTAACATTGCAGAGACGCCACGCCACTGTCGTTAAACATCATTATATTTTCCTCTAAGTGTCACATGAAGATAAAAAAAAAACCTGTTTATCGATGTGACGATAACACCATTTTATATGAACATTTAAATTGTAATCTCACCTTGACGACTCGTCATCGACACAAGCGCCTCTACTGAGCCCGCCCGACCGACACGCCACGCTAACATTTTCTTGGATGGTTTTTGGATTCGCTAGCCTCTCTTTTGGTTGCAAGATAAGAATGGTTCCTTGCTAATGGCAAAATGCCCCACTCATACAAAACCTTCGACAAATATGGTACCTACCCCGCTCTGTGCTGCTGTTGAAGAAGCATTCCCCGTTGACACTGATTCCGAATTAGTCCACGGGTACCAAACAGCGCGAGTTTCTACGTGCTCAAATGGGACCATAATGAAGTTGGGTACTAACAGTCCGTATAAATTATGTCGACGGCGGAAATGTATCGGGATGAACAAGTCTCAAATTAGGTATCGGTGATTTGGTTTGCTTAATCCATGTGAAAGCAAAACCGGGGGGAGAATTTATTATTTTGTCTCCTTTTTCTGTACTTTCGAATGTATTAGGTGAAGAAGGTAACTGCAGTGCAGGGCCCAATGCTGAATCGAACCAAGTCAAAAGTAGGAACTCCAAGACTTTAAGAGAAAAAGTAAAAAGAAAGCTGTCATTCCTGAAATTTGTATGTATTATAAAGGTAATTAAAAATTTTATTTTTAAAATTTTCTCCTGATTTCTCCTTAAAATTTGATGTTGAAAGATATTCTCAAAAATTAGCGATAAACAAAAAAATATTGCTGTTTCATATTTGCTTCGAAAAATTTGGAAAAATTGTCAATCTTCAATTGTTTATGAAAAAAGGAAGAGAGAAAAAGTTTCTGAACTTTTTTCAGAACTTTTTTTTTTACTTTTAACAAGAAATATAATTAGGAATACTTTCTAAAAAATATCAAAAAATTAAGTTTCTGAGAAAACAAAACGGGGAAAAAAACAGTAGATATACATACGTAGGCAATCCACCGCAATCTGATTTCAATGACTTTTTAAACGAAGCAACAATTCTTTTAAATATGTCGTTCAAACACCTGCTACTCAAAATAAGGCCACATAATTTTGGCCAATATATCAACAATTGGGAAGTAGGGAGGAGAAAATGTTTTCCTACCTTAACTTTGTAGCTGCAATTTTTATGAATCTAATGATGACATCTTTCAATCTGAAAACAAGATCGATCAACTTTAATTCTATTGTTTCAAATGCAAAAAGACTCGCACTTTTAGACTTACAAAAAAAAACACAGGGAGGGATATAATATTAGAAATTACTCGGGAACGGGAACAGTAACATTGTTGGATGGAACGAACAAATACAATGTAGTTTCCTTCCGAAGCAATATATTTTCATTTTGCGGATCATTGTAGAAATCTGAGTATTCGGAGCACCAGAAATAAAAACAAAGAGTTTTATTGAGATCATTTGACAATTGACGTTTATGGTAAGACAAGAAAGGAGTAGCCAGAAATAGTAACTGAAGTTTTACCCTATTGCAATAAGCATCTATTTATACTTAATACGAAATACGAAATTTTTTTCGTATGCAAATACGAAAATGCAAATAGTTCAATCTCGCCGCAACTAATTGGCAGTGTTTATTTGCCTTCGTACGTATGCTGGACGAATATACTCTATATACTCTTATTAGCGATTTTGATGCGGTATGAATTGGGGGGGGAGGGCTGACTTTAAAGCCCGTCATACCATGTGGGGACTCGCAGTCTGCAATTTTAATGGAAAACATTTGAATAACTGGTTTTTTAATGGTCCATATTTGGACCTCATGTTTAGACTTTATTCTAATGTCATCAACCTTAAGCCTAACAAACCACACGTTCAATTCCTCAGGTGATAAAACTTGTAATACCTTAGACCTTCAGTTGTTTCTGATCATAATGGAATCTTACTAGATATAAAAATAACAAATCGACTCCCAATTTTAATGTCTCCAGAAACTAACGTGCAAGGGCTTCAAAAGCACGGATTGGGATGCTTTTAACTGGAGCTTCATAACCTGTCTATCCTAAATAATCATTCCTGACGATAGATATATCGCAAGCCTAGAAAAGCGTTCTGGCAGTTTCATAGTGTCTCTCATAAATGGGTGGTTTTTTAGCACGCTGAAATCGGGTATAACCCATATCGGCTACTTCGGTATTATATACCTGCTATAGTGGGCGTATTGGTATCTGTGAAAGATTTTGGAGTTTTAGCCTCCGTCCACCCTAGTATTCAAAAAAAAAAATTATGCCGTTAAATGAAGTTATCAAATCTGCAATAGAAAGGACAAGAAATTTCACTTTATTTCAGGTAGAGCTAAGAAACTTGTTGATCTACGAAGCATTTGCCTAATTCAGCTAAAAAGGCTTTTCCATCGCTATTTGAACCGAGTTAGTCCTGAACGCCTTTAACTTCACTCAAAAATTTAATGTTTAAGCTAATTAATAAAAGAAAATGTTTATATGGACCTAAATAACGCATTTGCATCCAGATTACAAAAAATCAAACCATCACCATTTGCATTTAAGGAGATAGATAGGATAAATAATAAAAAAATAAATACTCTAAAATAAAGAATAAAAAAATAAGATACTCTCACAAAATGTTTACTTCACCCGAAAAAGTAAACCTTCTCAGGGTCTCATTAAAAAATAAAAAATCATGTGAAAAAGATAACATCTCCGATTTCATCTTGAGAAAATGTCCTCACTCCTAATACCCTTTTCACACCGAGCCCAGAATATAGATTCTAAGCGATTCGATTTCAAAATAGAATTGAAGCTTTCACACTCCGAAAATTATGAAGACTTTGTTGAATTTTCGGTTAATTGAAGACTTGCCATCCAATTTGTCACAGTTCTTACAGTTATGTGTTTTTTTTTTTGGTATCGGGTAAATTAAAAACCAAGTTTTATTTTTTCGTGGTTAAATCAAACAAAAAATTAAATTGAAATTTTTTGTGATAGTATGGGTGGGAATAGGTGAGACCTGCCATATCTTAGTTTTGTTTGAAGGGTGGGAAGGTTAATACAATTGTACTGGGTCAGGTTAAGCAAAAAAGTACAATCGGAGTAAAAGTGCAATGTTTTGTAAAAACTATGTTTTCTTCAAGGTAAAATGGTAATTTACTTAACCATAATGTTTTTATTTCAGCAATATGTTGACGGCACTATGCAACAATAACCATAAGTGACTGTTTTAAAAACAAAAACAATGACAATGCGGTGTTAGCGTAAATAAATCGTTACGCATAAGTTAGCGCAACAAAAAGAGAAACTTCGATGCGAAATGGTGTTACATTTTTACTTTGATTTACATTCGCCAAAAATATCTAAGGTATTGAAATCATACTACGCCGAAATACTCTGTTAACGAACGTTTAAAATAGTACTTTGTAGGCGTTTCGATAAAGAACTTCTTATAACGGGTGATTTTTTAAGAGGTTGAGAACTTTTTTTAAAAAAAAAACACCAAAAATTCGAAAAAATTAATGAAATATTTATTTGAATCGATAGTTTGAACCTTGCAATTTAATGTTTAAAGATAATTTCATGAAAATGTTGACCGCGGCTGCGTCTCAGGTAGCCCATCCGCTGAGTCCAATTTCGGCATACTCTTTCACACATATCGGCCGGTATCTCACGAATGAATGCATGGATGTTGGCTTCCAGTGCGTCAATCGAAGCGGGCTTGTCCCTATAGACATTAGCCTTGACATACCCTCACAAAAAATAATCTAATGGTGTCAAATCGCACGATCTAGGCGGCCAATTGACCGGCCCGAAACGTGAAATTAAGTGTTCACCAAACTCGCCTCGCAATTGCGCCATTGTTTCGCGATGAACATTTCGAACCGAGCACGAATTTTGGTAGTAAAATTCAATAATTTGCAAGCGTTGTTCATTTGTAAGACGATCCCTGGTTAAATTGCAAACCAAACTGAAGCTGTTTGACAGTGACACAAGGTACTAAACACACGTCAGCTGTCAAAACCAGTGTTGCCAAAACCAAACCAGCTAAAAAATCACCCTTTACTTTAGTTAAAGTTGCTGCCGTTTTACTACGAAATTATGAAAAATATTTTTTTTGCTCAATGTGATATATTTACGAGAAAAGAGCTGAATGTCTTGAAATTCATTTTCAAGATGAAAAAGAGGTTCAAAACATTCAAGGTTTCAAAAAATTCATTGAAGATGTCTATATACCATACCAACCTAGCTTGAAATACACTTTTTACTTTAGCAAAAATTCAAGCTTTATTCTGCATAGGAATTGAAAGTGCTTCTGGATTGCACTCATTTTGCTCAAATCAGCGATAATTCGAGATTTTATTTTTGTAAAGATGCAGAGCTATACGAATATTACTCATTACAAACTTTTATTCTAATTGGCAAATTATTTTTTTCAACGCAAAGTTAATCTGAGTACATTGGCTCCGTTTTAGTATTGATGGAAAAAATTGTTTTCCATCCCTACTTTGTTAGGTACCAACTGGAAAATTTTTTTCCATCCCTAGTTTGTTAACATTTTGCTGTGACTTTGTTGCGGAAAATTTTCTGTTCTTTTTTGTGATGGAACTAGAAACAAAACAAGCCATTGTTATGTTTTTACATTCAAAAACCTCAACTTTATTATTTGCTACTACATTTGTGCACCGGCAATACGGTTTTCGTAGCAAACGGTCCACTGGTGATTTGATGGCATATCTCACTGAAAAGTGGAATCATTCCTTGCATCTTCTAGGTGAAAGCAAGATTGTTGCGCTTGATATTTCAAAAGCATTTGACAGAGTTTGGCACCAAGCTCTCTTGTCGAAAATGCGTGCATTTGGAATCGACGAATCTCTTATTCAGTGGATTAGTAATTACCTTTCGAACCGTTCAATTCAAGTTGTTTTGGATGGCTTCAAGTCCGCAGTTCATAAAATTAACGCTGGGGTTCCCCAGGGCTCTGTTTTGTCTCCGACACTCTTTCTCATTTTCATTTATGATCTCCTGTCTGCTACAACTAATCCAATCCACTCCTTTGCTGATGACAGTAACCTCAGTTTCTCATATTCGTTCTCGGTTCCGCGCCCCTGCTCTTCGGACGTTGAATTGGAACGGCAGCGTATGTCAAACTCATTAAACTCTGACCTTAACAGCATTGTATCATGGGGATCTCAAAATAGAGTAGAGTTTAATGCTTCTAAAACTCAATGCTGTCTTCTGTCATTGAAGCAAAACCGAAACACCAGCCATTGTCCATGAATGGCACTTGCATCGACGAAACCGAAACGCTTTCCATTCTCGGTATGTGTGTCAATAACAACCTTAGTTGGAATGACCACATATTCGACGTCGCCAAGAACGCTGCGAAATGCCTAGGCTTCCTTAAAAGATGCAAGAAGTATTTCACCCCCTCTGATTTGGCTATTTTATATAAGGCATACATTCGCCCCAAGTTGGAATATAATTCCCATGTCTGGGCTGGTGCTCCAAAAACAGCACTGCTCTTGCTAGATAGGATACAAAAACGCGCGTTAAAACTTGTTGGAGACAAAAACATTGCGAAGTCTTTTGACTCATTAGAACATCGACGTAATGTATCTTGTCTTTCACTGTTTTATCGCTTTTTTCACAAACAATGTTCCATCGAAATAGCCAATTGCATTCCGCCCCTAAAGACGTTCCACCGTAATACTCGCCAAAGATCGAATGCACATCAGTTTACCCTCGAGCCCACCTTCGGACGCACAGTAAAGTTTAGAGGTTCTTTCATAAGCCGTACAACGCGAATGTGGAATGTTCTCCCACGGTCAATTTTTTCTGCGCAATACAACTTGCAACTGTTCAAAACAAGAGTGCATCGGTACCTCTCCTCCTTTTCCTCTTCTTCTAATCCTTTCCGCTCGTGAGATGTGTAATATTAAACAGGGTATCCAATCCCTTATATTCGCGAGTGCATTATAAAAAAAAAAAAAAAAACCAAGTCCTTTATAATATACGTATATTATAAGGGACTTGGTGCACTATACGTCCCTAAAAATATACGAATACCGCGACCTGTGACTGTCGAAGAACATGATTAGGATGAATACAATTTTTCCATTTCCCATGTTGATATTAAAGTTTTTGCACTAGTCAATTATTCAATACAAACATTTTATAAAACAAAACATTTATATAATTATTTCTGCAGAAAGACCAACCCGTTCCAAATTTATACGAAAAAAAACAAGCGAACTGTCAACACAGTCTGTTGGTATTGGTAAATCTGAAAATTAATCGTGCTAAAAATCGAGATTTTATTCTGCGATTTCAGATTCGAGAAATGTCAGTTTTCCCCTTAATTTCCCCTCATTTTTGCCACCAAAGAAACGTTTTCAAATTTAGATCTGTCAGTTTTGACATACCCATACCCACTTCAAATTTTTTTTGACTCCAAACGAAACGCACATTAAATGGTTTCAAATAAGTACAAAAAATTTTTTTGTTAACTCAACAAGCACTGGAAAATGATTAAAAATCATCTCACTATTAAATTGTATAAAAACAAGTGGGTAAGTGCAACAGTGGGTATGTAAAAGCTTCAATCCATCTACGACGGATTGCAAAATACCCGACCATACCAAAAAGAAAACTGCCACGCCTCCAAAAAGTGGGCGGAATATAAAAATATAGCTGTTAAATGCTTTATACTAGGTGGTTGCATACATTTCGGCCTAAAACTCCTCCTTTTTAACTAAAAAAATCACTTTTTTTAACACCACGCCAACAAAAGTGGGCGGAGGCACATACAATATATACATTAAAGTTAGAAAATGCTTTGTCAAATTTCATATATATTTATTGAAAATAAGTCATTTTTAGCTAAAATCCCTTAAAAAGTGGGCGTGGCCAATGAAAAAGCTAAAATTTTTTGGCTACCTTAAAGACATTTATAAGGCAATGTTACGTACCAAAAATAGATGCGCTAGCGCCAATGTAACATAGCTTAAATTTGGTGATTATTTCACTGCGTTACAAACTATACATCAAACTTAATATACCCTGGGTCGGGTATAAAAATTAAAATATTTCTTGCATTTATTATCAGCTGTTTTGTCATCGGTAACTCATTAACAATGGGTGATTCCCATAAAATTGATTGCAAATCTAGTACAATATTGTATTCGATTTTGTGGGAATCTAGATTCTGGTCTAGATTCTGAGTCCCACAAATGTATGGGAAATCGAATAGATTTTAATTTGATTTGGGACTTTTTTACTCTGAATCTAGATTCTGGCTCGGTGTGAAAGCGGTATTAAGACACAGTAGTTCTATCTTTACTCAGGGCCGGACCTTGCCTTGGAGCAGGTGGAGCAGCCGCTCCGGGCGCAAATTAGAATGCTTCGCTTGTCATTTTTAACTTAAATCTATTTATTATTCATATTTCAGATTAAATGAAGAAATATTAAGCCGTTTATGAATTCGCAACGTGGCAACACTGCGCAAGTGTCATTATTTCAATTCCAAACAAAAGCTTCATCAAATCTACACTCATACAAGTACATAACATCGATGTTCTAGCTTTGCTTGTTTTGTACAACAGCGCAGCTTAAACATCAACATCATTCAAAAATAAAACCCTTTTATCCAACCTATACCGAATATAAAAGACCATTCTGTTGCATGAAGTTGTGGAGCATTTGAATCATGCCGCTCCATTCGTCACCGATTTTGCGCCATGTCGTCACAGTTTTGTCAGCCAACAACACAGAAAACACTAACAAAATTAACTTCCTCTGGAGCAAGAACTCTATTCTGCGCCAAAGCTAAGTTAATGACAACAAAAAAAAACTTTGGTTTTACTAAGCCCAGGCCAAACGCGTTGCATTAAGTCCTCATCACAACAAGTATTAAAGTCATCATTATCGCGTTCGGGGTGACGGCACTTAAAGGTTGGAGCGTATGATTGGAATTTGTGTGAAAATTATTATATGTACATTTCAAGTGCAAAAGGGGTTGCTTGTTGTTCCTTCCCATTAGGTTTCTTTTAGACGAACGATAGAACATTCACCGTCGACACACGAGATGGACCCAAAAATTTTTTTTTTAATGGGAGCGACAGTTTTTGCTAGCATAAGGCCGCAGATAAAACTCAATTAACCCAAACACTGTTCCGTTGCTAATGTAAGGACAGCCTAATGGCCACACATTGTTGGTGCAGCCTGCTGTGTAGCCAGAGGCAGGCTGCTTAAAAGATTGTGTGTATGTGCTATATATTTTATTATATTTGACACATAACACATAGTTCTTTTGTGTTTTGCAGTAGGTAGGTCGTAGGTGTATTCTGAATGGTACCGTATTTTTTTTTAAATTGCGCGGTGCTGCCAATTCATTCATAATAAAATTATAATAATTTTATTTTGAATGAAAAATAAAATTATGATAAATCAGTTACGGCTTTAATTAGAAAAGTAATTCGAATACTGAAATAAACTTTATTTTATACCTAGCTCCTTAACTCTATTTTCTTTACTTATAATTATTATGTAGGGTAGGTCGTAAGTGTACAACTATGGAACATCAAAAAATTCGTTAGGTGGACGGAAGGTAGGAACACTTTTCCTTTATTATGATATTTTCTTACATTATGATTTTCTTATATTGCTACTCCTGACCAATTTTTTTAAGGCATTAAACTTAAAACTTGAGTCACAAAAACGATGTATGTAACTACAGGCCAATTGCTAAGCTATCGTGCACACCCAAACTCTTTGAAAGTATCGTGTATCTAGAAATGCTTCCTCGTTGCAAGTCAATAATTTCCATTGATCAACACGGTTTTTTAAAAGGCAAATCCACCGTTACCAATCTTACTGAATTTGTTTTAAGGACACTGTGCGCATTGGAAGATGGAAAGGAAGTTGATGCAATTGCCACTGTTTTTAGTAAGGCCTTTGACAAACTAGCTTTCCCAATCATTATCTTCAAGCTTAAGAAGCTCGGTTTCCCCTCTAGTTTTGTTTACTGGATCAAATCATACCTAGAAGATCGACAGTACAGAATGCTCTTTAAATCTTCAGTTTCTGACCCAATCAATGCAATTTCCGGTGTCCCCCAAGGAAGTCATCTCGGCCTAATCATTTTCGTCCTTGCAATCAACGACATCAACATGGTCCTGACTTCTTCCAACACCTCTGTCTTCGCAGGTGATATGCGACTCTCAAAAATCATTTCTGCGCCCTCTGATTTCCATGACTTGCAAAACGATCTAAATAAATTTGCAGTTTGGTGTAAAAAAAACTATTTAGACCTTAACGTCAGCAAATGTCAGGCAATTTTCTACTGCCGTAAGCGTTCCCCCCAACTTATAAGAACCTACTTCATCAATGATGAGCCTGTTCCAATAACTACCGAGATTCGCGATTAAGGAGTTATTTGTGACAAGGAACTGACCTTCCGTCCCCACATTGATAATATCATAAGCCGCGCAAATTCTGCTCTAGGTTTTGTAAAGGTCTGATGACTGATGGTCTAAAGAATTCTCTGACCCGTATGTAACCAAAGCCCTCTATATCAGTTTCGTTAGACCTCTTCTTGAATATGCCTGTCAAGTTTGGTCTCCATACCAGCAAACTCATATCCAAAGAATTGAGGCAGTCCAGCGACGGTTTTTCCGTTTCGCTCTTCGTGGTCTCGGTTGGACTGATCTTTTCGTGTTGCCGCCGTATGAACATCGGCTAAACTTAGTTGGCATGCAATCACTAAAAAAACGTCGAGATGTGGCTGACATCCTTTTTATTCACCAGCTTTTAAACAGAAACATCGATAGCCCACAACTTCTACAATTGATTTCCTTTTCACCTAACCCTCGCAATCTCAGATCTGTACCCTTGTTCCGCCTATCTACTCACCGCACTAATTATGGTCATTTCGAGCCAATTACCAGAATGCTTTTATTAACTAATAAGTACGCCGAAGTTTTTGATCTTAACTGCCCCAAACCATTGTTTAAAAATCTTCTCCTACACTCTATCCATCCTTAAATTCAGCAACCCCTACTGTCTCATCCTCTGCTTTTCCCCCCTAGCTTTAAGTTTAGTGTAAGAATTTGTAACTAGTTTTAAGTTTGCTTGTATTAAGCTCAATAAATTGCCCCTTGGGGGGCACTTAACTAAATTAAATTTATGGAGACCGAATTGTGAGTCAAATAAGCCATGTCTGGTTCGTCCATTCTTCCGTATATCGGCAGTCTCAAGGCCCTAACTAAATGAGTTAAGAACTTCAAACTTTAAATCTGCACTTTTTAGATTCTGAAGCAGTAAACATGTTTAACACTTTTAAAAAACCGCCCACACGCACTCCTACTTTAATTATAGGAATAAAACATGAAAATTGTCGCAGGACGCTGAAATTTTGTGTGCTGTATTCCTGCTTAAGTGTTTTGTGATTGGGGTCCCTATGGTGGGCGTGGTCATATTCCATATGCATTCTTATAAACGGTATTTATTTAATAGGTATATTATTAAATATTTTCGTATATAGGGTGATTCAGTCACGCTGTAATCTGAATACGAACCTGTTAGTTGTGACGTGACCTTAAACGTGAAGGTTGAATCGAGACAAGAAAAAAATTGTATTGCAGGGGGGCTTATTACACCCGTTAAGCCGCAAGGCGGAATTTAAAAAAAAAAAATCTTAAAACAAATAATTGTCATACCCAAAATTTTTTAAAACAAATGAAAAAAAAATTAAGTATTTTATTAAATATTTTTGCTGCGCTCATATCTTCGTTTTTAATGGGCGCCTATTATTTGTTTGCGCCGGGCGCCAAAAGTCATTGAACCGGCCCTGGAACTACTGTATAAACAACGTTTATTTTTCTGATATTTGTAAGCAAGCTAAAGTTATTCCAATAGCAAAAACGAGGTGACCAGAGGATGTAAAACACTTCCGCCCCATTTCGCTTCTCGTTGCTATCCAATGTTGGATAGCTTTTTGAAAAGGTCTTGGCAGATTATCTGAACAGTTTTTCCGAAGAAGCAAACATTGTTCCGATCAAGCAATTTGGTTTCAAAAAAGAAAGTTCAACTGAGCACGCGTTACTCGTAATTCAAAACCTAAGAAATAAAAAGTGTACTGTTAGCTTGGATATTGATCTTGAAAAAGCTTTTGACTAGATATGGCAATATGAAGCTATTATTTTCAAGCTCATAAAATTAAGGTACCCAGATTGGCTTATTAAAATGATTAATAGTTTTTTGTCTCACCGAAGATCGTCAATTATGATTGGTACTGAAAAATCACAATTTTTACTTGTTTCATCTGGTGTTCCCCAAGAATCAATCCTAGATTCATCGTTATTTAACATTTACCTCCAGGGTTTTCCTTTTTCCGATCCTATTTCTAAAGAATCTGGGTCTATACTACGCTATTGATACCACTATTTTAGAATTAAATAAAGCAAATACTTCCACATGTGGAAAATTACTTTAAAAAATGGAGACTGAACATCAACACGGACAAATGCGGTATAACGTGCTTTAGGAATTCCAGTGGAAAATGACGTTACTTAGCTGTTCAGGAAAGTAAATCGCTTTCTTTGCGAATATATGAAATTATTCCATTGTGCTGTGAACCTAAGTATCTTGGGTTGAATTTTTATGATCGCTTTTTTTTAATAAGCATGCAAGAAAAGAGCTTAACAGGGCTAAAATAGTATCCTTGACGTTGAAACCGTTACTGAGCAACCGCCAAAGCAAATGTCGGTTAAAACTTGTTACACTCTTTCTTTGCGTATAAGAAACAAACCAGAGGTGCACCGACGATGCGCTCGCGAATCATAACGATTTGGGAAGAACTAAAAGATAAGCGCGGCGAAAAAGTGCAACAGCACAACAAAATTGCTGCTGTGTTTTTCGACTGCTCAGCAAGGGGGTGGGTTCCGAGAACAGATGATTGCTACGCGAAATATGAGAAGGTGATTCGATCTATTTAATTCAAGATGATTGGTACGTAGTATTAAATAGGCGCCAGCTGTTTTCTAAGCAAAACAGCCAAACTGTGGGCAGCTGAAAATGATTAGGTTAAGGTCGTCATAAGCGTTGTAAGACGAACGAAGGCGATATATTTAAAAGAGTTAAACTAAAAGAATTGGCCGATGAATTATAAGAGTTACTCGAACAGGTCGTTATATAAAGAACAAATAAAAACAAGCAAAGAAAAGAAATGGCCGAATTAAGCCAAAGTAAAGAATGATATACACTTTTATAAATATCGCCGCACGAAGAGAATGGCTTCCTATATAAACACTTCCCGAATATTTAAAAACGTTAAAACTTAAAGATCGCGGGTCCCGTCTTTTTCCCGGGATTTTCCGAAACTAAAGTCAACAAGGTAGATCTATTTTTTTTATATTCCTCAACAAAACACAAACGCAATCACGAAACACTCTACTTAGCTTTTTCCTTTTCTCTTTTCCGTCCCTTTTTTCCCTCCTTTCTATTACTCCTGTTTAGTCCTTTCTCCTGAATCTTTTGTAAATTATTCCTCCTGGATCTTTCCTTACGAATCTTTATATCGTTTTTCTTAAAACCTTAAGCTCTCTTTTTTTAAAAACTTCCACCAAACTCGCTAGGTAATCCAGAAGTGATTCACCCCAGCTTGGCTTGGCTTTTTCACAAACGAACAATGACTCATTCACACACATATTCATCCAGACCTCTCATTCCGGTACTGTGGTTTACTGTGGCCACTGAAAAAAAGTGATTTCAGTCAAATTTGACCGAATGATCGAATTTATTTAACTTAAATTCGGTCAAATTTTTCGGTCAAACGTTAAAATATGAATTTTCGACCGAAAAATCGGTCAACAAGTGTTCTATTTTAAATAAAATTTTTGAAATAAACGACTAAACTTATTTTTTTTGTTATATAGTAAATATCGGACTATATAACAAAAAAAAAAGTTTAGTCGTTTATTTCATAAATTTTATTTAAGATAGAACAAATAATAAACAAAATGAAAATGAAAATGAATTGAATTGACGAAAAATATCTGAAACATTTTTGTCTTACTACAAAACAAACATACGTAGGTATCATGTAATTCTATTATTACCCTTTCATTTTAATATATAATAAAAATATATATAATAAAAAACACCAAGAAAGAAATCTTATAGCTGGGACAGAATGAGTATCTGTATCTGTGTCTGTGTCTCGCAATTCAGCTTACGGGAACACGTATATGGCGACACAATGGGTATCTCGCTGTGTCACTGATTTTAGGTGAAAAATGCGGCGAGACACAGCGACAGACACAGACACACATTGTGCCAAGCTTGTTTATATTTTTGTTACGGAGTATGATTGTTGTCTTTTATTGCTTCCAAGTTCCAACGAATTTCAAAGAATTGCCGGCGGCACAGACGGAAAATGAAAACTCGAGCAGAACCAACGGTTCATTTTTGACATTTCAATAGAAACATTGAATTTTGCATGGTCTACTGTGACTGGGTACTACCATTATTATTCACAGTGGAATATTGGTTTCGAAAGACGGAGTTCGTAAAGCATGGTAAAGTTTTAGGAAGAAAAATATTTTTATGTGTAAGGTTTATGAAAGCAGAAACTGTTTTTCAGTTAACAAATAGATTTCTTGGTATACAATATATAATCGTTTAGGTCAAAAAATCGGTCAAAAACCCGTTTGACCGAATCTTCAACTTTTCTTCGGTCAAAATAAACAGATTGCGGTCAGATTTGACCGGAAATCGGTCAAAATGGCAACACTGCTGTGGTTATCGGGCACGGCGTTTCAAGCCACACTCAGCTCAGAGAGGACTCTACCTATAGTAAGCCATATACGTAAGCTACGTTTTATTGCTGGGCCATTCGTGTTGTGGAAAGTCCTCTTTGAGTCAGTGGCGCATTAGCCATCTGTTGAAGCGTCACGTGTTGTACGTCTGGCTCCTCGTGAGTTGGAAGCGTCCTGACCGTCCGTCTTGCTGCAGGGATCCTGTATTGAATAAAAGAGGGAACACAGGTGGGAAAGAAAGACGGGGAAGCCCAAAAAGTGAATAGGAAGGAGGGGACCAAAAGGACAGACAAAGAACTTCTTTGTTGCGCGATTTTTGACCGCAACAACTCCACACTTACCTTTCGTGAAATGTGGTTCACATTTCAACCTAGGAATTAAAAGGTAAAACAAAACAAAACAGATGGAGACATGGCCGGGCTAACCAAAGATTGGCCATACACACAGAAGGGGAGCCATGGCCGGGCTGACAAAAGATTGGCCCGGGGTGTCTTATGGGTCTTATGGGTCGTCGACGTATGGCTTAAGGTCTTCCACATGCCATGTTCCTCGTTCCTTTCGGGTGTCATCTTCAAGCACGTACGTCCAAGGGGAGACTCACCTACGAATTTGGAAGGGGGCGATGTATTTTGGGGCTAATTTCGCTGAGTAGTAGTTCGCTGCATCTGAAAGGATGTAATTCCTACGCCAAACAATCTCATTCGGCAGGTATTGAACATCTCGCCGCCTAAGATTGTATGCTTTCGATGACTTTTTATCTGCGTCCGCTAACTTCCTACCAATATCTTTCCTTAGCTCCAAAAAACGTTTTCCTAGCTTATTCATGTTGATATTCCTAACTCCTAACTCTGAATCACTATCTGGCCTATTCTTTTCGACCCTCCAGGCTGGAAAAGCTAATGGGTTCGACTCTACTTTTGCCATCATCTTCGTGATGCAAGGATCAGAAACCTGCTGTTGTATTTCGCCTATCACCGGAACTGTCCGTGAAAGCAAACCGGGAACAACGTGATCTTTCCCCTTCCGATGCACGATTTCGAAGTCGAACTGCTGCAACCTAACCGCCCACCTAGCTAGCCTACCGCACGAATCCTAGAGATTGCTCAACCAGATCAGTGAGCAAAGATCCGTCACAAGTTTAAAACAAACGCCGTCGATATACTGTCGTAACTTCTCAATAGCCCACAGAACCGCTAAGCACTCTTTCTCCGTGGTTGAAAAGTTTCTCTCGTTCATATCCAAAGACCTCCTCAAGTAACAAATCACTTTCTCACCCTCCTCGAATGTCTGAGGGAGCACTGCTCCAATCCCAAAGTCCGATTGAAAATCCGGACACGTTAATATCGGGGCTTTTACTAAGCACTCCATTGTTTTCTGAAAACTCCCCTCGCACTCTTCAGACCAGACGAACCTACTTCCTTTCTTTAGAAGATCAGTCAACGGCTTTACCAATACTGCAAAGTTTGGTATAAATTTCCTATACCAGGATACCGTTCCTATAAAACTCTTAACTTGTTTAATATTTTTCGGTGTGGGTATCTTTACCTTGCTCTCAACCCTTTTTTGGCACAACATGCAACCCATTGCGATCCACGACATAACCTAAAAACTTAAGTGAGGGCCTACAGAAATTACACTTATCCCTACTAACTATAAGTCCTGCAGCGCGTAACCGCTTAAAAATTTTCTTCGAAATCTCTACCTGCTTATCGAAGGACTCGGTGATGATGATAATGTCGTCGAGGTACACGAAGACAAAGGGTTCTAGATATAAAGTAACACGGCTTTTTTGGATGGTGTAAGATTTATAGTTATCTTTAAGAATGTTTAGGACTTATTCTCGCAATGTATTGTTATGTGGCGACAAGAAATAAAACAACTCGCAGGAGTCCCTGAATGCACCCATCGATTCAATCTACAAACGCACCCGCTCGATTCACTAAACGAACATACCCAACTGTCATTCCAGTCATCTGACAGCAGCTGTCATATTCGAAGTTCGAATTTCGATTTCCCCTCCTTGGAATTCAGCGGAGGAGTACCAATGGAAAATTACCAAAGGGGGTATGGAACGTACTAGAAGGTGCTTAATTTTGTATAAATACACGGGTGGCAGGCTTGTACGAGACAGTTATATTTTAAACGTGGACTTTTGAAAATCTGTAATAAAGTAAAAAGTGATTGAGTTGAAATGAAGTGTTGAATTCTAAATAGTAAAGTTGAATAACAGTGTGATCTGAGTTTAAATAAGTTTGTTTGATAAATAAAGTGTTTCATTGTGTGATTTCAAAAGTGAAATTGAGTTTTATTCAACGAACCACAGGTCAAAAATATTACATTGGTGTCAGAAATTGGGGATAAAACTCATAATTTTGCGGGTTAGTTCTACAGTGGAATTTTCCGGAACAGTTGGAACTTTCCAGAGATATCGTGTGTGTAAACAGTGTCGGTGAATCATACGAATTTGATTGTGGAATATTCCGGATACATTGAAGCTGATTGTGCGATAAAGCTATAAAGCTATAATAACGGTTTCAGTGATTTGTTTATTCGCGAGTGAATTTTCTGGAACAGATATAAGACATAAATTGATTGTGTTGTGAAAATTGTGTGAAGACAATTCAAAATGTGTCGAAAAATTGAACAATTGACAACAGCTGAGTTAAAAGCGGAATTGGGTAAAAGAAACCTCCAGACTTCGGGGCTCAAAGGGAATTGTTGCTCCGACTCCAGGACGCTAATACCGAGGAAGGTGGACATCCAGACACGATGCTGTTCGAAGTTCAAGAAGAACAGCAACAAAGCACAGTAAGTACTGCCGATGAAATGCCCGCTTTCATGAAGTTGCTTCTGGAGAAATTCGAAAAGATGGAGAGTAGCCAAAAGAATGCTCTCGAAGAACTAAAGAACGCTCTCGAAGACAAATTCGAGAAGCTGGAAAGCGGCCAAGAAGAACAAAAGAATGCTTTCGAAGAACAAAAGAACGCTCTCGATGAAAAGCTAGATACTAAGTTCGATGAGCAGAAGAAAGCTCTAGAAAGCAAACTTGATTCCCAGAATGCGTTTTTTGAGGAAAAGTTCCAGGCAGTAGATCAAAGAATTGAAAGCGTGGAGGAAAAATTCACTGAAGTCAAATCGGAAGTAGAACAATTGGCTAAGGAGCTGGAGTTGGTTTATAAACAGAAAGTGCGAGAATATTTGCCCGACGGTCCACGACGCAAAGAAATGCAGCCGCCTGTCTTCGATGGCCAAACATCGTGGCCGATTTATAACAGACAATTCGAAGCTGCAGCGTTGACAAACAACTGGGACAACGAAGATAAATCAATTGCTCTCACGCTTGCGCTCAGAGGAACAGCTGCCGAACTGCTGCAGACCATCCCTGAAGAGAAACAAAAAGATTATGATGCCATGGTGAAGGCCATCGAGATGAGGTTTGGCGACGACCACATGCAACAAGTTTACCGGGTCCAGTTGCGCCGAAGAGTTCAGACAAGGGGTGAGACGCTTCAACAGTTGCAAGCCGACATCGAGCGATTAGCGAATTTGTCTTATCCCAACACCAGCAGGGAGATAATAAACGAGTTGGCAACCGATGCGTTTACCAATGCCACTGCGGATGGAAAGCTACAAATGGCTGTAAGAATGGCAGGTAAGAAGACTCTCGCTGAAGCACTAGCATTCGCCCTGACAATGGAAGCTGCAGACCAAGCTTCGCAAGGTAGCCATCGCATTAGGGAAATGGCTACGCTAGAATGCTCATGTCAGCGCGTGAAAATGGAGAGACAAAACACGAACAACGGTCGAGGACAAATAAGGTGCTGGAATTGCAACAAGTTGGGACACCTACAGCGACAGTGCAGAGCTCCACCTAGACAAACAAGCTGCCCACATTGCGCTAGAAGAAGGCAAAATGAAGAAGCATCTGGCAGGGACAAAGTTCAACCTGCTGGACAAGTTTCGGAGCAACAGCAGTCGGGAAACGCCTAAGAACCAACTTCGTGGGGCAGAAGTTGGTTGATGGAATCGACGCCCCCAGGACCATCATCCAAGTCTCGCAAACAAAACGCTGCAACAGGAGTCTTACAGTGAAGGCAATTATTGGCAACAGAAAATGTGTGGCCACTATCGACACAGGTGCCACGGCCTCCATCATCCGAAGAGACCTTGTTCAGACGTCATGGCTACATAACACCAGCTGCTACAGTCTGAAGACAGCTACAGGAGAAGCGGCGAAAGTATACGGGGAAGTGCAGCTACAGATACAACTAGAGGGATTGACCTTCTCACATGCATTCTTGGTAGCCTACATATGCGACGAATGCATCATTGGAGTGGATTTCATGAAGGCACACGAGGTAATTCTTGACCTTCGAATGCAGGTGCTAAGGTATCGAACCGTCGAGATCCATGGTATACGGAAACGACAACGCTGTGAATCTTCGAGCAATACTGGGAGGCGATGAAGTTCTGCGGCCCTCTTCAGAGACAGTTCTTTGGACACGTTTAGAGGGTGATCCTGGGAACCACCGATTCTATCTCATCGAGCCAGATAACAAAAGTGAATTTAAAAGTTACGTCGTGGGAAAAATTCTGGCAGAGCCCAGGGATAATATGGTGCCGGTAAGACTGATGAATCCAAATAAGCGTACCGTTAAGCTCAGAAAAGGAGAGGTGATCAGAAGATGTGTGCCCGTTGCAGCCATATCCTGCAAGTCCTGTCACTCCATCAAAATTGGCCGAGGTATGTAAGACAATACTCGGAGACTGTGAGCTAAATCAGGAGCAGCAAACTATAGCGGAAAATCTCATTGGCGAGTTTGCTGATGTATTTGCCTCACACTATGGAGACTATGGTCGAACACACTTAGTACAACACCGCATAGACACCGGAGATGCTAGACCAATTCGCCAACCTGCCAGACGACTTCCGTTGGCTAAACAGGATGAGGCCGCCGAGATGATATCGACCATGGAAAAAGAAGGTTTGATCGAAAGCTCGAAAAGTCCGTGGGCGTCGCCTGTTGTACTGGTGAAAAAGAAGGACGGCAGCACTCGATTCTGCGTGGATTACCGGAGGCTTAATTTTTTTTTTTTTTTTTTGTTGAACACTAGGGTGGACGGAGCCTAAAACTCCAAAATCTTTCAAAGATAAAAATACGCCCACTATAGCAGGTATATAATACCGAAGTAGCCGATATTGGTTATGCCCGATTTCCACGTGCTAAAAAACCACCCATTTATGAGAGACACTATGAAACTGCCAGAACGCACTTCATAGTAGTAAATTTTCGCTCTCTCATAATACTTCTTGACTACAACTAAGTTAACTTAACAAGTAGTTTACGCTTCCATAGTGTTAATCGCATTGGATAGGTTGCTTTCCAGTGAATGCACCTACTAAGCCGTTAATTCATGCGGCTTCACCCTACGTCGCTAGATCGAAGGGTCTTGTTCTTTGTAGTCGTCGTTCGTTGTTAACATCGTTAAGAGTCTCGTTTGGAGTACGTATCATTTCATTGTTGCAATGAACATGAAGGCGAGCATTTAGCTTTCGAGCAAAGTTTGTTACTTCTTCGCTCACGGTAGCTATTCCTAAATCTCTGTGAATATCACTATTCCTAATATACCATGGAGCATTCACAATTGCTCTTAGTGTCTTGTTTTGGAAAGTCTGCAACATGGACATGTCGCTCGGCTTGGTACAACCCCAAAGTTGTATACCGTATGTCCAGGACGGCTTTAACACCTGCCTGTACAAGAGCAGTTTATTATATATGCTTAATTTCGAAAATCTTCCGATAAGCCAATACATTTCCCTGAGCCTAATCTCGAGCTCGTCACGCTTCTTCTTTACGTGTGGTTTTCACCTAAGTTTAGGTGAAATAGATTCCAGTGTCATCCCTAGATACTTCGCTTCATTTGCATAAGGTATTTCTGCAGAATTTATGAACAGAGGTAAATTGTTAACCCTTCTGTAAGTGAAATTCACATGCGTAGAATTGTTCTCGTTAAGAGCGATTCGCTAACTCTTCGTCCAGACACAAATTCGGTCCAATGCTCGTTGGAGGCTTCTCGTTGATGACTCGACTGATTCACCTGTTGCCAGGATGGCCGTATCGTCCGCAAACGTGACCACGACAGTCTCGTCATCTAGAGGTATGTCTCTTGTGTAGAACAGGAACAGGGTCGGACCGAGGATGCTTCCCTGGGGTACGCCAGCCCGAATTTGCTTGAAACTCGAGTATTCACTACTACACCTAACACGAAAGAGCCTGCTTTCAAGATAATTTTCCAATATTTTAAACATGTCTTCCGGCAAGTTTTGCCGTAGCTTATATTTCAAGCCTTCGTGCCATACCTTGTCGAAGGCTTGCGATACGTCGAGGAAAGCACTTGAACATATTTTTTCCCCTTCTAAGGCTTTTTCAATTTCATGCGTTATTCTGTAGACTTGATCTATTGTGGAATGGTTAGGTCTGAAACCGAATTGATGATCCGGGATCAAGCGTCTTTCTGCAATTATTGGTTGTAATCGCTTCAGCAGAAGTTTCTCGAATACTTTCGATATTATCGGCAGAAGCGATATGGGCCTATAAGATTTTTTATCATTTGCGCATTTCCCCGGTTTTGGAACCATAATGACTTCAGCAACTTTCCATTGTCTGGGAACGTATAGAAGTCTAAGAGAAGCGTTTATCATATAAAGTAGCTTGACTAATGCCTTTTTTGGTAGCTCTTTCAATATTTCGCCAGTGATCTGGTCGTAACCCGGGGCCTTGTTATTTTTAAGTTTGCTAATTGTCTGTCGGAGTTCAATTAGCGAAACTTTTTTCAGTCTAAAGCTATCAGGTTCCGCGTTGTTGTTTAGAACGTCAGCCAACGGCGGACCGTCGAAAGGCTTGAATGTTTCTTCTAAATGCTCAGCAAAAAAATTCGCTTTCTCTTTGTCTTCTCTTGCCCATTCGCCGTTAGCTTTTTTTATTGGTGCCGAGTGGATTATAGGTTTCTTGATAGACTTAACTGCTTTCCACAGCGAGTAGTTTGAGCTCCTATCCGCCGACAAGCCTTCAAGGTATTCAGTGGTCTCACGATTTTTAAGATCTTGCAACATTCCTTTCAGTTTGTTAGAGAGGTGGTTCAATAGGGTTTTGTCTGGGGGAGCCCTCGTGCCTTGCCATCTTCTACGCGCTCTTCTCTTTTCACGAATCAAGTCTTCGATTTCGAGCGGATATGTTTTACGTACATGCCCGTCGGTGCTAACTGCGTTCTTTTGGGACGAATTGTTGTTCCAAGCAGCGCTCTGAATTGCTTCAATGAATTTGTCAACTGCGGTTTCTAACTCGAAAGGAGTTTTCAATGGCACATTCAAGCCAACACCCTCCTTACAGTCCTTTCTGAAAGCGTCCCAGTTCATGTTTTTGCTAGCTAATCTAGGAGCTCTTTCTATTTTCGCCAGTCTTCCACCCATCTTCAAGATAACTCCTGAGTGGTCTGAGCAAAGATCATAACACTCTTCAATTCGCGTAAGGTATTTGGGGTACCCTTTAGCGATGAAAAAAATCGACAAGGTCAGGCTTTTTATTCCTATCGGTTGGCCAATATGTTGGCTTACCCGTGGAGTCCACCCCACGCTTCATACTATTTTTGTACAGTAATCTGCCTCTTGTTGAATTGCATCGTGAGCCCCAAAAAGTATGCTTCGCGTTAAAGTCACCCCCAATGATAAAATTGGACGACCCAATGAAGTCATACATACGATCAAGATCGTATGTATTCCACCAGTCTATATCCTGGCGGGAAATAACAAGATGCAATGTTATAATCTAAGCAGTCAATTTTTACAGAAACTGAACTGATCTGCATAGAGTCTAGCTCAACTTCTGTGTTCTTGAAGTGCTTTATGCAGTTCTTAATGTAGAGGGAGGATCCTCCTCTCGAATTTTGCGAAGGGTGATGTGCGTGATAGTCATTGTAACCTTTAAGTTTGGGTGTAGACCCGTTTTAGGTGAGTTTCCGTAATCATGCAAATATCAATATTGTTTTTCCGTAGAAATACTTCTAGTTCGTCTATTTTATTCAGAAGGCCGTTTGCATTCCATGTTAGTATTTTAAATAACTGTTTCATATTCATGTTCTCCTGTAATTTTTCGAGGCTTAAACTCGAGCTTGCTCAGTTTGTCAAATATAAACTTGTTGATTTTAGTCTGATCCTCAAGTTTCTCCAAGATTACAGCAAGGATCTGAGACACTGCATCTGTTGTGGGCGATCTTGCCTTGTTTTCGTTTGCCGCAACCTGTGCGTATGATTTCGGTCCGACCAGTGGTGGTTTCTCCGCTGCACTTGAACTGGCGCCGCTCTTTTGTGGAGCTTTTACGCCTTTTGTCGACGCCTGCTTTGCCAATCTTCCACTTTTGATCGGCTTTGGCGTCTTTGGAGTCTTTGGCTTAGGAGTTTGAGCAGGTTTTGGGCGTCCTAGGCTTTGATTCTGACCTCTAGTATTTTCCTTAAGAGGTTCTCGTCCCTTTTGTAGCTCTATGGCTACTTCGCATCCTCGATAGTTCGCGGGGTGGTTTCCGTGGCAATTGGAGCAAACTGCTGGAGCCTTTATGTCAACTTTGCACTCTGTTGACAGGTGTTTTCCGGCACATTTCACGCAACGTGGTTCCTTTTGGCAGTAGGCACTTGTGTGCCTGAATTCTTGGCATCGCTTACACTGTGGTATCAGTCTATTGCCCTTTCGCATGGGTTCGATTTTAACCCTGATGTTAAGTATCATTTTGATTTTATAAATATCGTTTATGCTCTCAGTTCTTTCAAAGGAGAGCATAAAAATTAGAAGGGCGCGTCTGATCACAGTGTCTCTTTCTCCTTCCGTGCGTTGCTTTTCCTTTTTAATGATATTGACGGCGTCAATAATTTTAAGGCCTTTATTTTTTACGTCTTTTACAACGTCTTCTTTTGTGCATGATGGGTGGAGCCCCCTTACAATGACTCGCAGTGGTTTTTCGTACTTATTTTGATAAGTATACCACTCGATTCTTTCTGCATTCAGTCTAAGAGACAGTGCGCGATAGGAATCGGCGTTGTAAACATTTACTTTCCACACGTTACTTCGGTGCGAGGTAAGCTTATAGTTTTCTGTTCTCACCGTGTTTGCAAGAAGGTTGCGCAATCTTCCAAAGTCTGCTATCCCGACGATGTTTATTGCGGGAGGTGGACGAATTTTCGCTTCTGGTTTAGCCTTGTTTGAGCCAGAGGGCTTATCTTCTTTTTGTATTACTTCGGGAGAGGAATTCGCCTTTCGCTTCTTGCTAGACCTTTTCCTTAAGACTGAATCGGTCTCAAGTGCAAGTTCGTCCTCGTCCGTGAAGTATTCGACTGCTGGTCGGTTCGGTGTTACACACTCTTTCGTTTCCTCACAGTCTTTCGTTAAACGAGTATTTTTCATATCCTCGTTATCTTTTCGCAGAGAGTCAACTTCCATTTTTAGATCGTTGAAGAGTCGCTCCATTTCAGTAAGCTTAGCTCGGAGTTCATTATTCTCCTTTTCTAAGCTCTTAATTTTCACAGAGTCCTGGTTTACTGGTGGACTGCTTTTTCCGGAGGCTTAATGATGTCACAAAGAAGGACAGCTACCCTTTACCTCGAATAGATGACACATTGGACACACTGTCTGCAGCAAAATGGTTTTCCACTCTCGACCTGAAAAGTGGCTACTGGCAGGTACAGATCCATCCAGAAGACAAAGAGAAAACCGCTTTCACAACTGGCAATGGGCTTTGGCAGTTTACAGTAATGCCATTTGGTCTGTGTAACGCTCCGATCACCTTTGAGCGTCTTATGTAACGTGTCTTACATGGTCTGACGTGGAAAACCTGCCTGGTATATTTGGATGACGTCTTCGTTTTGGGAAAGACGTTTGCAGAACATCGCGACAACTTGAGGGAGGCATTCTCACGACTTCGAGCAGCACACTTAAAGCTCAATCCAAAGAAGTGTGCGCTCTTCAGAGCAGAAGTAAAGTATCTGGGGCATGTGATATCGACGGATGGCGTGAAGACGGATCCAGAGAAAATCGAAGCTGTGAGAAGTTGGCCAGTTCCCAAAGACAAACACCAGCTTAGGAGCTTTCTCGGTCTTGCTACGTACTACAGGAGGTTCGTCAAGGATTTCGCCGGCATCGCGAAGTGTTTGCGCCAGCTCACTGAGAAAGGAAGACAATTTAAATGGTCAGGTGAGTGCGAAAGAAGCTTTCAACACCTGAGGCAGCGACTTTGCGAAGCACCGATACTAGCTTACCCCATTCCTGGCAAGACATTTATTGTGGACGCACACGCTAACAATGTGGGTGTTGGTGCAGTATTGTCGCAATTGCACGATGGGCATGAGAAAGTGGTTGCATACTTAAGCAAAGTTTTAACCCGACCAGAGAGAAATTACTGCGTTACCAGGCGAGAACTCCTTGCTCTAATATTGGCAACGAAACATTTCCAGAAGTACCTGAGTGACCAAAAGTTCATCTTGCGTACAGACCACGCCGCTCTCAAATGGTTACTTCCGTTCAAAAATCCTGAGGGACAAGTCGCAAGATTGATCGAGCGATTGCACCCTTTTGACTTCGAGATACAACATCGCAAAGGAAGACTGCACTGCAACGCGGACGCGTTATCCCGGAGACCATGTGAGCCCAATTGTAAGCATTGTGTGCGACAAGAGGAAAAGGACAAAGGTGTTTCTATCCAGAGAATAAGAGCCGAACCTGCAGAAGGCTGGAGTACTGAGGAACTTCGCAACATTGAGCCAATCCTTGCATGGAAGGAATCTATGGAAAAACCGAGCGCAAGGGATATATCCGACAGAAGTCCCACGTTAAAGGCATATTGGGCGCAGTGGGACTCTTTCCATGTACAAGATGGCGTTCTGCGAAGAAAATGGGAAATGCCGGATGGAAAATCCTTTAAAATGCAGCTTGTGGTTCCACGGTCCAAAGTGCAGGAAATTTTGCGGGAAATGCACGATGGAGTATCTGGTGGGCACTTGGGCATCAACAAAACCCTGGAAAAGGTACGAGAACGTTTTTATTGGCTGAGTGCAAGAAGCGACGTTGCAAAGTGTATTACTTGTGCTTAGGGACCCAAAGTCAAAACCAGGGGTAAAATGCACCAGTACAATGTGGGTGCTCCCTTTGAAAGGATCGCCGTCGACATCGCAGGACCGTTTCCGGAAACTGAAAGCGGTAATCGTTATATCCTGGTTATTGCAGATTACTTCAGCAAGTGGCCCGAGGCATTTGCGATCCCAAATCAAGAAGCGAAAACCGTTGTCGACCAGATAGTGGACCACTGGGTGTGCAGGTTCGGAGTGCCAATGGAATTACATTCCGACCAAGGAAGAAACTTCGAGTCGAAGATATTCCAGGAAGTATGCGCGGCAATCGGACTACAGAAGACACGGACCACACCCCTTCATCCACAATCAGATGGAATGGTGGAACGCTTCAACAAGACACTAAAAGAACATCTGTCCAAAGTAGTGGACCAGAATCAACGGGATTGGGATCGGCGAATACCTTTATTTCTCATGGCCTATCGAAACGCTATTCACAGTACAACTGGGTACACTCCATCTGAAGTTTTATTTGGACGAACTGCCAGGCTACCCAGTGAGCTTAAATTCGGATTTCCCACTGAAGACCCAACATGCGAGGAGGACTACGTGGTTGACCTTAGAGAAAGGATTAATGACATCCACCAGAGAACCAGAAGCAATATAAAAGTTGCAAGCGACCGCATGAAGACGAGATACGATGCGCGGGCAACGGCACCCGAGTTCAACGAGGGAGATCTGGTATGGATCTACAACCCAAATCGTAAAAAAGGAAGATCGCCAAAGCTTCAGAAGGACTGGGAAGGTCCCTACCAAGTTGTAACGCGAATTAATGATGTCGTATTCCGAATCCAAAGAGGACCAAGAGCGAAGATGAAAGTTGTCCATGTTGATCGCCTACATCGCTACCACGGAAGCAATGATGACGTACTTGTTCGGGACGAACAAAACTAAGAGGGGGGCAATGTTATGTGGCGACAAGAAATAAAACAACTCGCAGGAGTCCCTGAATCCACCCATCGATTCAATCTACAAACGCACCCGCTCGATTCACTAAACGAACATACCCAACTGTCATTCCAGTCATCTGACAGCAGCTGTCATATTCGAAGTTCGAATTTCCCCTCCTTGGAATTCAGCGGAGGAGTACCAATGGAAAATTACCAAAGGGGGTATGGAACGTACTAGAAGGTGCTTAATTTTGTATAAATACACGGGTGGCAGGCTCGTACGAGACAGTTATATTTTAAACGTGGACTTGTGAAAATCGGTAATAAAGTAAAAAGTGATTGAGTTGAAATAAAGTGTTGAATTCTAAATAGTAAAGTTGAATAACAGTGTGATCTGAGTTTAAATAAGTTTGTTTGATAAATAAAGTGTTTCATTGTGTGATTTCAAAAGTGAAATTAGATTTTATTCGACGAACCCCAGGCCGAAAATATTAGGGTATGTAGTTGAGCTCATACTTACAATTTTGTTTTAGTTTTCTCTTTTATATTTAAGCTACAAGTTCTAGTCCATGGTAAAGTTAAGTGCCTTAAGGAGCAATGTTGCGATTATGTGCCGGGAGCAAGCACACACTGACAAAATTTATAAAGCTTTTGTTATATTTTTGAATTTTAAGATTAAAATGCGCAAACCTTTTATTTAAAGCATAGTGTAAGTCAGACATATCTTTAAGCCGACTAAGAAAATGTACTTGTTTTATAGCTAAAATAAATAAATAAATAGAGTGGCGCAACAGCTCGAGGTGAACCAGGGCCAACTTCTCAACAATGTATGCTGGTGTGTTAATTTCTTTACATACAAGGGAACCTACAATTTTTTGCCGAATCCGAACGGCACTTTGAGAAGTTTTTCAAGACAATTAATACTCTCGGAGGGCTTGTCAAACCCTCGCGGAGGTGGGGACCGTGAAAAAGGACAAGTCTCTTTTTTTCAGGTGACGATGGCAGGATTCGAACCCAGACCTCCGGCGTAGTAAGCACACACACTAACCACTACGCCGCGGCACCCCACTTTATAGCTATGTCTCCCCCTTGTCTTATAGCTATTTCTCAATAAAGATTTAATTGAATTGTTTAGCGCCAACACGATAAAAGCAACATTTCGGTTATTTATGCGTTGTATTAAAAATTGCCGTCAAAATTTTGTCCTTCAAATAACTTTTTCGGTACCTACTATCCCGTGTTGCATCATGTTAATTGACGATTGAAAAAGTCTGAATGCGTTGTCTAGTGGTCAAATTTGGAATTTGTTAAGACCTATAGCTGTCAACACACATCCTGAAGTTGACAAGTTGATCTGCCTTCGATGAACGAATTCGCGTTTTTCCGTGAAAGTTATCAACCTGATCTGTGAATAAAATAGTTTGCCCTTTTACAAAAAGCAAATAGGAAGGTAAATATCGTTCCTAAACAAGTAATTTTCGTTTTCGTTTGACAAATGGTTTGACAATAACAGTCAGCCGTTGACGTGTATAGGTCTTCACATACCTATTCCAAAACTGACCGCCAGAAGTAAGCCTTCAATCGTCAATAAACGAACGCAGCACATATAATTGTGTTGAATTCATTTCCATGCAATTTCGTTTTGCATAAATTTACATCAGATGATCGCGTAAGGTAAATTGTTGTTGTATCTGCTTATACGTATTTTCCGACACGGAAATTTAAAGTTTTAAAGGCTTTATAAAAAAAAGGAATCAAATGGGTGTTGAAGGGTAAGAGGGACGCAAGTTGAATATCTATACTCTGTCCAACATAAATTGGCAGTACAGCGAAGGATAGGGATGTTTGCCTCTCTTTCCCACTCCTTTGTTTTCCGTAAGGTACTATTCTAACAAAAGCTCTTACAGGGTTTCCGTATGAAGCATTTTAAGTACCCAAAAACCCGAAAGAGTCGTTTATAGGGTTGCCATCATTTATTTTTAATTGAAAATTTTATTTATGTGATTTTATTTATTTATTTAAAAAAATATCCTTTTCCACGCCACCAAGGGGTAAGATAAAAGGCGCGTTTTTGAAGGGTATCCCCAGTGGGCCTAATCCTTTTTAAACAATTTTTTTTAATTCTTTTAAATTCAAAAACACGTCGTCAAAAAACGATTTCACACACTTCTTAAAAACAACCCGTCTTAAAACACAATTGCACAAAACACATAAATATAATCAATTATACAATTTACATAAAAACACTCAACTTCACCTTATTATCACAATCCTCATTCAGAATAATACACACAACTTCAAAAACCGACCGCGCGCGGCAAAAAACCCACGTAAAAAAAACATTTTCCTTAAAAAAAGCGGCTTACAATTTTGTAACAGGATTTTAACGTATTTTTCACACATTAAAAGAAATACAAAACAAGATCTCCACGACAACACTCATCATAAAGAAGTTTTTCAAAGCTCTAATACCAAAAGTTCGTCGACAGAAACGCAAGAAAAAAAATGAACGAGCTACCGAACGTGCATTGATAACTCTGAATACACACAGGCACAAGCCACAGCCAATCAGTGCACAGCATGATGTGCTCTAAGTAAGACGTGGGGTCTGTGTCAGATGCAACTGGAAGTCACTGGCGGGCAAACACTCTTTATTGGGGGTTTCTTTCAAATTAGTATGGTGCAAAAATGTGACACGCTTCTGATTTTTAAAAGCTCCTCCATAAGGCCTGTACTGCCAATTTATGTTGGACAGAGTATAGTTCTTCATTAATTTGTGGTCGAGTCAAACGACCTCAACTCGACTTAGTACACTTGAAGTCGAAACCTCACTCAAGCTTCAACCCTTCATCATAAATTACTGAATAACTAGATATTCAACTTGCGTCCCTCTTACCCTCCAACACTCATTTGTTTACATTTTTCATAAAGCCTTTAAAGCTTTTATAAAGCTTTAAATTTCCGTGCCTGTAAATACGTGTAAGAAGATACAACAACAATTTACCTAACGTGATCAGCTGATGTAAAAGCTCCAAAACGAAATTGCATGGAAATTAGGAGTTGAGAAATTTTCTCACATTTGCAAACAAATGTCGGCGGATGGGTAATTCCTCAATTTCAGCTTGTGGGTAAAGCTTTTACATCTCCGACGTTGAACATCTGGTTACTCAGTAACTTATGCCTTTCATATAAGCCCGCGTTTTGCTTAGTTTCGATATGTCAAAAACTAGTGCAGAACGCAGAGCAGTGCGCTTGTTACATGATCATGTGCGCAGCTGTGGTATTATGAACACAATATGGAGTTGTTTGAGTTTTTTTTTTGTATTTTTATTTATTCACTTAACTTCGTTTCGGCTTGGTTGTTTGTTTTATTAAATTTTGTTCTTGTGCTTATAAAATGTTAAGCTTTTTTTCAATTGGAATGTGCCTTGATAAAGTTTCAATAATCCATACCCGAAAAAATGTTAAACGCATGTGGATATATTAAAAAAAATCCACCATTAGCAAAGACCAAACATTGGAAGTTAATTTCATCTATTTTTAATTAATATGTGATATCTGGTTATTGTTTGCATATTTAAAATGTGGAAAATAAGTTGCTGGGTACAAAATTGCATTTTTCATATAAACAACTACACAAAACAGTTATTATTATTCACATTACTGTCCACGACCTCCTCAGATATAAAGGACCAAAAGGTATGACGTGCAGCATTGTTTGATAATTTGTCGTATGTGGATCGAAAGAGGGTTAAACAGCGCACAATACCCAGTACTACGATCTTCTGTGGCGATAAAACTTAAGTTTTAAACTTATTATTTAGTTAAAAAAACCGCAGTGAATCCATACACAATTCGCACGTTTACACCTCAAGAATTATTGACAGCTTGAACGTCATTGATGTTGACAAGTGAACAAACATCTCTATTGTCGAGTGTCATCCCAGTCGTCGCGTGGGCGGCATCGTTCGCTATTGTTCTTTACGCTTAAGTTTCATCGATCACCGTGTTCAATTCGATATTACTACCTATAGGTTTGAATTTATTGTTTAGAGTGTAATGTTGTAAATTATGGCTCCCCCAAAAAGAAAATGTCATTTTAGTGACGAGTACACTAAAGAGTCGTCCTTATTATTAAGGAAGGAACGAATGAAGAGGCATTTTGCACTGTTTGCTAGATAGACATTTCCGTTAGTCACGGCGGTAGGGGCGATATAAAACATCATAATGAGACAACTGGACACAAACCTAACATTTCATCAGCATAGATAGTTTCTTTGTAAAAACTGATTCAAATAAACATTTGTTAGTATGCGCAGCTGAACTAACAACAGCATACAACGTAATCAACCATTATCAATCAATTTTGGAAGATCAGACATAACCATTGAGGGAAGGGAGCTCATTGAAAATACGAAAAAAACGCTTCAAGAAAGTAAAGCCTCAAATTTTATTGGCATGATGGCCAAACAATTAATTAACGCATTAAAAGGGACAATTGTTGAAAATCTATTGGTGCAATTCTACAATGTTGGCATCGATTACATTGTGAAATGGGGGTCTCAATTAAATCATTTCAATTCGTTTGACTGGATAACTTTAACCAACGTTTCGGAGTGGGTTAGCGTAGAGAATAGCATTGTATATTTAAATGAAAAAGGTGCATCCACCAACGGTGATGCTTGCTTTCTTGAGTTCATTCATTTGAAGGACACCATTGCACCACATTTTTAAAGTTTCATTAAAAAAGTTTCTTAAAACTTTAACAATGTTGATTAATCACCGCCAAAATCTACATAGAAATCTATATAGAAAATCTTCGTACAGAAAACGAAGAACTGAAAGATGGGTGAAGGTGTTTTAGGCTGAGACTACACACGAGCTTGATCAATTCAAGAAAATTTTTCAGCATATTTTTAGTACTCCCGGTCATAACGCAACCGTAGAGCTCGTATTTTCTTTGATTTCCGCGCAGTGGACAAACGTAAGGAACCGCTTGGGAGTCTACACAGGGGAAGCTATTGTTTTATGTAAATTCTATTTTCATATGAGTTGTGAAGAATTTTATTAATTCGTTAAAGGAAATAATTAACTATTGTCGCAGGTGAAATCATCTGAAAAGTATAAAAAATTGTACGGTACGCATGTATACATTTATGTTGTTTTAGATATAAAACTTGTAACGAATTAATAAATATGTACTTATGTAATTAAACGATTCCTAAGATTTGCACCCGTTTTTCTTGATAATTCTTTTAAAAATCAACGTACACCAAAATGTCCCGACGAGGTCTCAGGCCAATATGACAACCCTAATACTAAAGTAGCCTTCTCACGAGAACATATTATACCTATCTTCCTAAGATGCTTATAACTGTTAATGGCTTTAATTACTCTGACCGATAGCTGAAGCCCATCTTTGTGTGACATATCTCCCACTTGTAGACATGTGACATTCCCATAGCCAAGGAATGGTTTAAGATAATATCTTTATGGATATTTATTTTAAACATTTCGTTTAATTTTTTATTTTGAATTATTTTTAACTGTGGAACAGAAATTAAAAAGTTACACCTTAGTAACGACACGAAGTGTTGGGAAAAATAAATAAGGACACATGCTAATACTCATTAGTTCTCACACATAAATGCAGGAACATTTGAAGTGCTGGATGTTTTTTTTAATTTTTTCTGCATCGTTCCTCTCCAAAGTGTTCGTTTTATACGGACTCATCAACTTACTGACTAGACAAACTTGAGTTTCTTTCTTTTTAATTGAAGCTAAAGGGGTTCGGCATGGGGTTAATAATTGTAATGTACGTGTACGTAATAATTACAGGAGGGATGTCGAGATAGATTTTTTCGATTTTACAAACACGATGGTTATCTACGCGTGTTTAAAATTTGCTTCAAATTTATCCAGCTTTAAACTGGGAGCGGGTTAAGACTCTGCTTTTAGGAATTGTATTTTTTTGAGGAGGAATAACATATGTATAAGCATTTACTCCGAAAAGGACGGAAGTGCAGCTAGATCCTCCACGCGGTGGCCGCTGAAGGCAACCTTTTCTCAATACGGACACGCCTCTACGGGGGTTTGGCTGATTCTAGTTGGGCGGGGAGAAAGGTAAACTCCCATGCAGGGTGAACAAAGATTCCACGTTTGACAATGTAGAATGGGCCAAAGTTTCCAGCCATTAAAGCTCCCAGAATGGATGGTATCGTTCCAGCCCTTCTCCTCTATTCTCCCAACACACTGAAGGTGTATCTAGTTAAAATTATTAGGTAGTGCCTACTGTCAGGATACATTCTTTAAAAATGAAGAGAAGTAAAGGTGATTTATATTCCAGAAGGAGGACACAAACCACCTGACATCCCCAAATCAAACAGGCGAAAAAGCTTATCGTCTGTACTTCCTAAAGTAACGGAAAAGCTTATTGAGCTAGAAATCAAAAGGAATGCTCTTCAAAAAGCGCTACTGCAAAAACTGGAATTCGCCTATAAGAAAAGATTATCCACAACCACTGCTCTACATTAGGTAACTGAAGCGGTGGAGATAACCGTTTTGGCCAAAGAGGTCGCTGTAGATGCCTTTATGGACATCCTCTTTATGAACTCCCTAAATAACGCTTTAAAGAGGATAAAAGTCAATGCTCTTATTATTAAATGGATCAGCAACATGCTCAAAAAAAAGGCTCATAATAACCAACTTAGGTAATGTAGAAGAAGTGATAACGTGAACTCCTCCCTGAGGACATCAACGGTTGAAGTTTTTTCTCCACTTCTGTGGTCAACACTCGTGGATGAAATACTCACAATACTAAACAACAATGGCTTTTACACCAATGGATATGCTGATGATCTAGCCATTCTTGTAAGAGGTAAACATGAGGATACAGTTGGAAATCTTATGCAGATGGCCTGGAAAATAAGATGGGAATGGTATAAGGTAAAAGGAGTCTCTATAAATCCCAACAATATAAACATTATTCGCTTCACAAGCCGAAGACTGAACAATATTTCAACTCTTTAAGTTAAAGATACTCCTCTTGCAATCATGGATCCTAGGGGTTACTCTAGACAACAAACTAATGGACCATAAACTAAAGCTTAATTATTTTCTGTACTAACATACCAAGACTAGCGTGCATCTGTATCACTCGGGCTATGCGAACCCCTCCAACCGCTGGTATGGAAGTCCTACCAAACTTCCAACCACTGCATATAGCTGTTCAAGCGGAAGCAGTAGCACAGACTAAAAGTCTTAAACGCAAATATACATTCAAAGAAGGAAATCTACAAGGACGTCTAGAGATAGTGAGGAAAGTGGATTTAGTAAGGGAATTGACATATTTCAGTAATGTCATAGACCCTATAGAAAGCTAGTAGAAAGCTGTAGCACTATGGCGCTACAGTCTGGCGTGGACCTGGGCTAAGCTAACAAACTTCGCCAGCCGGCTCTGTCTCCGGCTAGCCTTCTCCAGTTACACACGAGAAGTTGGCTGAGATCCCCTTTCACTTGCGCGCGCCAACTGAGCCTCGGTGCTCCTCTACCTCTACTGCGCCCTCCCTGCGGAGTAGGTTCGAAGATTTTCCGGGCCAGGGCGTTCGTGTCCATCCACTCTAGATAACCCAGCCATGGAAGCCTTTGTATTTTGTTTTTGACCTTTCTGGCTAAGTCGGTGTCGCTGTACAGCTCGTACAGTTCGATGTTATATCTTCTGCTCCACTCTTCGTCTATGCAGTCGAGACCATAAATCGTCCGAAGAATTTACCTCTCGAAGCAGCTAAAGTGTTTTCGTCCGCTTTTGACAAGGTCCATGCTTCTGCACCGTAAAGCACCATGGCCCATGTGTCTACACCTCAAACCTGCGTTTTCCTGCACTTTTGCAGGATTTCGATTACATCCGATCACATTTCTCGATGTCGCAGGCACCCTTGTCTCCTAGGGACGTTTTACATCCAAAAGTCCCATTTCATCCAATTTCAGATTAGATAGTTATTCTATCCGTCCCAATGGCAGACGTCGGACGTGTTCTCATCCGAAAGGTGTTCTGTGCCAACATTAGGCACAGAGATAGACAAATAGGAGATAGACTCCACTCTTTCCATTATAGATTTTTTATGCACAAAACTCGGTATACAATAAAGGGTTACTTTAAAAAAGGGAGCTTTAAAATAAAGGGATTTATTTTAAAGCTAAAAATACAAATACCTAGAATGTAGGGGGAAGCGTGCACTCTAAACTTAGTTTGATTGGGATATGCCAATACCAAAGGAAAGGAAAGGTTCGCGGTCATGCAAACGTGCAAGCAAAATAATGTGGTATTTGTTCTTATTATAATGATTACATCATACCCCCTGATAAAGAACTTCTAAAATAATAAAAGTATGCTATATACTCTTCATTATAATTATTTCAATTGGCTCGGCCTGGAGTTAGGGAGTGAAGAAGTTCTTGTCTTTATTCACTTGGCTTACCATTATAATATTAACAATGTGTAGAACGCCAGCAACCACCAATTTATGAATATAATTAAAAGAACAAATTCAAGGAATGGAGAATGTCAAATAAAAGCACATATATTAAAAATAAAATCATTTTTATGAAAGGACAGCAAATGAAAACTCTCCCTTAAACAAAAAACAAAAAAACTGACACAAAGACCGAACAAAGACAAACAGATTTTGAATCGAATAATGAATGCTCGTTTGACTTGCTCATATATCTAAAATACAAGGTGGATTGTCCTTTTCTTTTGTGATTTTAGCATTCAGCACGTGTTTAAGGCTGGTTAAGGTAGGTTAAGCTTGCTCGTTCCTATATTCACAGCGAAGCTAAAGACTATGCACATTGTACTCTGTGATCTTTAAACACAGAGTGGAGTCTAGTTAATTAGCTAAAATTTGAAGTCGACATTGAAAAAAATTTTAAGAAGAAAAAGCAATACGAAAATGTCCTCCATAACAGGTCCTGGCTTTTCTTCTGATATAAAGTGATATAGGTACTCAGTCACTTGAACAGTCATTGAATAGTATAGAAAGTTTAGATTACAACCTTTTGTTGGAGTCCCTTTACCACTTGTAACGTTTCCCCTCCTGCCGATGGAAGGTCGAAAGAAAAATAGATAGAAGAGAGGAAGCCGGTTGTTGAACAAAGGCATTCCAATGGATTCCTTGTCGTAGGATTCCTTCGACTCCTTGTAAATGGATTCCTTAAGTAGGAGCACCTCACCATGGTGACTAACAGGCTGTCCTTCTATGTCCGTACTGAACCAGCCAACCTACTCTTGTTCTTCGACTCCATCTACTATCCATTAAGCCCTGCTCAACCTTAACTCACCCTTAGGACCAGCAATTACAGGTTCGCTAGCCCGTCCGGGCAGAATTTCAGTAGGGGTGTCCAGTTCCTTAGTAGCCGTAGGCCTGCTGGCATAAAACGCGGTCTAGCTCGCCGTAATGGAGTGGGATCTTGCTACAAGGAAAGGGACGGTGTTACGTATTTTTGTTTTCTCAGGCCTATAAATTTGAACTTAACCGCCGTAGGTGTAAACGGCAGGAAAAAATAAAGAGAATATTTTTCAATAAAGGGAACCCGAAATATTCGTTAGTTACTTGTTAAGCGCGCTTAAACTGAGAGCCAAGGTGTAAGTGCTCTCGGAGTATTAACCCTCCCCTAGCACGCTGGCAAGAACTCCGCCAACAAGCTCCTTGGTTACTACCCTACTCCATTTTCGGTAGTAACCCCTAACAAGAATAACAAAAAACTGCAAAAGTAAGCTAGGTGCTTACTTAACTTGCTCGTCGGTCATCTCAGCTCGTTGTCTCACATCCCGGAAAATAAACTTAAAGGCTTTGACCCATGGTCTTAAGTCCTTCTAGAAAACATCGGCGAAAATAATATTGAATTGGCTATAGTCAGTCCTTTATCTCGACATAGGCAGAAGGCAACTAAATTTAGTATCACTCGCGATACCAGATAATGTCAAAAGGTTTAAGGCAAAATACAGCGCAAGAATTTTATTGATTCAGTAATAGTACAATTCACTAGTACCCTAAATTCCATATGTGTACAAATAAGACTAAAGTACAAAATTGGATGACTAAACTTCAGCTTACAGAAGTGCTTTAACTACATTTGAATTAAAAATAAAAATTAAAATAGATGTTAAATCTTATATACTTTTAACAAATTGGGAAGGGAAAAAGCGAATAGAATTTTATGAGTTTATTTTTTTTTTCTTTTTACTTGTTCCCCAAAATAAAAGTTTGAAGAAACCTAAGCGAAAGAAAGTCGTACAATATATGAGTTATTTAGACTTAGTATCTATCGATTTAAGCAATTTATCTTCTTCTATTTTCTTTTGTTTTGTTGCTGTCTAGTTTCTATTTATTTTTTTTTTGTTTAGGTAGCTAATCGACTTTTTTGAGCTACATCGGATTAACATATATTTGACATGCTGAACCTATATTGTTTTATTAATGTTTGTCTCAAAGATTGATAATCATTGGCTTAAAAGATACCTCTGAATTTTGAAAATGTGGCGTTCAAATTTTAAATAGGAAATAGTAATTGTATAACAAAAATCACTTACCAGTGAGTACGAGAGTTAGTTTCTAAACTCCCCAGCGATCCTGTTCACGGCATCTGAGGGCAGCTTCGTGGTTTATCCAATTAAAAATGTCAAATAAACGCACAATTTAAAATTCGAACTGAATTTTCAATTTAACTTTTTAACAAAAAAAAAATGATATAATTTTCTTTTTTTCACTTCCTACAATGTTCTCTAGGAACTTTTACTTTTCCTAGTTTGTGTTTTTTGCTTTCCTATCTAAATGACATACACTTTAATTTCACGGTCTTAATTTTTCCTTAGAACTGAATCATAATTAATAAAAAAAAAAACAAATTATTGAAATAAATTTTCCTAACAATGGGAAAGGTAAAGATTAGGATGGGAATGGGAAAGGAATTCCACTGAAACTTTGTGGCTGGTGGTGCTTCGCTGCAAGGCAACACTGATTCACTATGTTCTCCAGTTAAAACCGTTGACTTCGATGATGATTTCCTGTACAATGGTGGCTTCTCTGGCTTCGATGACCAATCTCACGTTAGGCGGCCGATCTCTGCTCGCTCTGAGTCGGGATTGTCTATGTTGGTAATAGCAGATCGTGAGGTCTGCGGTTTGGTATTGGTGGATGTGGCATTTTATTTTTAATTTATCGGAGAGGGGGTGGTGTGTCTTTTTTTCTTTTCTTAGCAGTTTACGGTTGTTTTTATTTCACTCTTTGAATTTACTTGTAAGTTTTTCACCTTTTTTTTTTATTTGAATTATTTTTTTTAAGGACACTAGAGTCACTATTTTTCGACGAATTTGTTGTTCGTGTAATGTTTCTTGCTTTGTGTTTTTATCTCTTGGTACGTATAATTTTTTTTTACTTTTTTTTTTATTTTTGCGTTTATTTTATATGTAGAGTCTTTCATTGATTTTTAGTTTGTAGGAATACTATTTTTTTCTAAATTCGCTTTTTATTAAAGACGGATTTAATGAGCTTTACTTATGCTCTAAGCACGCAACTGTACCTCCTATTCCACCGCGACGAAACTCTCGCTAGATCGACCCCCAGGTCCCGAATCCCAAAACTGACTGACTGAAAAGATAAAATTTTGGGACAATGGTTTGGGTATTGGGACATCAGGAGTGAAGAAGGCGGTTGGGAAACTATTTTGGAAAATTTATTTTTATTTTGTGAACTAACCGAAATAAGGAGTTTTCCCACACACTACCACCAACAAAACCATGTAAGAATTCCGTAATTTGGTTGTACGCACCTGTACCTATATAGTCTTGTTTTACAACAGCCTCAATTTGTCAATTTTTGTAAGCGATGCGTCCAAAAATGGAGGAAGTGGCTCTTGTTATATCACTCCGTTGTCCATCAGCACCTGTTTTAGCTTTGTAACAGTAAGAGCCGGTTTTTCAGTGATGAGTAAATCCCAGCCTAAACCAAGATCTGTTAATCCGGGAACAAAACGAGTCTAGAGTGATCCCAGCGAACAGTTTTTCTGTGCAGGGTTAACTCCGTCAGAAAAGTTGTCAAAATCTTCGATTCTCAATATTATTGACTCTCCTAGCTCATAGAAAAACACAGAAAAAGAAGTTCGAGTAATTTTCAGATATAATTTTTCACAGAAACACGCAAAGCCATTGCCATTTCACACAGAAAAAAAAACATTCCATGAAGTTCACACTGTTCACGAGAGTTGATCCGAAATTAACTTACCAATTTTGGCGGGTTAAGCCAAGATTAAGGCGGGATCAGTATTCTGAAAAACTCATTTTTGGGGTTTATGTCAGCTTTACTTCGAAACTCGGGTGATCTCGCACTGAGAAACTGGCTCTTAGTCGTAGACAGATAATATGTAGGACTCTACGAAATAAGATCCTAGAGAAACGGTTCCCGAAGAAAAAACACGCCAAATTATGAAGTAATAGAGGGACCACTCCGGCAGTCTTTGCTGAAGGTTAGACTCACACATCGCATTAATTCTGTGGTTTGTGGTTTGTGCATTTGTCAAATTGCCGGTTGATGCCGGTAATGTTATTGACCTAAAAGTTATAATAGTTTTACTAGCAAGCACCAATATTTCAAAACTATTTTATATCCAGTTATATTCTATAACCGCTTGGGAAAAGAGAGCGGCATATCTACCTTTTTTACCATTTTTTACTTTTTTATACCCAACCGAACCTGGGTAGGTATATTGATTTTAATGCATAGTTTGTAACACAGTTATAGAAATCACTAGAGTATGAGATATGATCGAGTTCCTCCGTCCGTCTGTCCGTATATATGCAGTTTTTATATCTTTAAAATTGAACTAGAAAACTCAAACTTGGAGTGTTGCTTGGTTTTTATTTTGTACAGACAAAGTGTAGATGACTGGGGATCCTACAACACAAAGTTGAAAAGTCATCTTGAATACCTTACTTCCACTCAACGGCAATCACCGTCGGAATTAAACGGTTAGGGTAGGCTTACGGAAGCAATTAACCTAGCTCTCCACAAAGCCTGCCCTATCAGCAGACACAGAAATGGGGGCAACCCCTTATGAGAGAACGCTGAGATTAGTAGGCTTTGAAGAGAAAGCAGGAAACTCTTTTATCAAGCAAAGCCTCCTAGAACCTGTAATTTAAGCAGTATCAGGAAATTCAACCCAGAGATAAGGAAATCACAACGTTCCTCTTGGCATATTTTTTGTGAAAACATAGAGAAAACCAGTGATACATCTCGGATTAGGAAAATCGTATCCAAATCTCCAGTCACTCCTAGCTACATTAAAAAGCCAAGTGGGAACTGGAGTTCAGTAAGAAAACTTTGGACCTTCTTGTGGACATCCACTCCTGGCAGCAAAGCAAGCACAATGTACTCTGAAATTATCCACGATAAAGTTCAATACACTGTACCCGAGGATGTTGTCACACTCAAGAAGATACAGTGGGCAGTGCACAGCTTCCTTCCGTACAAATCATCTGGGCTCGATGGCATACTGCCGGTGGAACGGTCTCGGAATACTCAGTCCTTGGCTGCACACTATTTTTAGGAGTTATCTTAACCTTGACTATACACACAAATCCTAGATGAAGGCCAAGATAGTTTTCATACCAAAAACTGGTAAGATCTCGCATGCAACTCCTAAAGACTTTCGCCTAATTAGTTTTTTTTTCTTTCTTATTAACCCTAGAGAGACTGATTGACGCCCACATCAGAACCAACTGAGACATCAGTCTTCTCTCGCGCTCCCAACATGCGTACAGCAAGGGTAAATCGGTAAAGACGGCCCTACACTCGTTGGTTAGCATCATTGACAAATACGTTGAGAACAGGGATTTCACTCTAGCATCATTCCTTGACGTTAAAGGAGCCTTCAACAATGCCAGAACAGAAGCTTTTACAGCTGCTTTTCTTAAGCTGAAGATTGACAATTATCTCTGCAATTGGATCGATGAAATGCTTAAAAGCAGGCTCGACCACGCCGAGCTGGGATTGTCTAGCCTACATGGTCAAGTGCAAAGGCACCCCAGAGAGCGGGGTATTATCGCACTAATATGGCTCCTCAAAGTTAATGAACTACTCTCGATGGAGGAAAACGGCCTTAAGGTTATAGCTTATGCTGACGATATTGTGATAGCGGTAACAGGCAAGTTCCTCCCCACTATTAGGGACGTAATGCAATTCGCCCTTAACGAATTAGCTAGGGGGACAGATAATGTCGGTCTTTGAATGAACCCGGCAAAGACTGAACTATCACTGTTCACAAGAAAGCATAAAATACCTCCCATAACTCCACCAACACTGAAAGGCGTTGAGCTGACACTTGCAGATCATGCTAGATACCTAGGGCTTATATAAGACAAGAAACTCAGTTGGAAACTAAATAAAGGAAGGCCTTTATCACCCTGCACTCCTGCAGAAAAATCCTATGCCCAAACTGGGGACTTCAACCCAGAATTGTGCACTGGACATACACGGCAGTCGTTAGGCCCATGCTTATGTACGGGCCTTACGACTATGGTGGAAGGCACTTGACAAGAGTAAAATTGTTACATTAGAGAAAGTTCAAAGACTATCCTGTTTTTACATCAAAGGTGCTCTTAGAACAAATTCTTCGGCTGCGCTTGACATAATGCTTAACCTTCTTCCCGTTGACATCTTCGGTAAAGTAAAGGCAAAAGCAATCCTCGCAATTGGTTCGTGACAACATGGGACATGCTAGCATCCTGAATGGCCACGATACCCCATCATTGGTAACTCGGACTACGATGCCCACACTTCAACTTCAATGTCAAATTCAAGACCAAATTTCCAAGCAGAACCGCCTGGGAGTCAGGTGAGGTCTTAAATGCATCTACAATAGAACTCTACACAAAACGTTCGAAAACAGAATTGGATCAGGAGTCTTTTCCAGTTGACCTTTGTATCTTGACCTTTGTATCTCCAAGTGTCTGCCGGATCACTTTAGTGTTTTTCAAGCAGAAATTACAGCCATTCGTGAAGCCGCGGCCTGGTTTTCAATTAACTCAATAGACTGTAGCGCTGTTGTTTTATATATAGACTGCCAAGCTGCAATAAAAGTCTTGTAATCGCCAACGATACGATACAATGTGGTAAAGCGATGCCGCGAATCTCTCAACAAAATTGCTGTCAGGTGCAACGTATCCCTGTGCTGGGTTCCATGCCACAGAGATATAAGAGGCAACTACAGAGCCGACGAACTAGCTAGAGAAAGTGCTAATGCTAACCCGACTCATACAACCGAACCGGCATCACCCATAAACTCGAGAAGTTGCACCTGAACATCGAAGCTATCACAATGGTAAACAATAACATCAGTACATGTCTCTCCTCCAAACAAATCTGGCCAGAGCTTAATCGTAGGAAAACAAAGAGATTGATCTCTTTCAATGGCCTCACAGGCCACTGTCTGGTAGAGCGACATGCAAGAAGACTTGGCGCTCCCTTCAACGATTTCTGCAGAAGCTGCAGGGATGAGGAGCATGAAGAGGCCATGGTACCCGCCCTATCGATATTGAGAAGGAGTGCTTAAGGTGAATATTTCTTTGATGATCTAAATCATCTAGCGCGGCTCGATTTAAAGGGGATTGTGAACTTTATCTCCGGGTCAAACTTGGCTACACGCCTAATTGTGAATCACAAAATCCATCCTTCCTCCACATGGAAACTCTATGTGGACGAGGGAGCAACCTAAAGTGGAGCGCCGAATATACCATATCACAGCCCCCGCAAAATCTTCCCAACAGGACCGACCTAGTGAGGGCTCATACCATTTCGGTTGCCTTTACCTCTCCGCTCGAACCTCGGAACACCGGCTCATTCCAGCCTGGTACGGATTCATACCGCTTCGGTTACGCCTACCTCTCCTCTCCACCCCTTCCATCCTAAAGGCTAATTCCCATCTGGAGTCCAACCAGTATGAGACAACCTTTTCTTCAGGAAGTCTCCCACTGGCCCCCCTCAACCCTGCTGACAGTGGTTCATACCGAAACGTTTACCCCCAGCTTCCATTACCATCGGGTAGGTCTTCAACCAATCAACAATTGATAAATAACCTGCGGTATAGGTTTACATCGTCCCTGGTTGCCTAGACTCCTCCCACCCATAAGGGTAGTCGAGCTGGTTACTCCTGTCCTACAAGTGGTATCACAATGGACCTCCTTCGGTCTAAGTGTGCCACCCACCCAACCTAACCTATTTACGCAATATATAGGACTGAAACCATATCAGGAAAAAAATCCCCATACCATTATATTCTCTCCACAATTTTCAACGGTCTTCAGTTTTTAGCGAGGAAGGTATTCTCTTCCTTTTGATTGTCTTACGTTACGCCCACAATCCGGGGAGAACAAATTCATTTTTGTTTCGTCACTCTACTGGATATTTCGCCATTTTTTTACTCCCTCTGGTCCGTTTCAACTTCGATGGCTTTGAATAATAGCTTTTCGGGACTTTCGGCAAAGGGATTCTTCTTTATTTTTGGATTTTTGCTTCATTAAAATTGAAGACTAGTGCAGTGCGAATGATTTTGCTTGAAATTAACCCTTAGAGTTAGAGTATACGCAATAGTCACAAAAAAAGCGAACTTGTAAGAAGAAAAGACTGTAAGCTGAAAAATATAAATTTTTTTTTACATTTACATTTTCCATCTCACAAAAATTCTTTTTGAACCTCAAAAAAAAAAAAAAAATTAAGGAGTAAAAATGATTTTGCTTCATTTATACAAACAAAAGATTCTTTATCGCAAACAATTGAACATTTGATAATTTTTTGACCCACCTTAATGCTTCAACTAAAACTAATGAAAAAGTAACAATTGTGTTATTTAAGGAATCCCGAAAAAAGGTGGAATAGGGCATTCAAAAGAGAATTCTCAGAAAAGACTATAATTTTGAGACTAAATTTTAATTAAATGTTCGTTTCTTAATATAACAAATACTAACATTTTTTTCATACTCACTTATGAACGCAAGAAGATTCTAGGTCTCAATTAGTCAAGGTTTTATAACACCTGAAGATTTGCAATAAACCTAACTTAACCATTAACTGAAACTATGTCTCCATCGGACATTAAACCGCGATGAGAATAAATCTTCAACTAAAATAAATAGAATGGCGCCGCAGCTCATCGGGCTTCATCGGGCTGACACATTGGTCAATTCAATGGGGGAAAAAATTGAGAAATAAAGAATTATCATTGGGGCTTTATACTATGTTTCCACCAGCAATAATACGAGGATTAGCGGAAGACGATTAATAATAAATCCCAAAGTGGTTCCCAGACAAATATAAGATTTAGACATGCGTACATTTTTTCCTACACTCGTTGGTTAGCATCATTGACAAATACGTTGAGAACAGGGATTTCACTCTAGCATCATTCCTTGACGTTAAAGGAGCCTTCAACAATGCCAGAACAGAAGCTTTTACAGCTGCACTTCTTAAGCTGAAGATTGACAATTATCTCTGCAATTGGATCGATGAAATGCTTAAAAGCAGGCTCGACCACGCCGAGCTGGGATTGTCTAGCCTACATGGTCAAGTGCAAAGGCACCCCAGAGAGCGGGGTATTATCGCACTAATATGGCTCCTCAAAGTTAATGAACTACTCTCGATGGAGGAAAACGGCCTTAAGGTTATAGCTTATGCTGACGATATTGTGATAGCGGTAACAGGCAAGTTCCTCCCCACTATTAGGGACGTAATGCAATTCGCCCTTAACGAATTAGCTAGGGGGACAGATAATGTCGGTCTTTGAATGAACCCGGCAAAGACTGAACTATCACTGTTCACAAGAAAGCATAAAATACCTCCCATAACTCCACCAACACTGAAAGGCGTTGAGCTGACACTTGCAGATCATGCTAGATACCTAGGGCTTATATAAGACAAGAAACTCAGTTGGAAACTAAATAAAGGAAGGCCTTTATCACCCTGCACTCCTGCAGAAAAATCCTATGCCCAAACTGGGGACTTCAACCCAGAATTGTGCACTGGACATACACGGCAGTCGTTAGGCCCATACTTATGTACGGGCCTTACGACTATCGTGGAAGGCACTTGACAAGAGTAAAATTGTTACATTAGAGAAAGTTCAAAGACTATCCTGTTTTTACATCAAAGGTGCTCTTAGAACAAATTCTTCGGCTGCGCTTGACATAATGCTTAACCTTCTTCCCGTTGACATCTTCGGTAAAGTAAAGGCAAAAGCAATCCTCGCAATTGGTTCGTGACAACATGGGACATGCTAGCATCCTGAATGGCCACGATACCCCATCATTGGTAACTCGGACTACGATGCCCACACTTCAACTTCAATGTCAAATTCAAGACCAAATTTCCAAGCAGAACCGCCTGGGAGTCAGGTGAGGTCTTAAATGCATCTACAATAGAACTCTACACAAAACGTTCGAAAACAGAATTGGATCAGGAGTCTTTTCCAGTTGACCTTTGTATCTTGACCTTTGTATCTCCAAGTGTCTGCCGGATCACTTTAGTGTTTTTCAAGCAGAAATTACAGCCATTCGTGAAGCCGCGGCCTGGTTTTCAATTAACTCAATAGACTGTAGCGCTGTTGTTTTATATATAGACTGCCAAGCTGCAATAAAAGTCTTGTAATCGCCAACGATACGATACAATGTGGTAAAGCGATGCCGCGAATCTCTCAACAAAATTGCTGTCAGGTGCAACGTATCCCTGTGCTGGGTTCCATGCCACAGAGATATAAGAGGCAACTACAGAGCCGACGAACTAGCTAGAGAAAGTGCTAATGCTAACCCGACTCATACAACCGAACCGGCATCACCCATAAACTCGAGAAGTTGCACCTGAACATCGAAGCTATCACAATGGTAAACAACAACATCGGTACATGTCTCTCCTCCAAACAAATCTGGCCAGAGCTTAATCGTAGGAAAACAAAGAGATTGATCTCTTTCAATGGCCTCACAGTCCACTGTCTGGTAGAGCGACATGCAAGAAGACTTGGCGCTCCCTCCAACGATTTCTGCAGAAGCTGCAGGGATGAGGAGCAAGAAGAGGCCATGGTACCCGCCCTATCGAAATTGAGAAGGAGTGCTTAAGGTGAATATTTCTTTGATGATCTAAATCATCTAGCGCGGCTCGATTTAAAGGGGATTGTGAACTTTATCTCCGGGTCAAACTTGGCTACACGCCTAATTGTGAATCACAAAATCCATCCTTCCTCCACATGGAAACTCTATGTGGACGAGGGAGCAACCTAAAGTGGAGCGCCGAATATACCATATCACAGCCCCGCAAAATCTTCCCAACAGGACCGACCTAGTGAGGGCTCATACCATTTCGGTTGCCTTTACCTCTCCGCTCGAACCTCGGAATACCGGCTCATTCCAGCCTGGTACGGATTCATACCGCTTCGGTTACGCCTACCTCTCCTCTCCACCCCTTCCATCCTAAAGGCTAATTCCCATCTGGAGTCCAACCAGTATGAGACAACCTTTTCTTCAGGAAGTCTCCCACTGGCCCCCCTCAACCCTGCTGACAGTGGTTCATACCGAAACGTTTACCCCCAGCTTCCATTACCATCGGGTAGGTCTTCAACTTCTCTCCACAATTTTCAACGGTCTTCAGTTTTTAGCGAGGAAGGTATTCTCTTCCTTTTGATTGTCTTACGTTACGCCCACAATCCGGGGAGAACAAATTCATTTTTGTTTCGTCACTCTACTGGATATTTCGCCATTTTTTTACTCCCTCTGGTCCGTTTCAACTTCGATGGCTTTGAATAATAGCTTTTCGGGACTTTCGGCAAAGGGATTCTTCTTTATTTTTGGATTTTTGCTTCATTAAAATTGAAGACTAGTGCAGTGCGAATGATTTTGCTTGAAATTAATTAAGAGTTAGAGTATACGCAATAGTCACAAAAAAAGCGAACTTGTAAGAAGAAAAGACTGTAAGCTGAAAAATATAAATTTTTTTTACATTTACATTTTCCATCTCACAAAAATTCTTTTTGAACCTCAAAAAAAAAAAAAAATTAAGGAGTAAAAATGATTTTGCTTCATTTATACAAACAAAAGATTCTTTATCGCAAACAATTGAACATTTGATAATTTTTTGACCCACCTTAATGCTTCAACTAAAACTAATGAAAAAGTAACAATTGTGTTATTTAAGGAATCCCGAAAAAAGGTGGAATAGGGCATTCAAAAGAGAATTCTCAGAAAAGACTATAATTTTGAGACTAAATTTTAATTAAATGTTCGTTTCTTAATATAACAAATACTAACATTTTTTTCATACTCACTTATGAACGCAAGAAGATTCTAGGTCTCAATTAGTCAAGGTTTTATAACACCTGAAGATTTGCAATAAACCTAACTTAACCATTAACTGAAACTATGTCTCCATCGGACATTAAACCGCGATGAGAATAAATCTTCAACTAAAATAAATAGAATGGCGCCGCAGCTCATCGGGCTTCATCGGACTGACACATTGGTCAATTCAATGGGGGAAAAAATTGAGAAATAAAGAATTATCATTGGGGCTTTATACTATGTTTCCACCAGCAATAATACGAGGATTAGTGGAAGACGATTAATAATAAATCCCAAAGTGGTTCCCAGACAAATATAAGATTTAGACATGCGTACCTTTTTTCCTACACTCGTTGGTTAGCATCATTGACAAATACGTTGAGAACAGGGATTTCACTCTAGCATCATTCCTTGACGTTAAAGGAGCCTTCAACAATGCCAGAACAGAAGCTTTTACAGCTGCTTTTCTTAAGCTGAAGATTGACAATTATCTCTGCAATTGGATCGATGAAATGCTTAAAAGCAGGCTCGACCACGCCGAGCTGGGATTGTCTAGCCTACATGGTCAAGTGCAAAGGCACCCCAGAGAGCGGGGTATTATCGCACTAATATGGCTCCTCAAAGTTAATGAACTACTCTCGATGGAGGAAAACGGCCTTAAGGTTATAGCTTATGCTGACGATATTGTGATAGCGGTAACAGGCAAGTTCCTCCCCACTATTAGGGACGTAATGCAATTCGCCCTTAACAAATTAGCTAGGGGGACAGATAATGTCGGTCTTTGAATGAACCCGGCAAAGACTGAACTATCACTGTTCACAAGAAAGCATAAAATACCTCCCATAACTCCACCAACACTGAAAGGCGTTGAGCTGACACTTGCAGATCATGCTAGATACCTAGGGCTTATATAAGACAAGAAACTCAGTTGGAAACTAAATAAAGGAAGGCCTTTATCACCCTGCACTCCTGCAGAAAAATCCTATGCCCAAACTGGGGACTTCAACCCAGAATTGTGCACTGGACATACACGGCAGTCGTTAGGCCCATGCTTATGTACGGGCCTTACGACTATGGTGGAAGGCACTTGACAAGAGTAAAATTGTTACATTAGAGAAAGTTCAAAGACTATCCTGTTTTTACATCAAAGGTGCTCTTAGAACAAATTCTTCGGCTGCGCTTGACATAATGCTTAACCTTCTTCCCGTTGACATCTTCGGTAAAGTAAAGGCAAAAGCAATCCTCGCAATTGGTTCGTGACAACATGGGACATGCTAGCATCCTGAATGGCCACGATACCCCATCATTGGTAACTCGGACTACGATGCCCACACTTCAACTTCAATGTCAAATTCAAGACCAAATTTCCAAGCAGAACCGCCTGGGAGTCAGGTGAGGTCTTAAATGGATCTACAATAGAACTCTACACAAAACGATCGAAAACAGAATTGGATCAGGAGTCTTTTCCAGTTGACCTTTGTATCTTGACCTTTGTATCTCCAAGTGTCTGCCGGATCACTTTAGTGTTTTTCAAGCAGAAATTACAGCCATTCGTGAAGCCGCGGCCTGGTTTTCAATTAACTCAATAGACTGTAGCGCTGTTGTTTTATATATAGACTGCCAAGCTGCAATAAAAGTCTTGTAATCGCCAACGATACGATACAATGTGGTAAAGCGATGCCGCGAATCTCTCAACAAAATTGCTGTCAGGTGCAACGTATCCCTGTGCTGGGTTCTATGCCACAGAGATATAAGAGGCAACTACAGAGCCGACGAACTAGCTAGAGAAAGTGCTAATGCTAACCCGACTCATACAACCAAACCGGCATCACCCATAAACTCGAGAAGTTGCACCTGAACATCGAAGCTATCACAATGGTAAACAATAACATCGGTACATGTCTCTCCTCCAAACAAATCTGGCCAGAGCTTAATCGTAGGAAAACAAAGAGATTGATCTCTTTCAATGGCCTCACAGGCCACTGTCTGGTAGAGCGACATGCAAGAAGACTTGGCGCTCCCTTCAACGATTTCTGCAGAAGCTGCAGGGATGAGGAGCAAGAAGAGGCCATGGTACCCGCCCTATCGAAATTGAGAAGGAGTGCTTAAGGTGAATATTTCTTTGATGATCTAAATCATCTAGCGCGGCTCGATTTAAAGGGGATTGTGAACTTTATCTCCGGGTCAAACTTGGCTACACGCCTTATTGTGAATCACAAAATCCATCCTTCCTCCACATGGAAACTCTATGTGGACGAGGGAGCAACCTAAAGTGGAGCGCCGAATATACCATATCACAGCCCCCGCAAAATCTTCCCAACAGGACCGACCTAGTGAGGGCTCATACCATTTCGGTTGCCTTTACCTCTCCGCTCGAACCTCGGAACACCGGCTCATTCCAGCCTGGTACGGATTCATACCGCTTCGGTTACGCCTACCTCTCCTCTCCACCCCTTCCATCCTAAAGGCTAATTCCCATCTGGAGTCCAACCAGTATGAGACAACCTTTTCTTCAGGAAGTCTCCCACTGGCCCCCCTCAACCCTGCTGACAGTGGTTCATACCGAAACGTTTACCCCCAGCTTCCATTACCATCGGGTAGGTCTTCAACTTCTCTCCACAATTTTCAACGGTCTTCAGTTTTTAGCGAGGAAGGTATTCTCTTCCTTTTGATTGTCTTACGTTACGCCCACAATCAGGGGAGAACAAATTCATTTTTGTTTCGTCACTCTACTGGATATTTCGCCATTTTTTTACTCCCTCTGGTCCGTTTCAACTTCGATGGCTTTGAATAATAGCTTTTCGGGACTTTCGGCAAAGGGATTCTTCTTTATTTTTGGATTTTTGCTTCATTAAAATTGAAGACTAGTGCAGTGCGAATGATTTTGCTTGAAATTAACCCTTAGAGCTAGAGTATACGCAATAGTCACAAGAAAAGCGAACGTGTAAGAAGAAAAGACTGTAAGCTGAAAAATATAAATTTTTTTTACATTTACATTTTCCATCTCACAAAAATTCTTTTTGAACCTCAAAAAAAAAAAAAAAAAAATTAAGGAGTAAAAATGATTTTGCTTCATTTATACAAACAAAAGATTCTTTATCGCAAACAATTGAACATTTGATAATTTTTTGACCCACCTTAATGCTTCAACTAAAACTAATGAAAAAGTAACAATTGTGTTATTTAAGGAATCCCGAAAAAAGGTGGAATAGGGCATTCAAAAGAGAATTCTCAGAAAAGACTATAATTTTGAGACTAAATTTTAATTAAATGTTCGTTTCTTAATATAACAAATACTAACATTTTTTTCATACTCACTTATGAACGCAAGAAGATTCTAGGTCTCAATTAGTCAAGGTTTTATAACACCTGAAGATTTGCAATAAACCTAACTTAACCATTAACTGAAACTATGTCTCCATCGGACATTAAACCGCGATGAGAATAAATCTTCAACTAAAATAAATAGAATGGCGCCGCAGCTCATCGGGCTTTATCGGGCTGACACATTGGTCAATTCAATGGGGGAAAAAATTGAGAAATAAAGAATTATCATTGGGGCTTTATACTATGTTTCCACCAGCAATAATACGAGGATTAGCGGAAGACGATTAATAATAAATCCCAAAGTGGTTCCCAGACAAATATAAGATTTAGACATGCGTACATTTTTTCCTACACTCGTTGGTTAGCATCATTGACAAATACGTTGAGAACAGGGATTTCACTCTAGCATCATTCCTTGACGTTAAAGGAGCCTTCAACAATGCCAGAACAGAAGCTTTTACAGCTGCACTTCTTAAGCTGAAGATTGACAATTATCTCTGCAATTGGATCGATGAAATGCTTAAAAGCAGGCTCGACCACGCCGAGCTGGGATTGTCTAGCCTACATGGTCAAGTGCAAAGGCACCCCAGAGAGCGGGGTATTATCGCACTAATATGGCTCCTCAAAGTTAATGAACTACTCTCGATGGAGGAAAACGGCCTTAAGGTTATAGCTTATGCTGACGATATTGTGATAGCGGTAACAGGCAAGTTCCTCCCCACTATTAGGGACGTAATGCAATTCGCCCTTAACGAATTAGCTAGGGGGACAGATAATGTCGGTCTTTGAATGAACCCGGCAAAGACTGAACTATCACTGTTCACAAGAAAGCATAAAATACCTCCCATAACTCCACCAACACTGAAAGGCGTTGAGCTGACACTTGCAGATCATGCTAGATACCTAGGGCTTATATAAGACAAGAAACTCAGTTGGAAACTAAATAAAGGAAGGCCTTTATCACCCTGCACTCCTGCAGAAAAATCCTATGCCCAAACTGGGGACTTCAACCCAGAATTGTGCACTGGACATACACGGCAGTCGTTAGGCCCATACTTATGTACGGGCCTTACGACTATCGTGGAAGGCACTTGACAAGAGTAAAATTGTTACATTAGAGAAAGTTCAAAGACTATCCTGTTTTTACATCAAAGGTGCTCTTAGAACAAATTCTTCGGCTGCGCTTGACATAATGCTTAACCTTCTTCCCGTTGACATCTTCGGTAAAGTAAAGGCAAAAGCAATCCTCGCAATTGGTTCGTGACAACATGGGACATGCTAGCATCCTGAATGGCCACGATACCCCATCATTGGTAACTCGGACTACGATGCCCACACTTCAACTTCAATGTCAAATTCAAGACCAAATTTCCAAGCAGAACCGCCTGGGAGTCAGGTGAGGTCTTAAATGCATCTACAATAGAACTCTACACAAAACGTTCGAAAACAGAATTGGATCAGGAGTCTTTTCCAGTTGACCTTTGTATCTTGACCTTTGTATCTCCAAGTGTCTGCCGGATCACTTTAGTGTTTTTCAAGCAGAAATTACAGCCATTCGTGAAGCCGCGGCCTGGTTTTCAATTAACTCAATAGACTGTAGCGCTGTTGTTTTATATATAGACTGCCAAGCTGCAATAAAAGTCTTGTAATCGCCAACGATACGATACAATGTGGTAAAGCGATGCCGCGAATCTCTCAACAAAATTGCTGTCAGGTGCAACGTATCCCTGTGCTGGGTTCCATGCCACAGAGATATAAGAGGCAACTACAGAGCCGACGAACTAGCTAGAGAAAGTGCTAATGCTAACCCGACTCATACAACCGAACCGGCATCACCCATAAACTCGAGAAGTTGCACCTGAACATCGAAGCTATCACAATGGTAAACAACAACATCGGTACATGTCTCTCCTCCAAACAAATCTGGCCAGAGCTTAATCGTAGGAAAACAAAGAGATTGATCTCTTTCAATGGCCTCACAGTCCACTGTCTGGTAGAGCGACATGCAAGAAGACTTGGCGCTCCCTCCAACGATTTCTGCAGAAGCTGCAGGGATGAGGAGCAAGAAGAGGCCATGGTACCCGCCCTATCGAAATTGAGAAGGAGTGCTTAAGGTGAATATTTCTTTGATGATCTAAATCATCTAGCGCGGCTCGATTTAAAGGGGATTGTGAACTTTATCTCCGGGTCAAACTTGGCTACACGCCTAATTGTGAATCACAAAATCCATCCTTCCTCCACATGGAAACTCTATGTGGACGAGGGAGCAACCTAAAGTGGAGCGCCGAATATACCATATCACAGCCCCGCAAAATCTTCCCAACAGGACCGACCTAGTGAGGGCTCATACCATTTCGGTTGCCTTTACCTCTCCGCTCGAACCTCGGAATACCGGCTCATTCCAGCCTGGTACGGATTCATACCGCTTCGGTTACGCCTACCTCTCCTCTCCACCCCTTCCATCCTAAAGGCTAATTCCCATCTGGAGTCCAACCAGTATGAGACAACCTTTTCTTCAGGAAGTCTCCCACTGGCCCCCCTCAACCCTGCTGACAGTGGTTCATACCGAAACGTTTACCCCCAGCTTCCATTACCATCGGGTAGGTCTTCAACTTCTCTCCACAATTTTCAACGGTCTTCAGTTTTTAGCGAGGAAGGTATTCTCTTCCTTTTGATTGTCTTACGTTACGCCCACAATCCGGGGAGAACAAATTCATTTTTGTTTCGTCACTCTACTGGATATTTCGCCATTTTTTTACTCCCTCTGGTCCGTTTCAACTTCGATGGCTTTGAATAATAGCTTTTCGGGACTTTCGGCAAAGGGATTCTTCTTTATTTTTGGATTTTTGCTTCATTAAAATTGAAGACTAGTGCAGTGCGAATGATTTTGCTTGAAATTAATTAAGAGTTAGAGTATACGCAATAGTCACAAAAAAAGCGAACTTGTAAGAAGAAAAGACTGTAAGCTGAAAAATATAAATTTTTTTTACATTTACATTTTCCATCTCACAAAAATTCTTTTTGAACCTCAAAAAAAAAAAAAAATTAAGGAGTAAAAATGATTTTGCTTCATTTATACAAACAAAAGATTCTTTATCGCAAACAATTGAACATTTGATAATTTTTTGACCCACCTTAATGCTTCAACTAAAACTAATGAAAAAGTAACAATTGTGTTATTTAAGGAATCCCGAAAAAAGGTGGAATAGGGCATTCAAAAGAGAATTCTCAGAAAAGACTATAATTTTGAGACTAAATTTTAATTAAATGTTCGTTTCTTAATATAACAAATACTAACATTTTTTTCATACTCACTTATGAACGCAAGAAGATTCTAGGTCTCAATTAGTCAAGGTTTTATAACACCTGAAGATTTGCAATAAACCTAACTTAACCATTAACTGAAACTATGTCTCCATCGGACATTAAACCGCGATGAGAATAAATCTTCAACTAAAATAAATAGAATGGCGCCGCAGCTCATCGGGCTTCATCGGACTGACACATTGGTCAATTCAATGGGGGAAAAAATTGAGAAATAAAGAATTATCATTGGGGCTTTATACTATGTTTCCACCAGCAATAATACGAGGATTAGTGGAAGACGATTAATAATAAATCCCAAAGTGGTTCCCAGACAAATATAAGATTTAGACATGCGTACCTTTTTTCCTACACTCGTTGGTTAGCATCATTGACAAATACGTTGAGAACAGGGATTTCACTCTAGCATCATTCCTTGACGTTAAAGGAGCCTTCAACAATGCCAGAACAGAAGCTTTTACAGCTGCTTTTCTTAAGCTGAAGATTGACAATTATCTCTGCAATTGGATCGATGAAATGCTTAAAAGCAGGCTCGACCACGCCGAGCTGGGATTGTCTAGCCTACATGGTCAAGTGCAAAGGCACCCCAGAGAGCGGGGTATTATCGCACTAATATGGCTCCTCAAAGTTAATGAACTACTCTCGATGGAGGAAAACGGCCTTAAGGTTATAGCTTATGCTGACGATATTGTGATAGCGGTAACAGGCAAGTTCCTCCCCACTATTAGGGACGTAATGCAATTCGCCCTTAACAAATTAGCTAGGGGGACAGATAATGTCGGTCTTTGAATGAACCCGGCAAAGACTGAACTATCACTGTTCACAAGAAAGCATAAAATACCTCCCATAACTCCACCAACACTGAAAGGCGTTGAGCTGACACTTGCAGATCATGCTAGATACCTAGGGCTTATATAAGACAAGAAACTCAGTTGGAAACTAAATAAAGGAAGGCCTTTATCACCCTGCACTCCTGCAGAAAAATCCTATGCCCAAACTGGGGACTTCAACCCAGAATTGTGCACTGGACATACACGGCAGTCGTTAGGCCCATGCTTATGTACGGGCCTTACGACTATGGTGGAAGGCACTTGACAAGAGTAAAATTGTTACATTAGAGAAAGTTCAAAGACTATCCTGTTTTTACATCAAAGGTGCTCTTAGAACAAATTCTTCGGCTGCGCTTGACATAATGCTTAACCTTCTTCCCGTTGACATCTTCGGTAAAGTAAAGGCAAAAGCAATCCTCGCAATTGGTTCGTGACAACATGGGACATGCTAGCATCCTGAATGGCCACGATACCCCATCATTGGTAACTCGGACTACGATGCCCACACTTCAACTTCAATGTCAAATTCAAGACCAAATTTCCAAGCAGAACCGCCTGGGAGTCAGGTGAGGTCTTAAATGGATCTACAATAGAACTCTACACAAAACGATCGAAAACAGAATTGGATCAGGAGTCTTTTCCAGTTGACCTTTGTATCTTGACCTTTGTATCTCCAAGTGTCTGCCGGATCACTTTAGTGTTTTTCAAGCAGAAATTACAGCCATTCGTGAAGCCGCGGCCTGGTTTTCAATTAACTCAATAGACTGTAGCGCTGTTGTTTTATATATAGACTGCCAAGCTGCAATAAAAGTCTTGTAATCGCCAACGATACGATACAATGTGGTAAAGCGATGCCGCGAATCTCTCAACAAAATTGCTGTCAGGTGCAACGTATCCCTGTGCTGGGTTCCATGCCACAGAGATATAAGAGGCAACTACAGAGCCGACGAACTAGCTAGAGAAAGTGCTAATGCTAACCCGACTCATACAACCGAACCGGCATCACCCATAAACTCGAGAAGTTGCACCTGAACATCGAAGCTATCACAATGGTAAACAACAACATCGGTACATGTCTCTCCTCCAAACAAATCTGGCCAGAGCTTAATCGTAGGAAAACAAAGAGATTGATCTCTTTCAATGGCCTCACAGTCCACTGTCTGGTAGAGCGACATGCAAGAAGACTTGGCGCTCCCTCCAACGATTTCTGCAGAAGCTGCAGGGATGAGGAGCAAGAAGAGGCCATGGTACCCGCCCTATCGAAATTGAGAAGGAGTGCTTAAGGTGAATATTTCTTTGATGATCTAAATCATCTAGCGCGGCTCGATTTAAAGGGGATTGTGAACTTTATCTCCGGGTCAAACTTGGCTACACGCCTAATTGTGAATCACAAAATCCATCCTTCCTCCACATGGAAACTCTATGTGGACGAGGGAGCAACCTAAAGTGGAGCGCCGAATATACCATATCACAGCCCCGCAAAATCTTCCCAACAGGACCGACCTAGTGAGGGCTCATACCATTTCGGTTGCCTTTACCTCTCCGCTCGAACCTCGGAATACCGGCTCATTCCAGCCTGGTACGGATTCATACCGCTTCGGTTACGCCTACCTCTCCTCTCCACCCCTTCCATCCTAAAGGCTAATTCCCATCTGGAGTCCAACCAGTATGAGACAACCTTTTCTTCAGGAAGTCTCCCACTGGCCCCCCTCAACCCTGCTGACAGTGGTTCATACCGAAACGTTTACCCCCAGCTTCCATTACCATCGGGTAGGTCTTCAACTTCTCTCCACAATTTTCAACGGTCTTCAGTTTTTAGCGAGGAAGGTATTCTCTTCCTTTTGATTGTCTTACGTTACGCCCACAATCAGGGGAGAACAAATTCATTTTTGTTTCGTCACTCTACTGGATATTTCGCCATTTTTTTACTCCCTCTGGTCCGTTTCAACTTCGATGGCTTTGAATAATAGCTTTTCGGGACTTTCGGCAAAGGGATTCTTCTTTATTTTTGGATTTTTGCTTCATTAAAATTGAAGACTAGTGCAGTGCGAATGATTTTGCTTGAAATTAACCCTTAGAGCTAGAGTATACGCAATAGTCACAAGAAAAGCGAACGTGTAAGAAGAAAAGACTGTAAGCTGAAAAATATAAATTTTTTTTACATTTACATTTTCCATCTCACAAAAATTCTTTTTGAACCTCAAAAAAAAAAAAAAAAAAAAATTAAGGAGTAAAAATGATTTTGCTTCATTTATACAAACAAAAGATTCTTTATCGCAAACAATTGAACATTTGATAATTTTTTGACCCACCTTAATGCTTCAACTAAAACTAATGAAAAAGTAACAATTGTGTTATTTAAGGAATCCCGAAAAAAGGTGGAATAGGGCATTCAAAAGAGAATTCTCAGAAAAGACTATAATTTTGAGACTAAATTTTAATTAAATGTTCGTTTCTTAATATAACAAATACTAACATTTTTTTCATACTCACTTATGAACGCAAGAAGATTCTAGGTCTCAATTAGTCAAGGTTTTATAACACCTGAAGATTTGCAATAAACCTAACTTAACCATTAACTGAAACTATGTCTCCATCGGACATTAAACCGCGATGAGAATAAATCTTCAACTAAAATAAATAGAATGGCGCCGCAGCTCATCGGGCTTTATCGGGCTGACACATTGGTCAATTCAATGGGGGAAAAAATTGAGAAATAAAGAATTATCATTGGGGCTTTATACTATGTTTCCACCAGCAATAATACGAGGATTAGCGGAAGACGATTAATAATAAATCCCAAAGTGGTTCCCAGACAAATATAAGATTTAGACATGCGTACCTTTTTTCTGTCATTTTGGCTTTCAAAAGAAAGTGGCGATGTCATTTTCCACAAGCGAAAAAAGATTTCCTTTTTAAAAATCCCAATAGAAATAGTAATTCTGACAGATCTGTCATACATGGACAGTTGCAGTGTCCTTTCTCGATTCTCAAACTGTTAAAGGGGTGTTCGAAAAGGGTTAAAAGAGGTTTGAGAAAAGGTTGAATGAGATTAAGAAACCGGGCACAATGTGTATCTGTGTCTGTCGCTGTGTCTCGCTTCATTTAAACGCTTCACCTAAACTCAGAGACACAGGGAGATACACATTGTGTTGCTATATACGTGTTCCCGTATGCTTACCTGCGAGACACAGACACAGATACTAATTGCGTCCCAGCTATAACATTGACATAATATTCAGGGTTATTTGTAATAGGTCGTATTCGCGTTAAGGGGTGATAGGGAAGGTCAAAAAATAGATTTTGTTATGTAAAGTTTTTTTTCAAACCCTAAGCTATAACATTATCGAAAATTATAAGCGTTCTGGGAAAAAAAATTTTAGAAAAAAATTTTAGAAAAAAATTATATTAAATTATGTTTAATTACATTTATATTTATTTATTAAATTATATTAAATTATATTTAATTTAATATAATTATATTAAATATTCGTAAAATATCTACATATTTTTAGCTTTCATTTTAGGTATAAAACTTAGTTATAGCTTGAGTACTTGGACAGTAAAACTATGACTAAACAATGCGACATCCAATTTTCGAATCACGCCAAGGCTCTCCTTCCTTTCCCTTCCTTACCAAGGATAGATATAAATTCTTGAAGGGAATTGTGTAAAACAAATACAAAAGGGATATTGAAGTACTAAAAGTACTAAAAAACTACACACACAGGCACAATTAACCGGCCACTGCTCTTATTGTTGAGAAGTTGCACCTCGAGCTAAAGCACTCTATCTATTTACTTTTCTTAAAAACACCAAATTAAGTTATCTACGTAATTTGGAGTGAGAAGGTAATTTTTTTTCTTATGATATTTTTGGTTGTCCATTTGAGATCAATAGCGGGTATTGCTTCCCTAGCTCTGATAACATCTTGTTACCTTCCAGGGACATTTGTTTTGGACAAATAGGAGTTTGAGGGATATTGTCCTACTCTTTTGCCGCAGCCGTTTTGAGCTCTCGAAATGTGCTAAGTATACATATGTATTCGTTCTCTAATGCGTCTTTTAAGCTCATCCCAGTTGTGTTCAATGGGATTAAGGCATGGATTACATGCTGGCCATGGCAATGTTTGAATGCAGACATCACTAATAGGGCCCATACACTACACATGCCTGCATGCACAAACACAAAAATGCGCAAACACTCTTTCCCCACACACTACGCATACAAACTGTACAATATTCAGTCGTGTGTTCACCGCTGAACAGAACACTTTTAAAAATGTCAAGCTCCGACACAGCTGCTGCGGCAATATTGATTGCTTTAGCAATATGCGGATCGAAAAGAATTTATTTTCGGTGTCACTTTTCCTCGGCCGGCAGCCGGATCGATTTCTTTCAATTTTGCTATCATTTTCTCGTATGCACTAGCTTTTAACACCCGGTTGCAATAGTCGTCACTTTTGACCCGCCACAAAACCGGGAGGGTTTGGTAGAGTTCCAAAAATTCGGTCCAAAATTTTTTATTCATCTGCGACATTTTTGAACAACAAAATTTGACGCAAAAGCAAAAAAAAGATTCAACAAGAAACGAAATTTCAATGTTATCTTGTCTCCAGACGTCCGCTTCTGTCAGAATCATCCCTCGACTGAGTAAATGTAGCACACACACCACTCATGCTTGCATGCACATACAAGAAAATATCAAAATTTTTTGATATTGCTCATACCGCTTGCACAAACACACAGTTCACACCATACACTGTCAGTTTGCATGCGCAAGCACTGTATGCGCATGCAGGCATGTGTAATGTATGGGGCCTATTAGATATTGGATGACACTTCCGGCAACGTGAGCTGTTGTATTATCTTGCATAAAAACAAAATTGTCCCCAACCAATGGCGCGAATGGAACCACATGTTCTTTTAGAACCTTTTCCACGTACCAGGCCACCGTTAAACTTCTCTTTCAAAAACCACTAGTTCCGTACTAGCTTCGTTAGTAATACCGCCCCACACCATAACTGAGTCCCCTTGATAGCCCACCGTTTCGACTACTGCACATGGAGCGAAACGTTCGCTTGGGCGCCGGTAGACACGTTGCCGTCCATCTGGACCTCTTAAAGCAATTTTACTCTCATCTGAGAACAACATATTCTTTCATTGGTCCACAGTCCAATTACAATGGTCTCTGGCAAAGTGTAGTCTGGCTCTACGCTGCTGTGCGAGTAGTTCAGGAGCGCAGCTAATGCCCTGCTTTCTTTTTTCGCAATTAAGTTTCAATAACCTTGTTATAAATAATAATTATCATTATAGTAATAACAAACCTGCAGAAATCCAATCTCCTTGCAGGATCATCTTCCTTAGTCGCATGCACAGGTATGTAGTGATAAAGATATAATCGTTCACTGTGTACAGTGAGCCACATTTTTCACTGTATTCAGACCATACGTGCAGCAATTAAACGGGTTGAAGTCGCGGTAGATCTTCAACGATGTTCATCAAAATTAATTACAAAAAAAGTCGCTGCAAGCTTGCAAACAACAACGTGGAAGCATGCGGTCCAAAATAGTCAGAAGTTGTTAGGCGATAAGAAAAGATAATAATAAGAAAGAAGCAAATACCTTTGAAATCGCTTCAAAGCCTTTCGAATCACTTCAAAACCTTTAAAATCACTTCAAAGCGTTTAATAAGGCTGAATTAGAGGAATAGCTAAGGAACAATTTTAGAACATGAATGCTTAAAAAGAACGGTAAAGCGGTAAAATGAACAAATACTTCGTTGCATAACAATCAGCTACGATGTCATACATACGTTGACAAACGAAGCCATTCAAATAAATTATTACATGTAAAACCTCATTCAAGAATAGGGTGTCTCAATGTTTAATCAAAGCTTTGCTGTCCAAGTGCTCAAGCTATAACTAAGTGTTACACCTCAAATGAAAGCTAAAAATATGTAGATATTTTACAAAAATATTGCACAATAATTTTTCAAACTATTTCAGAGAAAACTGGCTTTATTTTTAAAAACTATTTTTTTAAGATTTTTTTTTTCAAAGTGCTTATAATTTTCGATAATGTTATAACTTATTATGAACAACCATGATATAGTCTAACATCAAATATAAAAAAAAATTAATCGGATTCGATTTTTTTACGCATTTTCAAATGGACAAAAACGCAAGGATTTAAAACTATTAAATTTCGAATAACTGGTGCCTCCGCTTATACACAGCCTGCGATGAGACCGCTTGTGCTGCTGTTTGGTACTGGTGTAACGTTGCTGAAGCAGCATTCCCCATTTGAATTATCCGTGGACAGTGTTTCCAAATTTTGCCACGGGTACCAAACAGGGCGAGTTTCCAGTTGCCTGAATGGGAGCATCATGGGGCCATAAGCCGAGGCATCAACCAGCAGTCCATATATATTATATCAATGGAGATCACTGAGGAGATTTTTTTTGAATCGCTTGCCGAGAGGATTTAAATTGGTATAGTTATACTATAGTTATATGGTGACAACAAATAAAAGGCATGCAGGAATCGCTGAATGCATCCATCGATTCACTTTATGAACACACTCGATCGATTCACTAAACGAATACACGCAACTGTCATTCCAGTCAGCTGACATATTCCAAGTTCGAATTTCGATTTCCCCTCCATGGAATTCAGCGGAAGAGTACCAATGGAAAATTACCAAAGGGGAAGTATGGAACGTATCAGAAGGTGCTTGGTTTTGTTTAAAAACACTGGTGACAGGCTCGTATAAAATAAATAAATAGAGTGGCGCAACAGCTCGAGGTGAACCGCCAACTTCTCAACAATGCATGCTGTGCGTGCTGATTTCTTCACATACAAGGGGACATACAATTTTTTGCCGAATCCGAACGGCACTTTGAGAAGTTTTTCAAGACAATTGATACTCTCGGAGGGCTTGCCAACCTCGCGGGCCGTGAAAAAGAAGAAGTCTTTTTTTTTTTCAGGTGACGATGGCAGGATTCGAACCTAGACCTCCGGCGTAGTAAGCACACACACTATCCACTACGCCACGGCACCCCACAGGCACGTATGGGACAGTGATATTTTAAACGTTGACTTGTGAAAATCGGTAATAAAGTAAAAAGTGATTCAATTGAAATAAAGTGTTGAATTCTAAGTAGTAAAGTGGAATAACAGTGTGATTTGAATTTAAATCAGTTTGTTTTTAATTGATAAATAAAGTGTTTCATTGTGAAATTATAAAAGTGAAATTGAGTTTTATTTGACGAACCCCAGGCCGAAAACACTACACTATGTTTCCACCAAGAATAATACGACGATTCGCGAAAGCCGATTCATAGTGAATTCCAAAGTGGTTCCCCCAGACAAATATAAGATTTATTTGACATGTGCACTTTTTCTCTGTGATTTTTTCTGTAATTTTCCATTGTAAAAATTCCAAAAGAGATTTTAACGGTTTGACGTATACTGGTTTTTTCGAATGCGGGATGCCAAACAAAACTCCTTTTTATATGGAAAACGAGCAAATTTTACACATAATCGCAAATAACTATTTGAGAAATGCAATCCTGTGCTTCAATGAACGCGAAAGCTGGAGACTTGATCAGCTTCCCTAGGTAGGGCTAAAAATATTTTAGTTATAAAACACGGAAAGAATAAAAAAAGTGTTGTTTGTGTTGTAAAAACAGTGCATACGACCACAAAAGGGTACACGGACTCAAGGAGATATTATCTTCCGAACACTTTATCGATACTTTGCACTAATAAAATATTAAAATAATTTTTGGGTCATATTTGGTATAGGCACACTCTGGGATGAGTAGTTTATTAATAATTCGCACTTTTACAGAAACTATTGAATTTTTTCACATAAAAACGTGATTTGCTTGGCATCCTGCGGTCGAAAAATGTGAAAGACGTAAGATTTTGACAGCCGTGGTAAAAGGTCTATAGAAATTGTAATTCTGACAGATCTGTCATACGTAGACAGTTTCCGTGTCTTTTCTCGATTCGATTCTCAAACTGTTAAAAAGGTTTCCGACAAGGGTAAAAGTGGTTTGTGAAAAGGGTGATGAATACTATGTTTCCATCCGCAATAATGACAGGCTTAGCGGGAGACGATTAATAATTAATCCCAAAGTGTTTTTACCAGACAAGTGTTTATTTTTATAATTGTTCGTGATCAAGGGGATATAATTACCCTTAAAACGCGTAGCACATCGCGAGCGGAAAAGGTTTGGGGATAGAAAAAGAAAGTAATTCTCGATCCAACACAAGCGCTGATGAGCCAAACATTAAACCCCTGCAAAACTTACCCCCGCAAGTGTTATGCTTTTACGGAGAAAAGCAATAGTATAACCAGCAAAATATTTCATAAAAACATCTGTCATACGTGGACAGTTTCAGCATCCTTTTTCGATTCTCAAACTGTTAAAAATGTGTTCGAAAAGGGTTGGAAGTGGTTTGTGAAAAGGGTGAATAAGATTTATGAGGGGATATATTTTCAATCGCTTGCTGAGACGGTTTAAATTTGTATTATTAAGCGCGTAATTTTTAAAGGATTTAATAAAGATTTATATCAATCGCGGATTAGTGCCCGGTGGAAACATGGTATTAATCGTCTCCCGATAATCCTCGTACTATTGCCGGTGCCGATAAAACGATTGATGTTCTTCGGGTTTTTGTTATCAGCTTAACTCAGAACCCGATTAAAGTGTGCGAAGCGCATCGAATCCCATCCGCTTCGAATTGGTTTATTACAATTTTACAAAAAGAACAGAAGAACTTGCCTTCCAGTTTGCACTTGTAAAAGTGACCGAGCCTTCCACTTAAATACAAAAATCAGACCAATTACGTGTTTCGAGTAAAATCGGGTTCAAAAATGAGTTAAGCGAGCGCAGGCTCATAAGTCCATGGCATCCATGGGCAAAAGTCCATAATGGACTTGTGACCCACTTGGGTGGGTTATAAGTTCACAATTAGTTTAAGGGCTTATAACCCACTCAAAGGTCCACAAAAAATGTCTGTGCACTAATGACCCGATTGTGGTCTTATGGCTCACTGGACCCTACAACATACTAAATTATGTATTTACAACCCCCGCAAAAAATAAGGTTCCATTCAAAAATGATTCTGCACCTCATATTTGAATCATTTGACTACTAGGCCAGGTAGTAAACCTACATTGAGAGAACGTTAACTAAAACAATGCTTCTGATCTTATATAGACAGACATATCCGCTCTCGTCAGTCAAGAATACCAGTGACCTTGCCAAATATTGGGATGGTTATGGTTGGAAGGCTTAGATAAGTAGATAAGTTTGGTAAAAAAATAACTTTATTTACACCCAATGCACACGGTCCCTCAGTTTGCAGCAGCCTCAATAGGTTTTTCAATTCCCCACACGATCTCTTGGAATCAGCCGTAGTTCGGCTCCGTGTTTCAGAAAAACGTTGCCAGCCGTTTGCTGTGGACTAATACCGATGCCATCGTCTGTGATTATAGCACTTGTCGCCGCTGGCACTTTAAACTCTTCCGCAGCAAATTTAAGGACGGCCGTGAATGGAGTTACCTCCGGTACACTAAGCCTAAAATAAGACATTTTATTTTGTGCTAATACTACATGGCAATGGAATACCATAGGGATAGAACTTACACTTTGAATGGCAGTTTAGGATCCGAGGTGAGTGTTATTTTGAACGTGACCTTGGCCAGACTGAAAAATTAGATTCATTATCCAGTCAGTTTGGAATTATTGAACTTACCTCATCGTTAAATTCTTGTTTAGTAGCGGCTTTGAACAAGTGACGTGGACGCTAGAAAAGCAATTTTGCGCACAAATACTTCCTCGTTTGGTGTTGCTTTCAGCCCTTTTATATGCCAAGGAAATAGCCACCGAAAAGGGATATTCTAGTCCTAGGATATTTCTGCTACACAAATGAAAATTTATACCCAAAGCAGTTTCAAATAATTTTTGTTGTTCAATTAAAATTTTGCGTCCTATTCAGACTGCAGCTTATGTAGAACGTTTGACATTTCCTGAATATGTAAACTTTCAAAGTAACTTGCCTGGTTTACAACTCGTACACAGTGGCTGAGTGTACGAGTTGAGAAGAGTTGAAATTTGAACAGAAGTTCTTAAGCTAGATTCACAAACAAGCCTTGACCATAAATTACTGACAACTAGATATTCAACTTCGGGCATGTTAAAGCTTTGTTTACATTTGGCATTTGCTTACAAATGTGAGTAAATTCATCAATTCCTCATTTCCATGCAATTTCGTTTTGGAGCTTTTATATTAGTTGATCACGTAAGGTAAATTGTTGTTGTATCTTCTTACACGTATTCACCGACACGGAAATTTTAAGCTTTATAAAAGCTATAAAGACTCTTACTCTCCAACACCCATTAGGAAAACAAATGGGTGTTGGAGAGTAAGAGGGACGCAAGTTGAATATCTAGTTATTCAGTAATCTAAGCCTCCGGCCCAGGACTTATGGTCAACTTGCTCATCTAATTGCAATGAAACTGAAAAATTCCATATTCCGAGAGATAACGATCTGGATGTTGTCATAGCTGTTCTCGATATTCGTTCGAATGCTATGGGATTTGATGAAATCCAACCTAAATTCGTGCGAAGCACGGCTATATCGCAGCTCTTTTGAAAGTCTCGGATGATCTACGAAATTCTATGGATGACGACTTAGTATCATTCCTTTGTCTCCTTGATGTTTCAAAAGCCTTCGATACAGTCGACAACGCAATTCTTAATCCACAAATTAAGAACACATTTTTATTTTTTCATGCGGCCGCCAAATTAGTAATTGCCTACCTCACCGGCAGGTTGCCTACCTCCAGGCAGTTATTGCAGAAAAAAAATGTGTCACGCTTCCTAGATCTTAAATCGGGTGAATCCCAAGGATCCATACTAGGGATACCCACTTTTGTATATTATCTTTATAAACGATTTGCCAAATGTTGGAAAAAACTCATCAAATCATCATTAGTTAATGATTTTCAAATCTATATGATCAAAAAGCAATAACCTTTTTATAAACCCAAAAGAAAAAAATCAAAATGCATTGTGGTTTACAATAAGCACTTAGACAAAAGTTATTTTCCAATGGTGTATTTAGGTAACGACATTGTCGAATATTTTGAGAACGCTAAGAATTTAGGAATTCTGTTTGGCTCTAAGCCAAGTTGGGACTTCCATGTTCGAACAGTCATCGCCAAGATGTATGCTTCCCTGCGTAGTTTATCGTTGTCCAAAAAAATTGTTAGGCCTTATTTGTTAGGCCAAGGCCTTAATAATGCCGATAGTATCCTACGGCTGCGAAACAAGCTCTGTTATCAGTGCAGATACAAAAAGAAGACTTAATGTCTTCTTATTCCCGAATTCTTACTAGCCGGGCACAATGTGTGTCTGTGTCTGTGTCTGTATCTGTGTCTGTCGCTGTGTCTCGGCACATTTGTCACCTAAAATCAGAGACGAAGCGAGATACGCATTGTGGCGCTATATACGTGTTCCCGTAAGCTGAACTGTGAGACACAGCCACAGACACAGACACAGATACTCATTGTGCCCCAGCTATTATTTTACCGAGATGTACATGTCGCAATACTGAAAGTAAGTTTCTTGCTTATGCCATCAAGCAGTATATCTCACTTCCCATAAAGCCCGTATGACACTTCATTTTTTTCTGTATTTTTTTTTGGAAAAAATCTGAGAGCCAGAGCAGCGCAATTGATTTCGCTTGAAGTTCACCCTTGGAGTGAGTGCACACGCAATAGTCACAAAAAAATCTGTACCTGTCAAAAAAAAAAAAATACGCTGGGAGCTGAAAATTGTGAACATTTTTTAACAGTGTTCACGGGTCTGGGAAAAAAATGTTTTTGTGAGATTTTCGACCTCAAAAGAAACAGATTAAATATTAAACGAGTATAAATTACTTTCCTTTATAAATGTATACAAATCTTATGAACATTTAAATCCAAAACTAAAGCTAGTGAAAACTATATAAAACTTAAGAAAATAAGTGATAATTGTGTTATTTGAGGAAAGCTAATAATAAGGTGGAAAAAGTCATACGACAGAATTATCAGAAAAGTCTTTAATTTTGAAACTAAGTTTCAATGAAATATTATATTACGTTTTAAGAAACAAAAAGCTTTTCTTGCATACCCACTTATGAATGCTAGAAGCTTCTAGCTTTCAAGTGAACAACGCTTACTTACACCTAAAGATTTGCAATAAACTTAACTTAAGCACTAACTTAAACTATCCGCGATTAACATAAAACTTAAATAAAACATACAGAGTTGCGTAACAGCTCGGGGTGAAAAAAGGGCAAACTTATCAATATCTAACATACGCTGTTGTTATAAATAATACAATATTACTTATATATTATAAGAATACAAATTCTTCATATATATCTTTAACTTATTTCCTCTAAATAACGAAATTTAACATACAAATTAAAATTCTGTCCACAAGCAATTAAAAATAATTCTCCTCGTAAATTTCATTCACCCTTTGCACAAATCTCCTTTATGACAGTTTAAACTCAAAAAAGGAGATATAAACTGTGACGTAAAACAGATCTGCCTTTTCTATTGACTTTTTTTTCTGCTCCTGGGAAATGTCATTTTCACTCCCTTTTGAGAGCCATAATGACAACAACATGGTGCTCAAACTCGCATCAAGCTTGTCTTATGTTTGTTCGGTGGACTTTGGAGACGAATTTACCATTTTTTTCACAATAATTATGCATTTCAAAACTTTTGAACAAGTAATCTAGGAGAGGCGGGCACTTACTTCTTACTTCAATAAATCAAAAAGGTATATGCTGCTGTCATCAAAATGGAGAACATTTTAATTTTTACTATTCGTTTTAAAAAAATAAATTCAAAACAGTTTTAAAACAAAATTAATAAAATATGTTTCATTTTGGTGGGGGATATAAAAAGGGAAAAGTCAAAGCCGAAAATGGGAAATTTGCTATATGGGATTTTTTTTATAAAATGCCCCTAGAGCACTGGTTTGCCAAATCGTTTTTTTTCCAGCCCTCATCGGAGTTTGTTTACGCTTTGAAAGCAAAGATAAAAAGATGAAAACATTTTATATCGCATGATTATGCTAAAATTCAATATAGGTGATGCTGTACGATATCCTGAATGGAACCCAAATGTATGTGCCTTTACGCTGCCTTTGCATCAGCATTTATCAGCAATCTACGTCCAAAGTTGTTTCCCATCCGCGATCATACAGGCTTCCAGATTTATGACAATCAATTAAAGTTATTTTAAACGAGAAAATCCCGGAGTAATAGTTTTAAATGGACAGCAAATAAGAACTGCACATTCCTTCGACTGCTTTTTTGTTATTGTAGAGACACAATTTTTGACACGTGAAAAGAATTGGAGTGTCTTGTTTTGGAAAGTTTGCGACATGGACATGTTGCTCGGCTTGGTACAGCCCAAAGGTTGTAGACCGTATGTCCACGACGGCTTTAACACCTGCATGTACAAGAGCAGTTTGTTATATATGCTTGGTTTCGAAAATCTTCCGATAAGCCAATACATTTCCCTGAGCCTAATCTCGAGCTCGTCACGCTTCTTCTTAACGTCTGGTTTTCACCTTAATTTAGCGTCTAGTGTCATTCCTAGATATTTCGCTTCATTTGAATAAGGTATTCGTGCAAAATTTATGAACAGAGGTAAATTGTTAACCCCTCTGTAAGTAAAATTCACATGCTTTGACTTGTTCTCGTTAAGAGCGAGTCGCCAAGTCTTCGTCCAGACACAAATTCCGTCAAATGCTCGTTGGAGGTTTCTCGTTGATGACTCGGCTGATTCACATGTTGCAAGGATGGCCGTATCGTCCGCAATCGTGACCACGACTGTCTTGTGTAGAGCAGGAACAGGGTCGGACCGAGGACGCTTCCCTGGGGTACGCCAGCCCGAATTTGCTTGAAACTCGAGTATTCACTACTACACCTAACACGAAAGAGTCTGCTTTCAAGATAATTTTCCAATATTTTAAGCATGTCTTCCGGCAAGTTTTGCCGTAGCTAATATTTCAAACCTTCGTACCATACCTTGTCGAAGGCTTGCGATACATCCAGGAAAGCACTTGAACTTATTTTTTTCCCTTCTAAGGCTTTTTCAATTTCATGCGTTATTCTGTAGACTTGATCTATTGTGGAATGGTTAGGTCTGAAACCGAATTGATGATCAGGGATCAAACGTCTTTCTGCAATTATTGGTTGTAATCGCTTCAGCAGACGTTTCTCGAATACTTTCGATATTATCGGCAGAAGCGATATGGGCCTATAAGATTTTTTATCATTTGCACATTTCCCCGGCTTTGGAACCATAATGACTTCAGCAACTTTTCATTGCCTTGGAACGTATAGAATTCTAAGAGAAGCGTTTATCATATAAAGTAGCTTGACTTATGCCTTTTTCGGTAGCTCTTTCAAAATTTCGCCTGTTATTCAGTCGTAACCCGGGGCCTTACTATTTTTAAGTTTGCTTATTGTCTGTCGGAGTTCAACTTACGAAACTTTTTTCATTCTAAAGCTATCAGGTTCCACGCTGTTGTTTCGAACGTCACCCAACGGCGGACTGTCGAAAGGCTTAAATGCTTGTTGTAAATGTTCAGCAAACAAATCCGCTTTCCCTTTGTCTTCTTTTGCCCAATCGCCGTTAGCTTTTCTTATTGGTGCCGAGTGAATTATTGGTTTCTTGATAGACTTATCTGCTTTCCACAGCGAGTAGTTTGAGCTCATATCTGCCGACAAGATTTTAAGGTATTCAGTGGTCTTACGATTCTTAAAATCTTGCAACATTTCTTTCAGTTTGTTAGAGTGGTGGTTCAAGAGGGTTTTGTCTGCGGGAGCCCTCGTGCCATCTTCTACGCGCTCTTCTCTTTTCACGAATCAATTCCTTGATTTCGAGCGGATATGTTGTGCGTACATGCCCGTAGGTGCCAACTGCGTTCTTTTGGTACGAAGTGCTGTTCCAAGCAGCGGTCTGAATTGCTTAAATAAATTTGTCAACTGCGGTTTCTAACTCAAAAGGAGTTCTCAATGGCACATTCAAGCCAACACCCTCCTTACAGTTCTTTCTGAAGGCGTCCCAGTTCATGTTTTTGCTAGCTAATCTGGGAGGACTTTCTATTTTCGCCAGTCTTCCACCCTTCTTCAAGATTACTGCTGAGTGGCGTGAGCAAAGATCGTAGCACTCCTCGACTCGCGTAAGGTATTTGGGGTACCCTTTAGCGATGAAGAAGTCGACAAGGTTAGGCTTTTTATTCCTGTTGGTTGGCCAATATGTTGGCTTTCCCGTGGAGAAAAAGTCCACCCTACGTTTCATACTATTTCTGTACAGTAATCTGCCTCTTGTTGAATTGCATCGTGAACCCCAAAAAGTATGCTTCGCGTTAAAGTCACCCCCAATGGTAAAATTGGACCCAATGAAGTCAAACATACAATTAAGATCGTCTTGCACCAGTCCATATCCTGGCGGGAAATAACAAGATGCAATGTTGTAATCTAAGAAGTAAATTTTTACAGAAACTGAACTAATCTGCATAGAGTCTAGCTCAACTTCTGTGTTCTTGAAGTGCTTTATGCAGTTCTTAATATAGAGGGAGGATCCTCCTCTTGAACATGCGAAGGGTGATGTGCGTGATAGTCATTGTAACCTTTAGGTTTGTAAGGTGAGTTTCCGTAATCATGCAAATATCAATATTATTTTTTCGTAGAAATATTTCTAGTTCGTCTATTTAATTAAGAAGGCCATTTGCATTCCATGTTAGTATTTTAAATAACTGTTTCATATTCATGTTCACTTGTAATTTTTTATAAAAAGCCTTATAAAAAAAATAAACAAACGGGTGCTTATGTTTGTTAAGTTTAGATTAGACTGCATGCCATTTTGGCATATTCAATGTATCTAAGAAGAAAAATGCTGGAAATACCTTTCTTTTTACCTCAAATATGCCAAAATGACATGCAGTCTAATCTAAGCTTCAAGCTTGGATTAGAGTGCATGTAATTTTGATATATTTGTCGCAAGCAGAAAAATGTTGCAAATGCTCCTAGCAAATGCTTCTTACATGTTGGTCTTACTGACATGTGTCACAAAGTATATGCTGGCAAGCGTGCAACTGTTGTTAAATAACCTACTGACCAGTTTTTTTTCTCCTCTTTAACCATTTCCTTCTATTATTTGTCTTCATCTTATGTACACACATAAATTTTATATGCAAGAAAACAGTATTTTCTGAAGAAACACTCAATCTTAGATAAGACTATATGCCAATTTGGATATGAAAGTAAAAAAATATTTGCAGCATTTTTCATCTTAAGTAAAATTCATCTTAAGCAAATTTATTAAATATGCCGAAATGCCGGGGACTAAATCATAAATCTACGCGTTGCAATGTAAGTGGTCAGGTATGTGTACAGTGCGATGAAGAAGGTCATTCTTTTAGAACCTACAATAATGCCAAAAAGTGTGTAAGCATAGGTACAAGAAGCAAACAAGTGGCAAATTTTCCACATTTACAACTAAATGCGCTGCGTGTTATTCCAACCTCCATACCAGCAAAATTTTTACTCAACTACGTGAAGCGACATAAATTACAGAATAACAATACAGATACTCTACTTGCGTCCCTCTTGCCCTCTAACGCTCATTTGTTTACTTTTTTATAAAGCCCTTAAAGCTTTAATAAAGCTTTACATTTCAGTGTCAGTGAATACGTGTAAAAAGATAAAACAACGTTTTACTCTACGCGATCAGCTGATGTAAAAGCTCCTGTTATATCTTTAGCCTTAATACTTAGTTTGACTCCATGCGAACGCAGCCCAATAGCAACATGACTAGTAGTCTCACTCTCAAATGTCATTTTTGAATATTGTGGTTATGCATTGCGCGCTTTTTATGAATTATTCCATGAGTCGAGTCATGATTTGTCTGAGTTAAATAAAATATTTTTTGAGTATTAAATCAGTTTTTTAATTGTTGCATACACAATAGTGGTGCCAGAAGTGGGATTCGACTCACTGCATACAAAAATAAACAAAAACTCCAGAACTTCTAGAATCTCTTACAGAGATGTTCGCCACCGCCATACAGAGGGTCATCTCTAATGCGACTCAGAACACCCCGGGTACAACACCGCTACCAGCCCCGCAAAAGGCTTCATATAGTCCACCACCATTTTCAAAAGGTGAGTACAGAGCTTCAGATTCCACCTCAGTGGAGGACTATTTCAAGCGCTTTGACTGGGCGCTCAGCAAGATTGAAGACACGGAACACCACCACTTTGCTCGTGTGCACATGGGCACAGAGCTCAATAATGCCTCAAAACACTTGTAAGTCCGAAAACGCCTGATGAATTAAAATACGATGAGATCAAAAGCACACTCATTCAACAATTTGACGTCGCCAAAAACGAATACGCTGAAAGTATGAAATTCAGGCAAATCACCCAGCACAACGATGAACCAATTGCGAGCTTCGACTTACGTCTGAGACAAGGCGCAGCAAACTGCAACTACGGCTATTTTCTCGACAGAATGCTGACACAGAAACGAAATCCTCTCAAAGAAACCCAAAACTTTTAGCATGGCCTATGATCTCTTCCCAGTTGTATGGGATGTGGGGGCCAACACCAACGCACTCGCTGTAAATTCCTAGAAGCCAAATGCCACAAATGTGGTAAAACAGTACACATATCCAGGGTATGCAGGTCCAAAACGTCACAAATCAGTACCGAAAAATCCTCCTCTCAGCCACCGTCGGAAATTGGAGATGAAAGCAAATATCACAGCACAGTTGGCAAAATTGAAGACGTCAAAGACATCCGACCTTTAATCAGCAGGAAGATGATCACAGCACCGATTGACGGCCGCAGCTTAGGAATGGAACTGGACACCGGTGCCCCATGCGGTATCATCAGCAAGAAAAACCTTCTGTCTATTAAACCTCAATTTGCATTACAGAAAACAGATAGACAGTTCGCTAGCTACACGCACCACAAGATTCACTGCATCGGCCGTTTTCCCGTAAATGTCGCTATAGGAAAAACATCGCGACGGCTTAATCTTTACGTAGTAGACGGCGATTTCGACACCCTCTTGGGAAGGGAGTGGGTAGCTATTTTTGCACATGAAATAAATTTCATTAAGGTATTCTCCACAACGACGGATCAGGTTAACTCCATCACATCGGCGACACCACATCTCACACTTGAACAACAGCACCGCCTTGGCCAACTTTTTAAGCAATATAACAATGTATTCAATAACTCAGCAGGCAAACTCATAGGACCCCCAGCTAAGCTTCACCTTAAACCGGGCGCGTCGCCAATCTTCGTAGGGGCAAGAGAAATTCCTTTTGCTTTGAGATCGTTTATAAGAAGGAAATCGAAGCGAAATTTGCTGCTAGATTTTACATCAAAGTGGACTACTCAACGACCCACATTGTTGTGGGCGTCAACGACCCACGTTGTTGCAAAAAATCAGGCAAAATTCGAATAACTGGGAACTACAAGCCAACCCTCAATCCCAGAATGATCATCGATGAACATTCAATTCCAAAAGCTGAGCACTTGTTTAATTCCATGAAGCGGTCCACCCTTTTTTGTCATCTGGATGTTACAGACGCATATACACACTTACCAATTGATGAGGAATTCAGGCATGCATTTACCCTGAACACACCCACACATGGGTTGATAAGACCGACGCGTGCCGTGTATGGAGCCGCAAATATTCCGGCAATATGGCAGAGGCGCATGGAAGTAGTCTTTCAAAATATTGTAAACGTGAAAAAATTTTTTATGATATTTTTATTCATGCAGACAACTTAAATCAATTGCTGGTGACATTGGATACAATCCTTGAACGAATAAGATCACACGGCCTCCAACTGAACAGAAGCAAATTCGTTTTTGCCACTCATTCTGTGGAATTCTTGGGACACACAATCGACGCACTAGGAGTGCACAAATCTGACAGACATATCAAAGCCTTTACGTTACGGCCCCAAGCTCAAAACGAGAGAAGAAATGCAACTATTCTTTGGAAAACAACGTACTACAGTTCTCTTATCCCAAATCTCACTACCATCGACAGACCATTACGGGAAATGATTCGAGCCGGAAACTTCAGATGGACACCTGAAGCAGAGAGCGCTTACCTCAATATAAAAAGGCTACTAACATCACCATCTGTCTTGATGCTACCGCTTCTCTTGGCCACGGACGCCAGCAAAACAGGTTTAGGTGATGTCCTTTCACATCGTTTAAGTAATGGCTCGCAGAGTCCAGTCGCGTACGCAAGTCGCACAATCAGTGCAACAAACAAAGATATCCCCAAATAGACAAGGAAGCTTTGGCTATCATATGGGCTGTTCAAAAGTTCTTCCTGTACCTATACGCTTGTCACTGGACGCTTATTACAGATCACAAACCTCTATCGCAGATTTTACATCCCCACAAGTCCTTGCCAGTACTTTGCATAAGCCGTATGGCTAATTATGCGGAATTTCTTGGAAATTTTGACTGCGAAGTCATATTTAAGCCAACGAAGTTGAACGCCAATGCGGACTACTGTTCCCGTACACCATTACCACAATCGAGTATAAATAGAATTAATCGCCTCGCATCACACCTAGGCGGAGATGAGGAGTACGATGCTTTTGATAATTTTGTGCTCCGACAAGTTGAGCAACCGCCTCTCAGAGCTGAACAAATCGCAAGAGCAACACAGAAGGACCCAGACTTATGTGAATTTTGAGACTACTTCAATCAGGTAAATGTCTTATCCGAGCAGGATACAAAGCTCCTGAACGTGATTATCGCATCGCTACCAACTGCCTTGTTTTTGAGCATAGAGTCGTCATACCAGAAGTTTTTCGAACCAGAATTCTTAAGAGCCTTCACATAGCACATCTGGGAATAGTTAAAATGAAGGGTCTTGCACGATCATTTGTCTATAGTCCTGGAATCGATTCTAATATCGAAGAGATTGCTGGAACCGAAATTTCGTGAACACCATTGGGTGTATCATAAAGGACCATGGGAGCGTACCACATAGATTATGCCGGGCCGTTTGTGGGAAGGATGATGTTAATCGTCTCGGATGCTTTTAGTAAGTGGCTCGAGGTCAAAGTCACCATCGCAACGACGACCACCGACGACCAACTACAATCGCAATTCTCGATGAGCTGTTTGCATCTTATGGCATCCCGGTTACTGTGGTCTCAGACAATGGACCTAATTTCACCTCGACCGAGTTTAGAACATACTTGCAATATATAGGTGTGAAGTTCCATAAGCTTACAGCACCATATTATCCCTCAACCAATGGCCAGGCGGAGCTTAGTGTCCAAACCGTGAAAGACGTTTTAAGAGCTATGGCTACCACAACGACTTCCCTGCAAAAGAACCTTAATCAGTTCTTGAGGCAGTACAGAAAAGCACCACATTCGACCACGGGTCAGTTACCATGGCAACTCTTTTTAGGCCGGTCGCTGCGTTAACAATTGGACCTCGTAAGGCCAGTGGATCTACAAACCAGAATGACCGAAAGGCAGTTTGCATCGTTTAATCCAACACTCCGCACGTTTAAACCAGGGCAATCGGTATACGTCATCTCAGGAACAAGCCGCCTAGACAAATGGATCCCAGGAACAATCACCTCTAAGCTGGGAGATCTGCACTATGAAGTCGACTATTTCGGAAAACGCCTAAAAAGACACATCGACCAAATCCAATGCCACAAAAGCAGTGTTGGAGAGGGTACCCGACCAGCAGCATCAACACAACCAATGAGGTCATTGAGTCGAATGCACATAGCAACACCAGTGAACCCAGCCACTCTCACAGTATCAGAAGAGGGGAACGCGCCGGTATTCTCTACGGCAACGTAAGCAGCTAGTGATGTAAGGTCTCCTAAAACCAGCCCACTTTCTTCGTCACCTTTAGCCCGGCAGAGTGCTACACCCCCGTAGATGCAGTCTAACGAGCTACTCCAAACTAATGAGTATACAACCCCATCGAGAGTTCCACGAAGAACTGCGAGAGTAAGAAAACCCCGTATACTCTTCTCACCGTAGTGCCACCGCCTATGTACTCGGAGCTAACGAGAGGGGAGAAGAAATGTTATATCTTTGGCCTTAATACTTAATTTGACTCCAAGCGAACGCAGCCCAATAGAAACATGACTAGTTGTCTCACTCTCAAACGTCATTTTTGAATATTGTGGTTATGCATTGCGCGCTTTTTATGAATTATTCCATGAGTCGAGTCATCATTTGTCTGAGTTAAGTAAAATATTGTTTTTGAGTATTAATGCAGTTTTTTAATCGTTACATACACAATAGCTGGGTTGCCGTGGCGTAGTGGTTAGTGTGTGTGCTTACTACGCCGGAGGTCTGGGTTCGAATCCTGCCATCGTCACCTGAAAAAAAAAGAATTATTCTTTTTCACGGTCCCCACCTCCGCGAGGGTTTGACAAGCCCTCCGAGAGTATTAATTGTCTTGAAAAACTTCTCAAAGTGCCGTTCGGATTCGGCACAAAATTGTAGGTTCCCTTGTATTGTATGTAAAGAAATTAACACACCAGCATACATTGTTGAGAAGTTGGCCCTGGTTCACCTCGAGCTGTTGCGCCACTCTATTTATTTATTTATTTATTTATACACAATAGCTCCCAAACGAAATTGAATGGAAAACGCGAAAAGAGATGTATGTTCACTTGTCAAAATCAAACTGTCAATAGAGCTTTTCGCCAAAATGTCACTTGGTATGAACACAAACTTCTTTATCTCGTTCGCGCAAAGGCCTACCCTTTGCAACCATTTCGTTGTTTTCATACCAAGTGAAGGGATTTCACCAAAGGTTAGAACGAGAGGTGCGAGCGAGATAGTAACGCGAAAAACTCTATAGTTCTTGAGGTGTAAATATGCGATTTGAGCATGGATTCACTGCGGTTTTTTAACTAAATAATAAGTTTTAAGCTTAAGTTTTATCACACAGAAAAAAATCGCTGTTTAGCGCTCTTTCGGTCCACATACGACAAATAATCAAACACTGCTGCAAGTCATACCTTTTGGTCCTTTATATCTAGGGACGTCGTGGACAGGCCTATGAATAATACGTTTAATTGTTTGTAATTGTTTACATGAAAATTGCACTTTTGTGAATTGCAACTTATTTTTCCACATTATAGTTATGCAAACAATCACCAGATATCACACATTAATTAAAGATAAATGAAATTATCTTTTAATGTTTGGTCATTGCTAAGGTTGGATTTTTTTAGTACATCCAAATGCGTTTAACATTTTTATCGGGTATGGATTATTGAGACCTTATCAAGACACATTCCACAAGAATAAAATTTTATAAAACTAACAACCGAGCCGAAACCGTGAGCGAATAAATAAAAATAAACTAACAACAAGCCATACAAAGTTCTTGAGGGGTAGACGTCAAATACGGAGACGTCAAAACTGAAACAACTCTGTGGACGAAATTACTCATATTTTTGGGCGAATTTCAGAGTATGGGTAAATTCATCAATTTCAGCTTGTGGGCAAAGCTTTTATAAGTCCGAAGTTTGATATCTAGCTATTCAGTAATTTATGATATCTAGTTAAGCGCACCACACACAGTTCAACTCAATCCTAATTCGAGTCCATAAATTACTGAATAACTAGATATTCAACTTCGGTCATGTAAAAGCTTTGCCCACAAGCTGAAATTCACGAGTTTACCCATGCTCTGAAATTTGTTTACAAATGTGAGTAAATTCATGAATAATTCGTCATTTCCATGAAATTTCGTTTTGGAGCTTTTACATCAGCTGATCGCTTAGGTAAATTGTTGTTAAATCTTCTGACATTATTCACCGACACGGCAATTTAAAGCTTTGTTAAAGCTTTAAAGGCTTTAAAAAAATGTAAACAAACGGGTGTTGGAGGGTAAGAGGGACGCAAGTTGAATATCTAGCTATTCAGTAATATATGACTGAGTCATAAATTATTGAATAACTGGATATTCAACTTCGGACATGTAAAAGCTTTGCCTACAAGCTGAATTTGATGAATTCGTCATTTCCATGCAATTTCGTTTTGCAGCTTTTACATCAGCTGGTCGCGTAAGGTAAATTGTTGATGCGAATACTTCTTAAAGTATTCGCAGACACGGAAATTTAAGGCTTTATAAAAGCTTTAAAGACTTTATAAAAAACGTAAACAAAGGGGTGTTGGAGGGTAAGAGGGATGCAAGTTGAATATCTAGTTATTCAGTAATTTGTGCTTTGGAAAATCAAAAGTACAGAGTATCGTAATAAAATCAAAAACAGACAAGCATGGGAATTGATTCTCGAAAAATGCAAAGAGATAGATCCACACTGTAGCATCGCGACAGTCAAAAACAAAATAACAAACATAAGAACGTGCTACCGTCGCGAATTAAAAAAATTGCTGATTCCTTGAAATCCGGTGCTGGGGAAGATGACGTACACGTACCAATATTATGGTTTTTTAATGACTTAGAGTTTCTGCGAGACCAAGACATAAATTTCTGAATAACTAGATATTCAACTTCCGACATGTAAAAGCTTTGCCCACAAGCTGAAATTGACGAATTTACCCATTCTCCGACATTTGTTTACAAATGTGAGTAAATTCATGAATTCGTCATTTTCATGCAATTTCGTTTTGCAGCTTTTACATCAGCAGATCGCGTAAGGTAAATTTTGTTGTATCTTCTTACACGTATTCAGCTTTAAAAAAGCTTTAAAGGCTTTATAAGAAACGTAAACAAATGGGTGTTGGAGGGTAAGAGGGACGCAAGTTGAATATCTAATTATTTAGTAATTTGTGACCAAGAGGAGGCTTCGGAAAGCGTTTCTACGGCAGATTTTGATTATGAGGTATGTAGATGCGTGTAAATATTTGTATTATTTAGAATATTATTTCTAAATATTTTGTTTCGGAAAATCGACCAAAACGCACACGAACCAATCCGAAAGAAGATTTTCTCCAACAAGCCCTTAGCCCAAATTGAGTCAATGAACAAAAGTGACGATGAAGATGATGCAATCATCCATGCAAAGTCCGGGGCATGCTCCTTCAGGAAACTAGACTCTGAGCAACGGCTTAATGCAAAAAAAACATCATCATTTTCGTATGCCGCTTATCCTTTAAAAGGGTCGCGGAGCGAGGGTGGCTTAATGGTCCTTCCATCCTTCTCGATCCTCCACCACCAACTCAAGAGACTCCGGCGCAATCCCCAGGCGGGACTCAGAGAGGTTCTTTACCTGATCCCACCACCTGTTTCTTGGCTTACCAGGGGGCGACGCGCTCGCATCTCGGCTAGCATGACCTGTCTAGGAAGTCTATCAGGGGGCATGCGAACAACGTGTCCACACCATCGGAGAATCGATCGCTCCACTCGTAGAATGGAGCGATCGATGAAGAAAAAAAAAAGATTGCAAAAAAAGCAATCGAGGAAATTCTTATTCTTATTCTCGCCGAGCAATTAACATTGCATTCAGTTATACCACTTTCGTTGCCATCATCGTCTGCATCAAGAACTACGAACAGCTTCAAACATTTTTCCCCACCGCCGCCCATTTCTTTATCACCTTTATCCTGTCCGTCGTCAGTACAATTCCTGCAAGTATCAACTCCGTTTAACAAACCTTCACATTCCACGCCATCGCCTCCATGCAGTTCTTTACGACAAAAATTTATTCACCTTATTCAAGGAATTAGAAAAGTTCCTCCCAGAAAATTTTTGGTTTTAGATCAAAATTCCATGAGAGCTCTAGAAAAACAAGACACCAATGTTCAAGATTCCATAATTCATCAAAGTGAAGAAAACAAATATAAGAGCATTACTGAACTTTTGGATGATGGAGACTTTCGTTAATACTATTTTTATATTTTTTTTTTTTTGTTCTGTTTTAAAGAAATAAAAATTTTGGATTATGTATAAGGAGTGTTTATGTATGCAAATAATTTATTGCAGACATTTATTGCGATGCTTGTAACGTTTCTTGATTTGGTGGGTTCAAGGCCAATTAGCACGTCTTTGTTGGAGGACACAAATTCGTAAATGGGTCCATTCTTGCATCTTAAAAGTTGTGGAGAAAGCAACAAGCTAAGACTACTTTAGTTGCCTTTTCGGGTGGCAAGTTAATGGACTTCAGCAAAAATTGAACACGGTGTGCGAGAATGCCAAAGTCATTCTCTACACGAACTCTTGATGAGCTAAGGCATTTGTTGAATTTTAACTCTTGCGGAGGTAAGTGTGTACCTGAATACGGTTTCATTATGTTTTCCTTCAATAGGAAAGCATCGTCGGCCATAAAAACAAACGGCATCTTTTTTTCATCCGCGACAAGTTTTTCAGGATCTGGCAAATGAAGGGAACCGTTTTCTAACATTTTAGAAAACGTCGTGTACCCAAAAACTCCAGCATCGGAGTTACGGCTATTTTTCCCAACATCCACTATCAAAAATTCGCTTTTGTCGTTGACGATGGCCATCAACACGATGCTAAACGTCTTCTAGTAATTGAAGAAGTACGATCCTGAATTTGGTGGGTTCCGCATTTCGACATGCTTCCCGCCAATTGCCCCAAGTCACTGTGGAAATCCACTTACATTAAAAAAAAGAATCAGATGTTTTTTCCAATCATCAGTTGTCTGGGGAAGCTAAGGGAAACACAAAAATATAGGGCTAGGGATTAATTTTAAGCATAGACAAAAAAACATACCTTTATGTATTCCCTTAAGACATATATTATGGCTTCGCATGTCTCAATTACAATTTTTCCAATGGCTTGGGGTGAAACTGCGTAAAAGAACTTTGGGTCTTCGAAATCGTTACCTTTTGCAAGGTATCTAAGGGTTATGTAAAGTCGCGTTTCTGCGGAGATTGCGTGTAGAGGTGTAACCAGGATTAGAAGTTCATGGAAAGCTTCCGGATTCATTCTCGTAAAATTAGCAAAGTCGTTTGGTGCACTTATTTTTATATATCTCATAAGCGTTTTGATTTCTTAACCAATCCTTTATCCAAATCCTGCGCCTTTTAGCATTTCCTTCTTCTTCTTCCTTTGATATACACTTTAAAATTATTATCATTAACGCTAATATTTTTCTTCTTTTTTCCATTATTTTCTTCCATTTCCACGACAATTTTTTTTTTTTTGACAGTTGAAGCAAAGTCTTTCAATTTAGTTTATGTAGTGTGTGCTCGAACACGAACCCAATTGACAATTCAGTTCGCAATTGAGTTGAACTGAAAAGTTTTAACTTGAAAGCGATGACGATCGAGTCGACTCAACTCAACTCGAGGCACGTTTATATGAAGTGAAAGCTGGCTTAAGACTTGCTTTATCTCTGTATATAGTAAATCATAAATTATTGAACAAATAGATATTCAACTTGCGTCCCCCTTATGCCCTCCAAAAACAATTTTTTTACGTTTTTTAAAGCTTTCAAAGATTTTATAAGGTTTTAAATTTCCGTGTCGGTAAATACGTGTGCAAAAATGCAACAACAATTAACTTTACACGATCAGCTGATGTAAAAAGGAATTGCATGGAGCTGTGGAATTGACGAATTTACTCACATTTGTAGACAAATGTCAGAGTTGGGTAAATTCTTCAATTTCAGTTTTTGGGCGAAGCTTTTACGTGGCCGAAGTTAAATATATTGTAATATTCTTGCCTGGGAAGTCGTCTGGCAGGTTGGCGGATTGGTCTAGCATCTCCGGTATCTATGCGGTGTTGTACTTAGTGTGTTCGACCATAGTCTTACATAATATAAAAAAATAAATAGAGTGGCGCAACAGCTCGCGGTGAACCATGGCCAACTTCTCAACAATGTATGCTGGTGTGTTAATTTCTTTACATACAATGGGACCTACAATTTTTTGCCGAATCCGAACGGCACTTTGAGAAGTTTTTCAAGACAAATGATACTCTCGGGGGGCTTGTCAGACCCTCGCGGAGGTGTGGACCGTGAAAAAAAACAAGTCTGTTTTTTTCAGGTGACGATGGCACCTTACATTACCTAGTCTTACATACCTCGGTCAATTTTGATGGAGAGACAGGACCCGCAGGCTCACTCTCAGATACTGTCGAAAAAGCTGCAATGGGTACGCATCTTCCAATCACCTCTCTTTGCCTGAGCTTGACGGTGCGCTTATTTGGGTTCATCAGTCTTACCGGAACCATGTTGTTCTTGGGCTCTGCAAGAATTTTTCAGGGTCACCCTCAAAGCGTCTCCAAAGAACTGTCTCTGAAGAGATCCGCAAAACTTCATCGCTTCCCGGTAATGCTCGAAGATTCACAGCGTTGTCGTTGCGGTATATCATAGGGACCTCGACGGTTCGATACCTTAGCACCTGCATTCGAAGGTCAAGAATTACCTCGTGTGCTTTCATGAAGTCCACTCCAATAATGCATTCGTCGCACATGTTGGCTACCAAGAATGCATGTGAGAAGGTCAGTCCCTCTAGTTGTATCTGTAGAAGAACCTCCCCGTATACTCGCAACCCTACGAAGCACCAATTTCTCACGATGAATTAGCAGACCTCAGTAAAAGATGTGACGCCCTGAAGAGAAAAGAAATAGCCGCTGACGCTATAGTGTTCGGTACACCACAGCTGTCTGACGGAGATCTAAAGTCTACTTTCCATCATCTGTGCCACACCGTGCGATGCAAGCCCCCAGCGTTAAACTCTGTTTTCCGCACTCAGCAAAGGGATAACACGAATGACCCTCCCATCATACTTAAGTTCAATTCGACCCATGAGAGGAATTCACTGCTGAAGGCCGTCGCAGAGTTTCGTAAAACAGAAGGAAGACAACTGTGACCTAACGACGTCGGTTTGGAACCATCGGCACTGATCTTTGTTAACGAAAGTCTAACTTAGAGAAACCGCTCGCTACTACAACAAGCTACACGCCTTAAGCACCGGAAGCAGTTTTTCTCCGTCTCCACACGCAATGGCAACATCATAGTGAGGAAAGATAAGAATAGCAGAAGCATCATGGTCAACGACGAAGACGCACTCACCACCATCACCGCACGACATCAAGAAGCGACTAACTAGCCAGCACGCACAGCACGACACGAGCAGTGAAGGAAGATGTCATCGATAATGAAGTCAACGCAAAAACAGCGTAATGCAATTTCTTCTCTTTTCGACATTTCCTTGTGCATAAGTAAAACACATTCTTCTTTCTCTTTCCCACTTTGCATATTTCTTTTTCTTGGCTTATTCTTAATTGCAAATCTATTTGGAAATAGTTTCTTGTTTACATTTCTTTTTATTATTTATTTCGCTCAATTACTGAAGACGTTTCTGTTACTCGATTTACTGTTGCAATTTACTGAAATGGGGTATCTACTAGTTCCATTGACGATTCGAAAGTTTTGATTAATATTTTGTTCAAACAAAAAAGGGGTTTCAACATATGTTGCTTAAATTCGCAAAGCTTAAAAAACAAAATAGATGAGTTCCGTTATTTGTTCAGTGATAGTATGGTTGATGTTGTTTGTGTCACTGAGACGTGGTTTGATCCGGAGTTGAAATCAAATCTGGTAAAAGTCGATAACATGAAACTTATCCGTGAGAATAGGTACCGTAAAGGTGGAGGGGGGGTTGGAATTTATATAAAAAAGTGGCATAAGTTCCACATTGTTAAAAAGTCGTCACCATCCGATTTAATAGAATACGTTTTCATTGAAGTTAGAAATGTTAATGAAAAGTTTTTACTCGGGTGTGTTTACATGGCCCCGGATGTTGCTAACTGCTCACTGATAAGGGATGTGCTGGAAGAATTATCCCCTCTTTATTCAAAAATTGTAATATGTGGTGATCTTAACCTTACCATTTTAGGAAATGAAAACCGAACTTTGAAAGAAATGGCTCAATCCCTCAATTTTTTCTTTTGCAATCGCACTCAACCTACTCATTTCAAATTTCTTACTACATTATGACCAACTTCTCGCCGCTTTTTCACACCACGATATGCTTTTCCTTACTGTAAACGCACTCTCAACTCCTAAAAATGACAAGTTTTTTGAATCATACGATAACTCCAAAATTAACTTGGAAGCTCTTTTTATTGATTGCCAAAATATGAACTAGGCACCAATAAATACAACGAACGATCCAAGCCTTCAAATTGATTCTTTCAATAAAAATATTCTGTCGCTTTTCAAAAAGCATGTCCCAGTGAGGAAAAAAAGAACTAAGAACTGTGGGGTACCTTGGTTGACCAATGTAATCTTTAAGTTAATGAAAGTCCGAAACAAATTGTATTCCAGATGGCGACGGTACAAATGTCTTTCAATTCATAATGAGTTTAAAGTTGTTCGAAATGCAGTTAGTTCTTTAATTAGAAGGAAAAAAACCGAATTTTTCACTCAATAATTTAGATCTACTAGCTCAAGCTCCGACTTTTGGAAGAAAGTTCGTTCAATTGGTCTGTCCGGAGAAAAGACAGCACTTCCGGACAACACAGATTTGAACGAACTTAATGCGAAATTTGTATCCACCTCCGACTCACAAAGCTCAGTTCGTCATAGGCAACCCATAATGCGATCAAGGATCGAGGGTACTTTTTCTTTATCTTGTGTAGACGAAGTTGATGTTGGCAGAACAATTCTTAATATAAGATCTAATGCAGTGGGCTCGTAAAACTGTTGCTACCTGTCATCCTCGCGCAAATAACTCACATTTTAAACATCATATTAACTACTTCAACCTTCCCCGACTGTTGGAAAATTGCCAAGGTGTTACCAATGCCAAAGTCTTCGTCATCTGAGTACCGTCCTATTGCCATACTCCCGTTTCTAAGTAAAGCCTTAGAAACAGTTGCAAGTAATCAAAAAAAACATATTTTAGCGATAAAAACCTAGTCACTAAATTTCAATCGGGTTTCCGTGCAAAACATAATTGCACCACAGCCTTGATCAAAGTCTGTGAAGATTGACGTGGGGGCTTAGACCGTAAAATGCTGGTTCTTATAGTTTTTCTGGATATTTCAAAGGCGTTTGACTCTGTGGATCATCATATATTAGTCGAAAAACTTAGAAAGCAATTTCTGTTTGATAGCTCTTTGTGTAACTTTGTAACTTCATACTTATGTAACCGTTCACAATACGTGTCTCATGAAGACAGATGTTCATCCAGTCTTTTTGTTCCATCTGGTGTGTCCCAAGGATCCGTCCTAGGACCTCTTTTGTTTACTTGTTACATAAATGACTTAGCCGACCGACTTGTAAATTGCGAACGTCATATATATGCGGATGATGTGCAGATTTATTCGTTTTTCCCGAAATCCCAAATCAAGCAGGCAGTGCGGAACTTAAGCGAGCAGCTTACAAAAATTTGTAAATGGGCACACGATAATAACCTCAGCCTTAACCCGAAAAAGACCAAAGCCATGGTTATTAATGCCGGCCAATATAAGCAAATTGTTCCCCCTGTTTACATAGATCAAACTCCAATTCAATACGTAGATAGTTTTAAAAACCTTGGGGTGCACTTTAGCCACAACCTAAGCTGGAATACTCATATAACTTTAGTGGCATCAAAAATCTATGGAGCGTTGAGAGGACTTAGTCCAACTACCAATTACCTTCCCACGTAAGCTAAAGCTCGTTTAGTCCTTTATACTACCTCTTTTCATGTATGGGTGCGAAATTTTCTCAGATATGGACTATGAGTCAAGGAGGAAGCTGAATGTTGCTTTTAATAGTTGTGCCAGGTACATCCAGGTATTGGGAGATATGAACACATCTCTTCCCACACAAATCTGATTTGAGGCTGCTCATTAGTCTCCCCATTATCTATTTTTCATCTTCTATCTCTCCCTTTTCCTATCTCTTATCGCTGAATATCTTGAAAATTTAAAATGTTAAAGATTTTTTTTTTAATTGTCTTAAATTCATTACTGTTTTTTATATTATGTACTTAAATTTATTTACTCTCTCATTTCCTAATTGTAATAGATATAAGCTCGTTCACTTTTTTAAAAGATTTGCCTTGTGCACTTATCTTACATGAACAATGAATTCAAATAAAGGAAATTACAAATTACAAATACTTTGGCCGCTTCTCCTGTAGCTGTCTTCAGACTGTAGCAGCTGGTATTATGTAGCCAGGACGTCTGAACAAGGTCTCTTCAGATGATGGAAGTTGGTTCTTAGGCGTTTCCCGACTGCTGTTGTTCCGCAGCTTGTCCAGCAGGTTGAACGTTGTCCCTGCCAGATGCTTCTTCGTTTTGCCTTCTCTTAGCGCAATGTGGGCAGCTTGCTTGTCTAGCTGGAGCCCTGCACTGTCGCTGTAGGTGTCCCAGCTTGTTACAATTCCAGCATCTCATTTGTCCCCGAGCGGTGTTCATGTTTTACCTTTCGATGTCGATGCGTTGACATGAGCACTCTAGAGTAGCCATTTCCCTTATGCGATGGCTACCTTGCGAAGCTTGGTCGGCTGCTTCCATTGTCAGGGCAAATGCTAGTGCTTCAGCGAGTATCTTCTTACCTGCCATTCTTACAGCCATTTGTAGCTTTTCATCCGCAATGGCATTAGCAAGCGCATCAGTTGCCAACTCGTTTATAATTTCCCTGCTGGCGTTGGGATAGGACAAATTCGCCAATCGCTCGATTTCGGCTTGCAACTCTCACCTCTTGTCTGAACTCTTCGACGCAACTGGACCCGATAAACTTGCTGCATGTGGTCGTCGCCAAACCTTATCTTTATAGCCTTCACCATAACATCATAATCCTTTTGGTTTTCTTCGTCTGCAGCGATTCGGCAGCTGTTCCTCTGAGCGCAAGCGTGAGAGCAGTCGACTTTTCTTCGTTGTCCCAGTTGTTTGTCAACGCTGCAGCTTCGAATTGTCTCTTAAAAATCGGCTGCATTTCTTTGCGTCGTGGACCGTTGGTCAAAAATTCGGCACTTTCTGTTTCTTAACCAACTCGAGTTCCTAAGCCAAATGTTCTACTCCCGATTTGACTTTCGTGAATTTTTGTTCCACGCTTTCAATTCTTTGATCTACCGCTTGGAAATTTTCGTCAAAAAAGTGCATTCTGGGAATCGAGTTTGCTTTCTAGAGCTTTCTTTTGCTCATCGATGTTAGTATCTAGCCTTTCTTCGAGAGCACTCGTCTGTTCTTTCTGGCCACTTTCCAGCGTTTCTAATTTGCTTTCGAGAGTATATTTTTGTTCTTCGAATTTTTCCAAAAGCAACTTCATGAAAGCGGGCATTTCATTCGCAGTACTTACTGTGCTTTCCTTCTCTTGATCATCGAAGAGCATTGTATCGGGGTTTTCACCTTCCTCGGTGATGCGTCCTGAAGTCGGAGCAATAATTCATTTTTAAGCCCCGAAGTCTGGAGGTTTCTTTTACCCAATTCTGCTTTCAACTCGTCTGTGGTCAATTGTTCAGTTTTGCGACCCATTTTTAATTATCGCAGCACAATTTCATGACAGGATCAGTTTATTTTCTATATATATTCTAGAAAATTCACTCGCGAATAAGTTAGCGACACTGTTTTTGCAAATTCGTTAATTATAACTTTATCTCACAATCAGTTTAAATATATCCGTAAAATTCCACAATCAAATCTTTATAAGTCAGCGACACTGTTTACACACACGATATCTCTGGAAAATTCCACTGCAAAAATAAATCGTTTTAGTCACCGACGCTATTTACGCGCACTTTCTCTAGAAAACTCCACTCAAAACTGTTTGACACAATAACACTGTTCCGGAAGATTCCACTGTAGAATTTACCCGCACAATTATGAGTTTTATCCCCAATGTCTGACACCAATGCAATATTCTTGCCTGGGGTTCGTCGAACAAAACTCAGTTTCACTTTTGTAATCACACAATGAAACACTTTATTTATCAGACAAACTTATTTAAATTCGAATCACACTGTTATTCAACTTTACTACTTAGAATTCAACACTTTATTTCAATTCAATCACTTTTTACTTTATTACCGATCTTCACAAGTCCACGTTTAAAATATAACTGTCCGTACGAGCCTGTCACCCGTGCATTTACACAAAATTAAGCACCTTCTAGTACGTTCCATACTTTTTTTTGGTAGTTTTCCATTGGTACTCTTCCGCTGAATTCCAAGGGGGGGAAATCGAAATTCGAACTTCGAATATGACAGCTGCTGTCAGATGACTGGAATGACAGTTCGGTATGTTCGTTTAGTGAATCGATGGGTGCATTCAGCGACTCCTGTGTGTTGTTTTATTTCTTGTCGCCACATAACAATATAGTTATTCAGTAATTTATGATATAAACGAAGCTTATATTTTCATCGCGGTAGTACTATCCTCGATTATATGCGTAAGTGAAGACTATGTCACAAAGCTACGTTTTCGTTTGCTTTGTACCGCTACGTTCCCTTGCTTTACAATCGCGTTCAAAATATAGCATTCGAAAACCCATTGATAACCATAGAATATGCCAACAAATCAACAAAGACACAAACCACCGCTAAAGACAACAACTTCAGCTTTACAAAAACGTCAAAACGCAAAATTTCAAAGGGTTGAAATTATCTGTTGTCCCAAAACTTTCTTATGTAAAAAAACGTAACGACGGAAGGTCGAATAAACGGTGTTTTAGCTCCCCTTGAATTTAATGTGTTTGAGAATCGAAAAAAAAACACTGAAACTGTCCACTTATGACTGATCTGTCAGAACTACGATTTCGATTGGGATGTTTAAAACGGAAATCTGTTTTTCCTCCTGGTAAATGGCCACTATCTTTTGAGAGCCCAAATTGCAGAAAAAGAGTGCACATATCAAATTAATCCTATATTTGTCTGGTGGAACCACTTTGGGAGCATATTTTAATCGTCTCCCTCGTATGGTTGCCGGTGAAGACATAGTATTAATTCTGCCATTTTACTATGAAATTATTATAAGATTTAAATTTTAGTATATTAAATTTTTTTTTGCTTAGTGTTATTTATAAACGAAGATAAGACCAAGTATATGTTATCAACAAACAAAGAAACACCCGCCGCTTAGGACAAAACACAATTACTGAATAACTAGATTCAACGTGCGTCCCTCTTACCCTCCAACACCCATTTGTTTACGTTTTTTATAAAGCCTTTAAAGCTTTTTTAAAGCTTTAAATTTCTGTGTGGGTGAATACGTGTAAGAAGATACAAAAACAATTTACCTTACGCGATCAGCTGATGTAAAAGCTGCAAAACGAAATTGCATGAAAATTACGAATTCATGAATTTACTCACATTTCTAAACAAATGTCGGAGAATGGGTAAATTCAGCTTGTGGGCAAAGCTTTTACACGTCCAAAGTTGAATATCTAGTTATTCAACTTCGGACATGTCAAAGCTTTGCCCACAAGCTGAAATTGATGAATTTACCCATTCTTACCCAATTTATGGCCAAACCATAAATTACTGAATAACTAGATATTCAACTTCGGACATGTAAAAGCTTTGCCCACAAGCTGAAATTGATGAATTTCAAATATTATAAGAGATGTGGTGTTCAAATATAGTAATGAAGAGCTCATTTGGGGTTTTTTTTATGTGCAAAAATAACAATGACTAATAGCATATTTCCACCGGGCACCGCGATTCATGTCCGCTGACAACATCGGAAATTAAAATAGAACTTCATTAAAACCTCTACAAATTACACGATTAACCATACAAATTTAAATCCTCTCGGCAAGCGATTAAAAAAAAATCCCTTCATTAATCTTATTCTATTAATTGAGTGCCAATTAGTAGATTAAGATTAAGCAGCTCAGAAGAGCCATCGCCTGACCTCTCTTACAATCATGCATGATGTGTGCGTTACAGGTGTTTTACACGCATGAAAGGGACCTACAGTTTTTTGCCGATTCCGAACGGCTAATTGAGAGGTCTCTCATGACAAAAAATGATACTCTCAGACTGTTTGTCGATTCGAACCCGGGACCTCGTGCACAGTGGCTCTACACACCAACCACTGTACCACGGCGCCCATTAATCTTATTTACTATTTCAAAAAACAACTCTCATCCCAACCCTTTTCTATTACCATATTAGCAGTTTGAGAATCGAATAAGGAAACTCAAACTGTCGACGTATAACAGATCTGTCAGAATCAAGATTTCTATTGGACTGTATGCAACGGCAATCTTTTGTCGCTCCTGGAAAATGACATCCCAACTTTCTTTTGAGGGTGAAAATGACAGAAAGAGAATGCATTTTTGTAGTATGTACCGTGCAAGAGGTCCCAGGATCGAGTCACATTTTCCACATATACAGTGTGTGTGCGTGAAGCGTTTATTTGGACATTTGTCGCCCGTAATTGGGTAGTGACATGTGCGTATATGCGTGGGATCTAATGTCAATTTAACTCAAAAATGTTAAACAAAAGTAGAGCCATCTCCCGGAAACGTTTGAACCAAGCCAATGTAGTCTTCGTGTTTTGGCTTTTTTAACTACATCCACATCTTGGTACAGCACATAGAGTTCGCGGTTATATCTTTTTCTCCATTCCCTCTCCTCGCACACTGTAAATTCGCCGCAGAATTTTTCTCTCGAAAGAACCAAGTATAATTTCACCTTCTCTGTTTATCGTCCAGCACTCGGCGCCATAAAGCAGAACTGGCAGAATAAGAGTTTTGTAGAGCTTACACTTTGTCTTTCGAAGTGAAGAAGCAATAACTCAGCATAAAAAACAACAACAGAGAAACAAAACGTCAAATATGCTGATGGGATTTCGGTCCAAAAATTTCAAAGTAGACGAACACAACCAACATCAACAACTAGCGTCAACATTAACACCTGTTGCCTTATGCACAGCTCAGTGCATTAAACTTTTTTGAAAAGTCCATCCACATCCACAACTACATCAACTTTTCTGTTTCGAGCTTACATATCGTGTTGATAACTCACACTGAAAAACGTGAACTCGTTCATCAAAGGCAAGACAACTTATCAACTTCGAGATCGGTGTTGACAGCTATAGGTCTTCATATATTCCAAACTTGACCACCATGTATCGCATTCTAATTGTTTCATCGTCAATAAAAACATTCGACGGCCGCTTCTGAGTCCGATTCGAGCCCATGTCTTTATTAAAGCTTTTTCACTATCCAATTAAATACAAACGTATTACAAAAGAAAATAAAATTATTTCCCTAGGAAAACCAAACCGTTCCAGTTTTAGCGCAAAGTATGCAAGCGAACTGTCAACCTAAACGAGTTGGTATGGGTAAATCTAAAAATAAATCTTGATCAAAATCGTGATTTCATTCTGCGGTTTCGAATTTCAGAAATTTCTTTTTCCCCTTTAAATTTTTTTCTCATTTTTGCCACCAAACAAGCACTATCACATATAGATCTGTCAGATTTGACACTACCATACCAATTTCAAGTTTTTTTTTTTTTTTTGACTCCAAACCATAAATTACTGAATAACTATTATTCAGTAATTTGTGCTCCAAACGAAACGCACATAAAATAATAATTTGGAAAAAAAATCCATTGTGTTTCCATCTTTTTGAAAATATCCAGCCAGATTTAAGCTGTCAAAAGATAGAGCATTGTATTCCTTGAAATCCATGAGTTTCATGGATTTTCGTTAGTTTACCACCCGACCCGCCGTGGCTTTCTACGTTGGTTAATTTGCTCGTGATTCGTGAGGGATTTTGTCTTCGGGTTTGTTGAGAATGGGCGTAAAGGACGCGCAAGTGTTTCTGTTTGTAGTCCAGCACAGTAATTGCCCAATGGGCCCATTGAATAATTGACTCTGGCCTCCGTGCTTTCGCGTTATTGTTATATTTTTTAATTTATAACAAAAAGAAAAATGCGAACGCGTTGAAGGTGAGTTCTAGTTGATGGTGAACTATTAGTCCATGTACGTATTGGCGCGGTCTCCCTTAATGCTTAAATGCTGTAAGCTTATAAAGTTTGTTTTGAAATCTCAAAACCAGTTGTCTGAAAAAAACCATTAATTAGATGCAAGACTTAAAACATAAATTTAATGACTGTGGAATGACCCGATTCAAAGATGAACTGACCAAAGCAGGATTACGAATTAAAGCGAATGGTATGCTCATGTTTTTTTTTATTTTTAATTGTTGCCCAATGGACAGCTACGTCTATGCACTGCACTCAACTTTGGCAGTTGGCACTCGATGATTTCTTTTGTTATTTTTGTGACGATTTCGTTAAGATTAATTTTGGATTTATTTCTTTTGACTGTCTGTCAGCCTTTCGAAGTTTATTTTGCCTTGAATACACGGATTAATAGAAAGAAAATCGTGTGACGAAGTGATTGGCAACAAGTGACATATTACGGGTGAATAAAGTTTCATGTTTTTTTTGTTGCAATTGCATATTAGAGGCTTAATTGATATTTAAAAGAGGGCATGGGAATTGTTTAAAAATGTTTGAAATTAGCGGCCCTTATTAGGTACTCAATAAGACAGAGTCTGACAGATACTTTGATGGCCCCTTAAGGTCAGCATTTCGATGGTGAATTTAAAATACAATTATTCCCGTAACGCGTTAACACGTTCTGAGTCTAATATTACATTTCTCATAATCCTGTGTCGACCTCCACTGAAGTGCAACCTGTTGTTTCGCCTTCTCCATCTTCGGAACCCAGTTAAACTGGAAGGGTCTAAGCATCTGAATCGTCTATTACAGCCGCGGCCGAAATCTCCTAATCTATCATTCGTGTTCAAGCGTGTTAATATTAGAAATTGTAAAAAGAACTCACAGCTCACACCTCAGAGCCCGGAGTGCATTCCTGTGGCATTGCAGAATATACCCCAAAACCAAAAACTGTTTTTGTGGCTAGGCTTTAGCTCGAAAGTACACCGATTGACACAAAAACAATTTAATTTGTTAACAAATATATGAAGCTAAGTAGTTTGGGTTAGGTTGTTGGGTTGATGAAGCGGGGTAACCCACGCCTCATCGCACTGGGGGCCTAATCATAGCTGTCATTGGTTTGCTGTCAGTGAAAATCTTATTTTCATATTTTTTAAAAAATAAAGCTTATGGTTTACCGATTTGTTTGCCTTCCTCAATAGTCTCAAAACGTGAAAATAAAATTTTCACTGACAGCAAACCAATGGTAGCTATGATACGCCCTTAGGTCTCTTGAGACCCATTGTGATGTCCAGTGGCATTTTTAAGCATTTTTAAACAAAATGCAAAACTACCTCTATCAGATCATTGACGAAAATGAAGATGCTGAGTGCAGAGCACAAGATATGTGGGATGAACTACAGCGAATCTGCATTGAGAAGGCCTAGGAACTTAAAGGGACCACTACAAACAGATCAAAGAAACATGATGGCGGTCATATGAAGTGAAACTAGTGATAAGTGAAAAGAAAACGACCCTTAAGGCGTGGGAGAAGCGCTCCTCAAACAATAGAGATAGAAAGCTTCGGCTGGAATAGTAATATAGACACCGCAGTGGTCTCGTTAAGGGAAAGTGCATCCAGGTTCAAGCAAAGAGAATGGAGGGCCTGCATCGCGAGTTGAAAGAACCTTCTTCAGCTGCTGATACACATCAGGCCAAACAGTATCTTTGACAAAGTACCTTGAATAAGCTTGCTAAAATCTTCAATACTGCCGCTCAGAGGAGGAAAAACACCCAGGAGATTCGTTCGCCAAAGTTCGTCAACAATACTCGGGGCCAGCTTCTTATGGATGACGACAAAATTCTTCACTGGTGGCTACAGTATTGTGCTGGACTTTTGAATAAACAGTTTCCAAGGCAGCACTTTGCAGAAGCAACTACTCCTAACCGAGAAGAAGTACCAGACATCACAGTCGAAGAGGTTGGGTAGGCGGTTTATTACTCCAAAAAGCGAAGAGATGTTAGAACGGATCAAATATCCGCAGAGCTTCGATAAAAAAGACCGTCAAGTATGAAGTCATACACCGAACGGGCCGTCCCTTTTTTTGAAGGCTTAGCGTAGAATTATTGCTTGATTTGCATATAAAATGTTGTTTTTTATATTTGCGACTTTGTTTTTGTTTTCTTTAAATGACGATTTCGGACTTTATGGCATTTTTCCTTATTTATTTTTCGCTTATATAATATTCATAGAATATTTCGAATTCAATTTTAAGAAGATATATGCATAGGATCTGTGTATACAAGTTATTAAATACTGCCATTGCAGTGTAGTAAATAAAGGGGAGATTTTTGACTATTTGTGTTTAAAGTTCTTAAAATAGATATTTTTTCATTAAGGTACTCAAGTTTTAATTGAAATGCAGGGTTACAAATCATTTTTTTTATTTTTTTTTGGTAAAAAAAAAATTTCAAACGGGCTGTAAATTTTTTTTTTATTTTTTGCCTTGGAGTAAAATTTAGTAGCCATTGGTTTATGCTTGTGTAAAATTTAGTTGACAAGATGGAAACAACTTAGAAGTTATAGACATTTTTTAGCACTACAATTTTAGTTAAACTACTTAAATGATTTTCAGCATATCTCGAAAACCACGCGATATTTTAGCCTTTCTATATCTTGTTTCGAACCTCAAAAAATTCTCTATGTCTGATATTTTTCTCAAAACGGTATACCAAGATTGTTGCGCCTGTAGCTACGAAAGTCTTTAAGAGATTTAAGTCTTAAGAATATTTAATAGCACTCAAATACAGCGAGAGCTTTAAAAATTTACGTCTTTATTCCTTGGTGTCCAATTCGAAAAAGAAAGGTTGCATATAACAACTGAATAAAGCCAAGCATGTGTCTTTGACATTTGACAGGCAATTGACTTGCGCTTGACGGCTAGATGTCCTTGCCGTTGCTCGGTTTTTTACAGGGTGGCGACAACATACTCCCCCGAGTAAGTAGCGCTGAAGTATTCTTCGCATCCGCATTACTCTCCAGGTCAAAGACTCCGCCTGATGTTCGCACTGTTGCTCGTCTCACCTGGCCATCAGCTGCTACCGATGTTTCGATTACAATGCCTCTCGGCCAGCAGTTTCTTGGTAGGTTTTCATCTACTATAATCACCAAGTCTCCTTTCTCTATCGGCTTAACTTTCTCAAACCATTTGGATCGTCTGTTGATGTTTGGCAAATATGTTTTCACCCGTTTCTTCCAAAAAAGATCAGCCATCATCTGCGAGCGCTTCCAGTTTATTCTAAGATCCGTAACTTCTAGGTCGCAGGGCGATTTTGTTCCATTCGACGTTCCGAGCAGGAAGTGGTTGGGGGTGAGGGCTTCGTCGTCAGCGACTTCCAGAGAAACGAAGGTAAGAGGTCTCGAGTTAATAGTTCTCTCCACTTCAGCAAGTGCGCAGCGTAAGGTTTCTTCGCTGACTTTGCTGTAAGGAAGAATATTGTATAATACCTGCTTTATAGACCGCACGAGGCGCTCCCATGCGCCACCCATGTGAGGTGCAGATGGCGGATTGAACTTCCATGTGGTTTCAGCTGTCGTGAAATGTGCAGCCACTTTCCCAAGGTCCAGTTTTGCTCGTTCCTCTCGTTATTCTTTTTCGCTGCCTCGGAAGTTGGTGCCGTTGTCACAATAAATCTCCAGAGGAGTTCCACGCCGCGCAATGAAATTCCTAAGACACAGGATACAGGAGTCAGCTGATAAACTGTAAGTTCAAGTGGCACTGGCAAGTAAAACGTGTATTGCCCGAACGTGTATAAACTGGCAAGTTCAACGTGTATTGCCCGAATGGTGAGACATGTAAAAATAGCGCCCCATCTTTTCTCGCTGCGTCTTCCAACGGTTACCAGAATAGGACCAAAGTAGTCGAGGCCCACAAACGAAAAAGGACGGGTAAAGGCACGCATCCTTGCCATGGGAAGATTCGCCATTTCTGGTACAACGGGAACATCTGTTTTAATTTTGCATAGTTGGCAGCTTCGCCTCAAAGTCTTGAGAATGGAGCGTAGGTTAGCTAAGAAATACATCTCCTTAATCTCGTTAAGTACTGTTTCGTGATTACAATGATGGAATTTTCGGTGGTACGAGTCAACTATAAGAAATGTGATTCGGTGAAGCTTCGGCAGTATAATCGGCGTTTTGCAATCCTGGCCCACACAGTCGGCAAACAATAGACGCCCACTCGTCCTTATGATATCTTCGTCATCAAGGAATGGGGACAGTTTCGCCAGGAGGCTTTTCTTTGGAAGTTTGATGGTTTTTGTCTTGGATCTATTCTTTCTTAAGATGTCAAACTCGCCAGGATACGCTGCCTGTTGTGCTTGTCGATAGAGGGCTGCTTTCGACCGCTTGATTGTTTCCGACGTAGGCCCAGCCATGTTGATAAACGGTTGTCCTTTTAGCCTCATATCTAAATAAAGAAGAGCATATGCAAGAGAACGAAACATACATGTCCAAGTGCTGAAACGACTTTCATCAACAGAGCGACATCTTGTTACGGCTGTGGTGTGTAGAAAATGAGGTCGTACTTCTTCTTTGCTGACATCGATTCGTCTTGTTTGAGGCCAATCGGCCTCCGAAGTCTTTAAAAAGGTAGGTCCGCTAAACCATAGACTCTCGGCGTTGTAATCGGGCTCCGAATTCCACTTGGTAGCCTTGTCAGCTGTGTTGAGCTTTGTTGGAACCCATCTCCACGCTGATCCACTCAATTCGAAACATCACGAACTGTTGGAACTTTCATGGGTCGCCGTGCAGCCATGACAGTACTGTCTTGGAATCCGTCCAAAAGAATCTTTGGCTAATAGGAAACTTATGTGACTTGCTTATAAATGCTGCGAGCCTTACGCCCAAGACTGCTGCTTGAAGTTCTAAGCGTGGAACCGAAATTGGACGTTGTGGGGCTACCTTCGACTTTGCGCAGACGATGGTTACATTAACTTCATGACCACTGATGATGCGAAAGTAGGATACAGCTGCATAAGCGTTTTCGCTGGCATCTACGAAAGTGTGGAGCTGCACCGTTATGTCCGCTTCACATAACAATGGCGAGTAGCATCTAGGAACTTTGATCGTGGTAACGTTCTGCAAAAAAAGCTGTCCAGCGAAGCCATTTCTCGAACACGGCCGCAGGTAACTCATCATTTCAGCCCAAAGAAGTCCTTCTAATTTCCTGCAACAGGATTTTGATGCAGATAAGAAAGTGTGAAATGAATCGATGAAGTCATCTACGTAATGATGTTCGATGATACCTTCTACAGCTCTTGGCATACTGCTCATGAAGTTCATTGCGTTTTTGTTTTTTACGTAGTGGGCTATACAAGGCGAACAAGTTGCCCCAAAAGTCATGACGTTCATCTCAAAAACGCTGGGTTGCTTAGAGTCCTTAGCGTCGTTCCACAGAAATCTTTGCACGTGTCGGTCCTCCTCCCGAACTTGCACTTGATGGAACATTTCCAATCACAATCTTTCTATCAAAAGCATGGTGATTGGACACCAGAAGAATGGGATTCAGCATGTATGCTTCGATGATAAGGTATGCACAGATGAGTCAGAAATCGCAAACAAATTTAACGATTATTTTGTTTCAAGCGTAAAGCAAATCGCTAACTCAATAGAATATGTTGAATACGTTGATAATATAAATGAAGTGTCGAGTAGATTCAAATTTCGAGAACTAAGTATGAATGAACTTAAAAATATATGTAAAAAACTAAAAAACAAAATGGACTTCGACAAGGTTAGCCCACAAGTAATATTGGACAACTGGGATATTTTAGGACGGACCGTCCTTATGATAGTAAACAACTCGCTATCAACGGGCGATTTTCCAAGTTCTTGGCAGGATTCGATGGTAACACCGGTGGAAAAAGTTCCGAATACAAACAAAAGTGAGGAGCTCCGACCAATCAACACACTTAAAACAATAGAAAAGGTGATCGAAACTGTTGTAAAACAACAAATTGTGGATTACCTCGAGAGCAATGATATTCTATCGATATATCAGTCCGGGTACAGAAAAAACTATTCCTGTGAGACAGCGGTTAACCATTAAGTTAACGAATGGAAGGACGGCGGAAAGAAAAAGAAAATAATAGCTCTTTTCTTAGATTTTAAACGTGCCTTTGAAACTATTGATCAAAAGATACTTTTAAGGAAACTACATAAATATGGGATACAGGGTACTGAGCTTGAATGGTTTAGATCATTTCTGACTAAGCGATTCCAACGGACTAAAGTAAATAGCACTGTGTCCGAATTCATCGAGGTTGAGCAAGGAGTACCACAAGGTACTCAATTTTGGGCGCACTTCTTTTTATTCTCTACATAAACGATATGCCCACTATAATAAAGTTTTGTAAGATAATTTTGTACCCCGACGACACCTTGATCTACGCTGATGGAAAGGATGCTGATGAGTGTAGAAGCAAAATCGACTACGATATAAGACGGCTAATACAATGGCTAAAAATGAATAAATTAAAACTTAATGAGCAAAAAACTAAATTAATGGAAATAAATCTACCGACCGAAACGAGCGTCGATATAAACGGGAAACAAATTGAAAGTGTTGACAGTATTAAATACTTGGGAATGATTATTAACAAGGAGTTAAATATGCATGAACATGTCGACTACATATGCAAAAAACAGCTAAAAAAATTGGTTTCTTCAAGAGGATCAGAAAGCAAATGGATGACATGACACAATCGTGAATGCCTAGATTTTGTGAAAAGAAATACATGAGAGAAATAAGACTGAATTAAATAAATTTGTAAATCTTATATTAGGTATAATTTTAAGAGAAATGTGGATTTATAAAGTATTAAATTAATACTAATAAAGTTAACTAAACTAAAAAAAAAAAAAAAAAAATTCGGCGATATCTCCGCAAACACCGATCTTTCCACATCGAAAACCATATAAGACCGTCACCAAGGGAACTAACTGGTCAGGGCCCTTCAGAAGGAAATCGTTAAGGGACGTCCCATTGCACTTGGCTGCAGCATCCCAAACAAGTCTTACCTTTGGGACTTCGCACAATAAAGATTGGCAAACACCAAATCTGATTTTGTGCCACTCGTCCAGATTTAACTTTTTGGCATAGCCCTTTGCGACCAGGTTTGCTATTTGGTGAACCAGATTAGCTCGAAGCTCCGCGTCCTTGTCGATCCCCTTCTGAAGTCGGTGATACCGACGGAGAGCCATAGGCAAACTATTTGGTAGGGAAACATTATCAAATTTCCATAATAGTCCGACCTCAAAACGACCATTGATGTGGGTATAGGTGTCCTCTAGGATTTTCGTTGCTCTTTTTTCCTCTACCGAAACTATCTGCTGAGAAAGAATGCGTACGCCGACGTTCTCGATCGAAAAAAATTTATTCACAAGTTGATGGAGCTCCCTGTCTACATTGCAGTCACATACGTTAAGATGAAAAGAGTCACAGCTATCTCCACCTCCATCAGGACCGTGGACTGACCAGCCAAGCCGTGTTTTTGTGGCTATCGGCTGTGACCAGGCACCCTCAAAAACTTTGAGAGGATCGCCTAACTTCCAGTTATCCATTCCGATTAAAATTCTTGGAATAGCTCGTTGGTATGACGGAATAGGTAAGCCAACCAGATGCGAATATTGTTCAGCTAACTCTTGTTGAGAACTCGATTGCGTTGGTAGGTCAAGACTACGAACTGTACGCACCTTGTTTAGTTGATATCTGCGGCTACCAGCACTTCGACCAGCAATTCCCAGAGACACTACTTTGGACGAATCCTCAACTCGAGTTGCGCCAGAGGTCCATCTCAAACAAAGTTCTTCGGCATGGCCAACCAGTCCCAGCAACACTGTAAGTTCCTCATCTTTAAGCGTTTGCGAAGATCCTCCATCCAAAAACGCGAACGTATCGACTCTCTTACCATTTGCCATCAAAGTCACGGGTAGAATCTGGAAAAGAACCTTACCAAACTTGGGTGAGTGGTAGCTCAGAAGTGATGAAGTTGACGCACCGTTGCTGACAGTCTGTTCTACCTGCTTATGCAAAAGAGTATGATGCTTTGCCTGACAACCGCCAATACCGCATGCCTTTGAAGCTCTGCACCGCCAATGTACGTGCTTTCCAAGACACGTTCGACATAAATTGTATTGACGCACCATTTGCCACCTTTCAGACAAACAAGCTTTCTTGAAAACTTCGCAATTAGAAGTTAGATGAGTGTCGTTGCAAATGTCACACCCACACGCCTTTTTGTTTGATACTGACTGACCTGCGGCATCACTTTCGTTAGCCACCGCATGGGCATGTAGATGACCGCCCTGCTTAGGTGAACGTTTTGCTGTCGTCGAGAGAAGTTTGTACGACTTGGCACGTGGGTTTCGGGTGATTTGGTTGTACATCGTTGTTGCAGGCGGACTGAAGATGTGGTTGAGATGGTTTGCAGGCAATACTGTTCAAAAGTTGTTGCTGTGGCTTGCAGATAATACTGTTCGCAAGTTGTTGCTGTGGCTTGCAGTTCCTCGTCTCAAACTCCTCGTCGTCGGAGTTCAGAGAAAGAATTTGGTACTTACGCTGTAGGTACAGTTGGTTGATTTCTTCCCGTAGTAGTTTCTCTTCCTCCAACCGCTGCAAGAGTAATTGCCTTCGCCTGATAGTACTCGTTGTTGATACAGATGAACCCTGATCATCGTCGATAGCTGCTGCTGGTATAGCTGGTGGGGCTTCGTCTTGCTGCTGGCTTGGAGCGGGTGGTGAGCAACTTGTGCATTTCCACTCCTGGTTGGCCACATTGGCGTCGACACCGACGCATGCAAAATGATGCCAGAGATTGCAACTATCACCCTGAACCATTTCGTCAGTGTCTGGTTGGGTGCAACTGTTGCAATTGGAGTTATTTAGAGAATTTTCCTGTGACATTTTATGGCGGAAATAATATTTAATTTATGAATATTTGAAAGTAAATTTTTAAAGAATTGTTGCATCCGTAGCTACGAAAGTCTTTAAGAGATTTAAGTCTTAAGAATATTAAAGGAAAACAAGAATGTACTTTTAATAGCACTCAAATACAGCGAGAGCCTTAAAAATTTACGTCTTTATTGCTTGGTGTCCAATTCGAAAAAGAAAGGTTACATATAACAACTGAATAAAGCCAAGCATGTGTCTTTGACATTTGACAGGCAATTGACTTGCGCTTGACGGCTATATGTCCTTGCCGTTGCTCGGTTTTTTACAGGGTGGCGACAACAAAGATAGTGGTAGGGATACACAGTTTTTTTTTTTTTTTTCTTTTTTCTGCATTTTTTTGATTTAAAAGTCTAATCACAGCTATCATCGGATTGCATCATTGAAAAATTTGTTTTCATGTTTTTAGACGTTTGAGCCAACAATGCTGGCTGTTGTTGGTATCAAAATGAAGCTCATGGTTTGCAGATTTTTTTCCGGCAAAAACGTTCCATTGAAAAGCATTCCATTCTCTTTCTATTCTCAAATGTCAGTTTTCTTTTCACTGATCAACTACAACCTCAAATGCCTGTAGCTGTTTGTTGACACTGACAGACATTTTCAATGATTGCTATGAATGACTTGTCAGAAAACCGAAGATATTGTTCGAATGATGCTATCCGATGATAGCTATTATTAGACTTTTAAACCGATAAGACGTCTATTCGCGACCTTTTGTTGAATACCGTTATATATTTTTTTGGTACTCATATACTTTTCGCTAGCAACGGATAATTTTTCCTAGGACTCAGAGCACAGGGTTTTTAGTTATCGGTTATAAAAGCGAGTCTTTAATTTGTTTTTTAAACCGTTTAAGAAAATTTTAAGTTAGAAACGGCATTTTTGAAAGAACTTAAATATTTTAGAATTCACTTGTTTTATATACAAACTAAATTTCATTTTAATCGGTACCACCGTTATGATTCCAGGATATTTTGAAAAGTAATTTTTGAAATGTTTTTGAAGTTTTCCAGCTAAATCTCAGAATCTGAATCAGAATATTCGAAAATTTTTATAGTTTTCCCGAAAAGAACAAATAATTCTTGATGTGTGTGATTTCTTTCAAATCATTTGGCCGATGCTATATCGGAGATAGTGGTGGGGACAAAATTTGTTTTCGCTATTTTTTTTCGAAAATACGCTTAAACTACAGCTCTAAAACCGTTTAACCAAAATTTGATTTTAGCCTTTGGTTAGCCTTTGGTTTCCTTATATGTCAGCCCAACGTCGGCTTTTTAAATGAAGTGATGAAAAATTTCAATATTTTGAAAAAAATTGACTTTATTATAAAATCTTAATATTTTCTTAGTGCATGTTTCAACTTTTTTCTTTTTGGCTGTAAAACTTTTTAAGATAAGGGTCTAATCATAGCTATCATCGGATTGCATAATTGATAAATTTGTTTTTATGTTTTTAGACGCTTGAGCAAACAATGTTGGCTGCTATTGGTATCAAAATGAAGCTTATGAGTTGCAGAATTTTTTCCGTAACAAAAATACATAAATACAACTTTTATGTAAACTCGCTTTCACTATTTCATTGGCAGAATATCATTTCACGGAACAGCTGATTTTGATTTGTGTTTTTGCGACAAAATCGTTCCACTGAAAAGCATTCCATTCTCAACTGTCAGTTTTCCTTTCTCTTATCAACTCCAACCTCAAATGCCTGTAGCTGTTTGTTGACACTGACAGAAATTTTCAATGATTGCTATGAATGATATGTCAGAAAACCGAAGACATTGTTCCACTGATTTGTTCCAATGATGCTGTCCGATTATAGCTATGATAAGATCATAAGGCCAAAACACTTTTTGTCTTTTTTCCCATCAATATTCAAACTGTAATTTAACCGTTATGCGTGTATATAAAAAATTTATCTTGTACGCGTTCTCATTTTTTTCACGGAATTTTTAAGGGTACCAAATTTCATCTTTCTCACGACTTACCGTTCAAAAGTTACTGGTGTGGACGGACGGACGTACAGACGGACAACGTAGAGGTACTATAGGAAGTGCTCTTTCCATTTTTGGACGGATCGCTAAAAATGGGAGACAACGGGTCAAGTTGGCTCACCACCTTCATCTCCAAGCTAACAAGAAGTGATCCAAATCCAATGCCTAATTAGTAGTGGGAAAGTATCTACAATGGAAGGTACAAAGGAAAAGGTGATACACGAAGCTGTGACAATTACCGCTCTATAAAGCTGATGTTCCACAAAATGAAGATCGTCGAGCGGGTACTAGATAGTCGACTGCGAAAAATAATAAAGCTACCTGAGGACTAGTGCGAGTTTGTCGCGGGCAAATCAACCACTGATGCAATCCATAGTATAAGGATCATAATGGAAAAACATCGTCATGCCCTTAAAGATCTGCATAATAGTGCTGGTTGATTTTGAAAAGGCTTTCGATAGACAACCACGAGATCTGATATGGGTGGCGCTAAGAACACGAAAAGTTTCAGAAGCCTACGTGGGGATGATGATGCACATGTATGATGGAGCAAAGAAAAGAGTAAGATGTCCTTCCAAGGTCACTGATGAGTTCCCAATTAAAGTCGGTGTACACCAGGGAAGCGACCGAAACCCTTTGCTTTTCATTGTAGTCCTTCAATTCATTGGATTAGAAAGGAAATTTCTAATCCAATGAATAAAAGACACATCGATTCCAAATGCACGCATCTTCGAAAAGATAGCCTGGTGCCAGACTCTGTCAAATGCTTTAGAAATATCGAGCGCAACAACCTTGTTTTCGCCATGAAGGTGTAAGGAGCGGTTCCACTTTTCGGTGAGATAGGCCATCAGATCACCAGTGGACCTTTTGCCACGAAAGCCGTATTGACGGTCATTGAGAAGCCTGCGTGATTCTAGATATTTCATAAGCTGACTATTCATCAGGGTTTCCATGACCTTGGAAAAAATGGATGTTAGTGCAATTGGTCGGTAACTGGTCGGAGAAGTTGAATCTCCTTTTTTTTTTGGGACGGGCTGAACAAATGCAGTTTTCCATCTACTCGGAAAGAGACCAGAAGAATGGGACAGATAGAAAAGCCTACGCAGTGGTTTTGGCAGCGTGGAAAAACACCATCTTCAGAACTATGGGGGAAATGCCATCCGGACCAGCGGATTTGTGTATGTTGAGGTTTTTAAGGACTCCTGCTACTGTACGAGTGCGAAAATGAATTTGTCCCATGGAATGTTCTACGCTCTCAAATACAGGTGGAGACAAGGCACAATCGGGGAGCGAGGAGCTGGCAGCAAAATGAGCTGCAAGAAGATTGGCCTTGTCCAAGGAGCTGACAGCTGGGATGTCATTGAAAACGAGTGTCGGGATGGAGGATGAGGCACATTTTTTAATATTTTTGACGAATTACCAGAAACTTTTACTACCTTTGGGACACTGAAGTATTTTTTGCCTCAATTTCTGATCATGAGAGAATTTGGCACGACGGATATGAGCATTGCAGACATTTCTGGCTTGTCTAAACTTTTTCCGGTTTTCCTCGGTTGGGTTGGCTTTATATGACCGAAAACTAACCTCCTTTAACTTGATGGCCTCTTTACAGTTCGAATCACACCATGAATTCTCCCTTGTTTTGATAACCTTAATTCTGTTGGGAATGAAGGATTACATGCCAATGAGAATTATTTCTGTGACCATATCGGCTGCGGCTTCAACGTCACGATCGACGAAGCAAAGTGACCAATTGAAAGACTTAAAGAAACTTTTTAAGCCGTCCCAGTTGGCTTTCTCGTATTGCCAAACTGTTCTTTTCGGAGCCGGATCTTTAGAGGTGTCATTTTGAAACGAGTAAGAAGCCGATGTGACACAGTGGTCTGACGAGCCTAGAAGTGAAAGTACGTTGACCGAGTACTTGTCAGGATGGGAGGTTAGGAACAAGTCCAGAGTATTGGCAGCATGACTGTCAAAGTCAGGGATGTAGAGCTTCTGTATAAAAAGCAGTGATGTGACACATGTCTACAAAATGAAAATTTTAACCACTTGAAACTGAATGTGGGATCAGAGCTGTTGTTGATGTGTGGTGGAATTTGGTAGGCCACATCATTGCGGACGTATATGGCGAGCCCGCGGTGAAAACGGATTAATGGCACTAACTTATACCCCGGTAGATCCAGATTCACATCAGCAAAAAACACAAACACGAACGTAACTAAGCAGAATCGTGAAGTGAAAACTCAACGCACAATTAACGGAGCATAAATTTCATTGTTAACTATGCCCTAATGAAATTAAATATGTACGTTAGCTATGCATTCTAGTGCTACTTGGGCTTATATTAACGGAAAACAAATTGAAAGCGTCAACAATATTAATTTATTATTAAATTTTATGCTGGAAGCGCTAAGGTCGTTAAAAGTCAAGCAAAGACTGGAGTACAACACGTTGATTGCTGTGTTCAAGATCAATTATGGTGCTGCACCGATGTATCTAACCAACGAGGTCACACGAGTGGAAGATGCACAGCCGTCAGTTCACATCAGCTGGGCGAAATACAATTATATATAAAGGTTATAATCTTTTCAATAGCCTTCCGAATATAATTAGAAATAAACAAAATTTTAAAATTTAGAAACGTAAGTGCCTCGATTTTTTAAAAAGAAGTACATAAGAGAAACAAAACTGAATTAAATAAATTTGTAAACTATAATTTTAAGAGATATATGGATTTTATAAAGTATTTAATGAATATTAATAAAGTTAACAAAACTAAACGCCGCGTAAGCGTAGGGTGAAGTGGCGAGAAAACTCCGCCATCTGCTGTGACCGAAAAATGTCTCCTAAGCTGAAAGGAAGGATCTACACCGTAGTTGTGCGTCCGGCGCTCACATATGGTTCACAATGTTGCAGCTGAGATGAAGGTGCTTCGCATGACAGCAGGAGTAACAAAGCGAGATAGAATAAGAAGTACGAAGAACCGAGGAAGCCTCCATGTAAAACAATCTACCTCCAGAAAAATGGAGCCGACTGGCTCAGTTGGTATTGCCATGCTCAAAGGGGAGATCCTACGAAACCTCTCAAGAAGGCAATATCAATCAACATTCTAGCGCAATCGCGAAAGAAACGAAGGCCTAAACATTCATGGATCACACAAATGTAACGACAACAAAACTTATTTGGCCTCAGTGACGAAGAAACCCCAGCCGGGTGGCCTGCCGGTATATTATGAGGTCAAATCGGGGTACTCCACAAGGGACCATTAGGAATACAGTAGAGTGCGAGGGTTATGATCCATCACTTCAGATCATAAAATTGCTCCTCAATGAAAAAGAAGAAGCTTCCTAAAGTTCTTTTCCTCAACTGACTTAGACTACGACAGTGTCACAGAAAGTGAGAGGTCTCATTGCAGTAATCTGTATTGTCACATACTCTGCAGATTTCGTCATTGTCGAGATTTAATTTCTTGGCATGATGTCCCAGAAGACTTTGACCAGTAAGTATACCTACTAGTAGCCACAGAGTCTTCCTGTTACTCTTGATGAGCGCGTTAGTTCGGGACTTATCACATTTAGGTCAGTTTTTTCTTGAAATTTCACAGGTGGACAAGGATGTTCATCTTGTGTTTGCTTTCATCCGGATCTTGTTTTCCTGCCGCCCTCTAGAGTCACAGAGTGGGGGTTTGATCCATTGAAGAGCTTGTTGAGGTTCTAATGCGGATCCATGTCGTGCACGCTCATCGGCTTTTTCTTTGCCACGAACATCCCTGTGGCCAGGAACGCAGCATAGGGTTTCACTGTGCTGTAAGCCAAAAACCTAAAGCTCTTTGCGGCGACAACACTTAACAAGTCCGGATTTGATGTCCATAGCAACTGTTGCCATGTGGCTGCCTGGCTGGCTATGAATATGGTGAAATCATCTTGAGGTATTGGCCTTATTAACAGTAGGCTGGCTGCCTCCTTGACTGCGAGGACCCCCGCTTGAAAGATGCTGCAAAAATCGGGCAATCTTATTGAGAATCATTGTAGTGGTTCTCAAGAATGTATAAAATCTTGTTGATTTTTCTATAAACGGAGCGAAAACCCGCACCGATGCTAATTTTTGACCCATCTGTGAATGTATCATCCTATCTGTGTATCACCCATATGTGTATGTATCCCTCATCCTTGCTAGGAAACATGCAGTCAGCCCTGAGGTTGGTGTTGTTCACATAGCAGATGTCGAACCTTTACACGCAGCTCTCTGTATTGTCATGTAGCGTAAGTTTTTGTTTTATGCAATTTCATGCCACCAGACTTAACATCCATGCGTTAGTATAGGTTTTACAATTGCAGCATACATCCAAAGGATAATTTTGTGTCTAGGACCTGAATTTTAGCCGAAGATGCGGCTGCAAGTATAGAAATTGCCCAGTTTCGCTTAGTTTTCGTTACTATGTCTTCTGGGATTGCAGTTTCGCTTGCATAATTAGTTGTTGCCGGGCTGTTTAGGTCTTTGTTCTCAAGACCCTCCCACGGAATAACCAAGTTTCTTGCATCATTGCAATGCCAATGACTATCTTGTTGAAAAGGTAGACAAGATTGGCGCTGGCTGCCTTGCTATGGTGCAGGTTTATCTGCACTGTTTTCATGGCGATCAGCCTCCTCTCCTTCTGCTATCTTCTTTGACGACTACCCGATTACTTGCAATCTGCACGTGGTTACTCCAACGCGTACCTTGTTCTTGTTTTTTACTCCACAAAAACAAGTACAAAGTACGCGTTGGAATTACCATTGACTTGCGACTGAGCGGCATTGATTTGCGGTTGAGCAACGGGGTTGTGCCGCCTTCCGTGTGCTCGCCCACTTCAAAGACTTTCTTTCCACAGTTCTCGCTGTGGAGTTCTGGATTTAAGTTCCGCATATATATGTCGATCCAGTTCTTGGGATTGTAAGCTCCAGGCATGCGGATGAGGCCCCTTGGTCTGGTGTACTCAAGAACTTCCTTCAGCCTAGCAACCCTTAAGTTAGCACCTGCCCACAGGGCAGGGAGTATGTACTAGTCCGAGCAGTTTAATACCTTGAATGTCTTAATAGTGACCAACGTGTCGAAGCGTGGTATATTACCACTGGCCGATGGCAGGCTTCGTTGATCCCATCGTGAATCCTAATTTCTACTAGCTTCCATTGGTCGTCAGATAGCCTTCGTTCTGGACTACCAAGGTCGACTACTGCAATCCGAAAGCTCTTTTTGATCAAATCCGCTGGTGCCTATTTGCTACCGGGGGGATAGTGTCGTCATACCGACCTCTTTCGGAGCTTCCTGCAGTCACCTGAGATTTGGACTAGTCCTCGCCCTTTGTCGGCCCTTTGGCAGTTGGTATTGCAAGTCCTCGTTGGCTCCTCCGGAGGCCTGCTCCCTAGCTACTTTCTTGTCAACGCAACGCCAGCATCGTTGCTCAGATTTTCCTCGGAGCTATTATGATCCCTTAAATTTTCTTGAAATTTCTCTTTGCCCAGGATAATCGAATATTTTGATGGTTTATCATTACCTAAAGTGGAGGGCTAGTGGCCTACCTTCTTTAACCAAAGAAGGTAGGCCACTTGCCCTCCACTTAACCTACCTTTTGCTCCTTGGGATTTCCGTTCCATATCCAGGCGCCATGCAGTCTTCGTAAGGTCCATGATCTCATGATCTCGGATGATTGTCTTTCTGGCGTTGGCTCTTAAGCGTACGGTGTACGAAACAACAGTGTCGTTGCTGCAACTTGGCTTATCGGTGCCAACAATAGGAGTGGTATTACCATCTATCTTATTGAGGTTCGATTCACGAGGCTTGGCAAGACATTACAGACACTGTCTAACATCACATTCGCTTCCCCGATAACAGAGACAAGATTAACACTCTTGCTCCCGGAAGCTTAAGACTTCAGAGTCGCGTTCGAAGGATGAGAATCCTTTGAGTTTTATGTGACTTTTACAGTCGGTAGATCCTCCTCCTTAGTCAGACAAGTACTAGCTAATGGCTTGAGGCATAGTCTGCCAGGATTTGGGGGAGTGATGACCGGCTCAAGTGCTGCTCCCGTTGGCTTATCCCGATGGCCCCGATCCAAGTCCTGGCAGACTATGGCATACCACAGGCTTGAGTAGATTTATCGAACCCCAGATTATATCCTCTTCCTTTCGGCATATTTCCGGTGAAAGAAGAACATTAGGCATGTCATCTCCTGTCGACACGCTTGCAAGAAAGTCCAGACCGTTGTTAAGCCCTATTTGCTCAATTTCACCAAGTTCCTGCTGTTTCCCTAGTCTCTCAGCCGTCAATTTGCAGTTCTGTACCCTACTGCTTATTGGCATGGTCGACGAGATCGAGAATCTGGACGAGCACGCTACCGAGCAATTTTCATCGTTATTAAGAAATAGCTTCCCAATGTTGAAGTCAATCGTCCCCACAGCCCACACTAACTTCGTCCGTAGCCTCCCTTCGTCCCTAGCTGACGGTTCCTGGAGTAAGAGGGTGTCCTCTTCCGCCGTCACAATTACAATGGAATTAGAATCGGTTGATTTAAAGCTAGGAGTGCCCGATTCAATCACACCTGTCGCTGTAGATGTCTTGTAAGTTGAAATAATTATGTTCCCCCGAGTAAGGGGGGAAGATTATGTCCATCTGTAGTCACCACCTATACACGGATAGAGGGAATTCGAATTAAAGCAAGTGAGTAAGTTCGAGAGCTCTTTTCGTCTGCGCTCGAAAATGCTTGTGACGTCACTCTTCATTGTTATAAATTATTTAATTACTGGTATGCTCCTTTGGTATGTGAAAGCAAACAATGTGCTTTCATTAAGTATTAAAAAAATCATGAAGTCTTTCTAATGCGTTATTTTGGCACGCAAATATTATATGAGATTAAAAAGAATTTTTATGGATTTCGATTCGACTAAGGGGAAAAGTTGGTTAAAAAAAAACTAGAACGAATTTGAACCATTTGAACGAAACGAATTTTCTATTTTATTTACGTTGTTTTACAAATAACGCAAGCAAACTCTAAGGTCTAAATATATCTACTTCATTTAAACTAATATTTTTTTTCAGATCTGCGAAAACTGCTTAATATGCATAATATCAATTTTGGTTATTAACCCTCTGAGGGCCAGGTGTTTGCTGGAAATAAAATCAAAAGGAATACTGAAGGTAAACTCAAACCATTTCTCTCATTAACATATTGAAAAAGCTTTCACATAAATTGAAAACTTATGATTAGATTGACTCACACTAAAAAACAGGGGTCTGCCTCTGAAGGTTTCAAATTGAATGAACAAAGAAATCCCATGAACTTTTTGTTCCAACATCTTGATGCTTGTTTAAGTCCAAAAAAGCTCCTTCTTAATCTGTAAAAACGCCCACTGCTATCTTCGTACCCTTTTGGTTGACGCATGTAAATTTCTTCCTCTACGTCCCCATAGAGAAAATCGGTTTTAATATCAAACTACATATTGCAAATAGCATATTCTATTTGCTGCAATCGCTGAAATCATCCTGACAGACGTGAATTTGGCTACTGGACTAAAAATCCCTTTGTAATCCACATGGTACTGCTGTGAGTACCCTTTGGCAACCAACCTTGCCCTGAATCTTTCAAGGGCCCATTGCATGCAGTATCTTTGATCTTAAATACCCATGGGTTGTCAATGGCTGTTGTGTTGTCTGGCAGCTGCACCAGATCCCATGTGTGGTTTTTTGCTAAAGCATAAATTTCCTCGGTCATGGTCTCCTTTCACTTTTCCACATCCAGAAAATTGAAAGTGTCTTCGTACGTTGAAGGTTTCTGTTTCTTAGTGATGTAACTATGGGCATCTAACAACGCTGCCAAAGATTTCGAGCGTCTACGAGCACTTCTAAGACGTTGTTTGAGGGGATTTCCACTATTCTAAATAGGTTGCAAATTTTCGAAATCCTCTAATCAAGATATTCCTCCGCATCGGCAAATTCATCATCACCAGCTTACCCATCATCAGCTGTTTGCACAATCTCATTTATGTGGTCTGAATCAATTTCATTTGGGTGGATGCTGACGTCATTTGCCTCAGTCAGATTTTCCAATTTAATATTTTTCGAATCAAGTGGATCCAATTCGTCTAAATTTCCATTTAAGCAATGCTGATGACAGCTAACAAAAACTTGGTTTTCTTCACTGAAAAATGAAGAATTCTTCAACAAAATGTCACGCTTACCTCAACGTTGTTAGTTGCAGGAAAATAAATTCAGTACACATTCCTTTATGTTTTCAGCAAAACCGACGAAGATGCCTAACCTCCCATTTACGACGCTTTTGTTCAGGATTATGTGCCTAGCATTCTGCTCCAAAAGCCTGCATAATCATTGTATTGAAGTTTTTTGCCTATCCGAACCACAAGTCAGATGGATTTTCGTTGTCGAATCCAGTTGGCCCTGAATTATTCAGAACAAACACAGCATGATTAATCGACTCCGCCCACAGCTTTAATGGCAAGCTTTTAGCATAAATCATTGCTCTTACGGTTCCTACAATTGTTCGAAACTCCCACTCTGCCCTACCATTTTGTTGCGGAGTGTAAGGCACGGAAGTCTGGTGTAAAACGCACTCGACTTTAAATAGGAGCAAATATTTTCTTGCATTGGACCGCACAAGTCCAAGTGTACAACATCGCCTGCATGTTGAGTTCTACTATTCCTGATTGGAAACGGTAGCCTATGCGACTTTCCTAGAGGACATGCATAGCAAAAGAAATCATCACTGTCTATAAACTGTATGTTTTTATTTTTGAGAAACTGACGAATGTATTTTAGATTTTGAAGAATATTGATTTGATACTAGTGCCCACATTTGCACTTGGTGGTGTTTTAATTTTAAAAAGCATTTTAAACAAGGAATATTCACGCACTCCCACTGCTACGATAGATTCATTAAACAACAATTCACATTGAACTTTGTTTAAGATTAATTTCACACTTATACAGAGCAGCATTGGAAGAAAAAAGATTCAGAGTTATATCTGGCGAGCACGTTTTTTTTTATTAAATGCTAGGATATTTATATTCTCACGTGCTTATATTGCTTTTCCATCGCCGATTCTTACTAACTTTGGATCCTCAAACGTCTTGCAATTCACCATTTAGTCTCTATGAAAAGACATGTGGGAGCTCCCTGCTGAATCGAGAAACCAAGCTTCGCTATTTACAGCAACAAACGCTGAGCCATCAGCAACCATCGTGGAACCTAAACCATCCCCCTTTACAGCCAAACTTGCCCTTCTTGAGAGGCACTCCCTTTTCCAGTGGCAACATTTTTTGCATAAGAAACATTTTCCTGATTTTTTGCCTTACCGTTACAACGTGCATTTGAGTTCTGCCGTTCTTTTAGCCATCATTGCACTGTTATCCGCAAATACCTAAGTTTGAGAATTTAATCGTGATTTCTCCTAATTAATTGGGCCGTTAAATTTTTCAAATGTTTTTTGCTCTGCCTCTGTTGAGTCCTACGCTGCTTAAACAAATGATTGCACTCTGGAGGTAATGTTATTAAAATTTTTGTCACGAGCATTGATGAAGAGATATGCATTCCCAAGTCCTTAAGTTGCTGCACTATTGTCTCGAGCCGCTATATACTCGTAGCAATGGCCTCACTTGAATCCTTCTCAAAATTATAGAATTTTCGTTGGAGCAAGTTGATGTTCATATGTACCTTCTGCTCGTAGACCGTTTTCATTTTTTCCACATCTGATGTGCAGTAGTATAATATAATATGTGCAGAACTTCGACAATAATTTTTTGCGCCCGTTTATCCAATTTTTCATGCTGCCACCTTCGTGTCATCCTCAGGTTTTTGGGATTCCCCACTTAAACGCCAAATAGATTGCTCGCGTTGAGAAACTTTTTAATTTTGAACTTTCAAATACCCCATTGATCCACCCAAGAGTTTATCTACTTCGAGATTATCACTGCCTTTTATTATCGATCAGAAAAAAGTAGCCAGAAATAAAAAAAAAGTAATGCGTTATCGAAAATACCCTTTATGATGCAAAAGACCAGTCTCTTATCCGCACGCAAACTTTTTATAAATTTTCACGCTATTTCCGTTTTAATTTATTGTACTCCAAAAAAAAACTTAAAATTCAATACCGTGAACTTAATGGAGTGGACTTGAGTCTTGGCCTATAAACTGATAATTAAAACACGTTACCGCGGTGGAATTCAGAATACAAGTGAAGTCATTTATTGAAAACAATGTACTATGTATGTAAACTGTTATTGAAAAAGTGTTCCATCTACATCAGGCTTAACAGCACATAAGAAAAGCAAGACTGTACAGTGAGGCAGAACAATTTTTTTAGAATGATGAATAAATCTTAACAATAATAATGGCTCGTCCTATGATAATTTCAAACGCTGACAGTCGAACATTGTCAGGAACCTACATAATATAGTGATACTAACATTAAGTGACAACTTTTGTTACTGTTTTCTGCTGTAAGAGGACAAGTATCGAACTTAGCGCTCCATTATACTCTGTTGAAGTCTTTTTCTGTCCAGTCTTTCAAGGCTACGCGTTTCCGTGAAAAATAGCTTCCACAATATTAAATAGGATTTTACCAAAACAAACAGTATTTGATTAAGAAGATACTGGACCATTTTACTCATAATTGTTGGTTAAATGAAGGATTTTTTCATCATTTCACTTTCATCAGTGAGAGAGCCTGCAAAAATAGACACAGATCCTCGGACCTTGTCTAAAAAACTGAATAAAAAAAAAAAACAAAAAAAAAACGGCATTGACCAAACATTCCCTGGAAAAGAAGCACAAACCGGGCTTCGCAATGTGAGGATCCTACAGACAGAGAAACACCAACAGAAATGACATAAATCGAAAGCAGGACACACAGAACATCTCCTTTACATACTGCTCAATCATCGGAAGCAAAACATGAGCAGCGAATAAACAGTTGACTTAACTTCTGGCGGAAGTGCACCAGCTTTTTTATTTCACTGTCATTTTCGATTGTTTAATTTATACACCTTTAAATCTATGTTGTTTCAATAGTCCATAATGTGTTTCCTTATACGTTATAAACAAAAGCATCTGTGATATGAAAAAAAATCTTTGCCTACATTCAAACTTCAATACAAGTAGCCGAAAGAAATTGTAACCAATATACTCCATATTTGTCTTTTATGTTGGATAATAAAGATCCCCAGATGTTTTGTTTCAAATCATTAAAATTGTTTTAAAACCCTCGCTGGTCCATCCGATCTTTGCTAGGTGCTTTGAGTTCAAAATACTTATAATGCAATCATAAACTTATATTGAAACTGCAAAGATCTGGTTTCCATACTGTCCTCCGTAGTTGAAAATAACTATTGTAAGAAGTATGTAACTAAATTTATCTTTTAATTTTGTATTCTATTTTTTCTTTTTGTAACTTCATATTATATTATACTTTTTATGCCAATGAATTGTCATTTCCGGCAGACAGCAATTTTGCCATACCCGTATTTTTAATCACCGAATTTGTAATTTATTCTTATTTCATAAAGAAGCAATCTAACTATCGAAGATCCACAGAAGAAGACGACAACCTTCATCGAAGCGTAGGGAAAAAATTATGAAATAATATTAAATTTGACCGTTACGCATGACCGAAAAAGCAGAAGAATCCACAGCATTGGTCACCGGAACGCTTAGATTTTTTTTTAGAGAAGCACTTATCTTTTAAAACTGTGTAAAAATCCAAATTTCTAGCTGTCCGTCCAAAAATTTAAAAAGGACCTCATATGGTATCACTACGTTGCCCGTCCGTCCGTCCAATCGTGTTATAACTTCTGAACGGTAAGCGTAGAAAAAACAAGTGGGAATATGCAACAGTGCGTATGCAAAGCTTCAGTCCATCTACGACGGATTACAAAATACCCGACCATACCAAAAAAAAGAACTGCCACGCCTCCAAAAAGTGGGCGGGATATAAATATATAACTGTTGAATGCTTTATACTAGGTGGTTGCGTACATTTCGGCCTAAAACTCCGCCTTTTTAACTAAAAAATCACCTTTTTAATGCCACAAAAGTGGGCGGAGGCACATGCTCTATGCATGAAAGTTAAAAAATGCTAATAAATACAACTTCTGTCATACAATTTTTAGTCAAATTTCATATATATTTATTAAAAAACAAACAATTATTGAAGTAGCCAAACTTTTTTGGCTACTTCAAAGACAATCACAAGGCAATGTTACATACCAAAAATGAATGCGCTAGCTCCGTTGTTACACACCTAAAATTTGGAAAGAGTATTTTTTGAAATTAGAGATGGTGACACATATTGATTTTTATTTCACATAATTTACAATCAATTCAATAGTTTTAGCTTCTAAGTCGATTTTGGCATGGTCGATGGCCGTCAACCTGCTTGGCAAAAGAAGGTTTGACATTGTCACTTGTAATTATTTCAAAAAATATTCACTTAAGTCTTACAAAAAAAATTCCAGTTCTAAGTCTTGAGGAAATAACATGGGTGAGCAGCGTGATGTAGGTACAAAAAAGAGATTTTAAAAGTTTTCTTCAAATATGCGTTGCCTGTAGCACAGGGCACTGGATGCGTATTTATATAAAAGAATCCAACCTTGGCCTCCATTAAGAATACTTAAGACTTGATGCTCAAGCTCATGCCATAGTTGCCAGCAAGATCTTCCTATTCACGAAGAAGGCACCCTTTTATTACAACGACGTGCATACGAATAAGTAGTAGTTTGGTAGTATTTCGTCATCCACTGCCATAACTTTGAGTATGTAGCTAACATGCAGCTTCAACGTTTCAAGGAAAATAGGCGGGTTTCCGGTCTTCAAATGAAGCATGTAGTTAGGGGAGTTAACCTGAATGACTCAAATCTTTGATACAGGAGAATCGAAGATGCTGTTTTCTGGAAAATTTATTTCTTTGCTATTGCTGAGGCAACGACTCCACATACTCCCGATTCCGCACTTAGCTTCTGCCGACCTAACTTTTAGATGTCTGGTCAAGTTCATGTTTGATGTATTCACGAACCACTTCAACGGATTCTCCAACGGATTTTTACCGCCTCCATACCTGAATATTATGCCCTTGGATTTATCCAGCTTGACAACCAGATTCCAGATTTTCAATACTTCTCTTGTCTGTTGATCATCGACTACAATCCATCTACTGTGTCCGCTAAATTAAGAAGTCGTCAGCGTATTTAAGTCTAGGGATCTTAGTGTGGCCGAACTTGATTCCACCTCCTTCAGTGTCCAGGATGTCATTGATAAATAGGATGATAAACAGAGCGCCCTAATTTTGGCTAAATTCCGTAACAGTAAAGTTTGTAGAACATTGCATCACGAACAAACTCTACGAATAAGCCATAGAGCTTTTCTGTTTCAGCTTTTACGAGCTGACGATATTGACGAGGGCAAATACATGGTCGATGGTTGAGAACTTCTTTCTAAAGCCTGCTTGGAACTTTTTTAATACTGTAATATTTTGGTCTGGGTTTCGTCTAATAAAACTCAATTTCACTTTTATAATTTCACAATGAAACACTTTATTTGTCAAACAAACTTATTTAAATTCAAATCACACTGTTATTCAACTTTACTACTTAGAATTCAACACTTTGTTTTAATTCGATCACTTTTTACTTTATTACCGATTTTCACAAGTCAACGTTTAAAATATAACTGTCCCGTCCGAGCCTGTCATCCATGTATTTATACAAAATTAAGCACCTTCTCTAACGTTCCATACTTGCTCGTTGGTAATTTTTCCATTGGTACTCTTCCGCTGAGTTCCATGGAGGGGAAATCGAAATTCGAACTTGGAATATCATTTTGCTGCCAGCTGACTGTTATGACAGTTGGGTGTGTTCGTAAACGAGCGGTGTTCGTAAATCGAGCGGGTGTGTTCGTAGAGTAAATAGATGGGTGCATTCAGCGCGATACCTTTATGTTGTTTTATTTCTTGTCGCCACATGACATTGCCCCCTCTTAGTTTTGTTCGTCCCGAACAAGCACGTCATCATTGCTTCCGTGGTAGCGATATAGGCGATCAACATGGCCAACTTTCATCTTCGCTCTTGGTCCTCGTTGAATTCGGAATACGACATCATTGATTCGTGTTACAACTTCGTAGGGACCTTCCCAGTCCCGCTGCAGCTTTGAAGATCTTCCCTTTTTACGATGTGGGTTGTAAAGCCATACCAGATCTCCATCGTTGAACTCGGGTGCCGTTGCTCGCGCATCGTACCTGGTCCTCATGCGGTCGGTTGCAAGTTTTATATTGCTTCTAGTTCTCTGGTGTATGTCATCAATCCTTTCTCTAGAGTCCACCACTTAGTCCTCCTCGCATGTTGGGTCTTAAATGGGAAATCCGAATTTTAGCTCACTGGGTAGCCTGGCGGAATGACTGAAATGACAGTTGGGTGTGTTCGTTTAGTGAATCGAGCGAGTAAGTTCATAAAGTGAATCGATGGGTGCATTCAGCGATTCCTGCATGTCTTTTTTTTTTGTTGTCACCACATAACATTACCCCTCTTAGTTTTGCTCGTCGTGATTTGGTGATATACAGTTTGACAAACTATTGCTTGCCCTAACCGCCTTTCAGAAAGCCGTCTCCGATACAGCTGCTTATATTCTCTCATTTCTTTACCGTACAGGAGCTTAAAGGTTCTTGTGTCGAATTTTTGCGGTGGCTGTAGACAAGCAAATGTTTTGTCCCGGGCTATGAGGCACTCAGCAACAAGCCACTTTTTTCCCTTAGATGCCTGTTTACTTTGGATGAAGATTGTGACGGTAGGGCACTTTTTAAGATTTTCGTAAGGTCCTCAATATCCAAAGCAGCAGTTGCTTGTAAAGCTGCCACAAGCTCACGATTTAGGTTGTACTGGAACGCATTGAGGTTTCTGTCACTCCAGGAAAGTTTCAGCATAAGTTCCATCCTCCGGGGACAGGATCCGGAGTTGCGCTTCCCAAACTGCATTCTACTTCAAGGTGCATATGGTCAGTGAAGGTTTTCGTGGCTACCCGAAAGTCGTTCAGGATCGAATACCCGAGACAAAGCAGTAGTCGATGACTGATCATGCAGTGCCACGAATAAAAGTCTCCAGAAAGGTCACCCTTGCAACTTCCCCTGAGAACTCTGCAGCCTAGGGTTGCCTAGGTAGTCCTTTTCTACCGTTGAAGTCCCATATTGTTGTTGCCAGTTGTTTGCAGTTAAAATAAACCGGAACAATGGGGAGCAGTTTATCTTGCGACTCAATTTCAACTGTGTAAATATCCCTAATGAATTTAAAGCAAAGCGTAGCTGCTAGTTTTTTATTAAAACCAATAACTTCTCCCCACTGCCTCTTCCACATAATTTAGGCTTTACTGTCGGGATCCATTTAAGCTTAAAATTGGTTCTTGTAGTTGTCGTTCGTTGTTTATATTGTTAAGAGTATGGATTATTTCATTGTTGCAATGAACATGAAGACGGGCATTAAGCTTTCGAGGAAAGTTTGTTACTTCTTCGCTCACAGTAGCTATTCCTAAATCTCTGTGAATATCACTATTTCTAATATACCATGCAGCGTTCACAATTGCTCTAAGTGTGTTGTTCTGGAAAGTCTGCAACATGGACATATTGCTCGGCTTGGAACAACCCCAGAGTTATATTCCGTATGTCCAGGAGGGCTTTAACACCTGCCTGTACAAGAGCAGTTTGTTTTATATGCTTAGTCTCGAAAATTTTTCTATAAGCCAATACATTTCTCCGAGTCTTATTTCGAGCTCGGCACGCTTCTTCTTAACGTGGGGCTTCCACCTAAGTTTAGCGCCTAGAGTCATTCCTAGGTATTTCGCTTCGTTTGCATAGGGAAATTGTGCAGAGTTTATGAACAGAGGTCAATTGTTCACCTTTCTGTACGTAAAATTGACATGCGTCGACTAGATCTCGTTAAGAACGATTCGCCAAGCCTTCGTCCCGACACAAATTTTGTCCAAAACTCGTTAAAGGTTTCTCGTTGATAACTCACCTGTTTTACCTGTTGCCAGGATGGCGCCCGCGAGTGTCTTCCGCGAACGTGGCCATAACGGTCATCTAGAGGTATATCTCTTGTGTAGAAAGGGAAGCAAGTCGGACGAAAGACGCTGGGGTCCGCCAGTCCGAATTTGCTTGAAACTCGAGCATTCAGTACCACACCTAACACGAAAGAGTCTGCTTTACGATGGGTTTTCAATATTCTATACATATCTTCTCGCACGGTTTGCTATATCTTATACTTTAAGCCTTCTAGTCCAGGCAACGAAGCAAAAATAGGGGAAATAATTCGTGTAAAAGCGAATTTTGGCACAGTTGTAGAGAAATGTGTCCTGAATGACATATCGAGAGTACTGGTGGTTGAGGGCGGAGCTAACGGGTGGGCGGGGCTCTAAAGGTCCCTTTTTTAGTTTTTGGCTAAATTTGACTAAATTAATCTACATAAAATTCTCTACAAAAAAGGTAATACACACTTTTTCGCTGGAATGAACACTTAAGGAGATACAGAGGGGGGAACTTGATAATATTAATTTAAATGTTTTCTATCATGAAAAAAATAAAGATTGAGACGATATTCAAACATACTTTTACTGCATCGCTTTATTGCATCGCTTCGTAATCCAAATCTGAAGAATCTTGAGGTAAAGAGTCATGTGTGTCTTCAACTTGTAGTGCGTTGTTGCAAGAGCCAAAGCATACCCACACCCGCAGTTGTTATGCATCGGCAAAATAATGCTATTTGGAATTGATTTCCATTGGTTGTCGCCGTGTGTACCATCATCTCTGCGCCCCAACGTTATTGGGTGAGTGGTTGGAGGCTGGCCTATAGCTTTATACCTATCTTTAAAACTATTTTGACCTACAGCACATGCCCAAATATAGGTATTAAGTACGCGATTTGAAGAAAACAGTAATGACAATATTATGTTAACAGATTTACCTGTGTATCCTGCGGACTATTTCCTACATACCCGGCAGCCGGCTAACCTTACCGGGTACCTAATCTGTGGACTTAGCCTCGGATATTTGCTGTTCCTGGTAATCCAGGGCACCCTTCGGAGCTAGGCCTGAGGGGTGTCAGCATGCGAGCGCGCTTGGTGGTCGGAAGATCCCGCTCGGTATCCGACCGGGTTTAACCCGAAGAAGTTACGATCGGCCCGTCAATGGTGCCGCCATCCATTACGGTTGGGCGGAGGGGAACCGCAAAAATAGGGGTGATATCTCGTAATGAAACACTTGTAGAAGATTTAACGCACTTATTTATTAATACAATTGTTCAGCTCTGTTCTACGATCAACAACGAACTAACACGGAACGTGGTTTCACTAAGCTGCCGAACCTAAAGTGTTATATGTTATATTATGTATACATAATAATAGTCCAAGCAAAGTGGCATACACCACATTATCCCCTCTTAGTTCGTTGTTCATCATTAGTTACAAGTACAGCTTATCTTAACTAAAATTCATACTTTGATCAACTTATTTTTACATAATTCATTTAACAGTAATTCAATTGTATTTACTCTCATTGACACATTGTTGTATTAATTTTTAATTTTCTTTTTTAATCCTACCCTTAAATTATGCTTTTTAGGTGACTGATTCTGAACAGCAATTTCCGTTTTTTTATTAGCCTTTTTACCTTTAGTGTCAAGTCTTAATGTCTCGCTATTTCCTTCAATGCCTGGATTTTCCTGCTCCTTTTCCAAGTATTCTCTATTTATACTAGCTGTATATCTTTGTGCTTCAGTTCCTATATTACTTTCTGAGTCACTAGCTAAAGTTTCAATCCCTTCGTAAATACCTTCCACAATATCTTGCACATCTTTAGTACATTCACTAATTTCTTGGGCATCTGCCCCCTCAATTACTTTTAATGTGTCTTCTGAATCGAAAAACTCCTCTTCTATAAGATCCTCTTCCAAATTTTCTTCCGGTTGAGTTGTTACAATCGGTGTGCTATCCGTTAATGATTGAGGCAAATATTCCTCACTTCTGTGACATATTTCAGCCCTTGATATAATTTGATTTGCATGCCTTTTCCACTTAGTAGAGGAATTTTCCAAAGTTACTATGTAAATATTTGGTCCTAAACATGCAGTGATTTTTGCGGGTGACCAGGATACTTTATTCGGGGTTGCATAGTTTTTAACCATAGCCAGCTCATCCTGTTCAAAACTTCGGTTCAAACTGCCCCTATAGTTTTTAATTTGTCTAGCCTGATTTTTCATTACTTGTGCCCTAACATCTGGTCTTGAAATATTTTCTTGTCTTAGCGGATTTATCAAATCTAACCGTGTTCTTAATTTTCTGTCAAACATAAGTTCGGCTGGAGACATACCTGTTGTCATATGAACGGTGTTGCGATAGTCCAAAAGGAATACTGATAAATGTTTGTGAATATCACTGCGATGATCCGACCTAAACAATGCTCTTTTAAGAGCGGTTTTTACACTTTTTACTGAGTTCTCTGCTTGTCCGTTTGTAGCTGGATGCCCCACAGGTAGCATCTATATAGTAATAATAAATAGTAGCCTTGCTATTTATAGTGCGACCCATATCGATACATTCTACCCATTTTGTATAACTATCTACAACAATTAAAAAGTTCCGTTTAAAGAATGGTCCCATGAAATCGATATGAACTCGATCCCATGGTCGATTTGGCCATTCCCAGGGAATTAAGTTTGTTTTCTCTGGGTTGTTCCTTGTATGTAAGCAGTTTTCGCAACATTTTTTTTTCGCAACATTTTCTAGATCTGAGTCCATGCCCGGCCACCAACAATAATCTCTAGCTTTTGCCTTCATTTTACTTATACCAAAATGCGATTCGTGAATCTGCTCTATCACCTCAGATCTTAATGACTCGGGAATAACTACTCTATACCCCCAAAACACACAATCAAATTCTGCATGTAGTTCTTTCGCTCTTATGTAATATGATCTAAGGTCTGATTGTTCTTTACACAAGTTGTCGGTTGGCCAGCCTTTCCTAACATATTCTAGAACCCTAGCTAACACCACATCTTTGGCAGTTTCTCTTTTAATAACGTCAATGGTTATGGGTGCACGAGTGTGGCTTTCCACATAATTAATGTGCACATTACTGCACTCCGCAAAGCTGTCGATTGGCAGAGATTGAGGACTTGGTGATCTCGAAAAATAATCGGCTATGTTTTCCCTTGAACTAACGTATTGGATGGAAAAGCGGTAGGCTGTTAAAGCTAATGCAGTTCGTTGCAACCTATTTGCTGCCATCACGGGTATCCCTTTTTTTGGTCCAAAGATGTATGTTAATGGTTTGTTATCAGTAACTAATACAAATTCCCTTCCGTAAAGGTACTGATGAAATCTCGTTATTCCAAAATAGATGGCTGTAGCTTCTCTACCGATCTGTGAATAATTCTGTTCACTACTAGAGAGCTTCCTGGAAGCAAACTCAATAGGCCTTTCTAATCCATTGGAATATTGATGCAGTAAAACTGCACCCAGACCCACAGGACTAGCGTCTACAACTAATTTTACCTTTACATCTGGATCAAAATGTGCCAAACAACGGTTCGAAGTCAATAATCTCTTGATTTGAGTAACAGCCTCACAATGCTCTTTTAGCCAAACAAATTTCGTGTCTTTCTTTAGCAACGAATACAGTGGTGAACAAACTTCTGTTATTTGTGGCAGGAATCTACGATAGAAGTTCACCATTCCTAAGAAGGCCTGCAGTTCGGTTATGTTCGATGGATCCTTCATATTAACTACAGCTTCTACCTTTTCTGTGCATGAATGCAACCCATTTTTATCAATTACGTGACCTAAATATTTAATAGACTTTTTGAAAAACTCACATTTATTTTTACCTAATTTAAATCCTGCATTTTGTAATCTGTCCAAAACTATTTTCAATATTCTTAAATGGGCCTTTCGGTTAGACGCGGTAATAAGTAAGTCGTCTATGAACACAACAACCCCTTTGATACCGGCCAAGAGACTTTCCATTATTTTTTGAAAAATGGCCGGTGCTGGTGCCAAGCCATATACCAGACGGGTGTATCTAAAAAGTCCTTTTGATGTTATGATTGTCGTTAAATCTCGCGATCTTCATCCAAAACCAGCTGTTGATAAGCCATCGACAAATCCAACTTTGAAAATTCCTCTCCTCCGTGTAACTCAGCGAAGAGTTCCTCAATTCGGGGTAAAGGGTATTTATCGACAATCAATATTGGATTTACTGTGGTTTTAAAATCGCCGCAAATACGTACCTCACCATTCTTTTTTATAACTGGTACGATCGGAGTCGCCCATTTACTAAAATTAACTGGCCCGAAAACTCCTAACTGAACAAGCTTATCTATTTCTGCTTCAACTTTTTCTCTTAACGCAAAAGGAATTGATCTAACCTTACAAAATTTTGGCACCGCGTGGGGTAATGTCTTTAAGGAAATACGACTTTTATTAAATTCGCCCAATGTTTCACTAAAAAGCTGACTATAACCTTTCAAAAAATTTTTAATGTCGTCATTTAAATTAGTTGTTAAGAAATTTAATTGCTCGAGGCCAATGTTAAACAAATTTAAAAAATTTCGTCCTAGGATTGGTGGCCCACCATTTTCTATTATTGTAATATCAATACCTTTACTTTCATTGTTATACGTAATAGGCATGTTACAAACACCTAGTGGTCTTAATATGGCACCATCGTACGTGGTCAAAACTTAATCCGTTTCCACTAACAGTGAATTGGCGAAATATTTTTTATACAAAGCAGAAGACATGGCCGAAATTGCTGCACCTGTATCAACTTGCATGTCTAGCACCACACCGCTTAACTCGACACATACTTGGATAGGCTTCGAACTATATTTGCTACCACTGACATGAAATAAGCTTAACTCAGAATCACCATTTATGTAGTTAAATCTATCACCGTTATCACTATTTCTTTTGTCCTCATTACACATATTTTTTAGGTGTCCCCGTTGATTACACTTGTTGCACCGGTAGTTTTTAAACTTACAGTTTAAGCTGGTGTGATTTGTCCGTCCACATGTTTGACATCGCTTTTGCACATGTGAATTACCTTTACTACTGCCGTTTCTGGAAATGTGGTAAATACCGTCTGATGTTGAAGGCTCTTGTTTAATGGTGTACTGCTGCTTAATGCACTCCACTGTCTGTGCTTTTAATACTGCTTCTGTTAAGGTTAGTTTTGCTGCATCTTCTAAAAATAGCTTGTCTTTCGTAGGTCCCTTTTCCAGACCCATGATGAATTTGTCCCTCGTTACGACTTCCAATTCCGTGCCAAACTCGCAATACATCGCCAATGCCCTCACTCTAGCCGCCCACTGTTGAATCGTTTCGGTGTCGTCTTTGATCGCGTTGTAGAAGTTGAATCTTTCCGCAAGTGGTGATCGTGCTGGCTTAAAATGGGTTTCCATCGTTCCGCATAACATTTCATATGTAGTTGTGGTGCTATCAACCAGTATTGGGTGCAGCAAGTTGCCTAATAGCTTATAGGTGTCTTGATTTAGGGCTCCAAGCAAAATTGCTTTTTTCTTTGCCGCATGCTCAGTTGCATGCACTAAATCGTTGGCAATAAAAAATTGCTCCAGTTGGCTTTTAAAAATTTTCCAGTCGTCACTTCTGTAGTCAAAATTTGGTACTGCACCAATTAATGCTGCCATCCTCGTCGCCATTGTGATATCTCGTAATGAAACACTTGTAGAAGATTTAACGCACTTATTTATTAATACAATTGTTCAGCTCTGTTCTACGATCAACAACGAACTAACACGGAACGTGGTTTCACTAAGCTGCCGAACCTAAAGTGTTATATGTTATATTATGTATACATAATAATAGTCCAAGCAAAGTGGCATACACCACACTCTACAAATCGACAACGGCACCAACTCAAAATTGGCACGTGGAATGTCTCGTCGCTAACGAGGAAGGAACTTGAACTGGTTGAGGAGGCCAAAAAGTATCAGCTCGATGCAACTGGCATCTCCTCAACTAAGTGGAAGGGTTCTGGAACTAAAGACCTAGATGATAGGTGGAAGCTCTTCTGGTCTGGCGTCCCAAATCACATGACTGCACAGGCGGGTGTGGGTATGCTCACAAGCCCCCGGTTGTCAGAAAATGTATTCGATGTCATTCCGTTAGGGGGAAGGATTCTGATCTTAAAGCTTAAGTTTGAACGATCGACTCTGGCTCTGGTTCAGGTTTATGCACCAAATCGAGAGTCAGAGTACGAGTCCTTTTTGAACGAAGTTGACGCTGCCCTGGACAGAGTGGCAGAAATGGACTTCTTTCTCCTTATGGGTGACTTCAATGCACATGTGGGTACAGACGACAGTACTTGGAGGAGTTTGATCGGGAGGCACGGTGACCCGGATCAAAACAGGAACGGGGGGAAGTTGTTGGACTTTTGCTGTGCATATGGTTTGTCCATTATGAACACCTTTTTCCCACACAGAGACATTCACAAATACACATGGTACAAGCACAGTTTAAATCAGAAGTCACTGATTGATTTCTTTGTTGTACCATCGTGTCTTCAAAGAAAGAATTGTGATGTTCGATGTTTGTGTAAATTGTTTTTCAGTGGCGGTATGGGGCAGCGGCTGGTGGTGATAAAAGAACTGCTTGGTTTAAAACGCCTGGAGTTCAAGAAGCCATCAGAGAGAAGAAGAGAGCCTACATTGCGTGGATCCAATGTAGAAAATCAACTTCTCGAGCCCGGTACAATGAGGGGCGAAGGACTTCCAATCTGGCAGTCAGAACAGCCAAGGAACACTCATGGAAAAAGTTTGGCGAGAAGTTGGAGCACGATTACAGATCTGCAAACAAGATATTTTGGCAGACCATTCGCCGGCTCAGAGGAAGTTCGCCGGCACTTTACGGAGCTGCTCAACCCCCAACAGGGCACTGAGGATGACATTCCCACTGCTGACGAGATAAGGGCGGAGAATAATCCCACAGTAGACGAAGTCACTAAAGCGATTAAATCGCTAAAAGTTGGCAAGTCTGCTGGAGTTGATGAAATCCGGCTAGAAATGCTCAAGGCAATGGGTGAAGAGGGTGTTAAATTGCTAACACGTGTCATTAAGGTGGCCTGGGATAGCGGGAAGGCACCTAGCGATTGGCAAACGGGAGTTATAGTGCCCATTTTCAAAAAAGGGAACAGGAGAGATTGCGTCAACTATAGGGGCATATCTCTCTTGAGTCTTCCGGGGAAAGTATTCGCGAAGGTGTTGGAAACGCGTTCTAGAGCTGTAATCGAGCCTTTGTTACGGGAAGAACAGTGCGGTTTTCGGCCTGGCAGAGGCACAACCGACCAGCTTTTTACTCTGAAGGTTATACTTGAGAAGGCCTGGGAATATGCCAAACCGGTCTATGCGTGTTTTGCAGATCTGGAAAAGGCGTATGACCGAGTCCCTCGGGATACACTGTAGAGAGTTTTGCAGGACTATGCGCTGAGTGGTCCTTTTCTGAGAGCCATCCAGTCTTTGTATGGAAACTGCAGAAGCATTGCATGGATAAATGGCGTCAAATCCCGTCGTTTTGATGTGCGCGTTGGACTTCGCCAGGGCTGTATTCTGTCGCCGCTCCTTTTCATAGCATATATGGACTGGATGGTGAAGCGCAGTTTTGGCGAGCAATGTTTCGAATTGGCTGGCATCAGGATAAGCCATCTGCTTTTCGCAGATGATTTGGCCATCCTTGCATCATCCAAAGAGGAACTTCAACGAGCAATGGATAGGTTTGCAGCCGTCTGTAGTGATGCCGGGATGAAACAAATCGGAAGTGATGGTTGTTTCCCGAACTCCTGTGCAGTGTACCCTGCACATAAATGGAGTTCCATTAAAACAGGTGGAGAAGTTTAAGTATCTCGGGGTCTTTTTCACGAAAGATGGGAGGAGTGATACTGAGTTGTCCTGGAGAATCGGCCAAGCTGGACCAATAGTAAAGGAACTGCGCCGGCCGGTCATCAGGAAAGCTGAGCTTGGAGTGAAAGCAAAGATCTCAGTTTTTAATTCAGTGTTCGTTCCCTCATCGGACCCTCATCTATGGTCATGAAATTTGGGTAATGACCGAAAGAATTAGATCGCGGGTACAAGCTGCCGAAATGAGATTCCTGAGGTGCGTTGCTGGTGTTACTCTAAGGGATAGAGTGAGAAACGTCAGTATTCGTGGGTATCTTAATGTTGAGCAGCTACTTCTCCGAGTGGAGCGATGGTTTGGACACGTTGTTCGCATGCCCCCTGACAGACTTCCTAGACAAGTCATGCTAGCCGAATTGCGACCGCGTCGCCCCCCTGGTAGGCCAAGAAACAGGTGGTGGGATAAGGTAAAGAACCTCTCTGAGTCCCACCTGGGGATTGCGCCGGAGTCTCTTGAGTTGGTGGCGGAGGATCAAGAAAGATGGAAGGACCATTTAGCCAACCTCGCTCCGCGACCCTTTTTAAGGATAAGTGGCATTCGAAAATGATGATGATGATGATGATCTTCGCCAATTACTGAAACATTTAGATGTATAGCAGCAGTAGAGCATATTGCAGTACTTCCGATTCCGGTGATTCGCTGCGAGAGTAAAAAAACAGCAATTCCCCTTCCTTGCGTCAAGCCACCTGAAACTTTCATCCGGCGAGCTTTGTTTTTTGGTAACGATATACTACTTCTATACCATATCTTCTTCTATACTATAGAATAAATAAATAGAGTGGTACAACAGCTCGAGGTAAATCAGGGCCAACTTTTCATACAAGGGGACCTATAATTTTTTGCCGAATACGAAAGGCACTTTGATCAGTTTTTGAAGATAAGTGTTACTTTCAATGGGTTTGTCAAAAACTCGCGGTGGTGGGACCGTGAAAGAGAACGAGTAATTTTTTTCAGGTGAGGACGAAAGGATTTGAACCCATATCTCCGGCGTAGTAAGCGCATACACTAACCACCACGTCACAGCAACCCACTTCTACTGCCACTTTGCCTGAAAGAAGTTTTTACATTTTTGGCAGCACATTTAAGCCTAAATAAACCCCCATTCTTTTCCTCTGAGACATTTGCTCCTTCCACAACAATACTTAACCTTGCCATCTGATTATGCGGCAAAAACTAGGCATAGAACATCTTTCAGTCCAGATCCACACATTCTGTGACCAATGTATGGGTTGTGGCACCCATCACGTATTTCAATGTTCGCAACCGTGATCTCTAACTTATAGGTAGAAGGTGTGAAACAAAGTGTGGCACCAATCTTCTGACTATTTCTGTAAGCATTCTGTTACATTGTGCTTTATTTTTTTGATGGTGAGTTAATAAATAATAACAGAAAAAAGGTTATTAAAGTTGTTCGTTTGTTAATAGCTTTACTCGTCACTTGTAACGTTTTATTCTGGAAATATTTGCAGCTCTGAAGTGGGTTACATCACCCACTTACCACTCATCTACAGTATATCTTAAATAAAAAATGCAATTGTATATCGGAAAAATAAATTTCGATATTATCGACAGAAGCGATATGATATAAAGTATCTTGACTAGTGCCTTTTTCGGTAGTAATTTCAAGATTTCGCCAGTGATCCGGTCGTATCCTGGGGCTTTATTATTTTTTAGTTTGGTTAATGTCTGCTGAAGTTCGGCTAATGACACTTTTTTCATACTAAAGCTATCAGGTTCCGCGTTGTTATTTTGAACGTCAGCCAACGGCGGACCCTCGAACGGCTGAAAGTGTCTCGCGAACAAATCCGCTTTCTCTTTGTCTTCTCTTGCCGCGAAAAGTGTGCTTCCAATTATAAAATTCGACCCAATCAATCCATACACGCAGTCAATATCGTCATCTACCAGTATATATCCCGGCTACCAGTCTATAAACAAATTGTAACAAATTGAATTAAGTTTCGGATGCATTTCGACGTTTGTCATCCTCAGCGAGCACGTTCGTACTAGGTTCAGTGTGGGTGCAGATCAGACAGGTGTAGTGTGTGGGTGTGAGAATTGCAGAATTTTTTTATAAATAAATTTGAATTGAAGTTGAAAAACAAAAAAACTTGAATTGATTTCAAGAAAAGCCGCATGCGCCAGTACCTTAGTTCAATGTAACAACATAATCCTGAACATTTTTTATGTTAAGGAAACAACAAACTTGTAAATGATGTAATCAACAAAATTTTATATCATTGGTGCTCAAAGATACCGATATCCTTGAGGTTAATATAAGTGCAATTTAAGACACGGGCGGCGTTTGCACAACGAAAAAAGTAAATACCAAAAGCGACTTGGTAAGATCATTTGCTTGAATCCTTGAACAATTTTTTTTTGTTCAAGCTAAGCAAATAGGCCCACTTCGACTTCAGTGATTAATTTTCATCACACATCTCGTAATCCCCATTGAATCGGTGAGGTATCTGTATCTCATCTCCATTTTTCCTCTTATTACGCACTGCCTTTGTGGTTTTGTGTAGATATTATAATAATACTCAAATCAAGGTTGCTATGCGCCGTGGGGTTAAGATTACTTGTATTTTTTTTGTTTGTTTTAATGGGCACACATAGCGCAGAGAGAAGAATCGGACTTCAGTTCAGACATCTTACAAGTTTTTTGCTTCTCAAGTCGGCAGCATCAGCGCAGCACTTGGTAGTTTACATGAAGACGCCGCACCGCCGTCATGAAGGTAGGAAGAGAATCCAAAATTGTCTGCCAGTTCTCTTGTGGCGCCGTGGTTTGTTTGGCGTTGTTAGTTTGATGCCAGATTATGTGTGTTGCGGAGCACGTTCGCGTATTTATTATGTTAGTGCAGATATACAAGACACGTTTAATTTTTTTGTTGTGAAATGTTAATTTTTATGTTTTGGTTTTGTTTAAAAATTTCTAATTTTTGATATCCGAACTGTTTAGAACCAAAAAAGTGTTACGAAAACAATCGAAGACAAATGGGTTTGTACTACTCAATGACCAAAAAGTTATTTCTACATATTCGGGTAAATTATTGAACTGACTGTAACTGGTATAAACAAAAAGATAAATTTTTGTGAAAAAAAAGATTACCTAAAACATGACTAAACAGTTAAATTACAAATTAACTGGTGACGTAAAGTATTGCCTAGAACCTAATGATAAATTGAAAATACTGGGAATGCCTTTGTCATTAATATCTTATAGGGACAAAGGCAGTTGAGCAGAAGTTAAAACACACAATAAGCTTTGTTTTCTTGTGCCATACTAACACAACTTCAGTAAGAATTAATTTTCGTTAAAACACATATCGACTCATCTTTTAGTTTTCATTAAATTTACATATAAAATTATTAATTGATGGATAACAGCATAGGAAGTGGAGTATTTCGGTGCCGCGAATAACGCCAAGCAAAATGACAACGAGCTAAAAAAAAATGGACGTGTTTCTCTTCGTGGAAACAAAAAAGCGCCGAATTTCAAAGTTCGTTATTATTTTCCTTTGTGAAAGAAAATCGGTTTTGAATCGGTATTTCATTTCTCTTCCATCACAAAACTCCTGCTCAGTCGATCAAATTTTCGATAAAGCAGTCGAAGTCGCCAAAGCCTCAGCTCTTTTTGCAGTCCAACCAATTATTGGTTCGATAAGGATTGTAGAAATCTTCGCAAATTGTCCTTTATGTAGGGGGAAAGCGGGAGACTTGAGCCAATTTTTGTTAAATCGTGGATAAAATATTTTCTGTTAATCTCACCTGCATGACATGTGCATCGTTATAGAGCTACATTCATCTTCTTTCAGATTGACCTTTCATATCTTAAAAAAATGTAAGGGTTTCTACCCAGAGCAAATTTTATGAAAATAGATTTTTGGCTCAAGTCTCCCTGGTACTCCCTTATACTGGGAGACTTGACCACACTCTTGGGAAAATGGAACATATACGAGTTCAACTATCAAAACAATGAAATACGTAACTGAGACAGTTTGGTTTTCCATAGAATAATATTTGTATATATTATTCTTATATGTTGTCACTTTTTCAAAATTGAGGTTGTTCTGTTAGGAACAAAGGTGGTCCTGTCAATAACAAATTTATCAACTCTTACCCTGATAGATTAAGTTTCTCGGACTCTTTTAAGGGCATTTTCTGACAAAACTTTGTCTTTCGGAATATATTCTTACTTGTGCTACAACAAAGCTTTCATTTAAAGTAAATAAAGTAAAATAATGGGGGCAGAGGTAGGCTTGCACCTCTCTTCAACTCTCTCTTCAGACAGTGGCTCAAGTCAAAAATTACCACGCAAATTGTGATTAGATATTATTCTGAAATTCAAATTACCGGATCTAAAAAAAAAACGGCATTAACACTTTGAAACAGTACAAGTGACGAATAGGTAAAATTTTAAGGTCTTTAAACAGAGGAAAACTTGGGTGAAGCCTATTTTTGCGACACATCTACCGCAGAACAAGTTCTTGTAAAACTAACAAAGAATCAGTTTTGTACCGGGAAGTTCCTCCACAATAAGCGATTCCATATTGCAGTTTGCTGTGAAAAACTCCAAGTAAATTTGTTTGCATAAAGAACTTGAACAAAGTTTTTGCAAGTAAAAAAAAAAACTCCTAAGAACACCAAGGAAATATTTTCTCAAAGTTTCGGTATGTTTTGCAAAGCTTAGCCTGGAGTCAATTATGAGCCCCAAGTATTTAAACTCAGAAACTTTGTCTGTCCTGCACTCAAATTTATCTGTCGATTTCCAAATTATTTTGCTTCCAGGTTAGAGGTGTTTGTGCTCATAGCTTTTCCTTTTACTTGCAGGATTTTTGCAAAAAATGAGTAAAATATTGCGAGTGGTTCAAGTCTCCCATATGTTCAAGTCTCCCGCTTTCCCCCTATATTTAAAATTGTTTATAACAAACGAATGCTCAATTGTTCAAAAACATTTACGTTTATATACATGATTAAAGAATACAACGCACTCGCTTACAAAAGAAAACCATGTACCTAAGAAATCTGGCAGAAATTAGTCAAAGTAGGAAGAATTCTCTTGATGCGCTTTGAAGCTTTTTTGAAGCTTTAGCAGCTCATTTTAAAAAAATATTATGCTAGCTGATCAGAATCTTCATGCTTTTGACTACGCTCTACCTAACATACATAGATGTCTGTCAGTAAGCTTGATACATCACTTTGCTTCTCTGAGCTTGAAGCATCTCTTCACAAAATGAACTAGTGGGAGGGTCTCAATCCGCTTGGGCGAATCGTTGGACACCCCATCCCAATTGACCACTGTCAAGCATCGAATTGCGTCAAAGATCTTGATTGTTAAATTTCAGTTAAGAATTTCCTTCCCTAAAAAAGGCGTGTGGAATCAACCCCTTTTCAACAAGATCGGTTTTTTGTTCATATTTCTTATCAGAAGTAGGATACATGTGTTGATTGTATTTGCATGCATTTTTTTCAAGCACATATAACGGTTTAATAACAGTTTGAAATTTAATACGAAAATGGAGTTCTTATATACGTATTTTGAGAAGTTTAGCTGGCAAGAACTAGAAAATAGAAACTTAAGTCAAATAATTACTGAGCCTTAATGAAAAAGATTAGTTTTTTGAAAATGTTGAATATTTTTTGGGAAATGAGGAGTTGAAAATGATGACGTTTTTTAAAGTGTTTGAAGCCATAACTTTTGAAGGGCACTGCAAAAAGCCAATATTGAACAGAGCACGCATACAATGCAACTCAAAATTAACCAAGTGCTTGAGCCATATTTTTCCGAAAGAGTTTTAATACTGCCGCCTTAACGCATTTTGAAAAAAAATTGTTAAAATTCACCAAAAAAACGTGTGTGTGCCTCCTTATCTCCGGTGCTATTTGGAGAAATCATATGAAAAAAATCACACATATCAGAAATTATCTAAAATTTTTAGGAAAATTACAGCGAACTTTAAAGTTTCAAAAACTTCTGAGATTTAACTCGAAAACATAAAAGCATTTTCAAAATTTGTTTTTTAAATCTTCTAGCATCTGAATTGTATTAGCGATCTTGTTCTGATTTGGTACGAGGGCGAAGAGTACAAAAATGAAGCTTGCTGCGTTAAAAAAAAATAAAATTTTTTAACCTAAGTTTTTCTAAGCCTATTTAAAAAACTTTGTAAAATAAAGAACTTATTTTACCGTTTACGAAATAATCGGTGCCCATAGAATTAAAAAAAAAAACAGCCAATGTCAGCTTAGGTGAGTGTTCTATTGGAAAAAGTTCTAACGGAAATTAGAAAAATTGTTTTTTTTATGAATTTGAAATTTAAAAAATGCTTAAAAATGTCAGAAGGCCCCCACTATCTCGCAAACAGTATAAAGTGTAATTTTGAAATAAATAACAGCCAAAGCCATCTTCTGAAGTTTTATACAAATCTATAGCGGACTTTGAATATTCAAAAACTTTAAAGATTTGACTCAAAAACCTAAAAGTATTTTAGAAAACGTTTGTTTTTAAGTTTCTGTCACCTTAACGGCTATGACGATACTGTTTTAATTTGGGTAAGTTATGTTACGTTTACAAGGCAAGCTAATTCGATTTAAAACATTTTGAAATTGCCGTTTGCAACCCAAATTTTTAACGCATATTTACACAAACCAAATAAAAACAAGTGAGTAAGTGCAAGAGTTCGTCTGTGACGAACTTCTACATACCCGACCCTTTACACCGTGTAACACCAAATCTTAAAATTTTTTGTCCCGAATTCATATATTACTTGTGAAATATATATTACACAGTGAAATAATCTCCGTAGACATCTTATACCTTCTGTGAGATGTGATCCGTCCGTCCGTCTGTCCGTATGTATGAAGTTTTTAGGTCTTTAAAATTGAACTAGGATGCTAAAACTTGGAGTGTATTTTGATTTTTATTTTGTATAGACAAAGTATGAAAATTTTCATACATTGATACACTCAAACACTCAAAAAGTATGAAAATTGATGCGATCCGCCCACAGCCACGACCACAGTTGACATGGATATCAGACAACCTCAAATTTACATTTTATTTAAATTTGCCTTTTGGACAAGTTAAACAAACCGTTGGAACTCAAATTTTGGTGCAAGGCAATAGTTGCCCAAAGCCTTTGATTAGGCAAAAATTGGACCGCCAGCCCACATCATCGACCACACACTTTTAAAATGTTAAATCCTTAAAAACTCGAAATCCTAGTGTTGCCTGGATAATTCTTGTTCCGAGCACGATCAAAGAGGCTATCCATCGCCTAATAGTTTATTCAACACCCAGCTCGATCAATGATTTAACTGATCGAGCTGGGTGTTGAACGTGGGGCACGTGGTTTAGTATTAGACAACTTCGAAAGATTGACACCAGCCAATGTATTGTTTAGTCTTGCGTCCTTTGTAGCACTACAGGAATTATTACGTCAGGGCCTGGAGACACAAACGGTGAGAGGCTGGTAAAAGCCCAGGAAATCTTTGCCCCGAAAATTATTGGAAAAATATTGTTGTGTGGTGCAGGTTAAAAAAAAATAAATAGAGTCGCGCAAAAGCTCGAGGTGAACCAGGGCCAACTTCTCAACAATGTATGCTGGTGTGTTAATATCTTTACATACAATGGGACCTAAAATTTTTTGCCAAATCCGAACGGCACTTTGAGAAGTTTTTCAAGACAAATGATACTCTCGGAGGGCTTGTCAGACCCTCGTGGAGGTAGGGACCGTGAAAAAGAACAATTCTTTTTTTTCAGGTGACGATGGCAGGATTCGAACCCAGACCTCCGGCATAGTAAGCACACACACTAACCACTACGCCACGGCACACCACAGGTTTACTTGTCGATACCTCACGCACTCCGTTGTAGTACCACTGCAACCGGAAAGGTGTGTGTTTAATAAGTGATCGATTTTTCGGTAGTTCTTTCAAGATTTCGCCAGTGATCAGGTCACATCCCGGGGCTTTACTATTTTTATACCCGACTCAGCGTTTATTAAATTGAATGCATAGTTTGTAACACAGTGAAGATATGATAGAGATTAGAGATATACTAGATTTTAGAGATATGATCGAGACCGAGAGGTGAATTGATTAAGCCATGTCCATTCGTCCGTCTGTATGTTTAAAGGTTTTAAGTCTTCAAAATCAAACTAGAGAGCTGAAACTTGATACACGGTTTGGAGTTTGTTTCATACAAAGCTAAGTGCTCTGCCCACTTTTAGGGGGCGTTTTTAGGAAAACACTGTATTTTTCAGAAACAATTTTTGCTTTTCACGCTTTTTCTTCTGATTCTAAAGAAATAACAATCAATTGATTTTAATTTTCAGCTCACGCCCATTCTTGGGAGTCTGTTCAATACAAATAATTGGCATACAGTATATGTATTCGGGCCCAAAAAAACATTTAGATTTGGTGTTACACTGTAAATAGGGTCGGGTATAAAGAAGTTCGTTAGAGACGAACTCATGCACTAACTCACTTGTTTTGACCTCTTACCGAAAATACGGTCTATTCCCAGTCACCCTGTATAATGATGAAAACATTAAGTGGTAACTCTTCCTACAGTTGAGCAAGTATTTGAAATAAAAAATCCAACAAAGCAAACAGCAAAGCAACAGCATCAAAGCGCACATATGTTACTTAGCAGGCAAGTTCCTTGATACATTTGTATTTGTATTAATATTAAAATGAAATCGCATTCACATTAAAATAAATCTTATAAATAAGTGGTAGCCTTAATGTTGAGTTAAAAATAAATAAATAGAGTGGCGCAACAGCTCGAGGTGAACCAGGGCCAACTTCTCAACCATGTATGCTGTGTGTGCTAAATTTTTTTCACATACAAGGGAACCTACAATTTTTTGCCGAATCCGAACGGCAGTTTGAGAATTTTTTCAAGAAATGAAGTTTTTCATTTTTTTTTTCACAAATATTACTCTCGGAGAGTTTGTCAGACCCTCGCGGAGGTGGGAGCCGTGAAAAAGAACAAGTCTTTTTTTTTCAGGTGGCAGAGGCAGGATTCGAACCCAGACCTCCGGCGTCAGAGGCACACACACTAACCACTGCGCCACGGTACCCACGTTGAGTTATCAAATTTTAAATAAGCATATATTTAAATTTAAACTTAAAAAAAAAAAACAATAAAATAATATAAAAGATCAAAAAGACTTTGAAATAGAATTAAAAAGAATAAGATTTACAAATAAGAATAGAAAATTTACGTTAAAGGGTTCCTAGCTATACAACCTGCCAAGTGCCTCAAAAGCAGAGAATTAAAATTGTTTTTATTTCTCACTCCTCTCACTTCAATAGGCAGGGAGTTCCACAGGCGCACAGCGTTAACGAAGAACTGGCGTTCCGAAGTCAAGCAAGTAAACTTTGTTGGGATTAAAGCGAAAGTCCTTTGCAAGCGAGGTAAAGCTAGTCAACTAGCTAGCTACTCAGGTTGATGTGTCTTAATAATATCCTGCAAACAAGATAAAGAACGAAAAGCTAAGAGGTTGTCGAACGAACACCCGACAAGGCATTTTGAGAAGGATGACACGCGATCATATTTTCGAAGTCCATTTACATAGCGAGTTATATAACATTAAGCCTTCTTTTACTTATAAAATCAACCGTACCATAAACCTCGCATCCATACAATAAAATTGGCAATAAGAGCGTTTTGCCAGCATTTTCCTTATTGTAAGTGGTGTAAACACTTTTGTTGACCAGAGCAATCTAAGTTCTCCCCAAACTTTCCCTAATACAACATTGATATGGTCATTTCATGTAAGTGTGTCATTAAAAACAAGTCCCAGATATTTAGCAGTTCTGGTATATGGGACGATTTCTTGACCAAGTTTCATCGGCGGCAAGTCCGAAATGTCAAGTGCCTTTCTATTTATTGCAAGGTCTTTTGATTTGGCGGCATTTAGGCTGAGGAAGTTACGTTCGGCCCAGAGAAGGATAGCATTTAACTCTTCGTTTATCTCTGCAACGACTTCACGCAACGCATCAACAGGACCACTCAGACATAGTTGGATATCATCGGCGTACATATGGATCAGGGTACGTCAAGGAATCAGAGACGAATCATTGATGTACATTGAGAACGAAATACGCCCAAGTATTGATCCTTGTGGAACGCCACTCGAGACTTAAAGGAAGCTGGAAGACCTGGCGTTAACCACTACACATAGCCAACTCTCTACTAAGTAAGAGTACATAAGCTTTGCCAACTCTTTTGTAAAGTTGTAAATGGTCTGAATTTTTCGACTCAGCAGAATGTGATTCACCGTATCGAAAGCTTTAGAGAAGTCTAAAAGAATCAGAAAGGCTACAAATTGTTTATCCATCGATTTCCTTATATCGTCAACTACAGATAACAACGCAGTTTTACACCTGTGTTTGGGACGAAAACCCGACTGACAACTATTTTGAAGTTTTATCGCCGTCAAATACGTTTGAATTTGTTTGAAAATTACTTTTTCGAATACCTTACTCAGAAAAGGCAGAGTGGCTATAGGTCTGTACTCTTTAATTCCTTTTTTGGGGATTGGAATAAATTTTGCCTTTTTCCATTCATGTGGATATTCAGAGGCGGTAATAATACAATTGAAAACATGAGTCAAGGCCGGCAGAACGTATGGGAGCAGAAGTTTCACGAATCTGGGATCGATACCGTCAATACCTGTTGCATTGGGCTTTATAAATAATACAGCCTCAACAATATCTGTATCACTCACACATACGAACCCAAAAGATTCATTTGAAGCGCTTATTTCCGATGGATCAAAGGTAGTTTGCTCAGTTTCACTTGCGAGAGATGATGATGTTGTGACAAATTTTTTATTAAGAAGGTCGCAATCAATGTCATGCAACACTTTGGGGTTCTCTTTACCAATTTTGAGTTATTTTAAGGTTTTCCATGTACTCTTTGTCGACCTACTTGGATTAAACCCTAACACTACTTGGTTACGCAAACGGCAGTAATCGCGGTACAATATTCCGATTTGTATCGCCGCCAATTAGTATAAGCCCTATCTCGCTCTTTCATCAGTTGCATAATACTACTGTTAAGTCAAGGTGGCGATGATCTATGAACAACTTTTGACTTCACCGCGACGTTTTTATCGAAAAGGAATTTCACCTGCTCTTGAAAAATTTGTACTTTATTCACTGACTGTATACAGCGAACATTACTCCAATCGGTACACTGCAAATCATGCACCAAGCTTTAATAGTTTATATTCTTAAAATCTCTAAACTGGTACCTAATCTCCGCTGGTTTATTTTGAAAATCTCATGCTAAAAAGTCCATATCCTGTCTGGAGAAGCCAGGGGCTTAGGTTTGGTTATAAAGTATGGCCTTTTTTATGTCACTTACAAAGAAATGGTCAATTAGTGTATTCGCGTCACCCTGGAAATGTGTAGGAACAGTATTAACTGGAAACAAACCAAGCGGTTTGAAACTATTAAGAAAATTCGAGGAGGCGTTAGTGTCGATTAAGTTGCAATTAAGATCGCTATAACATATAATATAAACTTTAATTACAGCTTAAAATAACAATCTTGCGGAAGATTTTCGTTATTTTATCCATTGCAATTAGTTTGTTTATCTTTATTATCTTTGCAGTCAACTGACTACACCCAGACACCAATGCTCTGGCGGCAACGAAAACTTTCTGGACATAGCTCGAAATCCCCAATATTATACAACTAAACAAAGCAAAGTGTGAACGAAAACAATTAAATAATTATAAATGAAGTGGGCAACAAATGCGATTGTGCGACACCAACATCAAAACCACAATTTCAAAATATTGGCTTCAAAGATAGCTGTCGGAAAATATCGTCGACTGGAAGAGTACCACAAACATTACCACCATTACAGCCATCACCATTACGACCAACGTCACCTGCATAGGAAGTGGAAGACTTTAAAACGCGTGAGAAGTAGCAGAAACATAGAAAATCTGTATTTACAATAGTCTGCCTCATATCCGTTCTAAACAAATAAACTTTGTTCCGGAACTTAACGTTAGATAATAATAAATTAAAATGGCGACTTTACAAAATGGTAGAATACTACGATTCCTAATTGTGATTGCCGCTGTGGTGTTGACAATTTTCATTTATGCATCTTACTATTCCAATACTACGTTAACTGTGCCGAGTCATATAAGAGCATCCCCAGCACTCGCCTTATCGTCATCATTGATGCCGTCATCACTTGTGTCAGAGGCTGGTAGCCTCAATTACAACACCAATAATTTAAGCAACTCGAATGGTATTATAGCAGCAAGCAATGTCTACAGTAGCCAACGCATTATTGACCCCAATGACTTGAGAAACAACGACGATAGCAACATTCTGGTCGAGATCCGTGACATAGATAGTAATAACATAAATAATTTAGGCGATAGACTTAAGTATTCTCATAAAAGTGAGAGTGCAGTCGGCAGTGGTAACAACAATGGAAGCAAATTACATACTAATGCAAAAAAGCCTGGTGAAGCCCATTCAAAAACAAGTGAGTTCATTATATATTTATTATAATAACAAGAAGAATTATTAAGAAAAGATCAAATTTGGTTTGGTTTCTTGATCAAAATCAAGAAAAGACCAAATTAGATCTTTTCTTGATTTTATATCAATAAACCCTAAAAACCACACATGCGCGTTGACTACCAATAGTTAATGCGTATGTTAAATATTTTGAAAATTGAATTATTATTTTTATATGTAATCATCAACAATAACATTACACCATATCTTTCACACTATTTTTAGCGAATCACACATTAGTCCTGATTTTTTCAATCAAAAACCCAATTTTCTCATTGTAATTCTTAAATCACTTAGTTACTTTAGGTAACAATTTGGTGTAGGGCGGACTTGGGCCTCAACCAATAAGCTCTGCTAGCCAGGCGACTAAGACTGGGGCTCATCTCCTGCGCTGTCCCTCCGTTAGTCTCCATCCGCTCTAGGTGACCCGGTCACCGCTGTAATTTTACTCTGAATTTATTTCTTACTTACTAGGGTTCTCGACCCATGGAGGGTCTCTACTTGGTTTACTGTAGCCTTCCATCCTCTGCGATCCTGGGCACGCTGCTTCCGATTGTCTAGACCAAGGAAAGTTCGTTCTTCCTGGTCGCCTTGAGCCTGGGGGCTTGGATTCGAAGACCCTCTTGGCTGGAGCGTTGTTATCCATTCGCTCGATGTGACCGAGCCATTGTAGTCTTCGTGTTTTGGCTTTTTGAACTATATCCACATCTTGGTACAGCACATAAAGTTCGCGGTTATATCTTCCTCTCCATTCGCCATGCTCGCACACCGTAAGTTCGCCGTAGAACTTTTCTCTCTCGCCAAGTATAATTTCTCATTCTCTGCTTATCGTCCAGAAATCGGCGCCATAACGTAGAACTGGCGGAATAAGGGTTTTGCAGAGCCTACACTTTGTCTTTCGCGAGAGGAATTTTGTTTTGCCTATTTGTTTTGCCAAACCGAAATAGCACCGGTTTCCTAGGTTTATTCTTCAACTAATCTTCACTATGGTATCGTTTGTGGAGTTGATGTTAATTCCAAGGTAGATAAACTCCGTTTTGTCCTAAGCGGCGGATGAATGTTTTCTTGTTTGTTCATAGCATGTAATTAGTCTTATCCTCATTTACTTCCAGACCAACCGAATTCGCCTGCTCTGCAATCGCCGTAATAGCCACTATCACGGCACGGCTAGAGCGGGTGATAATGTCGATATCGTCCGCGTACCCCAGTATTTGCAGGAATCTGTTGAAGATAATGCCTTCCGTATCGACCTTTGACATGCGCACTATCATCCCTAGAACAAGATTGAACAATTCACATGACCTTGCTGAAACCCAGTGCAGGTTTGGAACAGTTCCGAGGAGCTGGCCCCAAACTGCACGTTGCACCGTGTGTTTTCTAATGTTATACGGCGCAGTTTGATAAGCTTTGGTGGGATCTTGAATGCGGCCATCGCCAGGTAGAGCTCCTGACAATGAATCCTGTCATACGCGGTAGAGCTGTGTCAATCGTGATTGATTCGATCATTTTGACCCATTCACAAGAAAGTATTGATGATTGCAATCACATTTCACTAAACGAATCGTTCACAATATCAAAGCTTTTGCTTTTGATTCGAATGAACGAAATGAATGGGAAAGGAAACAAATCGTTTGCCTTACCAATACTTTTTTTCTTTCACATTCAATCAAATGACGGAAACAAACGAGAACGAAACACATCATTCACCATTTCACCAACCATACCGATACCTTATACCAAACCAATACCAAATCCATTACCCTACCAATAAAAGACCGAAACCGATCATAAACCAATATCATACACAAACAAACCTGTACCTATAAACCACGCCACACTATGGAACAAAAGCAATGGATCGTCAACCTATCCTCGAAAAAGGAAATACCCCAGAGTATTTATAAACGACTGAGAATGAGACCGATACGAGTATGTATTGTTTGAAATGATCGGGTCTTTTCTCAAATCAATACTTGAACGACCCGATCACTGAAAATGAACGATTGACACAGCTCAAATACGCGGCCTTAAAGTAAATCAAAAATGGTATGTCTCAACTTGAAATTCATTGGTCTTTTCCAGGATTTGCCTTAGTGTGAAGATCTGGTCTATGGTCGATCTGCCAGGCCGGAAGACACACTGGTAGGTGCCGATTAGTAGGTACCGGGTTCAGACGCTCACACAGTATGTTTGACAGATTCTTGTAAGCGACATTTAACAGGGATATGACTCGATAATTCTTGCAAGACATAGGATCGCTTTTCTCGAAGATAGGGCATATGAAACTGATTATCCAATCTTCGGGTATGATTCCTCTTCTCCAGGCCGGGAGTAGTCCTTCTGGATTTGCTCCCGTGCCTGGTCACCTTTTTGTCACTGGATTTCTCTTCGGGATCATTAGAGTGTTCATCGAGTGTTGTCCGTGTTTTTGGCTCTTAGCGTGCCCTCTTCCGCATTCTTTATTGTTTTTTTTTTTTGTTTTAGTCAAGGGTCGTCCGCCCGGCAGAGCCGCCACACCGGGGTAAGGCTAAAGTGTGTCTACAGACCTTCGCCTAGGCACCTGAATTCACCAAACTTCCATTGACGTTTTTCAACTCTTGCACATCTTGATAAAAATGTGAAGAATCCAACGCTTTCCGAAGACTTCGTAAGGTAACAATTTGGTGTAGGGCGGACTTGGGCCTCAACCAATAAGCTCTGCTAGCCAGGCGACTAAGACTGGGGCTCATCTCCTGCGCTGTCCCTCCGTTAGTCTCCATCCGCTCTAGGTGACCCGGTCACCGCTGTAATTTTACTCTGAATTTATTTCTTACTTACTAGGGTTCTCGACCCATGGAGGGTCTCTACTTGGTTTACTGTAGCCTTCCATCCTCTGCGATCCTGGGCACGCTGCTTCCGATTGTCTAGACCAAGGAAAGTTCGTTCTTCCTGGTCGCCTTGAGCCTGGGGGCTTGGATTCGAAGACCCTCTTGGCTGGAGCGTTGTTATCCATTCGCTCGATGTGACCGAGCCATTGTAGTCTTCGTGTTTTGGCTTTTTGAACTATATCCACATCTTGGTACAGCACATAAAGTTCGCGGTTATATCTTCCTCTCCATTCGCCATGCTCGCACACCGTAAGTTCGCCGTAGAACTTTTCTCTCTCGCCAAGTATAATTTCTCATTCTCTGCTTATCGTCCAGAAATCGGCGCCATAACGTAGAACTGGCGGAATAAGGGTTTTGCAGAGCCTACACTTTGTCTTTCGCGAGAGGAATTTTGTTTTGCCTATTTGTTTAGCCAAACCGAAATAGCACCGGTTTCCTAGGTTTATTCTTCAACCAATCTTCACTATGGTATCGTTTGTGGAGTTGATGTTAATTCCAAGGTAGATAAACTCCGTTTTGTCCTAAGCGGCGGATGAATGTTTTCTTGTTTGTTCATAGCATGTAATTAGTCTTATCCTCATTTACTTCCAGACCAACCGAATTCGCCTGCTCTGCAATCGCCGTAATAGCCACTATCACGGTACGTCTGGAGCGGGTGATAATGTCGATATCGTCCGCGTACCCCAGTATTTGCAGGAATCTGTTGAAGATAATGCCTTCCGTATCGACCTTTGACATGCGCACTATCATCCCTAGAACAAGATTGAACAATTCACATGACCTTGCTGAAACCCAGTGCAGGTTTGGAACAGTTCCGAGGAGCTGGCCCCAAACTGCACGTTGCACCGTGTGTTTTCTAATGTTATACGGCGCAGTTTGATAAGCTTTGGTGGGATCTTGAATGCGGCCATCGCCAGGTAGAGCTCCTGACAATGAATCCTGTCATACGCGGTAGAGCTGTGTCAATCGTGATTGATTCGATCATTTTGACCCATTCACAAGAAAGTATTGATGATTGCAATCACATTTCACTAAACGAATCGTTCACAATATCAAAGCTTTTGCATTTGATTCGAATGAACGAAATGAATGGGAAAGGAAACAAATCGTTTGCCTTACCAATACTTTTTTTCTTTCACATTCAATCAAATGACGGAAACAAACGAGAACGAAACACATCATTCACCATTTCACCAACCATACCGATACCTTATACCAAACCAATACCAAATCCATTACCCTACCAATAAAAGACCGAAACCGATCATAAACCAATATCATTCACAAACAAACCTGTACCTATAAACCACGCCACACTATGGAACAAAAGCAATGGATCGTCAACCTATCCTCGAAAAAGGAAATACCCCAGAGTATTTATAAACGACTGAGAATGAGACCGATACGAGTATGTATTGTTTGAAATGATCGGGTCTTTTCTCAAATCAATACTTGAACGACCCGATCACTGAAAATGAACGATTGACACAGCTCAAATACGCGGCCTTAAAGTAAATCAAAAATGGTATGTCTCAACTTGAAATTCATTGGTCTTTTCCAGGATTTGCCTTAGTGTGAAGATCTGGTCTATGGTCGATCTGCCAGGCCGGAAGACACACTGGTAGGTGCCGATTAGTAGGTACCGGGTTCAGACGCTCACACAGTATGTTTGACAGATTCTTGTAAGCGACATTTAACAGGGATATGACTCGATAATTCTTGCAAGACATAGGATCGCTTTTCTCGAAGATAGGGCATATGAAACTGATTATCCAATCTTCGGGTATGATTCCTCTTCTCCAGGCCGGGAGTAGTCCTTCTGGATTTGCTCCCGTGCCTGGTCACCTTTTTGTCACTGGATTTCTCTTCGGGATCATTAGAGTGTTCATCGAGTGTTGTCCGTGTTTTTGGCTCTTAGCGTGCCCTCTTCCGCATTCTTTATTGTTTTTTTTTGTTTTAGTCAAGGGTCGTCCGCCCGGCAGAGCCGCCACACCGGGGTAAGGCTAAAGTGTGTCTACAGACCTTCGCCTAGGCACCTGAATTCACCAAACTTCCATTGACGTTTTTCAACTCTTGCACATCTTGATAAAAATGTGAAGAATCCAACGCTTTCCGAAGTCTTCGATTTTTATTTTAAAACAGAATCTTATCCATCTTTTTTTGTCCTTTCAAACAATTGCACAGTTCCACCGTGGCACCTGCTCCTTTATGCTCCTGCACGCATAAAGTAACGAAACTGTTGTCGAGGGTTCTTGGTGTATTAATTAAATTAAGTAATGTACTTTATTTAGCTTTGAAAGCGAAATTTAGTTAACAATTTCACATCTTTGGAAAATGTGTGTTTATGAATTTTTAATAATTATTTAGATTCTAACTCATCGTTAGTACAAGACCAAGACGCTGCCGTAGTACCAACATCAAACATCCAGACATTTATCCGGAATGCTGATAAAATTCTCAAGAATCTCACAACGTTAACCAGCAGTAAGTTGAGACTTAATTCCTTACAATGTATTGTGCTCACAAGTGTTCTGTAATTTAGGTGCCGCACCTCAGCAGACGCAGCAATCGATAGCCGCATCCACCAAAAACACACGCAAAGAAGAAAATCAGCAGGCAAAAGTGCTGCAGCCCTCGGCAAACAGTGTGCGCAGTAAACCATCATCGATATCCGCTCAAACGTCCGCTGCACAGCTACCGTCCGCTCTGGCACCTGCAAACCGTATAAGAACATCTGCTGCCATTGCTGCTGCAGGTGCCGTCAATAAATCAGCCGCTTTAGCTATTGATCCAACCATAGGTATTCCAACCCGCCAAATCTACGAAACCGGTCACCTCGACGTTAACCCACTACTATGTCCCGATGAAGGCGAAGCGATAAATTTATTGATTATAATCACATCCGCCCAATCACACCAGGAAGCTCGAATGGCAATTCGACAGACATGGGGTCACTATGGAACTCGTCGTGATGTAGCGATTGCGTTTATTCTTGGTCGCACAAACAACCAAACACTTGAAAACGCACTCAATCAGGAAAACTACATATATGGCGATCTTATACGGGGCCACTTTGTCGATAGTTATAACAATCTCACCCTTAAGACTATCTCGGCACTGGAATGGATTGATCAGAACTGTCCACAAGCTAATTTTGTACTTAAAACGGACGACGATATGTTTATTAACATTCCCAAGCTTATGGCATTTATCGAGAAGCATCAAAAAGACAAACGGAGCATCTACGGCCGTCTGGCGAAGAAATGGAAACCGATTAGGAATAAAAAGTCAAAGTATTTCGTATCGACAGGCCAGTTTTCAGCAACCATATTTCCACCATTCACAACAGGACCAGCATATGTCATGACAGCTGATGTTGTACATGATTTGTATACGAAAGCCTTACAACAGACCTATCTTAAGCTGGAAGATGTATTCACGACTGGCATTGTTGCCCAGCAACTTGGTATCAAGCGCATCCATGTCAATGAGTTCCTTAACCGAAGGATTGCTTTCAATCCCTGTAATATACGCAAAACGATCAGTGTTCACATGATCAAATCAAATGAACAATTTGATCTGTGGAAAAAGCTACTCGATCAGACGACGAAATGTAAATAGTTATAATACTTGGTGTACCGAGTACCTAGTCTTAGAAGTATCTAGTGTTTAAGAAGGAATCTCTGCGACAAGTTAAACTGTATATAAACGTCCTTATTTACTTTATTTCGAATTCATTGTAGCATGAGTTGTAGCATAAATATACAAACCTATGTACATGTGTTATTAATATATATCAGCAACAATTAGGTTATTCAACTTACTAAACGATAATCGAGAATTTAAAACTTGACGCAGTTAATACAGTACATAAAATCTACACAGCCGAAATGGTAATAAAATCAAAAAGTATTCGAACAAAAATCTCTTACCAACAAAAAATTATTTCCTTTTATATAAATTCTGTATAACTGCGTCAAATTTTACACTTTTCAAGGAAAAATTTAGAAACTAGACAAAAAACAAAAACATTGTAAAAACAACAAAATAAGAGCGGCAAAAAAATTCAATTTGTTTAACTTTTTGCTATTAGGGTAGCTCGAAAACAGAAGAACCTACTCATTTGGTAACATTTAAAATTTTATCAAGAATATAAACCTTGATTGGTAGATTGTCAACTTATCCTTTTTTTCCCAGAGGGAAACGTATTCCATGTCGTGACCTATGGGAGCTCAGTCCATCCTGGTGAATTCGCCTTCTTTAATGTAACAAAATAACGTAACCGACGACGTTTCGCGACGTTTTGTTTTGCCCAGCATCAACAGCAACTGGTGGAAATATCCGTTTCTCATACAACAGAAAAATATCTGTTGTATGAGAAACGCTTACAGAGCCCTCACATCACAAAAAGCGACTGCTTCATTTGATCTTGGCTAAGTCATTTTAGAAAATTAAAAGCAGTTGGGGTGCACCAGAATCCAGAACCAAGCTTTTCACAACCACGGAGGAGTACGGGAAACAACCATCGTATTTGCTCACATTTACCTTCATCTCAGCCTCACCAGAGATTTCCACAATCCAGTGCTCACTGAAGTTCCTCCTCGGTAGATGCCATCATAGCTAAATCGTTTGCGCAAAGCAGATGGCTTATCCTGACGCCAGCCATTTCCAAAGATTCTTCACCAAGACTGCGCTTTACCATCCAGTCCATATGTGCTATAAAAAGGAGAGGCGATAGGACGCAGCCCTGGTGAAGTCCAACGCACACATAAAAAGAGTGGGATTCGATGCCATTTATCCGAACACAGCTTGTGTTTCCATACAAAGACTAAATGGCTCTCAGAAGAGGCGCACATATACATACATACATATTCCCAGGCCATCTTAGTGACACGTGTTAGCTATTTAACACCTTCTGCACTCATTGCCTTGTGCATTTCTGGCCAGATTTCACTAACTCCAGCAGACTTACCCACTCTTAGCGATTCAACCGCGGCAATGACTTCATCAATTGTATGCCTATTCCCCGCCCTAATCTCGTCAGCAGTAGAATTGCCATCTACAGTGCCCTGTGGGGATTAAGCAGCTTCGAAAAGTTCTCGCTCCATATACGTAAGACGTCGTTCTCAGCCCCTTGTACGATATATAACTTGTTTTCTCTGAGAAAGCGAATAGTCTGCAATAACATTGATTGTTTCCGGATCTGTAATCGTGCTCTAACCTCTCGCCGAACATTTTCAAGCCTGTGCCTTGGCTATTCTGACCGCCATATTGAAAGTTTTTCACTCTGATGGCTTCATGAACTCCAGGATCCTTAAACCACGTAGCTCTTTTCTCACCACCAGCCGCCACACCAAGCCGCTTCACTACACAAACATTTCTTGCAGTGGCTAGGATTGCCCATAAAAACAGCTAACATTCTCCATTAAAAAGGTCAGTTGTAAATTTGTCAACCTTCTCCGAAACGTGCCGTGCAAATCGCTCCCTGTAGTCAGATTTAGCAACCTATATGGCAAAGGAATACTGTCCGCTAAAGCGCGATTCGCACAACACTAGGTGGTGATCAGTTAACAGCTCAGCTCCTCTTAAATCGCGAACATCACAAATCATTATTTGACCAATCGATGGTACCAGAAAGAAATCAATCAAAGATTTCTTATTCAAATTGTGCCGGTACCAAGTGTATTTGTGAATGTCTTTGTGTGGGAAAAGGGTGGACAAGCCATAAGCACATCAAAAGTCCAACAAGTTCCATCCGTTCCTGTTTTGATTCGGGTCACCGTGCCCCAATCACACTTCTCCAAGTATTTTGTCCGTACCCACATGAGCATTGAAGCCACCTATAACGAGAAAGAAGTCTACTTCTGCCTCTCTATCCAGGGCAGCATCAACTTCGTTCAAGAAGACCGAATACTCTGACTCTAGGTTGGGTGCGTACACCTGCGCTAAAGCCAAAGTCGATCGCTTAAGCTTTAAGATCGAAATCTCCCTCCCATTGGAAAGAACTCAAATGCATTTTCCGACAGCCGGGGGTTTGTAAGTACCCCCACACCCGCCTGAGCAGTCATGTTATGTGGGACGCAAGGGCAGAAATATTGCATTAATACCTAGCTGCCAGGTTTCTATTCGGCCGATCCTAACAAAGACAATAGACGCCATTCCGAGACATTTTTTGTGTCCAAAAGAAATTATCGAAAACGCGCTAGAAATGGTTAAAAAACGAATTGAGGTTATTTTTGTCGTATTTTTGACGTTTGGAAAGTTCGAAAATGGGTGCATTCAGCCAATGTGAAATACTTTTTCGGTAAAAGCTCGGCTACTTGTTTTACTGTGTGAACTATTTCGTTATTTTGAAACATTATTTTGTAGTAAATGTTGTATATCCAGGCCATTTATGAACAATGTAAATTAATTTTTAAACTTTCTCTGTGTGCTTTTGCACACAACAGTGTTTTGGTGGGCCGCTTCGCGGGTTAAAAGGATTTTAAATCTCTTTTTCGCAGGGTTAAGCCGCTCACGCGACTTCGTCGCTCCGCTAAGGGTAGGTGCCAATCGTCTGGCAGGCGCCTGTGGCCAAGTACGGGAATTTAAAAGTTACCGTCAAAAAATTGTTCACCAAAATCAAAAGTTGCGGCAAAAAAAATCGGGAGATTATTAGGAAGTTCAAAGATTGCGGGATTTTTGTAGTTATTTGCAAAAAGTCTAAAGAAACGATTTTTTCTTAGAAAATAATAATAAATAATAATAATACTGAAAATCGCGCAATTTTTGGTATTATTTTCAAAATGTTTAAAAAATTTCTTGGAAGTTTAAGAAAAATATTGCGTTCCTTTCAACTTTTCGAAAATAATACCAAAAATCCCGCGATTTTTTATTCCAAAATATCAGATTTTGATCGGTTCTACACGACAGGCTGAGCGCGCTCATTTCGAGATGACAACATAAACGTCACTAATGGCATCAGACGTTGAAGCCTTTCACATTTGACACATTTGACAGCTGAAAAAAAAATAAACTGAACCAAATTGTATGGAAAATATTATATTTTTGCTAATTTATTAAATAAACATTTCCTTTGAATAATTTTGGTGTGGAACGTCTACTAAAATTATAAGAAAGCGTTTAAAACAACCGGGAGTCAAAGTTCGTGCTGTCCTAAAGGAAAGTAGAGCCTATTGTTAAAGATTCTATGCGGAAATCTGGCAGAGAAAAGTCAATCCGTGAACACATCCTCGTCCGAACAAAGTAGAGGCGCTCGCGCACAGATGGCACGCAGAGAGACCAGCTGTCATTCTTATTTCACTTTGAGGTTGTTGGCACTTCTCAACTTATTATCGAAGAAGAAGGTTGGTCTCTGAGTCGGGTCTTGGATCAAGAGAAAAAGAAAATAAATAAAAAGCGTAAAACTTAATTAAACAAATTTGTGTCGAGTATTATTTTGCTGTCGAAGAAGAGTTTTTAACAGGTCCGCTGCGCTCAAAGGTAAGGCAAAACAATTAATTAAACAAGGTCCTTCGGGCCGAACCTCAGCCAGTGCGCGAGTGTTTAAAACGCAAACAAGAAATAAACTAATTGAACTAAATGAAATAAACTAAAAATTTAAAAAGTTAAAAGATGTAATAAAGAGACAAATTGGCAATAAAGAGTAAATTGTCGTCCAATAGGCAAAGCAGTCATTTAGGTAAATATTCATAAATGAATTAAACATATCATAAATGCTGGTTTATGGCGATCTTTTTGTTGGCGTCTCGGGGCACGCCAAGACCAATGAGTGTGTACGCTGCAGGCAAGTGCTTATTTTTTGGGTTTTTTTTTAAGCTTATGCAAGTATTAGTGTGTGGAAAGGGTGGTACAGCTGCTGCGAAACACGGGCGCGCCGTCTGGTCGCATGAGGGTAGTTTGCGTACGTCATACTTTAGCGTGTCTGGATTTGAATTTTGAAAAGTTTCAACGAACGGTTTTCGTTTGGCGTGTCTGAATTTGAATTTTGAAAAGTTTCAACGAACGGTTTTTGGGAACAAGTTTACCGTAGGTCCAAGTGGAATTTAGTTGTTATCTTTTTGCTTATATATGTATTTCAGTGTCCTGATTACGAATATGTTATTAAAAATTGTCGGTCTCATTTAGTTAAAAAGTTATAGCTATTCAAAGTTTTAATTTTTCCATACAAAGAACCTCATCTTAGACTTTTAATTTGTGCCTAAGAGTATGCTATAGAAATATGACAAGATTCGTTGTAAAATAAATTTGCCTTCGGAGACAACAGTGTTTGGGTGGCCCGCTTCGCGTGTTTAAAGGATTTCAACTCCCTTTTTCGCAAGGTTTAGCCGCTCACGCGACTTCGTCGCTCCGCTAAGGGTAGGTGCCAGTTGTCTGGCAGGCGCCTATAGCCTTTTACGGGTATATTAAAGTTGCACTCTTTTTGAGCTCCTTTGGCTTATAACTTCTAAACTAATCGAGACCGACAATTTTTAATAGCATATTCGGAATCAGGACACCCAAATCCATATATAAGGATAAAAAAATCCAATACATTCCACTTCGACCTACGGTAAACTGATGCCCTTTAGTTTTCGAGCGGTAACACCTTCGCTCAGGTAAGTGAATTGGCAATGTCGTTTTGGTTCGTAATAGTTGTTCGTGTATGAGAATTCTAATGTTGCCGTGCGGTCGTGGGGAGGTAAATGATGCACCGTACTTTGGAGTGCCTGGCAAACGCAGGCATGTCAAGCCGTCGCGTCGGTCTGTCGTTTAGTTGGCAAGCGGTGGTTGCTCGAATTAGGGTTCACACATTTTTGCATTTAACCACAGTAAGGGCCAGTCGACATTCGCCGTTCAGATTCATGTTGCTTTGATTTCTCATAGCGCAGGCAAAAAAGGGGAATTTATGACTGTCGCGCCGATGGCATGGAATGTTTTGGACTACGCTAGCTAATGAGCGGTGGCATTTAGTCAAACAACGGCTGGCTGTTTTCTTTTCATGAAAAAACGTCGTTTAAGGCGGACGATGCGGGATTTGAGCAGGCTTTTTCACTAAGGTGGGTTAGTACAGTCCGGTTAGAGTGGGCAGAGAAAACGAAAGCGCTTTTGTGCGAGCCTGGCATATATGCGATGCCGGAGCTGCTGCTCCCGAGGCAGGTGGCATACTGACATAGTTTTTCACAAGCCGTACGAAGGCAAAAGCCTTATGTAAGGACAATTACGAATGAATGACAGATGGTTTGGTGTTGTAGCACGTCACTTGCGTTCCGAGCAGGTAATCTGTACCGCCCTCAAAGTGTTTGTTGAAGTTTTTGAAGGAGTTTTTAAGCGCGGTGCATAGCTAGTTGATGGCTGAAAGAAAACTAGGCATATCTGTGCGGCATTGGCGAGTGATTTGATGGACCCAGGTTTAATGACGGATGATGCGATCAGTAGCTCAGCTGCAGTAGGCGCCGCTCTTGTGTCGACTGCTGATTCCTGTCCCGTCAAGCGAATCGCAGGTTGCATATGCTGTGTACGTTCCGTTGTGGTGAACCACTGAAGGTTTGGCTTGGCGACTGGTGCCAATCTGGTGAGATTTGGGAATGACAAGGTGCTGGAATCATTGGTGTTAGCGGTGGCAGGTCGTGTTCACAAGCTGTGGTCGGTATCGCTTTTATGGCGAGCGGTAATGAAGGTGATGATTTGTTTTTTTCTTCCTTTTAACAGCTGACCAGTAGTGACGGACGTAGAGTTGTTGTTCAGGTCGATTCTCAGATGAGAGAGGAACAGTTTGTAGGCTTCAAAATAATTAGGCAGTAGCAAGGGTTTCAAGCGCCCTTTCTTTCTCGGCGCAGTCTCATTACCTTGGAAAACGTGTTAGTGCAGAACACAGAACAGAACTTCAGAAAAGCAGTAGTGTGCGAGGCGTGGACGGGGCTTAGAAATAAAATCCGTACAATGCCGACTGGTGGCGACTGAGTGGGACGGCACAGTAGTCCCAAATGCAGAGAATATAAGAGCTTGTAAGAGGCATCAAAGTGCGATGTCCAAATGTGCACCTGCCTTGCAGTACAGAAGAGGGTGCAATCTGCGATTCCCAGGTGCTGACGAAAGAAGGTCGTCGCCTGAGTGAACCACCGTAGCAGCGGATCATGGGCGGCAAGCAAGCAATAAAATTTTAAGCAAAGACATTTTATTACCAAGTGCTGACTACGCAGTTTGTCAATGGCAGAAACGGTCTACTTGAAGAAAGAATTTTAAGCGTCCACCGAGCAAGCAATTACAAACAGAGCAATTACAATATCATTCGTCAATACCATAGCAAAAGCAGGCAAAGCAGTTGCAATATCATTCGCCAAAACATGGCAAAAGCAAGCAAAGTAATTACAATATCATTATTTGAGCACTGGCATTTATCAGTTATTAATATTTTGCGTACACATACTTTTACATTTTAATGATTGTTACATAGCCGATTCGAAAAATATTATTATTATTATTTTTTTTTTTTTTTTGTGGGTAGGAAAAACCTTCATAGGCACTACGAGGACCGGCCGCGCGTGCTCATAGTATTGTGAAATTCTTACTGACTAAAAAACCTCCCATTTTCCGTTAGACTACAACTAAGTTTCCTTAACAAGTAGTTCAAGCTCCTGTAGTAATCGCGTGTGGCAGGCTGCCTTCCAACGAAAGCACCTACTATACCGTCAAGTTATGCGGTTTCATCTTATGCTGCTGGATCCAACGGTCTCATTCGTTGTAGTCGGCGCGTAAGATTTGTCTGATCCAAAGTTCGGATAATTTCATTGTTGCAATGTCCGCAAAGTCGAGTACTAAGTTTGCGAGCAAAGTTTATTACCTCGTCAGTCACGGTTGCGATTCCTAGATCTCGGTGTAGATCGCTATTTCTTATGTACCATGGAGCGTTAACGATTGCTCTGAGTGTCTTATTTTGAAAAGTTTCTAAAATAGATATATTGCTTGGTTTAGTACAACCCCAGAGTTGTATACCGTACGTCTAAAATCTTTTTAGCACTTTCTTATACAAAAGCAGTTTGTTATATACGCTTAGTTTCGAAAATCTCCCGACAAGCCAATTCATTTCTCTTAACCAGATTTCGAGCTCGTCGCGTTTCTTTTTAACGTGCGGCTTCCATTTAAGTTTTGCGTCTAGAGTCATTTCTAGATATTTCGCTTCATTTGAGTACGGAATTTGTACGAAGTTAATAAATAAAGGTTTGTTGTTTATCTTTTTATAAGTAAAGTTTACATGCGTTGACTTAGTCTCGTTAAGGACGACTCGCCAGCTCTTCGTCCAGTCGCATATTTTGTCTAAAGCGCGCTGAAGTTTCCCTGTTGATAATTCAATTGTCGTATCGATAGCGAGAATAGCAGTGTCGTCAGCAAACGTAGCTAAAATTGTTCCCTCATCGTGGGGTATGTCTCTTGTATAAATCAAAAATAGTATTGGGCCAAAAACGCTTCCTTGCGGGACACCGGCATTTATCTCTTTGAATTCCAAGTACTCATTTTCGTACCTTACGCGAAAGATTCTGTCTTCAAGGTAAGACTCTAAGATTCTATAGAATTTTTCTGGTAAGTTTAGCCTTAACTTGTACTTTAGGCTTTCGTGCCATACCTTATCGAAGGCTTGCGATACGTCTTTTTCGCTTCCAGAGCTTTTTCGATTTCGTTTGTTTCGATAGACCTGGTCGATTGCTGAATACTTTTTTCTAAATCCGAATTCGTGATCCGGAATCAATCGTCTTTCTTCGATGATTGGTTGCAACCTTTTAAGCAACAATTTCTCGAATACCTTAGATATTATCGGCAGTAGCGAAATAGGTCTGTATGACTTTTTGTCGTTCGGACATTTTCCTGGTTTCGGAACCATTATGACCTCGGCCACTTTCCATTGCCTTGGAACGTATAAAATTCTCATGGAGGCGTTAATGATATAGTGTAGCTTGACCAAAGCTTTTTTCGGTAGCTCCTTTAGAATTTCGCTAGTAATTAAGTCATATCCAGGTGCTTTGTTGTTCTTCAGATTATAAATCGTTTGACAAAGTTCAGCCAATGACACGGTTTTTATTCTATTATTATCTTGTACCGCATACGGATTGTGCTCCTCGACCAACGGTTCTCTGTCAAACGGTTTGAATGTTTCTTCTAGGTAATCTGCAAATAAATCCGCTTTTTCTTTGTCTTCTCTTGCCCATTCGCCGTTGGCTTTTCTTAGTGGCGCAGAATGTACTATAGGCTTCTTAATGGACTTCACTGCTTTCCAAAGAGAGTAGTTCGAACCATTATCGGCAGTCAAACTTTCGAGGTAAGCAGTAGTCTCGCGACTTTTAAAGTCTTGAAGTTCGTGCTTCAGTTTGTTAGAAAGGTGGTTCAAGATGGTCTTATCCGGGGGTGCTCGCGAACGTTGCCATCTCTTGCGCGCTCTCCTCTTTTCGGATATTAGCTCTTCTATTTATTGTGGATATATTTTTCCGCTGTTCGATAGTTCGGATCTCCGAAAAGAAGTGTTATTCCACTTATTAGAGTTTTTCTATTTCGTCTTCTATTTCAAGTGGCGTTTTGAGTGGTACATTCAAAGCTATGTTTTCTTTACAGTATTTTCTAAAGCCGTCCCAGTCGGTATTATTGTTACTTAATCTAGGCGCTCTTTCCTTTTTCACTAGGCTTCCGCCGATTTTCAAAAGAACTGCCGAGTGATCTGAACAGAGATCAAAGCGTTCCTCTACGTTTGTAAAGTAACGAGGTACTCCCTTGGCGATGAAGAAGTCAACAAGGTCAGGTATTTCATTTTTATCGGTTGGCCAATATGTTGGCTTTCCCGTCGATAAGAAGACCACGCCACATTTCGTACTTGCTTTAAAGAGGACTCTGCCTCTTGTTGAATTGCACCGTGAGCCCCAAAAAGTATTTTTTGCGTTAAAGTCTCCGCCGACGATAAAGTTTGTCCCAAGTGATTAAAAGAGGAAAGTAAGATCTTCATCAGCCAGGCGATACTGCGGAGGAAAATAGCTCGACGCGATGTTATGGGCTAAGTGCCTCATTTTTACGGAAATTGAGCTTATTTGCATGGAATCCAGTTCTATTTCTGCGTTTTTAGAGTGCTTAATGCAGTCTTTTGTTACGGCCAGGCTGCAATGTGCTTGTCCTGAGAGCACCTTTACAAGCATAATGGGCGAAAATCGGATGATGCAGAAAAAAAAACGGAGAATTAGCGAGGACCGAATTCGATGGTGGGGCGAGGTTACGGTTCAAAAGAATGCAATTCATTGCAGTGTATTTGTTGACTCTGAAATTGCGTTCAAACGTTGTGCGAATTTTAGACCGGACGGACGGTTCCAGTACCGGCTAACGAAACGTGGCGAAGTGTCCTCTTGTATTAAATATAAATATTCTAAGTTTGTCTAAGTTTATTAAGTCCTTTTCTTTTGAATTACCGTGAGTGTAGTGAACGTCAAGTTAGACGTTAAAAAAATTGAAAAAAAAAAACGAGATTAGCATTAAGAGACCAGACACTTTTGGCAACAACTTACAGAAGGATTTTTTTTGATTAATGCCCAAGGGAGAGCGCCGCACCTAAGCTAGGATTTTTTTTAAAGCAAATGGTGAGTGTCCAAATTGAAGATCTTGTGTTAGCGGCAATTTGAAAATTATAATTTTTTTTACCTAATACAGTGCTTAAAGGCGACTACCGACGCACATTTTTGGTCGGAGTCGCCTTCAATTTTTTTTTGGTAAAAAAAACCAATTCCTGCGTGTCCTGTGACCAAGGATTTATAAAAGGCCTGGACCGTTTTCATCGACCAAGCAGTCTTACCGGATGGTAACGGATCCTCATTAAATAGCCGACACGAAGAAAGGATATCGAACACCCCGAAGAGAAGTGACAAAGAACAAACAAATAACAAGTAACTTAGATTTAAGGAAATTTTAGTAAAACTTAATTAATGTTTAAAAGCCACAATAATTGAAAACTTAAGCAAAAAAATTAACGTATCAACAAAACTTTAAGTAATACAAAAAAGTAGTGAGATAGCACAGTTTAGGTGTTTTTGTTATAAAATGGAACAAAACCCCCTCATTTTCAAACCCTACAAATGCGTTTAGTCGGGACATCGTAGTTTATTCGTGTCAGCACCCATTGGATGTTGTACCAGCTTATTTAATTTGTAGTATACCCTTAGGGTAAATGATTTTTGTTGGTTTTTTTTGATAATATTTGTACAATTTCGTTTCCGTGCGTTTGAGTATTTGTTTTTTTTTTTTTTTGTCTATTCAAATTTGAAATTAAGATATCACCCCCTTAAAGAGGTCTTGTAGGAAGGTCAGTTAGTATAAACCAAAAAATATATATATAATAATCTCTTCATCACTACCGCGGTAAACCAAATTCAATTAGTTATTAATTTTTTTTCATCTTGCGTACCCATGTACATTAAGGTGATGATTCAAGCTTACCAATTAATAAAAAATTTGTAATGACTTGCCTGTTTAGGAAAATTCAAAATCTTTTCTTTTCGGTCCGCTAACAACCGTTACCATGGTCTAAGATTTAAAATCTAAGATTGAAAAGGTGAGCTCAAATAACGATCGGTGATGATGGAGTGACCTGATGTTGTGACGATGCCGGCATAGGGGAAGCTTCAAACCAGGGCCACGAAACTTCATGGCATAGGGAGGGAATCGGCCGCGCTATTAACATCAACAGCGCATCCCAGATGTGGTGGTGAAAATTGGTGGTGATTTTTCAACGGCATGCCAGCGCCTCACATTCAACACTCCTTCACCTGTCAACTCCAGCTCACATCCTAAAGTCCCGTCCTCATCCTTCATATCCTACCCAGCATCTCTCCAAAACCCCTTAAGTTCCTACCTGCCTAAAACAAATGGCGCCCGCAACGTTGGTCCCGTACAGTGTTTGTCCAGATTTGGTGTTGGTGTCAGCGTTGAAGCCTACTTAGTCTTGAGAGAGAAAGCCATGGGGCACACTCCTCAATTGCAATTAGTCTCTAACATAAACGCTGACATCAACAACAACTCACCTTTAATCGTATTGTCCGGAAATATTTTTTCTGCCAATACTGAAGACTCGTTAGTCTTAGTGCGGATTGTCCACAGGAAAAGCCAGCCTAATTGCGACGGGCATCTACAGTGTTGGCAGGAACAATAATTCCACTTCTGTAGTGCATAGTCCATAGTGTAGTTGTTGTCAAAATCGAGAGCTCGTAAGTCTTGAGAGGAAAGTTCTTTAACGTGCTTCTCAATTGCGACGAGAACTCTCGGTTTTGACAACAAAGATACTTAACACCCGTGCCATCCCTTATTGTGTTGTTGCTTTTCACGATCGAGACTTTCATAAGAGCTCACAAGGCCAACTGCAAATAGCTTGCTCGTGAGAAGTAACAACGTAGTGTGTCCTTGTGCTATATGTTTTGCTATTTGCTCACATCACCATATCTGGGAGAGTAACACCATTTGTCAAAATCGTCACCTAAACAGGTCATTACCTACGCCAACAAAAAATCACCGCGACAGCCACCCGCTCTACCCCGATCAATAATGAAAAAAACAAAATAAACAAAACAATCATTTAATACATATTATTATTCTGAAATTTACGACCTACCAGATTTGTATTTTCGTTAGGTGTAGTGTTAGTTTTTGAAAGTTTAGAGCCAAAACTTGTTTTCTAACTTACTTTACTATTTAGTTTTTTTTTTCAGAATAAATCCTAAATTTAGTTAGTAGGTTTGTAATTATTAGTTTCTTGAATAAGTCCTTTTTAGTTATAGAACTAGAATAGTTTCTTTTAGGAAATTGTTCACAAGTTTTGTGGATTACTTGTATTTGCAATTTATATTGTTAGTTTTTGTTAGATACATTTTCGTAGTTGTTTAATGTTAGGTTTGTGAAAATTCGTTATTTCTATTACAAACATAAAACAAAAAGTTATTAAACGTGTAAGATTAATACGACTTAAGCAAATTTAATCCTTTATAAAGTGTTTAAAGACTTAAATTAACCCTTAATGAAACACGTATAGTTAAAAATAATAATAATAAAAAAAAAACAATCTATAGCAAGATGGATTCTGCATCTGAAAAAAAGAAACAAAATGAGAACGTAGAAGTCAGAGTAATAGGGAAAGTTACCTCGAATACGATGCATCCACTCGCGGGCACCAAATGGAACTTCCACCTCGCCTACCACCGCCTCCGCCATTGCCTGCATCATCCAATCAATTCCCTGTTAGCTCGCAAATTACACCTTCAGGTAGTCTCTCTGCCTCTAGCGATTCGATTCCACCTCCCTCTTTCAGCAGCTTAAGTTCCTTAGGTACCATTCCAAAAGTGGTTACAAGTGAAAATCTGCAGAATAGGTCTACAGGTAGGGAAAAACATGTACGAACTAGAAAATATGAGTGGTAAAACAATTGGTGTCTTCCACGCTAAGGATCTGAAACAATGAATCCTATCATTTTTAACTCCTCTAGTCACAACTTCACAACCCAGAACTGATCACTTGTACCTTGCCATGTCTTCCTCCAAATTATTTTTGCTTGCAACTTATTGTATTAGGTCTAAGTTTATGTTAATTTATTACTAGTTCGGTCACTCTATTTATTTTTGATAGGCTTAGTTATTTTTAATGTTTATAAATGTTTATCGATAAGTATACCTAATTTTCATTTAATTTTCGATGTAATTTTTAGGTTTAGTTATTTATTTATTACCTTTAGTTAGGCATTTATAGGTATATCGGTTTATTGTATTGTAAGTATTTATTGATTTATTTATTATTCGTTTCTTGTTTATTTATGTATTGATCCTTCAATACCTCCATACCTAGTATATGATATTAGTATCTCCAATTTATAAAGATTAAAAACTCCAACGCACTGTTTGGTTAATTGCTAAGTTCGTTTATTAATATCCATTAATTTTGTTATCGTTATGCTCGCTTTACACTATACTATGTCCTATATACATCCTATCCTCTACTTCTTGCTCGCACTACGTACTTATATTCAAAAAAATAAAAATATTCTTGCATGCTCCAAATTGTATAAGACCTACTCACTGGGACATCGTAGTTTATTCGTGTCAGCACCCATTGGATGTTGTACCAGCTTATTTAATTTGTACTATACCCTTAGGGTAAATGATTTTTGTTGGTTTTTTTTTGATAATATTTGTACAATTTCGTTTCCGTGCGTTTGAGTATTTGTTTTTTTTTTTTTTTGTCTATTCAAATTTGAAATTAAGATATCACCCCCTTAAAGAGGTCTTGTAGGAAGGTCAGTTAGTATAAACCAAAAAATATATATATAATAATCTCTTCATCACTACCGCGGTAAACCAAATTCAATTAGTTATTAATTTTTTTTCATCTTGCGTACCCATGTACATTAAGGTGATGATTCAAGCTTACCAATTAATAAAAAATTTGTAATGACTTGCCTGTTAAGGAAAATTCAAAATCTTTTCTTTTCGGTCCGCTAACAACCGTTACCATGGTCTAAGATTTAAAATCTAAGATTGAAAAGGTGAGCTCAAATAACGATCGGTGATGATGGAGTGACCTGATGTTGTGACGATGCCGGCATAGGGGAAGCTTCAAACCAGGGCGACGAAACTTCATGGCATAGGGAGGGAATCGGCCGCGTTATTAACATCAACAGCGCATCCCAGATGTGGTGGTGAAAATTGGTGGTGATTTTTCAACGGCATGATAAATGTTTTGTTTGTAGGTAGTCCTCGTTGAGTGTGAGGAGCAAGAACCACGCCCCATCCGACGAGCCGAAAAAAGCAAGCATGCCAGCGCCTCACATTCAACACTCCTTCACCTGTCAACTCCAGCTCACATCCTAAAGTCCCGTCCTCATCCTTCATATCCTACCCAGCATCTCTCCAAAACCCCTTAAGTTCCTACCTGCCTAAAACAAATGGCGCCCGCAACGTTGGTCCCGTACAGTGTTTGTCCAGATTTGGTGTTGGTGTCAGCGTTGAAGCCTACTTAGTCTTGAGAGAGAAAGCCATGGGGCACACTCCTCAATTGCAATTAGTCTCTAACATAAACGCTGACATCAACAACAACTCACCTTTAATCGTATTGTCCGGAAATATTTTTTCTGCCAATACTGAAGACTCGTTAGTCTTAGTGCGGATTGTCCACAGGAAAAGCCAGCCTAATTGCGACGGGCATCTACAGTGTTGGCAGGAACAATAATTCCACTTCTGTAGTGCATAGTCCATAGTGTAGTTGTTGTCAAAATCGAGAGCTCGTAAGTCTTGAGAGGAAAGTTCTTTAACGTGCTTCTCAATTGCGACGAGAACTCTCGGTTTTGACAACAAAGATACTTAACACCCGTGCCATCCCTTATTGTGTTGTTGCTTTTCACGATCGAGACTTTCATAAGAGCTCACAAGGCCAACTGCAAATAGCTTGCTCGTGAGAAGTAACAACGTAGTGTGTCCTTGTGCTATATGTTTTGCTATTTGCTCACATCACCATATCTGGGAGAGTAACACCATTTGTCAAAATCGTCACCTAAACAGGTCATTACCTACGCCAACAAAAAATCACCGCGACAGCCACCCGCTCTACCCCGATCAATAATGAAAAAAACAAAATAAACAAAACAATCATTTAAACGAAAATCAATACATATTATTATTCTGAAATTTACGACCTACCAGATTTGTATTTTCATTAGGTGTAGTGTTAGTTTTTGAAAGTTTAGAGCCAAAACTTGTTTTCTAAATTACTTTACTATTTAGTTTTTTTTTCAGAATAAATCCTAAATTTAGTTAGTAGGTTTGTAATTATTAGTTTCTTGAATAAGTCCTTTTTAGTTATAGAACTAGAATAGTTTCTTTTAGGAAATTGTTCACAAGTTTTGTGGATTACTTGTATTTGCAATTTATATTGTTAGTTTTTGTTAGATACATTTTCGTAGTTGTTTAATGTTAGGTTTGTGAAAATTCGTTATTTCTATTACAAACATAAAACAAAAAGTTATTAAACGTGTAAGATTAATACGACTTAAGCAAATTTAATCCTTTATAAAGTGTTTAAAGACTTAAATTAACCCTTAATGAAACACGTATAGTTAAAAATAATAATAATAAAAAAAAAAACAATCTATAGCAAGATGGATTCTGCATCTGAAAAAAAGAAACAAAATGAGAACGTAGAAGTCAGAGTAATAGGGAAAGTTACCTCGAATACGATGCATCCACTCGCGGGCACCAAATGGAACTTCCACCTCGCCTACCACCGCCTCCGCCATTGCCTGCATCATCCAATCAATTCCCTGTTAGCTCGCAAATTACACCTTCAGGTAGTCTCTCTGCCTCTAGCGATTCGATTCCACCTCCCTCTTTCAGCAGCTTAAGTTCCTTAGGTACCATTCCAAAAGTGGTTACAAGTGAAAATCTGCAGAATAGGTCTACAGGTAGGGAAAAACATGTACGAACTAGAAAATATGAGTGGTAAAACAATTGGTGTCTTCCACGCTAAGGATCTGAAGCAATGAATCCTAACATTTTTAACTCCTCTAGTCACAACTTCACAACCCAGAACTGATCACTTGTACCTTGCCATGTCTTCCTCCAAATTATTTTTGCTTGCAACTTATTGTATTAGGTCTAAGTTTATGTTAATTTATTACTAGTTCGGTCACTCTATTTATTTTTGATAGGCTTAGTTATTTTTAATGTTTATAAATGTTTATCGATAAGTATACCTAATTTTCATTTAATTTTCGATGTAATTTTTAGGTTTAGTTATTTATTTATTACCTTTAGTTAGGCATTTATAGGTATATCGGTTTATTGTATTGTAAGTATTTATTGATTTATTTATTATTCGTTTCTTGTTTATTTATGTATTGATCCTTCAATACCTCCATATATGATATTACCTCCTAGTATATGATATTAGTATCTCCAATTTATAAAGATTAAAAACTCCAACGCACTGTTTGGTTAATTGCTAAGTTCGTTTATTAATATCCATTAATTTTGTTATCGTTATGCTCGCTTTACACTATACTATGTCCTATATACATCCTATCCTCTACTTCTTGCTCGCACTACGTACTTATATTCAAAAAAATAAAAATATTCTTGCATGCTCCAAATTGTATAAGACCTACTCACTGTTTCCAAGTCACGCCGTATGTTCATCGGTTTATCCGCGGCATGTATTCGGCTTCAGTCCTAGGTCCCATTGTCTGAAAAGAATGTACGTAGATAGCCCGGTCTAGCTCAGGTAGATGCAGTGTGGGTGTCTTCCCCCACGCAACCTGAAAACAAAAAACGACTATCAGGTATTCAACTCAAACTAAAAACTAACCAAAAATAAATACCTCGTTACGCCTCAATGTCTACTGACAATATGGTGCACTCCGTCGACTGATACGCACTCTCCGCAGTCCAAAAACCTTTCTCATTGAAGGATTCAATTCCTGGAAACACCTGCAAATTAATTAGGAAAATTAGCGCTAAAATACACAGTCGAAAAATAATGTCGAATTTACCTGATTGAATCTTCAACACGTCGCGTCGATGGGCCGCTCAAGCAATCAGTAGCTGAATTGCAATTTGGCTGGTCCTCGGATAAGTAGGTATCCATCTGCGAAAAAAAAGATAATATTTAGATTATAAACATTGCATAGAATGGTTCACGTCGAATGGTATGTGCGAGGCTTTGGCCAAGAAACAATAATGTTTGTATATACGATACATTATGTATGTACTTACCAGGCCATTCCGGCATCGATGTTTTCTTCCTCTATCCATCTCGCCGCACGGGCCTCCTCTATATCCAGAGGTTTGTTACGGCCAGGCACTACAATTGAACCTTGCGACGTCTGTAATGAAATTATAAAAAAATTACACATTGTATACAAAATGAAATTAAATAAATATTTTCATTCGACAAAACAACAAATGTACTCACCCCATGATGACTTTTCCCTGGTGGCAGCATCTGTCAACCAGTGGAAAGTACTAAAAAGGTGAAACACCGATGTCGATAGTGTCACTAGTACTAAAAAGAGAGAGGGCTGTGTTCAGGCGAATTCAGAGGCTGAGAGTGGATTTTGTTCGTGTGGTAAATCATTCTATTGGTTTGGGACAAAATTAGAATGTGGGTGTAAAATTGCAATATGCTTGTCCTAAGAGTACCTTTACAAGCATAATGGGCTAAAATCAGATGATGCAGAAAAAAACGGAGAATTAGCGAGGACCGAATTCGATGGTGGGGCGAGGTTACGGTTCAAAAGAATGCAATTGCTTGCAGTGTATTTGTTCACTCTGAAATTGCGTTCAAACGTTGTGCGAATTTTAGACCGGACGCACATTTTTGGTCGGAGTCGCCCTCGATTTTTTTTTTGGTAAAAAAAAAACAATTCCTGCGTGTTCTGTGACCAAATATTTATAAAAAGGCCTGGACCGTTTTCATCGACCAAGCAGTCTTACCGGATGGTAACGGATCCTCATTAAATAGCCGACACGAAGAATGGATTTCGAACGCCCCTAAAAGAAGTGACAAAGAACAAACAAATAACAAGTAACATAGATTTAAGGAAATTCTAGTAAAACTTAATTAATGTTTAAAAGCCACAATAATTGAAAACTTAAGCAAAAAAATTAACGTATCAACAAAACTTTAAGTAATACCAAAAATAGTGAGATAGCACAGTTTAGGTGCTTTTGTTATAAAAGGGAACAAAAACCCCCCCTCATTTTCAAACCCTACAAATGCGTTTAGTCGTAACATCGTAGTTTATTCGTGTCAGCACCCATTGGATTTTGTACCAGCTTATTTAATTTGTAGTATACCCTTAGGGTAAATGATTTTTGTTGGTTTTTTTGATAATATTTGTACAATTTCGTTTCCGTGCGTTTGAGTATTTGGTTTTTTTTTTGTCTATTCAAATTGGAAATTAAGATATCACCACCTTAAAGAGCTCTTGTAGGAAGGTCAGTTAGTATAAACCAAAATATATATATATAATAATCTCCTGATCACTACCGCGGGAAACCAAATTCAATTTGTTATTCATTTTTTTTAATCTTGCGTACCCATGTACATTAAGGTGATGATTCAAGCTTACCATTTAATAAAAAATTTGTAATGACTTGCTTGTTAAGGAAAATTCAAAATCTTTTCTCTTCGGTCCGCTAACAACCGTTACCATGGTCTAGGATTTAAAATTTCTAGGGGTATGAAAATGTGAGCTCAAATAACGATCGGTGATGATGGAGTGACCTGATGTTGGGACGATGCCGGCATAGGGGAAGTTTCAAACCAGGGCCACGAAACTAAAGTCCCGTCCTCATCCTTCATATCCTACCCAGCATCTCTCCAAAACCCCTTAAGTCCCTACCTGCCTACAACACTTTGATGTAGAGAGAGGATCCGCCTCTAGAATTTTCTGAAGGAGGATGCGCGTGATAGTCGATGTAACCTTTTATTTTGGGTGCCGAACCCTTTTTAAAGTGGAATACCATAGGAATACTTCTAGTTCGTCAATTTTTTCCAAAAGGCCGTTTGCATTCCATGTAATAATTTTGATTGACTTTCCGATTTTCATGATTTTTTGTTATATGTTTTTCGAGGCTTAAACTCGAGCTCGCTTAATTTGTTAAATATTACTTGATTTACTTTCGTCTGTTGCTCAAGCTTTTCTAAAATCATAAGTAGAATTTGAGAGACCGAATCTGGTGCGGCCGATTGTTGATTACTTTCATATGAAGCGACTTAAAGCGTACGATCTTGGACCACCAAGTGCGGATTTTCCGGTTGAACTTGGACCAGCGACGTTTTCTTGTGCTGTTTGAACCTTTTCTTTAATCAATCCCATACCCTCGGTTGACTTAGGGGTTTTTGGTTTGAGGGCTTTAGTAGGTTTTAGGCTTGGACCCTTTTGTTCAATAGTTTTTGGAGCTTCATGCCGTTTTTGTAACTCTATGGCGATTTCGCATCCTCGGTAGCTCGCTGGGTGACTTCCGCTACAATTGGCGCAGACCGCTTGAGCCTGACTGCTTACATTGCAATCTGTCAAAACATGTTCACCGGTGCATTTAACGCATCGTGGGTCTTTTGGCAGTATGCTTGCGTGTGTCGGAAACGTTGGCATCGTTTGCATTGAGGTACTAGTCTGTTGCACTTCCGCTTGGGCTCGATTTTGACCTTAATGTTAAGGATTGGTTTTATTTTGTAAATCTCGCTTGTGTTCTCAGTTCTATTAAAAGAGCGCCTGACAACAGCAGAATCTTTACCATCGTCCGTACGTTGCTTCTCTTTCTTTATTATGTTCACGGCGTCAAGAATTTTAAAGCCTTGGGCTTGAACATCTTCTGTTTCTTGTTCCTTAGTGCAGGATGGGTGTAGTCCCCTCGCGATAACCCGCAGCGGCTTCTCGAGGTGATTTTCATACGTAAACCATTGAATTTTTTCTGTATTAAACTTTTGTGACAGCGACCGATAGGCGTCAGAATCATCGACGTGAACTTTCCATACATTGTTCCGAAGCGATGTTAAGTTATATTTCGTCCCAAGAGTATTTTTAAGGATGCATCGTAACTTTCCGTAGTCCAACGACATTTATTGCAGGTGGTCGACGGTTATTTTCTTGGGTTTTTGCTGTCGCTTTTTTTGGCACGACTGGTGTTTCTTCTTTTTCGAGAAATATTATTTTCTTCTTCGAGAAATATTATAACAAACAGCATAAAGCGGCGTTGCCAATATCTGCGTACTCATGTGCGCTTATAGGCAGGGCAATAATTTGTTTGAGCTAACCATGCAAATGTTTCTCTTTTTCTCTGACTGTACAATGCCGAAAGCAGTGACGAGCGATGCCATGAGAGATCGATGAGCGCAAGAGCCATTCAGAATCGTCATGACGAGGTCAATGACGGGGCAGGCGTTATGCTCGCGGCTGACAAAATCATTACACGCACTTTAGAATCCTCTTACTCTGAGAGCGTAGCGCAGGCATATTTCCCGGCATCTGGCGCAATAAAAGCTGCTCTGGAAACCAAGCCGGCAGCGCCAAGCATTTCCGTTGCATCAACTGGTCTGTCTGTTATGAGGGTGGAGACGGCACGAGCTCCGGAGCCTGGGGAGTTTGATGGCAATCCATTGAATTGGCCGGTGCTCCGTGATCAGTTCAAAGGTGCATGACCGGGACTAGACGACGTTACCAAATTGCACTACCTACGCAAAGCATGTGTTGGTATGGCGAAACTCACTATGAGCGCTTGGCAACCGTTGGCGGCAAGCTATCAAAAGGCATGGGAGGGGCTTGAGCATAAGTACGAGGATCAATACCGACTTGAACAGGCGTTGGTGACCAGCCTGCTATCGATGTCCAAGGTGAAGGAAGGTGGCTTACGGTGAGACATCTACACCACCTCAAGCACTCTGCGGCAGTTGGAAGCTATGAGCTTGCCAGTGGAATACTGGGACAACTTTGTCATCGGAATGGGGGCATGGGGAGCGACCTATCTCAAGTACTTCAAACAGTCACAATGGGCAACCAGCAGTCCGTCAAGGCGGGGTATTACAAAATCCTGTGCTGCGGTTCCCTAGCACTATCTTTCGTGGTCCAATATCGGTGCAACGAGTTGCTGGCGAAAAATATACCAGGCAGGTTGGCTAGGGTGAATGAACTGGGATTGTGCTCGAACTGTTTAAGGAAGCACGAAGGGGCTTGCATGGCGTCCGGTTGTCCACGCTGCGGAACGAAGCACAATAGTGTCTTGTGCACACAAATTAACCAGAGGGCGTAACCAGTTGGCAGCTCTGTGGGGGCTTTTAAAAGGCGTTCTGGGGATAATCATCGGCGTCCATTGTAGCAATTACAGCAGAGGGGAGGGTGCTTGCCAACTGAGACGGGAGAGCTACCTCAGTCAGCTCCGGTAGCAGTACATACATCAAAGCGGACATATCAAAATCCTTTTCGGCACTCTCCTACTATACATGCTGCGGTGCAGGCTCGTCCTGAGCTCGGGCGCATGTTGTCCTCTCGTCAAACTACAGCGACACCTAAGCTTGCATTGTTGCCAACGGCGGTTTGCAGGTTGATGTCAAAAAACGGAACCACGAAGGCCGTACGCGCTCTGTGCGATTCAGGTGCTCAGGTGAGCTTAATCACCAAAAGCTGCGTCCGCAAGAACAGTTTAGCAGTTCAAGCAATGGCGACTAACGTCGTAGGTCTCGGTAGGAGCTCACACCTTAAGACAGAGTGGGTTGTTTTTGTCCAGTTGTGCCCCTGACAGATGGCTTCACTGGGTATGAGCATTCGGATGGCTGTGGCATCTACATTGACCGGGAACCTTCCGCTTACCACGCTGTCTGTGGATTCATCTGACGAACGGTTCGTGGTGCAGGGGCAATGGACGATAGAGTTCAGCAAGGTCTTATATGTCTGATGGAGGGGCTCGTGGCCCAGGAGACACGGCTAGGCTGGGTGGTGTATGGTCAGGCTGAGAGCACGGAAAAGGCCTTGCGTGCAGCACGTTCCAAACATCAGCCGAATCGGGGCTGGAAGCAGCTGTGCGTCACTTATGGGAGATTGAGCAACTGGAGGAGCCTCCAGGAATGACGGCAGACGAACAATGGTGTGAGCAGCATTTCGAGCAAACAGTGCGACGAGACGAGCAGGGCAGGTGTACCGTCACGATTCCTTTAAAACCTCGCAAGGTACAAGAGTTGGGCTGTTCACATCAAATGGCGTTAAAACGCTTCTACGCGCTAGAGAGACAAATGAAAAAGTATCCAGCATTTGCAGAATGGTACGCCGGGTACATACATCAACGTATCCTCTATATTTCGTTGATGAGACGAAACCACATGCATATATACCGCATCATAGTGTTCGGCCACCAAAGAAACCTAGAGTTGTGTTCGACGCTTTGGCTCCTTCAACCACTGGGTGGTCATTCAATGACATTCAGCTAGCGGGCCCTAGGCTTCAGGCAAACCTCTACGATATTATTCTCCAGTTTCGCAAAGGGGAAGTTGGCATGTCCGCCGATGTTCAGAAAATGTTTCCGCAAGTCAAAATTACAGAGCAGTAATGGGACATGCAGCGCATTTTCTGGAGGGAGAGTTCGTCGCAGCCACTACGTGAGTACCAGCTGGTTAGGGTCACGTTCGGCATGACGTTTTCAACGTATAATGTGGTAAAGGCTGTGCAGCGGTGCGTCGACGAATACCGGGAAGAGTTCCCATTGGCTCATGAGGCTGTGCACGGTCCGTTTTACGTTGATGATTTCTTGAAGAGCGTAGACACGGTGGAGAAAGCTGTTGCACTTAGGGAGCAGCTAGAAGCCTCACTAGGCCAAGGATGCTTTATACTAACTAAATGGGCGTCAAATAAACCTTCCGTGCTGTCGGAGAATGAGCGCCCGTAAGACAAAGGTCTTGAAGATGAGGAATCGAGGGCTACGGTGGAACCCGGAGAACGATTTACCGCGGTTCAAGATTCATCAGTTCAGCCAGGCTAACATAATTACCAAGCGAACGATAGCAAGCGAAGGTGCAAAAATCTTCGATTCAAACGGTTATCTGGCTCCAGTTACGATTCGGGTAAAGATTTTCATATAGAGCCTTTGGCGAGAGGGCGTTGATTGGAACGATATAGTGGATCATGAAGTTTCTGAAGCGTGCAAAGTATACCGTGCGAGTTTGCCAGTGTTAGCGCAGGTAAAGATTCCACGTTGGCTTGGCATCGCTCCAGCCTGTAGTTTACAACTGCACGTGTTTTGCGACGCATCCAGCAATGCATATGGAGCGGTGGCATATGCGAGGATTGAGCGCCCTGATGGCAAGGTAACTTCACACGTCGTCGCTTCCAAAAACAAATTGGCACCTTAGCTAATGTTAACAATTCCGCGCCTTGAGTTATGCGCAGCGGCGATGGGTGCAGTTCGCGCAAGGAAGGTGGCCAGAACCCTCAGCATACCTGGCGAGTGGTTGTTCTATTGGTGTGACTCGGAGATAGTTTTGCACTGGATCAGGGGGCATTAAGCGATGCTAAAGTTTTCGTGGGCAACCGAATTTCTACTATCCATCTGATCTCTCGCGGCATGCATGCAGGAGAGCTGGTCGAGTCAACTCTTTGGTGGCATGGTTCGGAGTTCCTAGGAGAGTCGGCAGACAAGTGGACAAAGCAAAAGCTTCAGCATGAACGGCAGTTAGAGGCGGACATAGAGTTGCGAAAGAAAAAGCTTTCAAGTCCTCCAGTCGTTATGTTGAGCTTGTTAACTCAAAGTGGGCAGGACCAGGTTCAGGTGGATTTGCTCTCTCGTTACGCTACATTGTATAAGGCTCTACGCGTCACGGCGTACGTACAGCGCTTTGTGCAAGTTTTCTGCGCGAGGGGGTCAAGGCCAAAGGATCCGCTGTTGCTTTCTCCCACTTCGAAACCCGAAAGGGTCCGGCAGACAAGTGGCCAAAGTGGTCGAAGCAAAAGCTTCAGCATGAACGGCAGTTAGAGGCGGACATAGAGTTGCGAAAGAAAAAGCTTTCAAGTCCTCCAGTCGTTATGTTGAGCTTGTTAACTCAAAGTGGGCAGGACCAGGTTCAGGTGGATTTGCTCTCTCGTTACGCTACATTGTATAAGGCTCTACGCGTCACGGCGTACGTACAGCGCTTTATGCACGCTTTCTGCGCGAGGTGGTGAAGGCCAAAGGATCCGCTGTTGCTTTCTCCCACTTCGAAACCGGAAAGGGTCCGGTTGGAGGTGAGGTCGTTGTCCAATGATGATCAGATGCGTGTTCTAAGGTAACGCATGCCTGTCGTAAGAGGCGATTAATATCCACCCTCCGTATGCCGAGCGCGTAGCGCATACAAAATATGCATTGGACAAAACAAAAGATATTATTACCCCAGGTGGCAATCCAGTTTCACTGGCAAATTCACCCTCTTCGGAAGTAGACTCTACGGATTCTGTGGAGAGCCATTTATTGCTTATAAATCCCTTTTTGAAAAAATCAAGGGTACCTCGATCTCCACCAGCTGGATCGAACGTCTCCGAGAAAGGAAGTCCGCCGGTTAATCAGGACTCAGCGAAAATTAAATGCTTTAAAGCGGAAAACAATGAACTCCGCGCTAAACTTAATGAAATGGAACGTCTCTACCATGAACTTAAAAGTGAAGTAGATTCGTTACGTAAAGAAAACGAAGCTTTGAGGAATCCCCGTACTATAGAATGTGAGGAAACACCGAAACGCCAATTCGAATACCAGACGGACGAGGAAGAGCTTGCATGCGAAACGAATCTGGTCTTTAAGAAAAGGCTTACCAAGAAGCGAAAAGCTGGTTCTTCACCTGAAGTAGAAACCGTGGAGCAGAAAGAAGAAACACCAGTCATGCCAAAAAAAGCGACAGCAAAAACCCAAGAAAAAAAACCGTCGACCACCTGCAATTAATGTCGTTGGGGTCGAGGACTACGGAAAGTTACGATACATCCTTAAAAATACTCTTGGGGCGAAATATAACTTAATATCGCTTCGGAACAATGTATGGAAAGTTCACGTCGATGACTATGACGCCTATCGGTCGCTGTCAAAAAAGTTGAATACAGAGAAAATTCAATGGTTTACGTATGAAAATCACCTCGAGAAGCCGCTGCGGGTTATCGCGAGGGGATTACACCCATCCTGCACTAAGGAACAAGTAAAAGAAAATGTTCAAGCCCCAGGCTTTAAAATTCTTGACGCCGTGAACAAAATAAAGAAAAAGAAGCAACGTACGGACGATGGTAAAGATTCTGCTGTTGTCAGGCGCGGTCTGCCAATTTTCATGCTATCTTTTGATAGAACTGAGAACATAAGCGAGATTCACAAAATAAAAGCAATTCTTAACATTAAGGTCAAAATCGAGCCCAAGCGGAAGGGCAACAGACTAGTACCTCAATACAAACGATGCCAAGGCTTCCGACACACGCAAGCATACTGCCAAAAAGAATCGCGATGCGTTAAATGCGCCGGTGAACATCTTTCGACAGATTGCAATGTCAGCAGTCAGGCTCCAGCGGTCTGCGCCAATTGTAGCGGAAGTCACCCGGCGAGCTACCAAGGATGCGAAATCGCCATAGAGTTACAAAAACGGCATGAAGCTCCAAAGAAAAGTATTGAACAAAAGGGTCCAAGCCTAAAACCTACTAAGGCCCATAAACCAATAACCCCTAAGTCGACCAAGGGTACGGGATTGATTAAAGAAAAGGTTCAAACAGCACAAGAAAACGTCGCTGGTTCGAGTTCAACCGGAAAATCCACACTTGGTGGTCCAAGATCGTACGCTCAAGTCACATGAAAGTAAGCGACAATCGGCCGCACCAGATTCGGTCTCTCAAATTCTACTTATGATTTTAGAAAAGCTTGAGCAACAAACGAAAGTAAATCAGGTAATATTTAACAAATTAAGCGAGCTCGAGTTTAAGCCTCGAAAAACATATAACAAAAAATCATGAATATTGGAAAGGCAATCAAAATTATTACATGGAATGCAAACGGCCTTTAGCAAAAAATTGACGAACTAGAAGTATTCCTACGGAAGAATAATATAGCATATGCCTGATTTCGGAAACCCACTTTAAAAAGGGTTCGGCACCCAAAATAAAAGGTTACATCGACTATCACGCGCATCATCCTTCAGAAAATTCGAGAGGCGGATCCTCTCTCTACATCAAAGACTGCATTAAGCACTCCAAAAGCGCAGAAATAGAACTGGATTCCATGCAAATAAGCTCAATCTCCGTAAAATTGAGGCACTTAGATTATAACATCGCGTCGAGCTATTTTCCTCCGCAGTATCGCCTGCCTGAAGAAGATCTTGCTCTCCTTTCTGAATCACTTGGGACAAACTTTATCGTCGGCGAAGACTTTAACGCAAAAAATACTTTTTGGGGCTCACTGTGCAATTCAACAAGAGGCAGAGTCATCTTTAAAGCAAGTACGAAATGTGGCGTGGTCTTCTTATCGACGGGAAAGCCAACATATTGGCCAACCGATAGAAATGAAATACCTGACCTTGTTGACTTCTTCATCGCCAAGGGGGTACCTCGTTACCTTACAAACGTAGAAGAACGCTTTGATCTCTGTTCAGATCACTCGGCAGTTCTTTTGAAAATCAGCGGAAGCCTAGTGAAAAAAGAAAGAGCGCCTAGATTAAGTAACAATAATACCGACTGGGACGGCTTTAGAAAATACTGTAAAGAAAACATAGCTTTGAATGTTCCACTCAAAACGCCACTTGAAATAGAAGACGAAATAGAAAAACTCTAAGAAGTGGAATAACACTTCTTTTCGGAGATCCGAACTATCGAACAGCGGAAAAATATATCCACAAGAAATAGAAGAGCTAATATGCGAAAAGAGGAGAGCGTGCAAGAGATGGCAACGTTCGCGGGCACCCCCGGATAAGACCATCTTGAACCACCTTTCTAACAAACTGAAGCACGAACTTCAAGACTTTAAAAGTCGCGAGACTACTGCTTACCTCGAAAATTTGACTGCCGATAATGGTTCGAACTACTCTTTTTGGAAAGCAGTGAAGTCCATTAAGAAGCCTATAGTACATTCTGCGCCACTAAGAAAAGCCAATGGCGAATGGGCAAGAGAAGACAATGAAAAAGCGGATTTATTTGCAGATTACCTAGAAGAAACATTCAAACCGTTTGACAGAGAACCGTTGGTCGAGGAGCTCAATCCCTATGCGGTACAAGATAATTATAGAATAAAAACCGTGTCATTGGCTGAACTTCGTCAAACGATAAATAATCTGAAGAACAACAAAGCACCCGGCTACGACTTAATTACTAGCGAAATTCTAAAGGAGCTATTGAAAAAAAGCTTTGGTCAAGCTACTCTATATTATTAACGCCTCCATGAGAATTTTATACGTTCCAAGGCAATGGAAAGTGGCCGAGGTCATAATGGTTCCGAAACCAGGAAAATGTCCGAACGACAAAAAGTCATACAGACCTATTTCGCTACTGCCGATAATATCTTAGGTATTCGAGAAACTGTTGCTTGAAAGGTTGTAACCAATCATCGAAGAAAGACGATTGATTCCGGATCACCAATTCGGATTTAGAAAAAAACATTCAACAATCGACCAGGTCTATCGAATAAAAAACAAAATCGAAAAAGCTCTTGAAGCGAAAAAGATATGTACTAGCGCTTTTCTCGACGTATCGCAAGCCTTCGACAAGTTATGGCACGAAGGCCTGAAGTACAAGTTAAGGCTAAACTTACCAGAAAAACTCTATAGAATCTTAGAGTCTTACCTTGAAAACAGAATCTTTCGCGTAAGGTACGAAAATGAGTACCGGTAGACCTCACTTAACACGGGGGTTAGGTTCCTGAAAAATGTCGTGTTAAACGAAATCGTGTTAAACGATACAAGAAACAAGTGCAAAAAGAGTGGTTACGTTCCATGATTTCAGAAAACCGTCAAAATTTTTGTTTTAATTTTTTAAAAAAATGTATTATTATTAAGGATGAAAAAAATAAACAAAGCATAACTTTCTTCCTGCATAACTTAACAAAAAAAAAAACCAAAGAGAAAACTAAACAAAAACAATTTCAGTCCTATCTTAGAGCTTCACGAACACAAAAAAGGTAAATTGGACTGAAACCGGTTTCAACACCACTATTCGCTTTCTACATGAAAAATGGGGAAGTCCCTTTTAAGACGTATGTTCACAAAAACCCGCTATAAAAAAGCTGGCGCACGCGTCTACAAGCCAGAAAAATATGTATAAATGCGAAAAGTGTGCAAACCAGACAGCAAGCTAAAAAAAATTGTGTCTCGCAGACCGTGCTAGAGCGAGGCTTTTTCCGTGTTAAACAAAAAATGCCGCAAAATGTGAGACGTGTTAGAACTAGGCCGTGCTGTAAGAAGTACGTGTTAGTGAGGTCTACCTGTGCTCGGAATTCAAAGATAAATGCCGGTGTCCCGCATGGAAAGCGTTCTCGGCCCAATATTATTTTGCTTTATACAAGAGACATTCCCCACGATGAGGGAACAATTTTAGCTACGTTCGCAGACAACACTGCTATTCTCGCTATTGATACGACAGTTGAATTATCAACAGGGAAACTCCAGCGCGCTTTAGACAAAATATGCGACTGGACGAAGAGCTGGCGAGTCGTACTTAACGAGACTAAGTCAACGCATGTTAACTTTACTTATAAAAAGATAAATAACAAACCTTTATTCATTAACTTCATACAAATCCCGTACTCAAATGAAGCGAAATCTCTAGAAATGACTTTAGACTCAAAACTTAAATGGAAGCCGCGCGTTAAAAAGAAACGCGACGAGCTCGAAATCAGGTTAAGAGAAATGAATTGGCTTATCGGGAGATTTTCGAAACTAAGCGTATATAACAAACTGCTTTTGTATAAGCAAGTGCTAAAACCATCTTGGACGTACGGTATACAACTCTGAGGTTGTACCAAACCAAGCAATATATATATTTTAGAAACTTTTCAAAATAAGACACTCAGAGCAATCGTTAATGCTCCATGGTACATAAGAAATAGCGATCTACACCGAGATCTAGGAATCGCAACCGTGACTGATGAGGTAACAAACTTTGCTCGCAAACTTAGTACTCGACTTCGCGGACATTGCAGCAATGAAATTATCCGAACTTTGGATCAGACAAATCTTACGCGCCGACTACAACGAATTAGACCGTTGGATCTAGCAGCATAAGATGAAACCACATAACTTGACGGTATAGTAGGTGCTTTTGTTGGAAGGCAGCCTGCCACACGCGATTACTACAGAAGCTTGAACTACTTGTTAAGGAAACTAAAATGTAGTCTAACAGAAAATGGGAGGTTTTTTAGTGAGTAAGAATCTCACACTACTATGAGCACGCGCGGCCGGTCCTCGTAGAACCTATGAAGGTTTTTCCTACCAACGGAAAAAAAGACGCGTGTTCTGGGGCTGCTTAGAACTGTACCGGCGGTCACGCATGAGGAGTGTGCACGGGCCTTAGCATATTGGATTCGTCATACTCAACGGATGGAGTACCCGTCCGACCATCCCAGGCTCTCCAAGGCGAAGCCGCTTGGGAGTCATTGCAAGCTGCTTCCGTTTACACCGTTTATGGACGCTGACGGTAATATGCAATTGGGGGGTCGCATTTCACACGCTGAGCTGACATATGACCAGAAACATCCGGTTCTCTTACCAGCGGGCAGCCTTCTCAGCCAGCGATTGATGCGGCAAGCGCACGTTGAGACGTGTCACGGGGGGCTCCAGCGCTGCATGCAGTACCTGCGTGATAAGTACTGAATTACTAAGCTTCGCACTTCCATGCGCAGAATGATACACTGCTGCGTACCATGTACACGGTATCGACAAAGGGCATCTGTTCAACTAATAGCTGACCTCCCACCTGCTCGAGTGCAGATCTCACGGCAGTTTAAGCACTGCGGCGTCGATTTCGCCGGTCCATACCACATTCAGGCGTACTCGGGAAGAGGAGTTCCAGTTTCCAAGAACGCATATCTCTCTATATTTATTGACTTTCCTACCAAAGCGGTGCACCTGGAGCTGGTCAGCGACCTCAGCGCGAAAGCGTTTCTGGCTGCTCTCGATCGTCTTGTGGCAAGGAGGGGCATGGTAGACAACGGCACAAATTTTGTGGGTGCAAACAGCGAGTTGTTAAGGTTAGCGGCTCAATGGCAAGAGAACGAGTTCCAGTCGGTGGCGGCAAAGCGCAAGGTTGCTTGGCACTTCAACACCCCATTAGCCCCGCATCATGGTGGACTTTGGGAGGTGAGCGTAAAGGGGGCAAAGTACCATCTAAATCGAGAGATCGGCGTGCGTAGCTTCACGTTCGAAGAGTTATCCACGGCTTTTGTTCGCATTGAGGCGTGCCTGAATTCCCGACCGTTGTGCGCCTTAAAGGACGATCCAAATGACCTGACGGCCCTTACTCCGGGTCACTTTTTGGAAGGCGGCCAATGGTCCGCCCTCTTGGTCCCACGGTGCATGAGGTGCCAACTCATCGGCTGGACAGTTGGGACGAAACACCAGTTTGAGCAAAGCATCTCGAACAGGTGGTCCCAGGACTACCTCAGCAAATTGCAGCTGCGCAATAAATGGAGGCAACCTGATCGCAATTTGCAGGTGGGCGACGTAGTTTTTAGATACATAGATAGATTTATTTCGTTATAAAACTTTTAACAATGAATGAGTTAATCGCACAATTTGCATTACAGAGATGTGATATATTTAAATTATATCTTTCTACTGAGAAATTCACATTATGTTTTAAGCTGTTAAGATGGAATGAAAAAAAAACTGTTAAATTTGAAGGAAAACACGTCAAAATCCTTCAATTTAATGGTTGAAAGAAAAAAAAATAAATAAATAAATAATAATTCATAAGTTAACTGAAAATAATAATTGAATTTATTTTTTATGGTGAAAACCATGACCTAATAAATTAATGAATAAATAGATAAATAAATAAATAAATAAATTCATTAATTAGTTAATAACTAAATTAACTAATAAATAAATAAATAAATAAATAAATAATTTTATGAATAAAAAAGTAATAAATAAATAAGTTAATAAATATATATTAATACTAGGTCAAAAAGAAATAAAATAAATAAATTAACAAATGACAAATATTGAAAAATAAATTAACTTAGTAAGCAAATTAATTGAGGAGAGTTCCCACAAAGGCACTTCTCCTTGCATCCGGACGGCAGCGGAGGAATTCCCCAGATGGAATCAACGGTGGCGTCTATAGTTCCAGTCAGGCCGAACTACTTAGTGAACACCTTATATGAGATAATACGACGTATTTGGAGCTCAGGCCTATAAGGAGCGGGCTATCCGGCTCTCCGTCCTTAAAGCTAAACAAAGGATCTGGTCCTCCAGGTTGGGGGTCGCGCCGTCATGGTGAATTCCCGGCCACGTAAGGAAACACCAGTCACGAATCAGAAGCAAGCCTCGGATTCGGACGGATTTACTGTTGACGACCAATGCAAACGAGAAAAGGTCCCAGTCCTGCTTTACGGTGCAGAAGCATGGACCCTGTCAAAGGCGGATGAAAACACTTTAGGCTGCTTCGAGAGAAAAATTCTTCGGACGATTTACGGTCTCGTCTGCATAGACGGAGAGTGGAGGAGGAGATAAAACATCGAACTGTACGGGCTGTACAGCGATACTGACCTAGCCAAATGAGTCAAAACACAACGTCTACGGTGGCTGGGTCATCTAGAGCGGATGGACACCAACGCCCCGGCCCGGAAAATCTTCGAATCCACACCGCAGGGACGGCGCGGTAGAGGAGCACCGAGACTCAGGTGGCACACGCAAGTGGAAGGGGACCCCAGCCAACTTCGCGTGTGAAACTAGAGACGGCTAGCTCGAGACAGAGCTGGCTGGCGAAGCTTGTTGGCTGAGGCCCAGGTCCACCCCGGACTGTAGCGCCACCTTAAGAAGAAACGAATTGATTGAAATAGAATTTATTAAAGAGGATAATCAGCCTCCAGGGCTATGGAAGCGTCAACAAGGTGTATCCGAACAGGAAAGAGCAGGTCCGAAGCGCCCGTATTCGAGCAGATGGTCGCATTTGCGACCGCCCAATAACTAAGCTATGCCTGATACCATTCGAGGGCGATCAGCAGTCGCACGACGAAATGTGCGCCAACGGGAAGTGCGCCCAAGGTTGCCAGCTAGCAGTTGCAGACAAGCCACTGCTCGCCGCCCATTCATAAGCAGCGCGTCGTTCCTGAGTCGAGCTGGTTTTCCATTGACATTGCAGGGGCGTTAATGGTTTTACCAGTCTCCACGAGCAAATGCTACTCAGAGGTTAGCCCCAAGAGACCATTACCATACAAACGTTTTTAAACCACAGGCTTTAAAGTGGGTAGGATGTTAAAGATTCCATGCGGAAATCTGGCAAAAAAAAGTCAATCCGTGAACACATCCTCGTCCGAGCAAAGTAGAGGTGCTCACCAGATGGCGCGCAGAGAGCGAAACCAGCTGTAATTTTTATTTCATTTTTGAGGTTGTTGGCACTTCTCAACTTATCATCGAAGAAGAAGGTTGGTCTCTGAGTCGGGTCTTGCATCAAGAGAAAAAGAAAATAAATAAAAAGCGTAAGGCTAAATCAAACAAATTTTTGTCGAGTATTACTTTGCTATCGAGGAAGAGTTTTAATAGTTCCTTACCATAAGGCTATTCTAGCCCCGACCATGCAGGGGTAATAACTAGCAGGGGGCCGATCTGCGATTACAATCTGCACCTTTTCAGGTGCGATCCACTTTAAATTAGTTTATTATGCAAAACGAAGAGAATCGCATCTCGTTGCTTTCCTGTTTCCAGTTGTCAAAGTGACTGAGCCTTCCAAGTACAAATTATTTCGAATTTCGATATTTTGAACCTACCTTATTGCAATAAATCCTTTTTATTTTGGTCATACTTGTCATAAAATGTGATAACGATTGTGCGAACAATGAAAAAAAGTTATTACTCCTACCCGCTCAGCCCTGCCATTGCACTTTCTTTTTGGGATCTACCAAAACATTAAATTGTTGCTCGATTCCCTTTTTTTTTGATTTCATAAAAGAAAAAAATCAAATAAAACTGTGTAAAATTCCATTAAACATGTTTTAATTTGCTTGCGATCGATCGTGTTCGCTTTCAATTTTCCACCAAAATACCTAGCGCAAATGAATTGCGCCGTGACACTTCGAATTCGCCTTCGCATTGCATAATTGGGCGCATCCAGGCGGAAAAGCGAAAATATAGCAGGCACATTTGACTTCGCTTTGCATTTGGCGCGTTCGTACATCGTACTACCAAAATCCAGATGCGATGACATTTTCTTCGTACATCGTAATCGGCCCCCGGGTATCTGAATAAAACCAGATCCCAGATCATTTTTCTTTTTTTCGTTTTAGCTAAACTAAAAGCCCTTACAATGCAAATATATCAGTTAGAATCTAACAGTATAACCAAGGTTTGCAGTTGAAGACTGGTAAAGTCAGGATGCGATACCCGGTGATCAAATCTCGAATATATGAAGTCCTACAGCTGTCAAAACAGATCTCAAAGTTGACAAGTTGACCTCCCTTCTATGAACCAATTCGCGTTTTCCATGAGGTATCATCCTGATTTGTGAATAAAATTGTTTTCCCTTTCACCAAAAGCAAATTAGAAGGATAATATCGTTCTTAATTTGTTTATTTTCTTACTCGTTTGACAAATTATAGGGTGTAAGCTTCAATCCTCAATAAACTTTAATTATAAATAAATAAATAGAGTGGCGCAACAGCTCGAGGTGAACCAGGGCCAACTTCTCAACAATGTATGCTGGTGTGTTAATTTCTTTACAAAGGGACCTACAGTTTTTTACCGAATCCGAACGGCACTTTGAGAAGTTTTTCGAGACAAATGATACTCTCGGAGGGCTTGTCAGACCCTCGCGGAGGTGGAGGCCGTGAAAAAGAACAAGTCTTTTTTTTTCAGGTGACGATGGCAGGATTCGAACCCAGACCTCCAGCGTAGTAAGCACACACACTAACCACTACGCCACGGCACCCCACCAATAAACTTCAATTACCTTATTATAATTTTGATTGCAATTTTCTTTGTACGCATTGTCTTATTTATTTTGCTTATTATTTTTTAGCACTTGAACAAAATGAACTTAATATGTTTGATCTTTTTCTTTCCTTTTTGTAATCGGCGGACGGCTCAGAACCAAGTTGTATCTTATTTATATTTCAAATAATTTGAAAGAAAAAAACAAATACATTTTGGATTGAATTGTAATAAATTTTAAATTAAGTTATTAGCTGAGACGCAATTAAGAGAGACGCAAATCTGACACTGTTGGATTTAAATATTACATTCGAGAATTTAACTAAGGAAATAATAAGTAACTAAGATAATAAGTAACTTACTGTCGAAGGACCGAGTTTCTTTCGCTTGAGGAAATAAGTTGCTAGGAGCAGAAAAATTTTGTTTGCTCCTAGCCACTTTACTTATTATAAATGTCCCCGGTGAATCCCGAAGCTTTAAAAAAGCTTTAAAGGCTTTAAAAAAAACGTAAACAAATGGGTGTTGTAGGGTAAGAGGGACGCAAGTTGAATATTTAGTTATTCAGTAATTTGTGATGGAAACCCAACTCGTATCGTGCAATTCAGTATCTTTTGATGAAACCTGTCACATAAATTCCAGATATGTGCTTCCGTTACTTTCAAAAGCATGAATTCGCGATAATTCTAGTATGAAACTTCATTTTTTCTGTATTTTTTCGGAGTAAATCTGAGAGCCAGAGCAGCGCAGATGATTTCGCCTGAAACTAACCCTTGCAATGAGTTTTTTTTTCTTTTTTTTCCCCCGTGGGTAGGTAAAAACCTTCATAGGCACTATGAGAATCGAACGCGCGTGCTCATAGTAGTGTGAGATACTTACTCACTAAAAAATCTCCCAATCTTTGTAAGACTACGACTAAGTTTCCTTAACAAGTAGTTCAAGCTTCTGTATAGTAATCGCGTTTGGCAGGCTACCTTCCAACGGTTCCTGCAATACCGTCATTATGTGCGGTTTTCTCTTACGACGCTAGATCCAACGGTCTTGTTCGTTGTAGTCTGCGTGCAAGATTTGTCTGATCCAGAGTTCGGATTATTTCGTGGTTGCAATGGCCGTGAAGGCGAGTGTGAAGTTTGCGGGCAAAGTTTATTACTTCGTCGGTCACGGTTGCGATGCCTAGATCTCGATGTAAATCGCTATTTCTTATATACCATGGAGCATTTACATGGAGTGGGTGCCGTGGCGCAGTGGTTAGTGTGTGTGCCTCTGACGCCGGAGGTCTGGGTTCGAATCCTGCCTCTGCCACCTGAAAAAAGACTTGTTCTTTTTCAAGGCTCCCACCTCCGCGAGGGTCTGACAAACCCTCCGAGAGTAACATTTGTCTTGAAAAACTTCTCAAAGTGCCGTTCGGATTCGGCAAAAAATCGTAGGTCCCCTTGTATGTAAAGAAATTAACACACCAGCATACATTGTTGAGAAGTTGGCCCTGGTTCACCTCGAGCTGTTGCGCCACTCTATTTATTTATTTATTTATGGAGCATTTACGATTGCTCTTAGTTTCTTATTCTGAAAAGTTTCTAAAATAGATATGTTGCTTGGTTTGGTACAACCCCAAAGTTGTATACCGTACGTCCAAGATGGTTTTAGCGCTTGCTTATACAATAGCAGTTTGTTATATACGCTTAGTTTCGAATAACGTCCGATAAGCCAATTCAGTTCTCGTAGCTTGATTTCAAGTTCATCGCGTTTCTTTTTAACGTGTGGCTTCCACTTAGGTTTTGCGTCTAGGGCCATGCCTAAATATTTCGCCTCGTTTGCGTACGGAATTTGTACCGAGTTTATAAATAGAGGTAAGTTGATTACCCTCTTGTAAGTAAAATTTACATGCGTTGATTTTGTCTCATTTAGGAGGATTCGCCAGGCCTTTGTCCATTCGCATATTTTATTCAAAGCGCGTTGGAGTTTTCCTGTTGATAGTTCGACTGTCTTATCCGTAGCGAGGATAACCGTGTCGTCAGCGAACGTGGCTACAGTCGTTGTCTCTACTTGAGGTACATCTCTTGTAAAAAGTAAAAACAGTGTTGGACCGAGGACGCTACCTTGTGGAACGACGGCAGGTATTTCTTTGAATTCTGAGTATTCGCTCCCCCATCTCACTCGAAATAGTCTGTTGTCATGATAAGACTCTAAGAGTTCATACATTTTTTCCGGCAAAACTTTCCGTAGCTTATATTTTAGGCCTTCGTGCCAAACTTTTTCAAAGGCTTGGGATACGTCAAGAAAAGCGGTAGAACATATTATTTTCGCTTTTAAGGATTTCTCAATTTCATAAGTTATTCGATAGACCTGGTCAATTGTTGAATGTTTGACCCTAAAGCCGAATTGTTGATCCGGAATCAATCGTCTATCTTCAATTATTGGTTGCAGTCGTTTGAGCACAAGTTTCTTGAAGACTTTAGATATAATCGGCAGAAGCGAAATCGGTCATAAGATTTTTTGTCATTCAGGCATTTCCCTAGTTTCGGAACCATTATTACCTCTGCGACTTTCCATTGCCGTGGAACGTATGAAATTCTCATTGATGCGTTTATGATGTAGAGAAGCTTGACTAACGCTCTTTTCGGTAGCTCCTTCAAAATTTCCCCAGTAATTAGGTCGTAGCCTGGAGCTTTGTTATTCTTCAAATTTCGGATTGTTTGACGAAGTTCAGACAGTGTCACGGTTTTCATTCGATAATTGTCTAGTTGCGGAACTATATTGCTATATTGCTATATTGCTAATTGCTATACAGATCGTCAACCAACGGCTCCCCGTCAAACGGTTCTTGCAATGAGTGTATACGCAATAGTCACAAGAAAATCTGTACCTGTTAAAAAAAAATGGATTGGGAGCTGAAAATTGTGAACAGTTTTTAACATTGTTCACGGGTCTGGGGAAAAGTTGTTTTTGTGAGATTTTCGACCTCAAAAGAAATAAATTAAATACTAAAGCATTATAAATTAATTTGCTTTATAAATGCATACAAATTTAATGAACTTTTGAATCCAAAACTAAAGCTAGTGAAAACTATATAAAAACTTCAGAAAATAAGTGACAATTGTGTTAGTTGAGAAATGCTAAAAATAAGGTGAAAAAGTCATACGACAGAGAATTCTCAAAAAAATCTGTAATTTTGAAACTAAATTTTAATTAAATGTTATATTATGATTTAAGAAACAAATAGCTTTTTTCGCATACCCACTTTTGAAGTCTAGAAGCTTCTAGCGGACAACGTTTACTTACGCCTAAAGATTTTCAATAAACTCAACCTAAGCATTAACTTAAACTATCCGCGATTGACATAAAACTCGGGGTGAACAAAGGGCAAACGTCTCAATACCTAACACATGCTGTTATTATATATAATACTATAAATAACTGTTTAACACTCAAAAAAGGAGATATAAACTGTACACGTATAACAGATCTGCCTTTTCTGTTGAGTTTTCCGCTACTGGTAAATGTCATTTTCACTCCCTTTTGAGAGCCACAATGACAACAACATGGTGTTCAAACTCGCATCAAGCTAATCTTATGTTTGTTCGGTGAACTTTGGAGACGAATTTAAGATTTTTTTTACAATAATTTTGCATTTCAAAACTTTTGAACAAGTAAACGAGGAGAAGCGGACACTTACTTGTTACATGTAGAACATTTTAATTTTTACTATTCGTTTTAAGAAAATAAATTCAAAACAGTTAGGTAGTATTTTCATAATGAGCTCATTTGGCTCTAATGAAAACGTAGTATAAACGTTTAAAACAAAATTAATAAAATATGTTTCATTTTGGTGCGGGATATAAAAAGGGAAAAGTCAAAGCAGAAAATGGGAAATTTGCTATATGAGATATTTTCTATAAAATGCCTAGGACACTGGTTTGACAAATCGTTTTTTTTTTTTTTTCTAGCCCTCATCGGAGTTTGTTTATGCTTTGAAAGCAAAGATAAAAATATGAAAATGTTTTGTATCGCATGATTATGCTGAAATTCAATATAGTTTTATTTTTTCTTCAATCAAATGGTGCCCAGTCAACGGAGAAAGTACACTCAGGTGATGCTGGACCATATTCTGAATGGAATATCGTACAGCATCAGCATTTATCAGCAGTCTACATCCAAAGTTGTTTCGCATCCGCGATCATACAGGCTTCCAGATTTATGACAATCAATTAAATTTATTTAAAACGAGTTAATCCCGGAGCAATAGTTTTAAATGGACAGCAAATAAAAATTGAACATTCCTTCCACTGCTTTTTTGTTATTGTAAACACACAATTTTTGACACGTAAAAAGAATTTTCAGCTAAACTACATCTGTCCTTGTCTGGCAAAATCTATCTTTCCTTTTCTAATCAGGCTGACACATTGGTCGATTTACTCCGAAAAAAGTACAGAAAAAATGAAGTGTGGGCTTCATTTCACGGGCTTTAGCGCCTTTAGTTGTGCTCTCTTCATGACTGGCTTTTCGGTTTTTAGTGTGCAAGCATTCCGTCATCGACAACAGCAAAAAAAACAAGGTATCACATATATAATGGGAACAGTCTAAAAAATTGTTGAAAAGTATAAAACTGTTCACATATATATCATATCCCATCCCATTTTTTTTTGACAGATACATACTTTTTATGACTAATGCGTATATACTCACTCCAAGCATGAATGAAAGAATATAAAGATTACGACACGCGTTTGTTATGACTTTTGTTTGACAGACCTTAATGTATATCTGACGTCATGGGATGGAACTGTCACCTCGCATGCATTTAAAAAATTTGTGCTGGCCAATCACAAATCAGCAATTTGTTTTGCGTGGCATCAAATGAGCGACGCAGTAGGTCTACTGTTTTTCAATGTGGCGTAATCTTATGTTCTGTAATTTGTGCACTCCAAGGGTAAATTTCAATCGAAATCATCTGCGCTGCTCTGGCTTTCAGATTTGATTCGAAACAATAAGCAAAAGAAAACAAGTGTCAAAGGTATGTACGTCGAAGTACACAACTGACAACTAAGTAAAATACACAGGTTTTTATGAAAAGCGACATACGTCACGAAATTCTTCTATAGACCTTTAACCAAGGCTGTCAAAATCTGACGTCTCTCACATTTTTCGACCGCGGGATACCAAGCAAATCGCGTTTTTATAATAAAAAAATTCAATAGCTTTTGTCGAAGTGCAAATTAATAATAAACTACTCAACCTAGAGTGTGCCGATTCGGAAAGAAGTTATTGTGCTCATTCCGTTCTTTAAATTGAATCAAACATTTTTCTAATGAAAGTGGAAAGTATAGAAAGTGTTCCGAAGATGTGATCTCCTTGAATCCGTGTACCCTTTTGTCTTCGTATGCATTGTTTCTACTACACAAACAACACTTTTCTAATCCTTTCCGTGTTTTATAATCAAAATATTTTTAACATAACCTAGGAAGCTGATTAAGTCCACAACTTTCTCGTTCATTTAAACACAGGGTTACAATTTTTAAATAGTTATTTACGTTAAGGTGAAATTTTTGTTTGTTTTCTATATAAAAAAGAACTTTGTTTGGCATCCCAAATCTGAAATACCAGTAGATGTTAAACTGTTAGCAGCTCTATTGAATAAAGAGACAAGAAAGCGGTGTTCTGGGATAAAAGTGAAGCATCTGTTTAGGTGCGTGAGTGATTACTAACACAAAAGCGTTTTTCTCAATCCGATCAGATATGGCATTAGGTAGCTTATAGAATATTATTAAGTTAAAGAATAATTATTCAGTAATTATTGTAGAAAAATTACTGAATAATTATTACTTAACTAGTTAAGCCTAGATTAGACTCCATGCCATTTTGGCATATTTGACGTAAAAAGAAAAATGTTTCCAGCATTTCTTTTCTTGGGGTACGTCAAATATGCCAAAATGGCATGCAGTCTAATACTATGTTTCCCACTGGCAAAAATATGAGGATTAGCGGGAGACGATCAAAAATTAATCTCAAAGTGTTTTCATCGGACATAAAAGAGATAAATTTGACGTATCTCTTCATACTGTCATATTTGCTCTCAAAAAGAGCGGCACGATGACGTTCCTAAAAAAAATGACATTTCTCATTGACCCACAAATTATTAGCTGATGTCGAAGAGCCTACTTAATGTTTGATTCTTTTTTAATACAGCAATTATAAATATGAGTGATCGCGATTTAAGCATATTGCTGGCGAACTATACTATTGTTCAAAATAACGTAAAGGTTTTATTTGCTGCATTAGCAAATGCTAGAAGCCATTTTGTGAGGAAAAGCTAGAAAAAACAAAATTGAACTTATTAGGGAAGTCCTAATAAGGCGGCCTGGGAAAATATGGATGAAGGTGAGTAAAGCGTTGTTACTAGGTCAAGCTTACTATAAAGAACTTAAAAAACTTTGCAACTCCTTATGCCAGCCAATTCGAAACATTGCTCAAGACTGCGCTTCTCCATCCAGTCCATATATGCTATGAAAAGGAGCGGCGACGGAACACAGCCCTGGCGAAGTCCAACGCGCACATCAAAACGAAGGGATTTGACGTCATTTATCCGTACACAGCTTCTGCAGTTTCCATACAACGACTGGATGGCTCTCAGAAGAGGCCCGCCCAGCGCATAGTCCTGCAAAACTCTCCACAGTATATCCCGAGGGACTCGGTCATACTCCTTTTCCAGATCTACAAAACACGCATAGACCGGTTTGGCATATTACCAGGCCTTCTCAAGAATAACCTTCAGAGTAAAAAGCTGGTCGGTTGTGCCTCTGCCAGGCCGAAAGCCGCACTGCTCTTCCCGTAACAAAGGCTCGATTACAGCTCTGAAACGCGTTTCCAACGCCTTCGCGAATACTTTTCCAGGAAGACTCAAGAGAGATATGCCCCTATAGTTGGCGCAATCTCTCCTGTTCCCTTTTTTGGGGCACTATAACTCCCGTTTGCCAATCGCTAGGTGCCTTCCCGCTATCCCAGGCCACCTTAATGATACGTGTTAGCCATTTAACACCCTCTTTACCCATTGCCTTGAGCGTTCCTGGCCGGATTTCATCAACTCCAGCAGATTTGCATCTTTTAGCGATTTAATCGCTTTAGTGAATTCAGGTAAAAACCATATTATGTAAATAAATAAATAGAGTGGCGCAACAGCTCGAGGTGAACCAGGGCCAACTTCTCAACCATGTATGCTGTTTGCGCTATACTTTTTTTCACATACAAGGGGACCTACAATTTTTTGCCGAACCCGGACGGCACTTTGAGAAGTTTTTCAAGACAAATGTTACTCTCGGAGGATTTGTCAGACCCTCGCGGAGGTGGGAGCCGTGAAAAAGAATAAATCTTTTTTTCAGGTGGCAGAGTCAGGATTCGAACCCAGAACTCCTTCGTCAGAGGTACACACACTAACCACTGCGCCACGGCACCCACCCAAAAACCATATTACTTAAAGGAAATATCTGTAGTTTGAAGAGTAGTATTTTTTAGGTACCGATTTCTTTACATAAATGTGGGAAGTCCAGGTCAGTGCAATGACTTCCAAATTTTTGAGAATTCGTCGTTAAAAGTTGTGCAGCAAGCTCCAATTCTGAAAAGAAAATTCATAGAACCTGTGCGGTCATAAAGTTCCTCCTGGTAAAACCATTCTGAATGGGCTATCTAACAAATTAAAGCACTTACTTCAAGATTTTAAAAGTCGCGAGACTACCAACTACCTCGAAAACTTGACTGCCGATAGAGGGTCAAACTATTCACTTTGGAAAGCCGTGAAGTCCATTAAAAAGCCCATAGTACACTCGGCGCCAATAAGAAAAGATAACGGTGAATGGGTAAAAGGCGACAAAGAGAAAGCAGATGTATTTGCAGAACATCTAGAAGAAACATTCAAACCGTTTGACAGGGAGCCGTTGGTTGACGATCTGTATCGCAATGCGGAACTAGACAATTATCGAATGAAAACCTTGACACTGTCTGAACTTCGTCAAACAATCCGAAATTTGAAGAATAACAAAGCTCCAGGCTACGACCTAATTACTGGGGAAATTTTGAAGGAGCTACCGAAAAGAGCGTTAGTCAAGCTTCTCTACATCATAAACGCATCAATAAGAATTTCATACGTTCCACAGCAATGGAAAGTCGCAGAGGTAATAATAGTTCCGAAACCAGGGAAATGCCCGAACGACAAAAAATCATATAGACCGATTTCGCTTCTGCCGATTATGTCTAAAGTCTTCGAGAAACTTGTGCTCAAACGACTACAACCAATAATTGAAGAAAAACGATTAATTCCGGATCACCAATTCGGCTTTAGGGTCAAACATTCAACAATTGACCAGGTCTATCGAATAACTAATGAAATTGAGAAAGCCTTAGAAGCGAAAATGATATGTTCTACCGCTTTTCTTGACGTATCCCAAGCCTTTGAAAAAAATTGGCACGAAGGCCTAAAATATAAGCTACGGAAACTTTTGCCGGAAAAAATGTATGAACTCTTAGAGTCTTATATTGACAACAGACTATTTCCAGTGAGATACGGGAGCGAATACTCAGAATTCAAAGAAATACAAGCCGGCGTTCCACAAGGTAGCGTCCTCGATCCAACACTGTTTTTACTTTTTACAAGAGATGTGCCTCAAGTAGAAACAACGACTGTAGCCACGTTCGCTGACGACACGGTTCCTCGCTACGGATAAGACAGTCTAACAATCAACGGGAAAACTCCAACGCGCTTTGAATAAAATATGCGAATGGACAAAGGCCTGGCGAATCCTCCTAAATGAGACAAAACCAACGCATCTAAATTTTACTTACAAGAGGGTAATGAACTTACCTCTATTTATAAACTCGGTACAAATTCCGTACGCAAACGAGGCGAAATATTTAGGCATGACCCTAGACGCAAAACTTAAGTGGAAGCCACACGTTAAAAAGAAACGCGATGAACTTGAAATCAAGCAACGAGAACTGAATTGGCTTATCGGACGTTATTCGAAACTAAGCGTATATAACAAACTGCTATTGTACAAGCAAGCGCTAAAACCATCTTGGACGTACGGTATACAACTTTTGGGTTGTACCAAACCAAGCAACATATCTATTTTAGAAACTTTTCAGAGTTATAAGAAATAGCGATTTACATCGAGATCTAGGCATCGCAACCGTGACCGACGAAGTAAGAAACTTTGCTCGCAAACTTTACACTCGCCTTCACGGCCATTGCAACCACGAAATAATCCAAACTCTGGATCAGACAAGTCTTGCACGCCGACTACAACGAACAAGACCGTTAGATCTAGCGTCGTAAGAGGAAACCGCACATAATGACGGTATTGCAGGTGCTTTCGTTGGAAGGTAGCCTGCCAAACGCGATTACTATACAGAAGCTTGAACTACTTGTTAAGGGAACTTAGTCGTAGTCTTACAAAGATTGGGAGGTTTTTTAGTGAGTAAGTTTAAAGTTCCAGTTGTTGCATTGAGATTTTCGGACATACTAATGAAGCCTTAGCCGCATAGAACTACTGCAACTCCAGAAGAAAAGAACTTCAATTATTTTCTGTCGAAATGTCGCCGAGTTGTTGAGAATGCCTTTGAACATTTGAAGGCAAGGTTTGGAAGGATCGGTAAAGGTTTGGACAATCGCATCGACAACTAGAATCTTATTATCAAAGCTTGTTGTGTGCTTCACAACTTTTTGATCGTTCAGAACGACGAGATCAAAGCTCAGTGGCTCAGTTCAACTGAAAACCAAAAAGAGCAGCCCGAACATAATTTCGAAATCGATGACCATAGTCCAGTAGCTTCAAGCATACGAGACGCAATAAGTAGATATTTGGGTGAGAAAAAACTTTTACTAATATGTTCTATCAAGAATGTTTAGAATTGTTATGTGGCGACAAGAAATAAAACAACACGCAGGAGTCGCTGAATGCACCCATCGATTCACTCTACAAACGCACCCGCTCGATTCACTTAACGAACATACCCAACTGTCATTCCAGTCATCTGACAGCGGTTGTCATATTCAAAGTTCGAATTTCGATTTCCCCTCCTTGGAATTCAGCGGAGGACTACCAATGGAAAATTACCAAAGGGGAAGTATGGAACGTACTAGAAGGTGCTTAATTTTGTATAAATACACGGGTGGCAGGCTTGTACGGGACAGTGATATTTTAATCGTTGACTTGTGAAAATCGGTAATAAAGTGAAAAGTGATTGAATTGAAATAAAGTGTTGAATTCTAAGTAGTAAAGTTGAATAACAGTGTGATTTGAATTTAAATAAGTTTTGTTTGATAAATCAAGTGTTTCATCGTGTAATTATAGAAGTTAAATTGAGTTTTATTCGACGAACCCCAGGCAAAAATATTACATTGGTGTCAGAAGTGTGATAAAACTCATAATTGTGCGTGTAAATTCTACAGTGGAATTTTCCGGAACGGTGTTAGTGTGTCAGTTTTAAGTGGAGATTTCTAGAGAAAGTGCGTGTAAATAGCGTCGGTGACTAAAACGATTTATTTTTGCAGTGGAATTTTCCAGAGATATCGTGTGTGTAAACAGTGTCGGTGGCTCATACAGATTTGATGATGGAATATTCTGGATATATTGAAACTGATTGTGCGATAAAGCTATAATTAACTAAGTTATAAAATGGTGTCAGTGATTTGTTTATTCGCGAGTGAATTTTCTGGAACAGATATAAAACATAAACTGATTGTGTTGTGAAAATTGTGTGAAGACTATTCAAAATGGGTCGAAAAATTGAACAATTGACAACAGCTAAGTTAAAAGCAGAATTGGATAAAAGAAACCTCCAGACTTCGGGGCTCAAAAGGGAATTGTTGCTCCGACTCCAGGACGCTATTACCGAGGAAGGTGGACACCCAGACACGATGCTGTTCGAAGTTTAAGAAGAACAGCAACAAAGCACAGTAAGTACTGCCGATGAAATGCCCGCTTTCATGAAGTTGCTTCTGGAGAAATTCGAAAAGATGGAGAGTTGCCAAAAGAATGCTCTCAAAGAACAAAAGAACGCTCTCGAAGAACAAAAGAACGCTCTCGAAAACAAATTCGAGAAGCTGGAGAGCGGCCAAAAAGAACTAAAGAATGCTTTCGAAGAACAAAAGAACGCTCTCGAAGAAAAGCTAGATACTAAGTTCGATGAGCAGAAGAAAGCTCTAGAAAGCAAACTTGATTCCTAGAATGCGTTTTTTGAGGAAAAGTTCCAGGCAGTAGATCAAAGAATTGAAAGCGTGGAGGAAAAATTCACTGAAGTCAAATCGGAAGTAGAACAATTGGCTAAGGAACTGGAGTTGGTTAAGAAACAGAAAGTGCGAGAATATTTGCCCGACGGTCCACGACGCAAAGAAATGTAGCCTCCTGCTTTTGATGGTCGACCGTCATGGCCGCTTTATAAGTGGCAATTTGAATGCCGCAATGACGAACAATTGGGACAACGAAGAGAAGTCGATTGCTCTCACGCTTGCTCTCAAAGGAGCAGCTGCCGAATTGCTGCAAACTATTCCTGAAGAAAAAAAAAGGAATATGATGCCATGGTGAAGGCCATTGAGATGAGGTTTGGCTACAACCACATGCAGCAAGTTTACCGGGTCCAGTTGCGCCGAAGAGTTCAGACAAGGGGTGAGTCGCTTCAACAGTTGCAAGCCGACATCGAGCGATTAGCGAATTTGTCCTAAAAAACCGATGCGTTTACTAATGCCATTGTGGATGGAAAGCTACAAATAGCTGTAAGAATGGCAGGAAGGAAAACTCTCGCCGAAACACTAGCATTTGCCCTGACAATGGAAGCAGCCGACCAAGCTTCGCGAGGTTGCCATCTTATAAGGGAAATGGCTGCTCTAGAGTGCTCATGTCAACGCAAAACACGAACACTACTCGGGGACATCTCATTTGTCCCCTGGAATTGTAACAAACTAATATGCCTACAGCGACAGTGCCGAGCTTCAGCTAGAAAAGCGAGCTGCCCACATTGCACTAGAAGGAGACAGAATGAAAAAGCATCTGGCAGGATGTCGGCGCAGAAGTTGATTGATGGAATCGACGCCCCCGGGACCATCATCCAAGTCTCGCAAACAAAACGCTGCAACAAGAGTCTGACAGTAGAGGCAATCATCGCCAACAGAAAATGTGTGGCCACTATTGACACAGGTGCCACGGCCTCCATCATCCGAAGAGACCTTGTTCAGACGTCCTGGCTACATAACACCAGCTGCTACAGTCTGAGGACAGCTACAGGAGAGGCGGCCAAAGTATACGGGGAGGTTTTTCTACAGATACAACTAGAGGGATTGAACTTCTCACATGCATTCTTGGTAGCCGACATATGCGACGAATGCATCATTGGAGTGAACTTCATGGAGGCACACGAGGTAATTCTTGACCTTCGAATGCAGGCGCTGTCGGAAACGACAACGCTGTTAATCTTGGAGCAAAACTGGGAGGCGATGAAGTCCTACGGCCCTCTTCAGAGACAGTTCTTTGGACACGTTCGGAGGGTGGTCCTGGGAAACGCCTATTCTATCGATCGAGCCAGATAACAAAAGTGAATTTAAAAGTTACGTCGTGGGAAAAATTCTTGCAGAGCCCAAGAACAACATGGTGCCGGTAAGATTGATGAGCCCAAATAAGTGCACCGTTAAGCTCAGACAAGAAGAGGTGATCGGAAGATGTGTGCCCGTTGCAGCCATTTCGACAAAAGCTGAGAGTGAGCCTGCAAATCCTGTCTCTCCATCAAAATTGGCCGAGGTATGCAAGACTATACTCGGAGACTGTGAGCTAAATCATGAGCTGATGATATCGACCATGGAAAACGAAGTTTTGATCGAAAGCTCGAAAAGTCCGAGGGCGTCGCCGGTTGTACTGGTGAAAAAGAAGGATGGCAGCACTCGATTCTGCGTGAATTACCTTAGGCTTAACGATGTCACAAAGAAGGACAGCTACCCTTTGCCTCGAATAGATGAAACATTCGATACACTCTCTGGAGCAAAATGGTTTTCCACCCTCGACCAGAAGACAAAGAGAAGACCGCTTTCACAACTGGCAATGGACTGGCAAATGGACGCTCCGGCCACCTTCGAGCGTCTTATGGAACGTGTCTTATATGGTCTGACGTGGAAAACTTGCCTGGTATATTTGGATGACGTCATCGTTTTGGGAAAGACGTTCGCTGAACATCGCGACAACTTGAGGGAAGTGTTCTCACGACTTCTATCAGAACACTTGAAGCTCAATCCGAAGAAGTGTGCGCTCTTCCGAGCAGAAGTAAAGTATCTGTGGCATGTGATATTGACGGATGGAGTGAAGACGGATCCAGAGAAAATCGAAGCTGTGAAAAGTTGGCCAGTTCCCAAAGACAAACACCAGCAGCACAAGTCAAGGATTTCGCCGGAATCGCAAAGTGTCAACACCAGCTCACTGATAAAGGAAGACAATTTAAGTGGTCAGGTAAGTGCGAAAGAAGCTTTCAACATCTGAAGCAGCGACTTTGCGAAGCACCGATACTAGCTTACCCCATTCCTGGCAAAACATTTATTGTGGACGCAGACGATAGCACTGTGGGTGTTGGTGCAGTATTTTCGCAATTGCACGATGGTCATGAGAAGGTGGTTACATACTTCAGCAAAGTTTTAACAAGACCAGAGAGAAATTACTGCAATACCAGGCGAGAACTACTTGCACTTATATTGGCAACGAAACATTTCCAGAAGTACCTGAGTGGCCAAAAGCTCATCTTGCGTACAGACCACGCCGCTCTCAAATGGGTACTTCAGTTAAAAAATCCTGAGGGCCAAGTCGCAAGATGGATTGAGCAATTGCAGGCTTTTGAATCCGAGAAAAAACATCGCAAAGAAAGACTGCACTGCAACGCGGACGCGTTATCCCCAAGACCATGTGAGATCAATTGTAAGCATTGTGTGCGACAAGAGGAAAAGGACGAAGGTGTTTCTGTCCAGAGAATAAGAGCCGAACCTGGAGAAGGCTGGAGTACTGAGGAACTTCGCAACGCACAAAAAGAAGACCCTGACATTGAGCCAATCCTTGCATGGAAGGAATCTATGGAAAAACGGAGCGCAAGGGATATATCCGACAGAAGTCCCACGTTAAAGGCATATTGGGCCCAGTGGGACTCTTTCCATGTACAAGATGGCGTTCTGCGAAGAAAATGGGAAATGCCGGATGGAAAATCCTTTAAAATGCAGCTTGTGGTTCCACGGTCCAAAGTGCAGGAAATTTTGCGGGAAATGCACGATGGAGTATCTGGTGGGCACTTGGGCATCAAAAAAACCTTGGAGAAAGTACGGGAACGGTTTTATTGGCTGAGTGCAAGAAGCGTCGTTGAGAGCTGGTGTAGGAAGTGTACTACTTGTGCTGCTAGTAAGGGACCCAAAGTCAAAACCAGGGGTAAAATGCACCAGTACAATGTGGGTGCTCCCTTTGAAAGGATTGCCGTCGACATCGCAGGACCGTTTCCGGAAACTGAAAGCGGTAATCGTTACATCCTGGTTATTGCCGATTACTTCAGCAAGTGGCCCGAGGCATTTGCAATCCCAAATCAAGAAGCGAAAACCGTTGTCGATTAGATAGTGGACCACTGGGTGTGCAGGTTTGGAGTGTCAATGGAATTACATTCCGATCAGGGAAGGAACTTCGAGTCGAAGATATTCCAGGAAGTATGCGCAGCAATCGGACTACAGAAGACACGGACCACACCTCTTCACCCACAATCAGATGGAACGGTGGATCGCTTCAACAAGACACTAAAGGAACATCTGTCTTAAGTCGTGGACGACCTTTATTCCTCATGGCCTACCGAAATGCTATTCACAGTACAACTGGATATACTCCATCTGAAGTTTTATTTGGGCGAACTGCCAGGCTACCCAGTGAGCTTAAATTCGGCTTTCGTAGTAAAGACCCAACATGCGAGGAGGACTTCGTGGTTGACCTTAGAAAAAGAATTGTTGACATCCACCAGAGAACCAGAAGCAATATAAAAGTTGCGAGCGACCGCATGAAGACGAGATACGATGCGCGAGCAACCGCACCTGAGTTCAACGAGGGAGATCTGGTATGGTTCTACAACCCACATCGTAAAAAGGGAAGATCGCCAAAGCTTCAGAAGGACTGGGAAGGTCCCTACCAAGTAGTAAAGCGAATTAATGATGTCGTATTCCGAATCCAAAGAGGACCAAGAGCGAAGATGAAAGTTAGTGTACATCGCTACCACGGAAGCAATGATGACGTACTTGTTCGGTACGAACAAAACTAAGAGGGCGTTTTGTTATGTGGCGACAAGAAATAAAACAACACGCAGGATTCGCTCAATGCACCCATCGATTCACTCTACAAACGCACCCGCTCGATTCACTAAACGATAACCCTAATAATTCGTCAGACAAATCTTTTGGTTTCAATATTTCAGATGAGCCTTCGTTCATCTTTCAACGCTTATAACGGCCCAAACAAAGAGTTTACTTCTTTCGTTTGTTGCCCAAATAAATTGTTCACTTCTTCGTTCGGACTTCTTTTTTATTTTCAGCAACCCACAGTTTTGCTGTTTTATTCATAAAACAGCTAGCGGAATCTTAATCATCTTTAATTAATCATCTTATCATCGCGCGTATTAATTTCCAAATTACTTTTAACAAACGCCATAATATATAACGCCAATAATACCGGTAATAAACATCAACATAATACGGGTAATAATAAAAATAATAATAATATCTCGGAATAATGCGGCCAATAATTGAAATGGAAAACTCGATCTGAACATGACGCAATAACAAAAAAAACACCATAACCCGAAAAATTTGAATAATACGGAATGAACATAACTCAACAGCAGAACAATCACAACGGCAAATACGGAAAATCGAATTAACTCAACACAAGAGCAACTGCAACGACACTTATTCGGAACAATACAAATATGGAAAACTCATCCTGGAAAAGCAGCTCAACAGCAGAACAATCACCGTGGCATTAAGACGAAATAACAAAATAATAATCACCCATAACACAAATGGCAAACTCAACAGCAAAACAATCACCCATCACATAAATGCCAACCGACAAAAAGTTTTAAATCGTGGGAAGCAAAACAATAGGACGAAATTGTAATGTTTGATCTTAACACGATTCAAACTAATGACATCAAAATCCCATCGTGGTAACGACGAATTTGGCAGAACCTTAACAGTAACGTAAACAGTAAGTTATCTTTTTGATTGAAACTTATTTTTTGTATATATTTTTATTATTAACTATATTTATATTTATTTTTTGTAATTACATATATTGCTTTAAATCTTATATATTTTTGAAACTAACATATTCTTTATTTCTTGTTTGGTGGAAATAGGTCTACTGGGGAAACCGACCACCAATAATAAAATAAAAAATCGGTTAACGCGCCAACAAGCTACCTCAATGGTGGTGGGGAAATGCTGTTTATTTATTTTTTAGATAACAAAAACTATGGCTTATTTTCTCTATTTATGCGACAGATCAATCAATTAACAACCATTAAAGGGTAACTTATTTTTGTGTTTATTTCAACGCTAATCCTATAATTTCAGATGTTAATTAAACAAAAAATGAAGTTTATTTGCTATTTAAACTCATTCCAAGTTCCGGCTACATCACGAGAGACCTTTAAGATTACTTCAAGAAATACATATATGTACGAAGTCGTACATACCCAGTCGTATTTTACGCAAGTCGTATACAAAAAGTCACCTCGACTCGTACTCGTATCGTATCGTTTTTGCTTTACCATTATGCAAGTCGTATGCGTTGAATACGACTCCATCACAGATGCAGTCGGGCAGCAACGCGTTTCATCGCTCTTAAAGTGCACAAGTAGTGTCAAAATTTCAGATGAAAAAAATCAAAGCAAGCTTAAAAGGTTCGGTGATTTATGTAAGAAATCAAATTGAACAAGGAAAAAGAAGAATAAATTCATTCGATCTATTTTTGATGACTGCATTGATGCGTCGGAACCAAAATAATGGTTGGCAAATATTCGCAGAACCATGAGAGATAGTTTAATCCAATGAATTTGCCGAATGCATGGTGTGTTTTTAAAGTAAAAATTTCAAACCTTTTTCGAACTCAAGAAATTAATTGCAGTTTTATTAATTTGTTTCGCCTTCCCAAAAATACAATAACACAACTTTTGGAAGAAGTAAGCTCATTGTGAAAGGAGTACACACAACCTTAGTGGCACCAATTTTGAAGTTGCTGGCTGTGCTCCGTTTCTTCGCTAAAAGAGCATATCAAACGAGTACTGAAAACTATTTTACTTAAGCAATACAACAGCCAATGTTTTCAAATATTTTAAAGGAAATGTCTAGTAACATATGGATATAAACACATTTAAAAAAATCTGTTGTTTTCCATGTTTCTGATAAGGTTCACTTGAAGTCACTTTTAAAATATCAAGTGAAGAAAATACGACTGAATCCGTTGAAAAAACGACTAAATACGACTTGCATAATTACCAATGTTAACCGGATATCGCACGCGATGAAACTCATTAGCGCGCGAGTATGTTCGTAGTTATTCTCAGTTTCATAATAACGAAATACGAGCATGATCATATGTGACTCTCGAATACGACTTGCCTAATTGGGGTGAGTGTAAATGTAATGTATGAAATCATGAGCATGCTCCCGCTCGTAGCCAGCCAAATGCTTTGCACGATTCCAAATAAGGTGCAACAAGAGATGGTGCGAGATAACGAAATGGAACTAACTGAATTCCAAACGGAACCCCAACCTTAGGCCGAGAAAGCCCCAACCCGCTGAGGCCCATTGTGGAGGCAAGGGACCGACTGATCACTCTGCTCCAGGCAAAGCTAAGACACCACCAAATGGAGGAGAAAAACTTTGTTAATGAAGACTTGAAGACTCAATACTTTACTGGGTTTGCGACATACAAATGCTTTACATACTTTGACAGCACTGTGGAACCGATGTTTATTGTCTAAAAAAAGTTAAGTTAAAAGTTACCTGGCATCACTACAGTCAACATGTTAATTATGGTATTGACCAAACTACGCTTGAATATTCCATTTGCCTACATGGCTATAAAGATTTTGGACGATTCAGGCTAAATTCCAACTAATTTCAACTGACCTAATTTTGTCGCTGCGAGGTTCGCTAAATGAAGAAGTCGTCAAACCGGGTGGGATCAGGAATACTGTTCACCAGCCATTTCTTCTTCAGAGCACTCCACAGGCAGAGGGATGTGGAGCATGAACGCTCTGATGGCCAAATTTACAAAAGTAAAACCGTTGATTTGTCTGATGGCCAAACCTACAAAAAGTAAAACCGTTGATTTGTCTGAACAAGTACTTCTACTGACAACTGCTTACTAATTTTCCACATAACCCATCTCGTCCAGAGGCCAAATCTTGACCGATCTGTCCCTGCTTCCGGAGTACAGTTCGTTCGTGTGTGTTTCTTTCCTAAAGTAAGTAATGCCAGCATTGCACGCCTTAAACGATAACACTGCCACGCTGCACGATGCTTTGTTTTGGAACATTTTAACATACGCCTGTGGAAAGTAATTGAATCAGGCTACATAATAATCAATTTTGAAATGGCTTACGTTACGGAAATCGCTTCGAGTCGATCCATCAATTCTTATGTAGTTCGGCTTCTGTTTGTTCAGCGAATCGCAAATGGCATTTATCATAACCTTGTGGTGCGCAAATACTATAAATTTGGTTTTCTCTTTGACCAAAGTTTTCAGGTATTCACTGTGAATGAAAAGAGAATTGAACGTTAAGGTGGGATGGAGAAGGTGGGAGTTTTACCAGACTGCGCGTGCTTTCACAGCTGCTGTTTGTTTCGGCGTAGAACAGCAACAGGATTTCTCTCTATTCTTTGCCTTTGCTGCGGGATAAGTCTTCGGCAAAAGTGCCTTATGATTTTTCCACGCTTGCCAGATCAACGCAGGATCGAGGACTAGTTTCTCTGGAATTAAAAAATGATAACAATACGTATGGAGCCAAAGGGTATTGAACCGTTGATTAAAACAACACAAGACTTAAAACACATCAGCAATACTTAGTTTTTTCGCCATCTGAGGCGGCCATGGCGGAAAAACTCACAATGAACTTCAATTTAAGTACTACATTCAGGTTCTGAAGAATCGTTTAACTCACTGTAGTCAATGAAGCTCAGGAACCTTCTATCGATTATCTGCAGCTGGCTAAACAGTTCCAGGGTACCAGACAGGAGAATGACGCGTCTGGCCTGCTGGCACAGTCTATCGGCAACGATGGTGCACTTTGCCTTGCTGTTTTTTAAGGTGTTTGACTCGTACAAGATCAAACTTTTTCTCCAGTAGCATTTCAGCTGTTTTTTTGCATCAAGTTTATTGATGTATTTTTGGTACAAAGGTATTGTAAAGTACAAAAAAGGTTACTGCAATGCAATATTGCGCTTTATTAATTATTTTTATCAATTTTTCGTTTGGCATGTTTATTCGACGACGTCAGGCTTTTGTTTGAAACAGGACTCGTCAAAAGATGTTGGACTTGATGTATACCAAAGTTGGTATACAGATGTATACCAACACGACCTTTCAAAAGATGTTGGACTTGAAGTATACCAACGCAGTGATTGCTGCAAAGTTGGTATACATCACTTGTCAAAAAGTGTTGCAAATAGTAAATGCAATCACCTTGGTCTTGCTTATAAACATGAACTGTCAAAAATGTTGATAGTAATTCAATTGCTTCACAAAATAAATCTCCCTGTCGGGAGAAGTGGTGAATACCACACTATTCTCCCGGCCGGGGGAATAGTACAATTCACCAGTTTCGTGAGAAATAAAAATCTCCCGGCCGGGAGAAATGCAAATTCACCACTAAATTGAGCGAGAAAAGAGAGTTCCCCGGCCGAGAGGCCGGGAACCGTGCGGAAATACACTCCCATACATAAATGACAAAATAAAATATTTTTGGAAGCACAAAACATATACATATATGTATGTACTAACCAATAGAGAAACTCTCTTCAACTAAATCCTCCAGGTTGTGGATCGTCAGTCCCCCGAGGATGGCATGAACGCCATTGTACCAACAAAGGCACTAACTAGATGCAGAGCCCCCAGATGGTCCAATTATGCGCTTTTCTTTTCTGAAAAGCAAAGCATAGTAAAATCAGTCTGCAAGAACTACACAGTACACTGTGTTTACGCCAATTATGCTTACCTGTATCTATTTGTCATATTGTGTATATTAACTTTAATTTCATGCGGATTGTAGCTGCAGCCTCTTCTCTCCGCCATCATCACTGCCATTTCCTTGAATATGTGCGTGTTTATTCGGCTCCCTCGCAGTTTTGGCAGCTTGTCCGCCCAAACTTCCACCAACATCGCCTCGTCTGCAGCCAACCATATTTTTCTGGGTCTTGGTTTTATTATTTTTTTTTTTCATTTTCTACAATGCGGTAGGTATAAGTTTGTTAGCTAGTTCTTTTTAATATTTAATTATGTATTATTAATTCTTATTTGTTTATATGTACTTACGAAACAATCCAGAAGAAACTTTGCCACAGCAATTCCAAGGAACTTCAGCTTTTGCCAATACCTAGCTGTCATTTAAAAGTTTGTTTGATTTGTTTCGTAAGAACACGAATGGAACAAGTACAGTTCTCTTCGGTTTGATTTAGGAATTCATGCATTGAAGAGATTAATTTGCGGGGTTAATTTTTAATCCTTTGCTGAAGAGATTAAAATTTGTAGGGTAAATCTCAAGTTTTAGGGAGGATTAAAGGAAGATTTGTCTTAATCGCGGATTAGTGCCTAGTGGAAACATACTATAATCTAAGCTTTATTCAGTATTTTATGGTTTTGAGCAAATCAATAAATATTTGGGCGCAACATATATTGTGGCGCAACAGCTCGAGGTGAACCAGGGCCAACATCTCAACAATGTATGCTGTGTTTGTGACCTACAATTTTTTGCCGAATCCGAACGGCACTTTGACTGCTTTGGTTTTGAACACAAATCAAAGGATTTCTTTGTCCATTTTTCCGTAACTTTTGTTTCGTGAGAATTTTTGGAAATTTTTGCTGAACTCAGATCGTATTCCATTTGATTGGCAATGATATAATACACGATTTGAAAAGTATTCATGATCATAACGGAATGAGCGATTTTATTGTTCATTTGTACTTATAGTTATTTGCGAAAAACTTTCATCTCGACTACTTGACTGAAGCCGTTTGGTAATTTAATTTTAGAATTAACGGACGAGCTTCCACTTAAAATTTCTATGTTGTCTAGGCGTAGACAATTTCCTATTACCCCCTCCCTTATTTTGTATCTGACTATCAACTTTTTATAAGCAGACTTAAACTGTAATATAATCCTCGTTATGCCTCAGGTGTAAAATAAAAAATAGTTCTATATGAATAGTTATAGAATCTATTTGAATAGCTATTATGAATAGTTCTAAAATCCAAAAAATAGTTCTACAGGATCCTGATTTTATTTTAAATGATCTATTTGATCCTTTTTGCAAATTAAAGCAGTATATACTGCTGATTTTTAACAAAACAAAGATGTCATTCATAGTTCTTACAAAACGCACAGTATTGTAATATTTTCGGCCTGGGTTTCGTCGAATAAAACTCAATTTCACTTTTGTAATCACACAATGAAACACTTTATTTATCAAACAAACTTATTTAAACTCAGATCACACTGTTACTCAACTTTACTATTTAGAATTCAACACTTTATTTCAACTCAATCACTTTTTACTTTATTACCAATTTTCACAAGTCCACGTTTAAAATATAACTGTCTCGTACGAGCCTGCCACCCGTGTATTCATACAAAATTAAGCACCTTCTAGTACGTTCCATACCCCCTTTGGTAATTTTCCATTTGTACTCCTCCGCTGAATTCCAAGGAGGGGAAATCGAAATTCGAACTTCGAATATGACAGCTGCTGTCAGATGACTGGAATGACAGTTGGGTATGTTCGTTTAGTGAATCGAGCAGGTGCGTTTGTAGAGTGAATCGATGGGTGCATTCAGGGACTCCTGCGAGTTGTTTTATTTCTTGTCGCCACATAACATTGCCCCCCTCTTAGTTTTGTTCGTCCCGAACAAGTACGTCATCATTGCTTCCGTGGTAGCGATGTAGGCGATCAACATGGACAACTTTCATCTTCGCTCTTAGTCCTCTTTGGATTCGGAATACGACATCATTAATTCGCGTTACAACTTTGTAGGGACCTTCTTAGTCCTTCTGAAGCTTTGGCGATCTTCCCTTTTTATGATGTGGGTTGTAGAGCCATACCAGATCTCCCTCGTTGAACTCGGGTGCCGTTGCTCGCGCATCGTATCTCGTCTTGATACACTCGCTTGCAGCTTTTATATTGCTTCTGGTTCTCTGGTGGATGTCATTAATCCTTTCTCTAAGATCAACCACGTAGTCCTCCTCGCATGTTGGGTCTTCCGGAAGTGGGAAATTTAAGTGGGAAATCCGAATTTAAGCTCACTGGGTAGCCTGGCAGTTCGTCCAAATAAAACTTCAGATGGAGTGTACCCAGTTGTACTGTGAATAGCGTTTCGATAGGCCATGAGGAATAAAGGTATTCGCCGATCCAAATCCCGTTGATTCTCGTCCACGACTTTAGAGAGATGTTCCTTCAGCGTCTTGTTGAAGCGTTCCACCATTCCACCTGATTGTGGGTGAAGAGGTGTGGTCCGTGTCTTCTGTAGTCCGATTGCTGCGCATACTTTCTGGAATATCTTCGACTCGAAGTTTCTTCCCTGGTCAGAATGTAATTCCATTGGCACTCCAAACCTGCACACCCAGTGGTCCACTATCTGGTCGACAACGGTTTTCGCTTCTTGATTTGGGATCGCAAATGCCTCGGGCCACTTGCTGAAGTAATCGGCATTAACCAGGGTATAACGATTACCGCTTTCAGTTTCCGGAAACGGTCCTGCGATGTCGACGGCGATCCTTTCAAAGGGAGCACCCACATTGTTCTGGTGCATTTTACCCCTGGTTTTGACTTTGGGTCCCTTACTAGCAGCACAAGTAGTACACTTCCTACACCAGCTCTCAACGTCGCTTCTTGCACTCAGCCAATAAATACGTTCCCGTACTTTCTCCAAGGTTTTGTTGAAGCCCAAGTGCCCACCAGATACTCCATCGTGCATTTCCCGCAAAATTTCCTGCACTTTGGACCGTGGAACCACAAGCTGCATTTTAAAGGATTTTCCATCCGGCATTTCCCATTTTCTTCGCAGAACGCCATCTTGTACATGGAAAGAGTCCCACTGCGCCCAATATGCCTTTAACGTGGGACTTCTGTCGGATATATCCCTAGCGCTCCGATTTTCCATAGATTCCTTCCATGCAAGGATTGGCTCAATGTCAGGATCTTCTTGTTGTGCGTTGCGAAGTTCCTCAGTACTCCAGCCTTCTGCAGGTTCGGCTCTTACTCTCTGGACAGTACATTCGTCCTTTTCCTCCTGTCGCACGCAATGCTTACAATTGGGCTCACATGGTCTCCGGGATAATGCGTCCGCGTTGCAGTGCAGTCTTCCTTTACGATGTTGTATCTCGCAAATGTCTCGCTGCTTCAGGTGTTGAAAGCTTCTTTCGCACTCACCTGACCATTTAAATTGTCTTCCTTTCTCAGTGAGCTGGTGCAGACACTTTGCGATGCCGGCGAAATCCTTGACGAACCTCCTGTAGTACGTAGCAAGACCGAGAAAGCTCCTTAGCTGGTGTTTGTCTTTGGGAACTGGCCAACTTCTCACAGCTTCGATGTTCTCTGGATCCGTCTTCACGCCATCCGTCGATATCACATGCCCCAGATACTTAACTTCTGCTCTGAAGAGCGCACACTTCTTTGGATTGAGCTTTAAGTGTGCTGCTCGAAGTCGTGAGAAGACCTCCCTCAAGTTGTCGCGATGTTCTGCAAACGTCTTACCCAAAACGATGACGTCATCCAAATATACCAGGCAGGTTTTCCACGTCAGACCATGTAAGACACGTTCCATAAGACGCTCAAAGGTGGCCGGAGTGTTACACAGACCAAATGGCATTACTGTAAACTGCGAAAGCACATTGCCAGTTGTGAAAGCGTTCTTCTCTTTGTCTTCTGGATGGATCTGTACCTGCCAGTAGCCACTTTTCAGGTCGAGAGTGGAAAACCATTTTGCTCCAGAAAGTGTGTCCAATGTGTCATCTATTCGAGGTAAAGGGTAGCTGTCCTTCCTTGTGACATCATTAAGCCTCCGGTAATCCACGCAGAATCGAGTGCTGCCGTCCTTCTTTTTCACCAGTACAACAGGCGACGCCCACGGACTTTTCGAGCTTTCGATCAAACCTTCTTTTTCCATGGTCGATATCATCTCAGCGGCCTCATCCTGTTTAGCCAACGGAAGTCGCCTGGCAGGTTGGCAAATTGGTCTAGCATCTCCGGGGTCTATGCGGTGTTGTACTAAGTGTGTTCGACCATAGTCTCCATCCTGTGAGGCAAATATATCAGCAAACTCGCCAATGAGATTTTCCGCTATGGTTTGCTGCTCCTGATTTAGCTCGCAGTCTCCGAGTAAAGTCATACATACCTCGGCCAATTTTGATGGAGAGACAGGACTTGCAGGCTCACTCTCAGCTATTGTCGAAATGGCTGCAACGGGCACACATCTTCCGATCACCTCTCCTTGTCTGAGCTTAACGGTGCGCTTATTTGGGTTCATCAATCTTACCGGCACCATGTTGTTCTTGGGCTCTGCAAGAATTTTTCCCACGACGTAACTTTTAAATTCACTTTTGTTATCTGGCTCGATGAGATAGAATCGGTGGTTCCCAGGATCACCCTCCAAACGGTAAAAAGAACTGTCTCTGAAGAGGGCCGCAGAACTTCATCGCTTCCCAGTATTGCTCGGAGATTCACCGCTTTGTTGTTTCCGTATACCGTAGGGATCTCGACGCTTCGATACCTTAGCACCTGCATTCGAAATGTGGCAATGTGGGCAGCCCGCTTGTCTAGCTGAGGCTCGGCACTGTCGCTGCAGGTGTCCCCACTTGTTGCAATTCCAGCACCTTATTTGTCCTCGACCGTTGTTCGTGTTTTGTCTTTCCATTTCCACGCACTGACATGAGCATTCTAGCGTAGCCATTTCCCTTATGCGATGGCTACCTTGCGAAGCTTGGTCTACAGCTTCTATTGTCAGGGCGAATGCTAGTGCTTCAGCGAGAGTCTTCTTACCTGCCATTCTTACAGCCATTTGTAGCTTTCCATCCGCAATGGCATAGGTAAACGCATCCGTTGCCAACTCGTTTATTATCTCCCTGCTGGTGTTGGGATAAGACAAATTCGCTAATCGCTCGATGTCGGCTTGCAACTGTTGAAGCGTCTCACCCCTTGTCTGAACTCTTCGGCGCAATTGGATCCGGTAAACTTTCTGTTTCTTAACCAACTCCAGCTCCTTAGCCAGTTGTTCTACTTCCGATTTGACTGCAGAGAATTTTTCCTCCACGCTTTCAATTCTTTAATCTACTGCCTGGAACTTTTCCTCAAAAAACACATTCTGGGAATCAAGTTTGCTTTCCAGAGCTTTCTTCTGCTCATCGAACTTAGTATCTAGCTTTTCTTCAAGAGCGTTCTTTTGTTCCTCGAGAGCGTTCTTTTGTTCTTCGAAAGCATTCTTTTGTTCTTTTTGGACGCTCTCCAGCTTCTCGAATTTGTTTTCGATAGCGTTCTTTTGTTCTTTTTGGCCGCTCTCCAGCTTCTCAAATTTGTCCAGAAGCAACTTCATGAAAGCGGGCATTTCATCGGCAGTACTTACTGTGCTTTGTTGCTGTTCTTCTTGAACTTCAAACAGCATCGTGTCTGGGTATCCACCTTCCTCGGTAATAGCGTCCTGGAGTCGGAGCAACAATTCCCTTTTGAGCCCCGAAGTCTGGAGGTTTCTTTTACCCAATTCCGCTTTTAACTCAGCTGTTGTCAATTGTTCAATTTTTCGACCCATTTTTAATTGTCTTCGCACAATTTTTATTGATTTCTGGAAAATCGTTTTAGTCACCGACGCTACTTACGCGCACTTTCTCTAGAAATCTCCACTAACACTGTTGCGCAGAATTCCACTGTAGAATTTACCCGCACAATTATGAGTTTTATCCCCAATTTCTGACATCAATGTAATATTTTCGGCCTGGGGTTCATCGAATGAAACTCAATTTCACTTTTGTAATCACACAATGAAACACTTTATTTATCAAACAAGCTTATTTAAACTCAGATCACACTGTTATTCAACTTTACTATTTAGAATTCAACACTTTATTTCAACTCAATCACTTTTTACTTTATTACCGATTTTCACAAGTCCACGTTTAAAATATAACTGTCTCGTACGAGCCTGCCACCCGTGTTTATTTTATTTTATTTTACAAATTTATTTATTTTTTTTTTTTATTTATTTATTTATTTTTTATACAAAATTAAGCACCTTCTAGTACGTTCCATACCCCCTTTGGTAATTTTCCATTGGTACTCCTCCGCTGAATTCCAAGGAGGGAAAATCGAAATTCGAACTTCGAATATGACAGCTGCTGTCAGATGACTGGAATGACAGTTGGGTATGTTCGTTTAGTGAATCGAGCGGGTGCGTTTGTAGAGTGAATCGATGGGTGCATTCAGGGACTCCTGCGAGTTGTTTTATTTCTTGTCGCCACATAACAGTAGATTGACTTCCACTGAACTGCGATAGCTTCAATACATTGCGACAAAATTCAATGGCGTCTGCGACTAACTTGCTTAAGGTTGAAACTGCTAGCTTAGCTTATGCAATAAAAAGAACATGTATATTATATACAAGTTCCAACTGTTTCGGTCTTAGAACCTAATGATGCTAATAAAATACTTTGCAAAGAGGGCGTCTAATTTAAAACAAAACTGAATATTAAGGAATTTTTCCAGAGAAATATATTATTTTAATCTATGCTGTTATGTACTGAAACACCAGAACGCATAACACAAATGTTGTTGTAGACCACTTAAGCTACTTATACGACCTATCATCGAGTTTCCATCGAGAGATGGGATACTGCAGACAGCATTCGTCTTTTCCTCTCCACATTCAAAAGGAAATCGTTGGCATTAAATTGTTTCGAACACACAACTCTAGGTAAGGTCTTCGTTTTTAGGTTTAAGGGCAAAAGCCCAAAGATTAATTTTGATTGCAAACTGAGGAAACCTTAAACATGAACGAATAAGTGAAAGTCAAAAGTTTTAAAATTTCGTTTAGGTTAATTAAACGATTAGCAAATCCATATAAAAAATTCGAAAATCCTCTGATAAAACCCCTGCCATTTATAACATATATGAAAACTCTTATTATAATTTATGATATCCCTAAGTGTCACTAAGGCAAAGTGACATTAGTCCCCCGATTTTCTGCACATACAAGTTTAACATTTTTTAACATTTAACATTTAATCATAACAATTTAACATTTTTTCAAAGTAAATTGGCAAAATATTTATGAACAAACGTAATCCTTAATTTTTCTTTAATTTTTTCCATAATCTTACCTCTCTCACTCAAAGGATTTTTTCAAAATGTGTAAAATAAACTTAAATGTGAAAATGAGGTGTATTTTTACCACTTTTTTGTGGTAGCTTATACAATTTTTTACAACACGTTTTCCTATATTCACTTAACTTAAAAAACAAACATTAAATACACAACGTGTCTCGATTTTAATATCAAACTTTCTGTTCACTTAGATAAATTGCAATTTTTGTGATATCGGGGGATGAATGTCAATAATTTGTGAAAGAAACACTTCACTTACGCATACTGTGTGTGTGGAAAAGAGCCATCCTTGCTTCATTGAATAATAAGACAAGGAAGTGGTGTTTTTGGGGAAAAATGAAGCATCAGTTTTAGTTGTGTAAGTGTGGACAACTTATGTGTTGAACCAGGCATGTCATGAGAGACGGCTCGAGGTTCATACGTTTCTAGGAGCTGGCTCTACTTTTGCTTTAGTGCCTGTTTTCATTTGGTTGATCCTAACCTGATGTGTCAGAATTACTAATGGTGAGGGGAAGCGCCAGTGTGGTGGCCACCGTTCAACCTCCGTTTTATTTTGAGAAATAAAATTTGGGTTAGGTTAGGATCAATCAAATGAAAACAGGCACTAACATTCCTGAGTTAAGGTGACATCTGTACCCCGATTCGTGATACATTCGATACATTCACTTACAAGTCGATACCCGACATCGGGCGACTAAGGTCAAAATAAATGCTTCACTCACACACTGTATATGTGAAAAAGAGCTATTCCTTGTTTCTTATTCAATGGTAAAAGCAAGGTTTGAAATTTTGTTTGATGCCAAACGAAACTCACATGGATTAAATTTCTGTTTTCCAAGTATTTTTGCCTATTTGTTTGCAAATGGATTTTGGGACGAAACATATTGAACGGAATAGGTAATAGCATTGCAAAATGTGAACGTAATAACAAGAGAAATTTAAGCATTATCAATAAATTCAACTTATGCAAGCAATAACAAACTTTCAGACAAGTGCAAAAACGAGTACATCGGGCTCGTCTAACTAAAAGGAAAGCTCTGCGTACCGTATGATTATGGTCTGAATTTTAGTGGTTTAGGCATATTTACTTAAAGCCTGTGCTTTAAGAGGTTGCGGTTATTTTCTAAACGATGCCTTGCATCCCCGTCCAGTGACAGTAGTTCATGTTTTACGGTAAGCGATAACGAATAACAACGAAATGTTCCACAAACAACAAGTGAAACCGGAATTAAGAGATGAAAAGACTAAGAAGCATTTCGTCCCCATGGACCCATTCCCTTTGATTTTCATTTTGTAACTGTTGGCCACATTGTGCATCGACAGGATAAAGCTGGAGCCTCCCTAACGAAAATGTTCATATTTATTAGTTGTTTATTTTATGCAGGTCTAATGGCCACTGTGATGTAATCCCATCGGACCCCCAAGAAACATTCCTATGGGGATGAGACTAGTCAAACCATGCCATGCACCTTTTTTAAAATAAATTAATTAATTATAAGGAATAAAGGAAACTACTTCTTAGTTAATTATGACCCATGAATACCAATCGGAAGAAGAAAACGAATGAAGCACCGTTGCCCTTACTCAGTTGTTTATTCTAAAAATACGTTTTAATCCAATATAGTCGCATATAGTCCAAAAGGAGACCGCAAAAAATATAGCTCATATGATTAAAGGATATTATTGCCAACCTGCTGAGACGTCCAGAAATCAGCCGAGTACTATTTACCCTGAGAGAACTACCCGAAGTCTTATGAGTTCCATTTTTTCAGTCGACTCTTAGACTATGTGCCACTTCTTCTTTTTCCTTTAGGCGCGGATCATAACCGCCCACTCTACTGCATTCCTAATGGTCCGCTTGTGGGGTACGCGATTTTACCTCAGAATATACCGGCAGGCCACACAGTTTTGGATTACTTCGTCAATGAGGTCAAATAAATGTTGTTGTCGTTGCGTTTGTGTGATCCAGGAATGTTTAGGCGTTCCTTTTTTCGCGATTGCGATGAAATGTTGATTGACTACAATGAAAAGCTAAGGACTTAGGACACTTTCTTGGTGCACAATGATTCAAATTGCTAACTCATCAGTGACTCCGGAAGCTCATCTTACCTTTGTCTTTGCTCCATCACACATGTCCATGATTATCCGCACGTAGGCTTCTGGAACTCCTCGTTTTTGGAACTCTTCGTCCATCAAAAGCTTTTTCAAAGTCAACCAGCACCATATGCAAATCGTTAAGGGCATCCCGATGTTATTCCATTATGATCCTTATACTTTGGATTGCAATCAGTGGTTGGTTTGCCCGCGACAAACACGCACTGGTCCTCAGATAGCCTTATTATTTTTCGCAGGCAACACTCTATTACCCGCTCGACGATCTTTATTGTGTGGAACATCAGCTTGATAGAACGGTAATTGTCACAGCTTCGTGTATCACCATTTCCCTTGTACAAAGGCAGTAGATAGCTTTCGCTCCTCTATTAGGCATTGGAACACCTCTAATTAGTTCTTAACTATAACGCTCCCTCAGCAGTTTCCCGGTGACCACGCTCGATGCAATTGGATGCGAGACGTTCGGGGTAAGTTCCAGAATTGTGCTCATTAAAATTAAAAACTCAGCTTATCCGAAAATTTTGTGAAATGTTAGCCTCTAATTAGCTTGGAGATGAAGGTTGTGAGCCAACTGGACCTGCAACCTCCCATTTTTGTTTCTAGAATTCTGAGGGTATCTGATCCGGCCAAACCGCTTTTCGTTTTTTAATGTATTTAACCGTCTTCCCAACCTCTTCGACTGTGATGTGTAGTACTTCTTGGAAAGTGTTGCCTGTGAAACTGTTCATTCAAAATTTCCTCACAATACTGCCGCCACCTGTGAAGAATTTTCGTCATCCACAAGAAGCTGTCCCTGAGCCTTGTTGATGAACTTTAGCGTACGAATTTCCTGGGCCTGTCTCCTCCTGTGAGCGGAAATTTTTAAGATTTTAGCCCTCTTATTCAAGTTGCTTTGTCGAAGAACCTGTGTGGCCTGGTGTGTATCAGCATCCGGGGAAGAAACTTCGTACAACTTCCTCCAGCTCCCGATACAGACCCTCCATTCTCGTTGCTTGAACCAGTGCAAACTTCTTCTTAGCGAGACTGCTGCGGTGTCTATATTCCAATTCCAGGCAAAGCCTTTCATCTTTATTGCTCGGGGAGCACTCCTTCCATGCCTTGAATGCCGCTTTCTTTTCCCTTATCACTATTTTCAGCTCATCTGACCACCACATTGTTTCTTTGACCTGTTTGCTGTGGCCTTTTGATGTCCCTAGGAGTGTTTTGGCCTTCTCTATGCACGTTCGATTTATATAATCTCTGCACTCTACATCTTCCTTTTCGTCAATGAAATGAAAGAGGTAGATCTGCATAGTGTTTTTAAACACTTCATTTTTTTCCTTATCCAAATTGTATTAGTTGATCTTCCCAGAAACCCTTGTTTGCCTTGCTTTCTTCTTTGACCGTTCCATAAAAATGGCGGTCAGCATGAGACGGTGTTGTGTTGCGATCGCCTTGCCCAAAATCACTTTGCAATATTTGACCTGCGGTTTTAGGGAACTGTGAACAAAATGATGGTCTCTCTCGGTCTCATTTTCACCGTTGCTGTAAGTTATCAGGTGCCTGCTTTCCCTGACGAACAGGGTATTAAGCACGATAAGACCGTATGACTTGCAAACGTTTAGGACGTCTTCACCAAAAGAGTTCCTCGTTCCATACCCCAGTCCACCATGGCAAACTTCATAGTCCTCGTTAGATCTCCCGACATGTCCGTTCAATTCTCCGCCTACATTCTAAAGCTCTGCCTTGGGATCGCCTTGATGAGATTATAAAAATCTATCCAAAATGCATATTTTCCCGCTGCTCACACCCAACTTGGGGACAACTTGGGGAGCATTTGCTCTAACTAATATTTTCCTTACTTCACCTTGCATCAGCAGCTTGTGAGAAATCAACGGGTCACTTGGCTTTGAAATATTCAAGATGCCATCAAGTAGTCTCCCGCAAGGAGATACCGATTATCCTTGCTTGGCTCCGTAGTAACACATCTTGTAGATTTTGCCTTTATATCGAAGAAACGGGCCCGATTTCCGGTGTTCCGTCATATCGCCTCTTGGACACTCAAGACGTCCACTCGCCCTCTAACCATCATCTCTTCAAGTTCATATAGCTACGACCAGTCGTGCTTCCAACATTTAAGCTCGCGACCCTGAGCTTGCGCTTAGGCAGTTGCATTATTTTGCTATCCCCCGGGAACCGGATAGCTCTGACCCGAGCATTACTGCTCGTCCCAGGATCACTACCATGGATCAACCCATGGCCTTACATAATGCACACTTGTAGGAAAGTTTAAGATGTTGAATGTGTCGCTAGGCTTACTTAGGTGTTAGAGTACCCTAGACCGGACAAGCGCTATCTTTCGGGGGCCGCTGCAGCGATGTTCTTACCCGTCGCAACACAGGTTGCAAGTAAATTTAATTAATAACTCCATTCATAAATTTAACTATTTGTTTGCAAATTTTTCGCTTAAATTTTTATTTCTTTTCTTTTCCAGGAGTCGGACTAAATCACTAAACATTTTTCATCAACTACTCGACCGGGAAAATGGGATTGATAGGACTTTTGTTCGGCATCGCCGCTCGGACAAGAAATTTAACCTCCAGTTCTTTAAATGTATTACACCAAATCTTTCGATTTTAAATGTGGAGAAACCATCAAATTTTATAAGAAAGTTCAGTCCTGATGGCAAATATTTAATATGCTTCTCAAAGGATCAGCAATCGTTTGAGAACTATAAATTCCTAGGAACCACAAATGCGTGTGAGCTCTTGTACAAATGGAAAACCGAGTTCGTTACACCAAACGCCATAAAATGCCTAGCAGAGGAGATCCGAAATAATATTTTCGATCGACTTTTTAAAATGAAGTGGTCGATTCGGCTAACGTCATTCATACGACCCCTGTATAGAGAATTCAGTATTTTCACAGATGATGGACTATTTGTTATTGTCGCCAGTAACACGGATGTCCAAGAAGATAATCTTCCGTCCTATTACACGCTTAATACAATCAACCGAATGAATCTCGATTACGATTTGAACATATATCGGTTCTACATGGTTAAGTTGAGCGATGGGTCTGTCACGGACACACTTGAGTACTCATATGATTTTATTAACTTAACGCACAATCATGGAGTCTCCGTATATGAGAATTTAATGGCAGTGGTCTCATTGTTCCACCAGTGGATTGATATTGTCCAATTGTCCAACGGGAAATTTATTAAACTGTTTACAATTGGTAGATTTTTTCATGGAACGAATGAATGCTTATGCAGTAATGTGCCGGAATACGAGGAGGAGTGCCTAATAAATAATATGAGATTTGCTGGTCTTAAGCACAAGTTGCTTGCTAGTCTGTATAAAAATATTATTAAAACTAAAATTCCAAATGAACGTCAGGCACTTTTAAAACAGTTTTACAAACGATTTAATTTGGTAAGTCTACAATTTTCTTAAACATTAATTAATATTGATATTATGTAGGATTTCTTTTTACCAACTACTGTTAAAAATGATTCAAATCTAACATTCTATTTAAATTATGCTATTGTGTTTCTTATGTGATATATTAAACTTATATTAAACTTTTTTTGCGTTAAAAATTAGAGTTATTCTTAAGTTCTCTTGGAAGTTCATTGAATAATTTAAGGCCCTTATGTTTTGCGTTTTATTATTTCTACAAAACAGCAATCTACAAACACAGTTATTCTTAAGCAAATAAGCCTGCGAGTCATGAACACATTGCAAATTACACGTTAAACATTCTGGAACCAAATTATGCCTTTAACGCAAAAACTATAAACGTTAAGTTTAATATTGAAAAGTGAAAGATTACAACAATTTACAAATTTTCAAACGCTACCAGGCGAACATCGTCAGGAACCTTAATATTATAATGATGCTGACATTAAGTGACAACTCTTCCTACGGTTTCCCATAAGAGAAAAAGTATTTGAAAAACGAATTCAGTATTTGAATTCAAAGTATTTGATACGAACGAACCAACAGTATTAAAGCACACAAGTGTGGCTACCAATACTGCGAGCTACTGACTGTAACCTTAGAAAACAAGGAAGACAATGACGAAAGCATTTTATAAAAATTAAAATACTACTGCAATTTTTCGATCTTTGAACCATTTCTCTCTCTTCGAAACTCAAGTCGGAGTAGTCTTACAATCAGTGAGAAAAAGGAGAATAATAAAGAAGATCAAATAGCCCACGATGGTATTTCAAGTACATTACATAAAAATCTACCCGAAAGTATCCTTTCTTATAAATGTTAAGGCTAGGTGTCCCCTGAAAAAAGACTTGTTGTTTCGTGAAAAGCCTCGAAGCTTCCGCAATATAAGGAATTTTTTAACAAAACAAACGGCGTTTGAATGGTGGGGCATACTCTAAAAATTATTTTTTTATATTTTTCCTTACAAGCAAAAAAGATTTTACAGCTAATGTGGCTGCTCTATTTCAAATTTCGGAAAAAAATATTGAAAACAACGAAATTTAGGTAGTCATGTGACAGAACTTCTAAGATTGAAAAGCTAACTAGCTTTTAACGAAGACGTTTTATTTCTTTATTATATACACTTGAGTAATGTCTAAGAACTAGACGTATTTTATACTTGCTCCTGATATTCAAGCCATATATCCAATTCTCATTATCGTGAAGAAGTTTTTATGCTGAGTTGCTTATTACTAATTTTACTTAATTCTCGATATTTTTGTTATAAGTGCGGACTCTAAACTGTGCGGAAGGTGTAAATTTTATTTTATGTTCAAAACTAAACTTTTAGAGTTTTTTGTTCTAATTTTCGCCCTGTCCATAAACAATCATGTCGGCTACGCGCTCTCAGACTGCAGAGAAAAGTGAATTTACTGCTACCCCAACAAATAAACTAAACACACCCACGAATAGTTGCAAAAAAATTTCTAATGCTAAAACCCCTAACAAAAAAAAAAATAATAAATCGCGGTCGAATCCAGCATATTATCGAAGTTTTCATCTCTAATTTTTTATTTCGAGCGCAAAGTAATTCAAATGATAAATGAATCAGTTTCCAGGCGAAATTGCGAGGCTTAAAGAGGAAAACAAAAAAGTGAGTGAACAACTAGCGGATATCCAACGAAAAGAGCGTCTCTGTGATGTTATCATCAGCGGAAATCCTGTCTCTTCGAACGAAAACGCCCTCATCACGGCAAAAAATGTTGCCGCAAAGCTGAATTTGAACATTTCTCCGCACATGGATGCTTTTCGCCTAAAAGCTAGAAATCAACCGGGTGCGAGCGTTTATTCCAAACCTCCTCCTCTACTTGTTCGTCTCTCCTGTCATGCGGAGCAGAGAGCTTTTCTTGCTGCTTTCCATTCGAAACAGATCTCATGCTAACCACTGATCAGATATAATGAGATATGCCACTTGCAATCCCCTTGCCTGAAACACCCACAAAAAAAAGTAACGGGATCTCTCTCCTGACCCTGTCTGTGAATGCATGTGAAGTGAGCAATGGAGATGTTCAGTGAATCCATTTAAAAATGGCGGAAGCTGAGATAATCTGCCGTCTCAGTCATTCAAAAAATATAAACAAAGTAAACAGCCTCCATTCTTTTTTTTTTTACAAATATTTATTATCTTCTTAGTAAAGGAAAAATCTGCCGCCCAAGCGAGTGCCCATTAGGAATAAATTTTTGCCATGCACATCGGGTCAACTGAAAATCGAATTTGTCTTGATTACAGAAATGTCAAAAGACATCTGATTCTGGTTTGCTGAGTTCAGTCCATAGGTAGAGTTCAGCACGATTGAGGTGGAAATAGGAGGTGGAAATCTTTGCTATTGGGAGTTTTTTTCCTTTTTGCTAATTTTTTCTTTAAAATAAACAATCAAGCTATTTGATTGTGTGCATGTATTTTATTAATTAATGCGTTTTCTTATAAAAAAATTACGTGAGACTTTCTGGTCTAAACTTCTTATAAAAACTAGTTGCAAAAAGAATTTGATAAATTTTCCAGTAGTCCGAAACACATTTTGAAAACAGTTTTTTTTTATAAATGAATAGGCACATTTAAACAATACTCTGTTAACTTCTAGATCAATGTTTAGAATAAATAGTTTTTTCCCTCAATTTTTTATTTGTTTTCGAATGATTTGATGAATAGTTTTAATAGTTCGTTTTAATTATTAATAGTTCATTTATCCAATTATAAATAGTAATCAAAATGAATAAATTGACGTCTCAAGTCGACAAGAAATAAAAGGAACAAACGTAGGGTCTAGACACGGATAATGTTTTTATTCACATGAAACAAATTACAGATCCCATCACCAAAAAAGAAATTTTTCGCGATTGTACACAAAATTGAGTTAAATGTATTTCAGTTTGATTTTTAATAAAAATTTCAAACACGTGAATAATTTTTATTTGAGTAGCAGGAATTGTTTGTTAATAAAATGTTATTCAAAAAAAAATTATATTTAGCTATTTGCGAATTATTGCAAATAAAATTGATGGCATGATTGAAATCAAGTCAAATGATTTATTTGAAAATGTATTTTTATTTCATTATGGAAACTCAAATAACTTCGGAAGGTACAAATTTAAAAAAGTTCTTAAACTTTACAAAAGAAAATTTTAAAGCAAGAGATTTTGTATATTATAAGCTCTTCCAATAGTTTGACATTTTGACATATAATCCATTATATTTGATTTCTTTGACATCATGTCAAAATCTGTTTTTTTTTCGTTCTATTCCTTGTGAGAACACGGATTTACGAAGTGTTAAATTTTATCTCATTGGTTCAAAGTGTATTCAAGCTTATCAACAGACGAGCTATCCGTTCTTCTGTAATTCTCTCAGATGGTCTTGGTTTTTTATTTAAATATATCTTTTACACGAATTTAAAAGACTGTACATTTTTTACCAGTATATTTAAGGCGTCACTGACAAAGTCACTAGAATTTTAGAGCAATACAGAGTGAAACAGATCTTATCACCAGAAAAGGTGATCTTTTAAACAAGAGTAATATTCACCCAAAGACCAGTTCCCATTCTATACAGCAGTATTTTATATACTGTGCCCTTTAGTTGTCATCGGCATTCATTGGACAAACCCGGCGAAGTATTTCATTTCGCTTGAAAGAATGTACGAATGTTGCTAGCATTTACAGTTAGTTGTAGGTTTAATAAAGGCCAATTTATCTTGTGCAAACTATTTATCAATTTCATGTCATTATCATTATCATTATCAATGCTGAACGAGCGTGATTTGTGTATCATTCTAATATTTAATATTGCTTGCACAAAAAAAGATTTCATCGTTTTTCGCAATCAATTTATTCGTTTCTTTCTTTTCCATGAAAGCAAACAATGCAGAATTAAAAAAATAATAAATTAGTTCTTATTTGAAATGAAAAGTCAAACTTTCTTGCACGGGACTCGGAAAAGTCAACTTGTCTGCAAGGAAATCTGAATAAAAACTCCGAACGATTGCCACGAATTCACCTCATGCGATCCTCGACATGATGACCTGAAACGCAATCGATATCTAAAATGTGTAGCCTGAAACGCACTCAAAACCCAAAATGAGCTGCACCAATCGCACTCATTTTGGCCTTGGACGCACAAATCTTGCTCCCAGCTTGGTTGACTATGTTAGTGATTTTTTTTTTGCACCCCATAAAGTGGCATGGGGTGCAAAAAGTGCAGAGCAAAGTGCAACCCACTAACACAATCATGATAGCTGGCAGCATTTTCCCTAGAGAGCCGAAAACGAGTTTGGGGGCAAAAAGAGGCACCCCAGCGAAGATGACTATCTCATTATACCTGATCAATGAGAATAGTTCCCTTCTACGATATGCCATTCGACTTCGTAAAGAAGGTCTGCTACACTCTGTCGAAACAAAAAACGGCTTTGTTTTTGTTAAGAAAACCATCGACGACGCTGAAACAAAGATATTTACTTCTACGCAACTCTCATGAAAGCTGTTTCCGATCTTCACTGGCGATTGTAATTTCGACCGTTTCGCCTTACAGGAGCAGTTACGAAGAAGTATTTATATAGTTTATGTTAATTTTTAATTTTTCTTCTCTCTTTTTTTTCATGCGAATTAACTTTGTCGAATTAACCATTTGTAGATTTCTTAATTTTAACTCAGCTTACATCCGTTATTTATTTTTTACTTTATTTTTGCATTTCATCTGCGGTTTGGAAATTAATTTAAATAATGATTAGGCGTTTAACCTATTTCCTTTCTATCTTCTCCTCTTTTCCTCTTTCTACAGGCTACTGCGTCATTGTTATGGCTAGAGAAATGTTTAGTTGGTTCTGCTTGTACTTTGGAGTTCTGATACGTAGTTTGTTTAATTTTTTTTTTTTGTATTTTAAATTAAACTAAAACTAAAATAAGTTTGGTCATCTTGGTTGGTTGTGAAGATTCGGCGCGCATTTTAATGAGAGTTCTGACAAGTAGATGCAAAGGTCTTAAGGTTTGCTGTTTTAATGCTAGGAGTTTTAACAGTTTAAAACGTGACTACATAACGATTGTAGAAGGTTTAGATCTTGATATTATATACGTTACTGAAACATGGTTCTATACTTATATCCATCACCATATTTATGATATCCCTGATTATGAACTTGTTTGGAATGATAGGATTACTTCAACAATTTGTGGGGGTATTGCTGTTTTTTGCCGAGCAAGTCTTAAATGCAAAATACTCGCAGTCTTCTAGTTTTGGGATTGAGTTCTTAATAACAGAGGTCTCCGATGGCTCCACTAAATGTGTTGTAGCATGTGTGTACAATCCTAAAAAAATATTTTCCACTGATCCCTTTTTTGCAGTCCTTGGAGAATTCTGTTCAGTTTACGAACACATTTTTGTATGTGGTGACTTCAACGTTGACCTGCTAAAGCATGATTCCCGTTCTCGTTATCTTCTCGACTCTGTGTCGGCATCAGGTTTATCAGTGATAAATAACTACCCTTCTCGTTACGCTCCAGACCATCCTCCAAGTCTATTAGATCTCTTTATAGTATCTAATCCGTGCAGTATAATGCTCCACGATTAGTTGAGTCTTGATGGACTTCCTGATCACGACCTCTTGTTCATAACTTACGACCTTGATTTCACACATTCCCTCGACTTTTCAATTTAGAGACTATAAATCCATTGATATGGCGTCGCTTTACTCTGATGCTTCCCGTACACCCAGGGATGATTGTCATTTTGTGAGTCATATTAATAATAAGCTTGCGTTTATTGAATCAGCTGTAAGTAAGTTATTTGAAAAACATGTCCCTTTGAGGACAGTACGCATAAGAAATCAGAAATGTCCCTGGTATACATCTGAAGTCCATACAGCTATAAGAAATCGCAGAAAGCTTTATCATAAATGGACAAAAGAGGCTAATCCTACTAATTGCACCTTTTGCAGTCAGGCTCGCAATCATGCGACCTCTATTATAAGATCCTCGAAAAGGAACAATTACGCTTCTAAATTTGATCCTGGACTCTCCACAAAAAACTGTGGGCGAATCTTCGAGACATAGGTGTAAAAAAAAAGAGCGGCTGGAATGCAAAGTTGATCCGGACGTTCTAAATGAGCAATTTATTTCTCAAAATGTCAGTGCAGGAAGTTTTGTGCCGACAAGTGAGCTTATTTACGAAGGCGATAACTTCGACTTTCTTGTAGTTACTGAAGACGAAGTAGCTAATATTGCTCACTCTCTTAGTTCTAATGCTGTTGGGGAAGATGGTATATCTCTTCGGTTCTTAAAGCTTATCCTTCCGTTTTCACTGCGTTCTATAACGCATTTATTCAATTTTTGCATAGCTTCATTAACTTTCCTTAGCAAGAGGAAAGAAGCACGCGTAACGCCTGTGGCAAAAAAGAGTCAACCTTTTGTTGCTAGTGACTTCCGGCCTACAAGCATTTTGCCTTGCATGTCAAAAATACTAGAGAAAATCCTTTCGTTTCAAATCGCAACTCATCTAAGTGAAAACAATCTAGTCTCACAATATCAATCTGGTTTTCGAGCAAATCACAGCTGCTCAACTGCCATGGTTAAGGTACTTGATGATGTACGCCAAGAATATGATAAAAATTTTCTAACGGTCCTCTGTCTCCTGGATTTCTCTAAGGCCTTCGATAGAGTCAGCCATTCTATTTTTTGTAATAAACTTGACCACTACTTTGGGTTCAGTGAAAGGGCAGCTCGATTTATTGATAACTATTTAAAAAAAACGATCACAAAGGGTTATAGTTGCTGTAAAAACATCAAGATCTAGGTTTGTTTCAGCTGGAGTACCCCAAAGGTCGATTTTGGGTCCCCTACTTTTCTGCATAAAAATAAATAAATTTCGGCGTCCGCTTACATATTTATGCAGACGATGTTCAAATCTATTTCTCGCGACCCATCGGTCTGATCGAATATCTGATTGCAAGAGTTAATGAAGATCTTGAAACTATCTACGCTTGGTCTCCAGACAATGGTTTAACGTTGAACCCAACCAGACTCAGGCGATTGTTATTTCAAAAAAGTTTTATGATCCTGAGAGCTTTCCATCAGTTTGTCTGTCCAACACGAAAGTGCCTTTTTTGACATCTGTAACAAGCCTCGGTTTTAAAATCAATTCCAGTCTTTCGTGCAAGGATCACACGAATTTGACTGTCGGGCGGATTTATGGGGCACTAAGCAAACTTTGGCTATCCCGCAGCTTCGAACCTGTCCCAACTAGGCTCCGTTTAGTGAAAACCCTGCTGATTCCAATAATCTCCTACGCGAAAGTGGTTTATTCCAAAATGGACTCGATTTCCCAGCATAAGCTCCTGGTTGCATTTAATGATGTAACACGGTATGTACACGGTTTAAGAAGATATGACCACATATCGCCTTACAGCACTTCAATTCTTGGTTGTACTCTGATGCAGCACCTGAACATAAGAAACTGCATATTTCTACACAAAATTATATATACAAGGCTTCCGCAATATTTATATAGCAAAATTCAATTTTGTCAATAAACTAGGACATTTAACGTTGTAACACCTACCTGGAACTATCTTAATTCGTCTCGCTTTTTCTTCACTACTAGTGCTCGACTATGGAACTCCTAACCAACAAGCTTAAAACAAATCAGAGGAGCCACAACCTTTAAAAAGGAAATTTCAAAGCATTTTTCTAACTAGCTGTAGTCCTTGCTAACTTCGATAACTTTGCCTTTCCTCCCCTCCTGTGCCTGCCAATTAATCTTATTTAAATTATTAATAAAGCTTATATGAAAATTGATTAAGTTAATGTAATATTTATATCTTTTTTTTGTTATTATTATTATAAAATTATTATTTTTACGTTGCCGTTAATTTACCCAATGTATTATACTTTAAGAGACTAGGTCTCAACAGTATACCGAATAAATAAATTAAATTGAATTGAATTGAATAAATTGAATAAAAATATTCTAATGGCAAATGCTCTGAAAAATTAAGTAACTTAATTTTTGAAAATTCTTCTGAGACTCGGTGCTCCTCTACTGCGCCGTCCCTGCGGGGTGGGTTCGAAGATTTTCTGGGCCGAGGCGTTGCTGTCCATCCGCTCTAGATGACCCAGCCATCGTAGACGTTGTATTTTGATTTTTCTGGCTAGGTCGGTGAGGTACAGCGAGTACAGCCCGTAAAGCTCGATGTTGTATCTCCTCCTCCAGTCTCCGTCTATGCAGACGAGACCGTAAATCGTCCGAAGAATTTTCCACTCGAAGCAGCCTTAAGTGTTTTTATCCGCCTTTGACGCTAAGAGAAATGCAACGAACTTAAAGAACTGGCACACATTCTTTTTGTAGACCTTAAACAAGCTTTTGATAGTATAAAAGCGAAAAAAATCACCGAAGCACTTCAAGCCCTAGGAATTCGCCCAAAATTGTAAGGCTGGTCATGGCGGCGCTGAAGGATACGCGCGGAAGAGTGCTCGTGCGTAACTATTTGTCAGAAGTTTTTAATATAAGCAGCGGTGTTAAACAAGGTGACTCTCTCTTTCATCTACTATTTTCAATTTGGTACTACACTATGCGATTCAGCCTAATTCAGCAATCTTTTCAAAAAATAAGCGATTATAATTGCCTACGCAGATGATATTGCGATCATAAGTAGATCGAGGAAAGGTCACACCTACGTAGAACTGCAGCAGCGCGCAGAGATAGTGGGGCTGGTGGTCAATGAAGTGAAAACAAAGTACATGAAAGTAGGAGGAGATGAGCGATAAAGGAGGGCGGAAAACATACAAGTAACTAGCTGCGCATTTGGCGGAGTTGAGCATTCCAAATACTTAGGCAAAATCACTAGCAGCAGCAACGAAACCAACGACTGCATTCAAGAGCAAATCATGGCTGCAAACAGATGCTTCTATATAAGACAAAGATTAGACCCGTGCTATGCTATGGGGCGAAAACATGAACTCTATGATCGACAAAGGAGCGCCAACTTAGAGTCTTTGAGAGGAAAATACTGCGTAAGATCTACGGACCAATACACATGGAACACGGAGAGCTAAGATGGCGTGCCAATGCAGAACTTCTTGACATATGTGATGGCGAAGATGTCGTCAAATTGGCAAAAGCACAACGACTAAGATGGACCGGACATGTCATCCCAATGTCCGAAGGTAGACATCAGAAAGCAATTCTCAACTACACACCGTGCAACACTTGTTACTCAATTGCCTCATATGATTTCAGCGCTGGTGTCATGATGTTCCCTTGATGGTCCTTACAGGCTTCAGTTCGAACTTTATACCCTTGGCAGGATATTTTGATTTTGGTAAAACTTTCTAACTTCATTCGAACTGTTGTACCATCTCTCTATCTCTTAAACCGCGCGCTTCTCGTGTTTGGTTTTTCTTGGTTGTTTTTCTTTATAAAATTGCATTTTTTAATATATAAGGATGAAAAAAACATTCTTTTTAGGATCCACACTATTTGTTATAATACATTTTCGTTCATTATAAAATAATTTAAAAAAATTAAAGAAATAAAACGACAAAAGGTGTAAATAAACGATAAAAGGTGTTAAAAACGGGTTGTTTTGTTTTCAGCTCTAAAAAAAATTAAAATAAAGCAAGTTTTAAACTCAAAAAATAACACACATATGGACTTGTAAAAAAATTAGTTTAAGCTAACTACCTTTTCAATCTTAGAAACCCTGTCACATGAAGCATTCGCATTACATTAAAAAACTACCTAAATTTCGTTGTTTTCAATATTTTTTTGCCGTAATAATGGAAAAAAATAAATAAAAAGAGCATTCATCTTTTTTTCTTGGAATAAAAAAATTAAAAAAAAAACAATAACAATTAATTTATTAAACAATAACAAAAAAAGGCAAAGCTAACAATTAAGTGTCCTATCAGTTTTTTAATCAAATGCCGCTTGTTTTGTTAAAATATTCTTAATATGATAGGCAGTACGAGGCTTTCCACAAAAAATAAACAAACCATTTTTTCAAGGGACATCTAGCCTTAGGGAGTGGGGTCAAGCCGTGCAGTGAGAAATATTGCACCGCACCGCAAGAAATAAGTTAATACTTATTAGCAATAATTTTTCCACCTTATTTTTTTTCCAGTATCAGTCATTGGAAATCTACAAAGCGCAATTTATCGATTTGGATAACATGCTAATTCGGTACGATATAAGATGGCAAAATAGCTCATCGTTGGAAGCTGGTAGAAATTTAAAATTGTTTGTCGTGTACAACATCTCCACAGAAGAAATTGTCAAAATATTTCCTGAAAGTTCAACAGATTTGTTACATGTGCTAACGAACTTTTGTGAAGGCTTTTTTCATACGCGGTCGATTTACACTGGTCGCGCTCCGTCATCTGCGAGTAATAACGTCTATTTACAACATGCCCAAACGAGGTTTGTGTATTCCTTATTGAGTATAGCACGCAATTTATTTTCTTTTGTTCTTTTTCGCAGATTAATAAAATCATGCCCAAATGGAGAAAGTGAGGCCGCTTGCCGACTGCTACCACAATTGCCCGTTTCCACACAAAGCTATTCAGTATCTCCATACTTAGACTTGAATCTATTTAATTATGATGACAGCCTTATTTCTGCCTTAGAGCGACCAAAATTCTTAAGTTGTAGTCCAATCCAATTTTATGATCGTGAAACAAACCTGGCACTGTTTCGCGTTTATTCTATTATTCCAGAAATGTTGTCTGGTGGAGAACCTAATCAAAGCTGGTCTCTATCATCCAAGGAACTAGTTGCTTATACTTTTCATCCATTTGAGCCATTTATCATAAGCAGGCAAAAGGTAGCTCATAAGTATGTAACTAATTTTCATATTCGAAACGAGGGCACAGAAATAAAAAATAAAAATTTTTAGGGTGCGTTTAATTCTTGGTATATAGTCTTTTTAGACAAGTCAATTTAGACTTTATTTAGTCTATTTACTCATGCGACTGTAATTTTATGTATGTATAAGGATAACAAAAACCTCAAAATCTACAAAAAATGTTGTGATTTTGACGAAAAATTGGTAAATGCTTTAAATTGCGCAGCAAAAATACATCTGCAGTATTGAGCTCAGTGAATTGAGCTTAGCGCTTAGCAATGACACCAAACAGTTAAATCCACCAAAAAATTTACAGGCATATACTTTTTAGCGGTCCGTCCAAAAATGGAAAAGGGACCTTTAATGGTATTGCTTGTTTGAAATTTCATGGGAAAATGGATTAAATGTTTTCTAATACGTTTTTTTAAGAAGTTGGGTAGGCAAGAACAAGAAAAGCAAAACTTAAGTTAAGCTGTATTCTCTGCACTCTTTCTTTGAATTACAATTATGAATTTCGATTCTTATTTCGGCGTTGAATAATTTAATACATACAAAATTTCAAATGCAAATTCTTTTTAATTTAGAGCACAAGCCTCCCCCATTCTTTTCCACACTTCTCTATTTCTGGCGTTTTGCTCCCAACTTTTACTGGTTTTTTGAAGATCATCTCTCCACCTTAAAAGCTGTCTTCCTGTCTTGTCCAACGATTATCACTAATGCTAAGTTTCCACTTGTCGATTTGTAATTGACTAACGACGTATTTTTAGGTTATATTGAGGAAATGGCAAGTAGAAATAGAGTGTCTTTGAATTGACATATGAATTGGCTAACGCTTTGACAATTGTGTCTTTGATTGACAAAGTTGAGAACTGTCAAAGCTTGTCAATAAATCGACAAGTGGAAACTTAGCATTAATCTTACAACATGCCCAGCCCATTGCCATTTTAAAGTTTTTATTCTTGTTGTTATGTCACAAAATTTTGTCATTTCCCTGATGCGGCTATTCCTAAGCCTTTGGTTCCGGGATACACCTAAGATTGATCGGACCATAGCTCTTTGATAAGTTTGAAGCTTGTTTTGATTTTTTGTATTTGGGACTAAGTTTGAGAACCATAGGTCAATCCGGGTAGGACTGCCACATAATAGATATATTTTCGTGAATCTACACTTATTTTCGACTGAAATGGTTTTCAGCTTCCATAGCTGTTTCTAAACATTTGTAACTCTTCTTTGGATTTTCTTATCTATCCTTTTATTAAATGATTATACCTGACCTAGGTAGGTGAAGGTCTACTCCAGGCCTACTCTGTTACATGTTTCTGCGAGCCTTTTTATGACTTTTTGTATTTCATGCGCTGTTTGAGCAAATAGGGCGATGTCGTCTGCAAACCGGGAATTCGATAGACTTTCGCCGTTATTGTTTATTCCTAGATTTGAAAAACTAAGTTTTCTAAAAACCTTTTCTAAAATCGCACAGAATAGTGCTGGCGAAAGAGGATCCCCTTGTCTTACAGCTCTGCCAATTTAAAAGGTCTTACCATTTGTTTCGGTTGAGATACGTGAGTTGCTTTTTTCGTATGAGATTTTTAGGATCCTAATGATCTTGTGTGGTATGCCTTGGGTTTTTAAAGCTCGCCAAATTTTCACATTCTCTTCGGATTCGAACGCTTTAAGAAAGTCTAAAAAGCTATGTAGAGCTTTTTATTGTTTTCTATAGTTTTTTCAATCAGCTGGTTTATTGCATGTAGATGACCAGTTGCGGAATATCCAGCTCGAAAACCAGCCTGTTCTCTTGGTTGATTCCATTCCAAATCATTTTTTTCTTAAAGAGTCGAAAATGGGTGACGTTTTTCAAAGTGTCTAAGGGCTTAACTTTTGAATCGCTTAGTGCACAAAGACAATATTTAAGACACGTGTAGGGCAACACAAAGAAAACCAAGTGCTGAAGTCTTATTTTGCAGAAAAAAGTTTTAATGCTTCCGTTTTAACCCATTTTCGAAAAATATTGCATCAAAATTTGACGTACGCCCCTCCCCTTTTATCCGCTGTTCCTTGGACAAATCATGTTATGAAAAAAAATTTCACGTATCAGAAATTGTCCAAAATTTTAAAAAAAATCATAGCGAATTTTAAAGTTTCAAAAACAGAAAAGCATTTTCAAAAACTATTGTTTTTTTAAATCTTCTAGTATCTTAACGGTAGAAGTTAACGATCTTGTTCAGATTTATTTATAGTACAAAGGGTTCAAAAAGAAAGCAAACTGTGTTAAATAGTTTTTAAATTGCTGTTTCTAACCTAAGTATTTCGAAGCCTATTTAAAAATTGAAATAAAAAAGGAGCTTGTTTTACCGTTAACGCTAAAGCCTGTAGCTATAGAATTTAAGATTGACAACCAATGCTAGCGCAGTAGTAGAAAAAAAGTCGAACGGGAACTGAAAAAAAGTTCAAAATAGTTGTTTTATGGATTTAATATTTAAAGAATTATTAGAAGTTCAAAAGAAAATATGTCTCCAAATCTAGCTGCTAAACGGTATAAAGTATAGTTTGGAAATAAATAATGCTCAGGTATATGTATAGGTAAAGCTATAGCAAAGTGCGTATATTCAAAAACTTTGAAGATTTGACTCAAAAATGTTAAAACATTTTCGAAAACGATTTTTTTTTAAGATTTCTAGATCTTGATTAAATTTGGATAAAGTATGTAACGTTTAAAAGCCAACTTTTTTCAAAAAGTTTCAAAAATGCCGTTTCCAACCTCAAGTTTTTAAACCCATTTAAGCACGAAATAAAAAACAGCATGTTTTATCGTTTTCTGAGAAAACCATGCCCGCAGAATTTAAGAAAAATGGCACATGCAAGCGCAGGTGGTTTCAGAATTGAATAAAAGTTTAATGGTAGTTGAAAAATAAATCCAAATTGCTGTTTTATGCATTCAAGCTTATGTTGGAAACGACAATTATTCATTTGTTATTGTCATATTGTTATTGACAATAGTGTCATATTGTACAAGTGTCATATTGTTATTTCAATTACACATTTTTCTAAAGCAATTTGCTTTCTTTTTGTATGCTTTGTTTTAGAACCAAATCTGAACGGGATTGCTTTTACCGTTAAGATATAAGAAGATTTAAGATTTTTTTTTTTGAAAATGCTTTTATATTTTTAAGTTAAATCTCAGAAGTGATTGAAACTTAAAGATTCGCTATAACTTTCCTTAAAATTTTGGGTAATTTCTGAAGCGTGTGATTATTTCCTTATCATTCGTCTAAATAACACCGGAGATAAGGAGGGCGATTTTTTTTCGAAAATGCGAAAAAAGAATCTTTCAAAAATTTTTGGCGCATATGACACTTGGTTAACTTTGTGTTGTTTTATAAGTTTGCTCAATATTGGCTTTGTGGACTTAGTTAGTTTAGGTTGTAGGGTTGATGAAGCGAGATAACCCGCGGTCATCGCGCTTAGGTCTATTGTGACTCATTGTGATACTCAGTGGGCGATATTTCTTGTTGTTTAGATGTTTTCACTTCCTTCTTACGCCGTGTTAGGTTGCATAAATAGCACGGCGTGTTAAGAAACTTACCTGGAAAGAGATGTTAGTGGTGCGTTTGAAAGTTCTGAAATGTCGTGGAAAAAGTAGATTTTAAAAGTTCTTTTCCTCAACTGACTAAGATTGGGACAGTGGCACAGAAAGTGAGGTGTATCCTCGCAGCAATCCGTATCCCCACATCATCTGCATATGTCGTCATTGTCAAGAGTTAGTTTCATAGCATGATGTCTCAAAAGATTGTGACCGGTAAGTATAACTATAGTCCGTACCAAATCAGTTGGCCAACGGTCGATTGCGCACAGAGATAATTTAAAGAGAACAAAAACGATTCGAAAGAGATTTAACCAGTAAAAGTTTTTGACTGAAAACTACAATGCCTAACCCAACTTTACATGTCTTAAAACTATTATCTTTTATCATGAGGTCGAAAAATTTTTACGCACTTATTAAAGAAATAAGACTTTATGTTATGCTACCTGATATCAAGGGTGTGATTGGCAGAGAATTCACGAAAAATATTTGCTAAATTTTTATTGACTTTTACCTACTCCTATTGTATTTGATAAGGTTTCCAACCCTTTCAAGGGTTTTATATTTCGTGGTTTAGCGCTTAGAACCTGTATGGGTGGCGTTTTTTTTTTATTATGCTTTCTTTTACCTGCTTAGCTTTAGTTTAAAGGTATAAGGAGTAGTTTGTTTATCTTTAGGTGTAAGGATTAAATTTGATGTCTGCTTTTTATTAATTCTTATAATCATTTATTTGGACAAAAGCTATATTCACAGCTCGCACACAAGGCCAAGGGCATGGACTGACGGGACCAGCCAAGGATTAAAGGCTCCAATTTCAAAAGGCCAGAGGCTGATAATGGCGCATGCAGGCGGCGAGAAGGGCTTCGTGACTGATGCCCTGCTTTTATTCAAATCTGGGACGAAAACAGGAGATTACCACGATGAGATGAATTTTGAAAATTTCTCCAAAATGGATTTCTCGAAAATGGATCAAGTTTTGAGTAGCCTAGAGGAACCGTCAGTAATCGTTATGGACAACGCATCATATCACAACAAATGGGGAGACAAACAAATCACTTCTGGTTCCGTAAAATCTGAGATGTTAGAATGGCTTGCCGTAAACAATATTCCACATACTTCAGACATGCTCAAAGTCGAACTTTATGAGCTCATTAAGCAACATCGAACTAATCACCATCCCAAGCACAAAATTGACGACATGATTCACGCCGCAGGACACGAAGTACTACGATTGCCGCCCTATCATCCAGATCTCAATCCAATCGAAAAGATCTGGGCAACCGTCAAGGGAAGAGTCGGAAGCCGTAGCACAACGTTTAAATTATTGGATGTTCACAAATTAGCTGAAGAAGAATTTTCTAAAATAACAGTTGAAGATTGGCTCAAAGCTTGTGCAAAAGTAATAAGGACAGAGGAGGAATTCTTTTCCCACGAGCTGATTTGGGGCACAATGTCGGATGCAATCATTATCAATCCAGGAGATGATTCTTCAACAGATTATGAAACTGAAAGTTCTTCAAACCGACAGTTATTCACATTGAATTTGATGTACATTATAGTAACTTTTTCATATAGCTAGATCAATAAATATTTGTATTTGTACCTCCAGTTAGTAATTAAACGTGTGTTTTTATTTTTTACTTGAAACAGAAACTAATTACACATTTGTTATGCTGGTGTTTTCTTTTTGCTGCTTACATTAAATATGCTTGATATCTTCAAATCATCGTCAGTTCTCTCATTATAATTTACAGTTTTAATCAAGGTTGCTAATTTAAAAGTGGTGAGTAGTTCAATAAGTGCTTAACTGCTTTTCATACAAAAAGATATAAAATAAAGTACACCTTTTCGTCTGTATGGAACCTCCTTGTATTATGACACAATATGTATTTTTTTAATTTCATTTACCTATCCCGCGCAAATCATACCCAATAAATAACTAGTGGGAGGGATTCGCTTAGGCGAATCGTTGGATACCCCATCCCAATTGACCACTTTCAAGCTGCGAATTGTCTAAATCTTGGTTGTTAAATTTCAGTTTCTATTAACTTTAACTGTATTTAGAATTTGTCTGTTAAAGAATCTTCTCCCTTAAAAAGGGGCGTGGCATCCACTTCTTTTTAATAACATCGTTTTTTGTTTATATTTATTATTAGAAGTAGTATACACGTGTTGATTGCATTTTCACATTAAACATTTGGTTTATACTTAAGAACGCCCCCAAAAGTGGGCGTGGCAAAAATTTATATATTTTAGTTGATAGCTTTCACACATATCTGAACATTTAATAGCGCAAGTTTTTTTGGATTCAAAGAAAATATATCGAATAAAAACCGCTTTTCGGTTTTCGCTTTTTTCTTAAATGCCAATCACAATATACTTAAGCGAGGACATTGCGTACCAAATTTCAGCTTCCTACGGCAACTTTGAATTTTCATGCTATTAAGTAAAGTGGGCGTGTCAGTGGGCGGATTTTACAATTTTTACACTTGTACTGCTTCGGGACCTAGAAAGAACAGATATTAAGTTTCAAGCTCCTAGCTCAAAATTTAAGGCCTAAAAACTACCGACACACGGACGGACGGACATGGCTCATTCGACTAACAATTCATAACATATGCCCTGAAGGTCTTGGGGTCTACGGTGATTATTTCTCTACGTTACAAACTATGAATCAAACTTAATATACCTTCTATCCTATGGGATGGTTTATAAAAAAATTTACTGTGACACTGCCACTCTCTTATTGCATTGGTTCTTTAAAAATACCTACCAATGCCAAAACCTTATCATGCGCGAGCAGAGCACGACACAAGCAATAATGATTAACGAAAGCATAATGAGCAAATAGGGTCTAAAAATCTAAAACCTAACCGCTTCATACAGACACGGTCACACAATCAATTCATGCGAAATGTTTTGCTTCATTTATCCAATCGGCATCAAATCATACGCAAAATTCTACACACAACCAACCACATAAAAAACGAAGCACGATGACCCTTTATATATTATCAGAATATAATTTTCTCCAAGTAAAGTTCACATATGAAGATTAACATTTTCTCTCGCACCAGGGTTGCTGATTTTTTTCCCTAAAAGTGGGTATACACAATGGTTGTACCTCGGCAGAAAATGAACATGCCTGTCCTGCCCTCCTAACTTCAGTATAACCGTAGAACCACAGTGATGTAGCTGTGGCGGTAGTAGTAGCGGTAGTAAGCGGTAAAACACATGTATTCAGTGTATTGCGCACACAATGTGTGTCTGTGGCAGTAGCGCGTAGCTGTGGCGGTAGTAAGAGTTGGCCAACTTTTAACTTTCGTAGCGCTACACGGTGGACAGTTCAATACAAGTTAAGTAAACAATTGAGGAAAAGCACGTCGAAAAGTTTATTGAGAGTGTCAAATCTAAAGAAATTTTATGGAATTTGTGTCATCCGTTGTACAAAAATATTAAATCTAGTTCAAATTAACTCAGAGCATCGGCCATTGTTTATAAACGGGGTTTTTGTTCGACATAGCCGCGCCACACCATTGTGTTCAATTTTTTTCCGTACTACGCCACATGGCTCCGCGGCTGTACTACGTACTACTGCTACATACCACCGCTACGGGCATTGTGGTCCCACGGTAAAGGAAGGAAAATGGAGAACGACCCTCGGTGAGACTGCGACACTGATCAGATAAGGAGATAGCCAACTTCGGTCGATAGTTCTCTTTTGGCCCCCAAACACTGATCAGATATAATGAGATAGGCGACTTGCAATCCCCTTGCCTGAAACACCCGCAAAAAAAAAAGTAATGGGATCTCTCTCTTGACCCTGTCTGTGAATGCATGTGAAGTGAGCAATGGAAGTGTTCAGTGAATGCATTTAAAAATGGCGGAACCTGAGATAATTTGCCGTCTCAGTCATTCAAAAAATATAAACAAAGTAAACAGTCTCCATTCTTTTTTGGTTTATTTAGTTTTACAAATAATTATTATCTTCTTAGTAAAGAAAAAATCTGCCTCCCAAGCGAGTGCCCTTTAGGAATAAAGTTTCGCCATGCACAACGCCTCAACTGAAAATCGAATTTGTTTTGATTACACTACACAAATGTCAAAAGATCTGATTCTGGTTTGCTGAGTTCAGTCCATAGGTAGAGTTCAGCACAATTGAGGTGGAAATAGGAGGTGGAAATCTTTGCTATAGGGAGTTTTTTTTCTCTTTGCTATTTTTTTTTTTTAAATAAACAATCAAGCTATTTGATTGTGCGCATAAATTTTCGTTTTCTAATAAAAAAAATTACGTGAGACTTCTTACTTAAACTTCTTATAAAAATTAGTTGCAAGAAGAATTTGATAAATTTTCCAGTAGTTCGAAACACATTTTGAAAACAGTTTTTTTTTTATAAATGAATAGGCACATTTAAACAATACTCTGTTAACTTTTAGATCAATGTTTAGAATAAGGAGTTTTTCCCTCAATTTTTTATTTGTTTTCGAATGATTTCATGAGTAGTTTCAATAGTTCATTTTAATTATTACTAGTTCATTTATCCAATTATAAATAGTAGTCCGAATGATTTATTCATTTGACGTCTCAAGTCACTAGACACGGATAACGTTTTTATTCACATGAAACAAATTACAGATCCCATCACCAAAAAAGAAATTTTTCAAAAGAAAAGAAAAATGTATTTCAGTTTGATTTAAAAAAAAAAATTCAATCACACATGAATAATTTTTATTTGAATAGCAGGAATTGTTTGTTAATAAAATGCTATATTGCGAATTATTGCAAATAAAATTGGTGGCATGATTGAAATCAAGTCAAATGATTTATTTGAAAATGTATTTTTATTTTATTATGGAAATTCAAATAACTTCGGAAGATACAAATTTAAAAAAGTTCTTAAACTTTACAAAAGAAAATTTAAGAGCAAGAGATTTTGTATATTATAAGCTCTTCCAATAGTTTGAAATTTTGACATCTAACTATTTATATTTGATTTCTTTGACATCATCTGAAAATCTGTTTTTTTCCTCGTTCTGTTCCTTGTGACAACACGGATTTTCGAAGCGTTTAATTTTATCTCATTGGTTCAAAGTGTATTCAAGCTTATCAACAGACGAGCTATCCGTTCTTCTGTATTTCTCTCAGATGGTCCTAGGTCTTTATTTGAATATATCTTTTACACGAATTTAAAAGACTGTACATTTTTTACCAGTATATTAAAGGCGTCACTCACAAAGTCACTAGAATTTTAGAGCAATACAGAGTGAAACAGATCTTACAACCAGAAAAGGTGATCTTTTAAACGAAAGTAATATTCACCCAAAGACCAGTTCCAATTCTAGGCAGCAGTATTTTATATGCTGTGCCCTTTAGTTGTCATCGGCATTCATTGGACAAACCCGGTGAAGTATTTCATTTCTTTTGAAAGAATGTACATATGCTGTTAGCATTTACAGTTAGTTGTAGGTTTAATAAAGGCCAATTTATCTTGTGCAAACTATTTATCAAATTACCAATTTATCTTAGGCAAATAATAAACGTAGCATTTCTGTTTTAAATGCTGAACGAGCTTTATTTGTGTATCATTCTAATATTTAATATTGCTTGCACAAACAAAGATTTCATCGTTTTTCGCAATCAATTTATTCATTTCTTTCTTTTCCATGAAAGCGAACAATGCAGCATGGATAAAAAAATAAATAAACTATTATTTGAAAGAAAAAATCAAACTTTCTTGCACGAGATTCGTAAAAGTCAACTAGTCTGCTCGGAAATCTGAATAAAAACTCCGAACGATTGCCACGAATCGATCCTCGATATGATGACCTGAAACGAAGTCGATATCTAAAATGTGTAGCCTGAAACGCACTCAAAACCCAAAATTAGCTGCACCAAGCGCACTCATTTTGGCCTTGGAGGCACAAATCTTGCTTCCAGCTTGGTTGACTTTAATATTGAATTTTTTTTTGCACCCTATAAAGTAGCATTGCAACCCACTAACACAATCATGATAGCTGGCAGCATTTTCCCTAGAGAGCCGAAAACGAGTTTGGGGGCAAAAAGAGGCACCCCAGCGAAGATGCCTCTCATTATACCTGATCAATGCCCCCAAGCTTCGACTGACTGTGGTCTGCATATGCATGTTCAATGCTCACCTAAAACAGAAAAAAAAGTCACTAATACATTCTCAGCTGACAAGCGTTATCACTGGGACAGCCAGAGACCAGCTGATTGTCAAATGGTCTCTTTAATTGTCAAAGCTATCTTTGATTTTTAAATTCTCTCTCGCATTGTTAAATGGCTGCGTTCTGGAACGCAACCTACCTATCTACCGAGGTGAATAAATGTAATTATACTGTAATTTTTTTCTTGGAAATATGTTTCTAAATGACAAAAAACACATTAAAGTAAGAAAAATGTAACAAATACTATATTCCCGTGACAAAAAACATGCGAATTAAGCGAAAAACATTCTTTTTTTTTCAATAATATGCAAAAATATATTGTAAAAGATGTTTTAGTGGATTTAGTAATAATCTTAGAATTGAATGTATGACTGTTTTTTATAATATTTATAATTTTTGAGAATTTATTTTGAAAAAAAGTATGTTTTTCCTTTAAACTCACCAAATTGCTGTAAATTCACCACGGTCATGTTTTATCCATTGATCGCATTTTTAAACTCTATTTTGTCAGTTTTATTTCACCTCCTTCAGGAATGCGTAAGTTGATACAATTGTATCGATTCGAATTGAATTCAGTACAAAAGTACAGTCTTGTTTAATTCGAGGATAAAAGTATGTCGCCCGAATACAGAACCTATTGAAAAGAAATTTTAGTCAAAATCAGCAAGCATAGAATAGAAATACTTGAAAAATTAGAAATCCAAGTGCATCGATAGTTGTACAATTATCTTATTTCCTTCAAAAATTGTTCGTTTAAATTTATTAAAATTGTTCAAACAATTTATTTCAGTACAATTGGATCAGTTTCAGTACAAACTGAAAAGTAATTTTAGTACAACTCAAAACGATAGTTTTCCATATCTGTGGAGAGAAGTTATTATAAATGGAAACTCAGAACGAAAATCCATCTGTTTCAAAAAACCCATCTCTGGCGGGGGTGGATTGTCAATTGGCAATCTTTGGACAAACATCAGTAATTTGCCAGAGGCCAGTCTTTGCTTTGATCATCGGCGGAGGTGAGGGTGTCGGTGGTGATTTCTTTAGTTGTTGGATGCTTGCTTGCTGCTAGAAATTACTTACTTTATGAATGCAAGAAAACAATAATTTTTGCACAGAAAATTTTATGCGAACCTTCATTTCTTGTCACAATGTCAGCTGTTTTTGACGTCTAAGGAACTCACCTCTGTCAAAATGTTCGTTTGCTGTCACCACTCACTTTACACGTATTCACGGATAGGACTCAAAGAGAGATCCCGTTATTTCGTTTTTTACGGGTGTTTGAGGGCAGGGGTTTGCAGAGTTGGCTATCTCTTTATAATCTGATCAGTGCAGTGTGCCTTTGGCTCTATGGTATGTTGGTCATGCAGGAACGCTGTTGAAGTTTTTTCTATGGGTCTACATTTCAGGGGCAAATTGCGTATTTTTTGTCCATGGTGGCATACTAGAGAACGTAGTGACCGCACTGACAATTTTTCTCTTTCCCCGTAAGCGCTGTACTGACTATTAATTTTGGACAGAGTATAGTAACGACAGAGTCTTTCTGTTGCTCTTTCTGTTAGTTCGAGACTTATCACATTTGTCTTGAGATTTCACAGGTGGACAAGGATGTCCATCCTGTATTTGGTTTCATCCGGATCTAGTTTCTACCCGCATTCTTAGGTCACAGAGTAGGTCACAGAGTTTGATTCATTGAAGGTCTTGTTGAGGTTCTTATGTCGATCCATGAAGAGCTTGCCTCTTCGGCTTTTTCATTGCCACGAAATTTCCTGTGACCAGGAATCCAGCAGAGTCTTACATTGTGCTGTGGGCCAAGAACCTTTAGGTCTTTGCGACAACACTTAACAAGTTCGGATTCGATTTCAGTGGCAGCTATTGCCTTTATGGCTGCCTTGCTGCCTATAAATATGGTAATATCATCCTGTGGTATTGCCCATATTGAACGTAGGCTGGCTGCCTCCTTGACTGCAAGGACCTACACTTGGAAGACGCTGCAAAAATTGGGCAATCTTCTGGATTTTTCTGTATGTGGGTTCTCAGAGTAGAGACCCGCACCCGTGCCTATGTTTATTTCTGACTCATCTGTGTATATGGCTATCGATAAGTTTCTTAGCTGTTCCCCCGATTCCCACTCATCCCTGCTAGGAAACATGCAATTAAAAGGCGTTTCGAAGCCAAGATGGGGTTTAGGGTAGTTGGAGGAGGTGTCGGTTTCTATAACGCTGTGAAGAAGCTGCGCATGACCAAATAAGCTTGGGGTCCATTCAGGTTACTGACTGAGCCTCAGGCGCTTTTGGCAGCAGATTCTTGAATATTGAGGTCGAGGGGTAGCATATTGAGAACTGCCTCAAGCCCTGAGTTTGGTGTCGTTCCCATTGCAGATGTCGTAAAAATACATGCAGCTCTCTGTATTATTGTAATGCAGCGTAGGTTTGTGCTTTTTCCAGCTGCTTGTCACCAGACTAAACACTAATACGTCAGAATAGGCCTTACGCTTGCAGTTTACATCCAAAGGATAATTTTGGGTCAATTTTTCCCGAAAATACGACTGCAAGTATAGGATGCGGTTGAGGCTTTCCTTTCTCTGTCCTCAAAGTTGAGGTTTTAGCTAAGTTTCCTGTCAAGAATCAGCCCTAAGTAGCATGCTCTATCGGAGAGTTGATGAGAGGTTCCCTCAATCGCCCGTAGAGAGAATTGCGGTAAGTTTCTTTTGTTTTTGAACAGTGCGAGGGTGGTTTTTTGTGGACTGACACCCTACACCCTTTAAAGTTATCATTGTGGCGTACTGAGCACATTTTAGTGAGTGAAAAACCTCGTTCTCATCAGTCTTATACATACTTTTTGGTTATGGCCACAAACACTTCCAAAAACGTCATTAATTTGAGATCACTGTGATGAAACCGTTATTTTTTGTGCTTAAGAATATTGCACTTGTTGGGTTCTCTGACTATTTCCACAGTTTAAAAGCACACCAACTTTTGTCTTTCTATGTCTTACCGGTCAGATGTGGACGGACGGGCGGATAACCGAGTAATACCATAAGAGGTCCTTTTCCCATATCGGGCGGACCGCTAAAAACCACCCCAGTACCCAATTTTTCTACCAACACGTTAAAATGCACGAAAATAATGATTATCATAATGTTAAATTGTTTGGCTTTCTTTTTTTGTTAAGTCAAAAAAATAATGGTGGTATGACACTTCATTCATTATTTTTCCGCGTGTAAAATGTCTTCCGTAGGTAAAGAAGGCAAATAGATATTGGGGGAAAAGGAAAACTACAAGATGTGTTGAAAAATAATGCGCACCAAAATGACAAAAATCCTGTGGAAACATAATTTTTCACATGCGTGATACATGTGCGAAAAAATTGAGGGAACTATCATAGAAAATTAAAACTCGCTCTAATTTTTTAGTAATTTTTGTTACGTAACGCTATGTTATGTATTTTCTTACGTGTTCACACAATGCGTGCACAACACTCACATTCACTATAAATTTTTGTGTTTAATTTGAGCTCCTTTAAATGCATTAAAAATGAAGAAAACAATAAAATCTCATACCACAATAACGGCCCACGGAATCCCGAAGGAATTTCGTAGTAGATCTCATTGTACCTGCCCTATTGTTTGGTTGTTGGTTTTCCAGTATAAGTTAGCGCAATGAAGCTTTGTATGACATATCGAGCCATCAGTGGTTGTAAATTGACTTCCATGTCCATGTTCGGAAGCTTGCGATATCGATTTAGGAGCTTTAAGAATTTTGTTAATTTGGGTTATGCGCAATAAAATTTTGTGTGTCAGGGATGGAAAACTACTAAACATTTACGAGTTGCTCTAAAAGGGACTTTAAAATTGTACTGGAAAGGAGTAAATGATACTGAAATACTATCTACGTAAAAAAATAATAGAAAATAATAGGTATACTTTGTAAACTTAAAATCTGCATTAGAAAGCACAAATATCAGAATAGCATTATTGCATTAAAAGTTTTAAAAAATTATAAAAAATTAAAACATAGCTAGAAGCAGATGACTTTTCAAGACTGGTGAATATTTAAAAATTTTCTGTTTGTGAGAAAGTTGGTGAAATCACTATTTGTAAATGATTTTGTTTGAGCCATTTGATTACTAATTTTCGGCATTTATGCACCTATACATGATAGATTTATCAAACGCATCTCGAAAACAGTCTGATTTTTCATTTTGTCTTTTATTTTATTCAGAATTTTTCTATATTTTCGTGTTTTATTTTACTCAGAATTTTTTCATGTTTTCCTATTCTTGAAGCAAATAGTCTCCAAGAATAGCTTTTGTGTATTGAAACGCAAAATTCACTCATAGTTCTGAAAAATATTATGTTTTTTTTTTGTTGAAGTAATGATACGGGCTTTCGACCTGGCAGAGACACAACCGGCCAGCTTTTTACTCTGAAGGTTATTCTTGAGAGGGCCTCTGGGAATATGCAAAACCGGTCTACGCGTGTTTTGTAGATTTGGAAAAGGCCTATGACCGAGTTCCTCGGGAAGATAAACTCTGGAGAGTTTTGGATAACTATGCATTGAGTGGGCTCTTCTGAGTGCCTTTCAGTCTTTGTATAGGAACTGCAGAAGCTGTGTTCAGATAAATGGCGTCAAATCCCATTCTTTTGCTGTGCGCGTTGGACTTCGCCAGAGCTGTGTCTTATCCTCTTCCTTTCATAGCATATATGGACTGGATGGCGAGATGGCGAAGTGCAGTCTTGGCGAGGAATCTTTCGAAATGGCTGGCGATAAGGAATCTGCTTTCCGCAAATTATTTAGCTATCCTGGTATCGTCCGAGGATGAACCTCAGCGAGCACTGGAAGGGTTTGCGACCTTCTATGGAGAGTCTTGGTGCTGGGATGAAGGTAAGCGTGAGCAAAGCCGAAGTGATGGTTAGTGCCTGAACTCCTGTGCAGTGTACCCTGCACATAAATGGAGTCCCATTGAAACAGGTAGAGAAGTTTGAGTATCTTGAGGTGTTTTTCACAAAAGATGGAAGGAGTGATACTGAGTTTCCCTATATGATTGACCAGGCTGGAGCAATAGTAAAGGAACTGTGCCGGCCGGTCATCAGGAAAGCTGAGCTTAGAGTCAAAGCAAATATCTCAGTTTTTAATTCAATTTTTGTTTAATTAGATCGCGGGTACAAGCTGCCGAAATGAGATTTTCGAGATGCGTTGCTGGTCCTACTCTTAGGGATAGTGTGAGAAACGTCAGTGTTCGTAGGAATCTTTGTGTTGAGCAGCTACTTCTTCGAGTGGAACGAACGAGTTTTCGATGGTTTGGACACGTTGTTCGCATGCCCCGCGACATACTTACTAGACATGTCATGTTAGCCGAGATGCAAGCACGTCCCCTTGGTAGGCCAAGAAACAGATGTTGGGATCAGGTAAAGAACATCTCCGAGACCCGTTTGGGGATCGCGCCTGTGCCTCTTGAGTTGGTGAGTGATGATCAGGAATGATGGATGGACCATTTAGCCGCCCTCGCTCCGCGACCGTTCTAAGGAGAAGCTGCAAGAGAAAATATTATGTATCTATGCATGTTGTAAAATGAACTTACAATTCAGGTACAAACTCTCAAATCTTGGTTCTTTAATGGTTCGGATCTTGTTGTTGCTCGAGTATTATTATTTAAGTTTTCCAAATTATCGACTTGTTTTACTTCCTTATTTAAATTATTTTTGTTCCCTTCCTATAAGGAGTCTTATCTTACGTTGCTCCAGCGGCACAATCTTCGAACTTGGAGGACCAGGTCTAGGAAATTGCCCAATGTACAGGTTGGTTACGCTCCTTAATTGGTCATGCTCCTTAATTGGTATGCAGTGTATATACACAGTGAAGGATTAGCCTAATTCAAGAAGTGAAGTGGTGGGCCAGGTATAAACTTTACGACAGCAAGCCTTTGTGCACAAGAGTCAATTACCAAGAGCCGTTCACCATCTGAGTCTCATCAACTATTATTTTTTTTTTCCAGTATCCTGACTAGTGCTAGATATCCCTACTGACGTAAGCCTCAGATAAGTCGGTGTAGATCATATAAGGTATTTGTCGTATTGACTGTTGACAGCACCATTATTTAATGATTGGTCTGCTGCAGGTACTCCTTCTACACGCCTTCAAGTTGTGCGTTTGTAAATAAGGGTAAATTGTGAAGTAGAGTAAATTGATTTATAAAGCTCTATCAGCCAGCCATTTTTAATGGCTCCGGGAAATAACCGCCTAATGAAACACCCCCCCAAAGTAAATATGAAGTAAACTCCCAAAATTTGCGTAGAGGTGAGGGTTTGCTTCCTATAAAGTAAGCCCCCGAAAATTGGGGTGTTTTTCATAATGAAAATGGTCCCCAAATTCTGCTATGAAAGAATTCCTTAAATTTGTGGAATTCGTTGAGCCACAGTAATTTAAGAGTCACAGTGAAATATGTATAAGTAGCGCATCGACCCTCCGCTGCTTGTTTCTTTTTTCTGAAGAAACTCTTTTCTGAAGGCAGAGTTTTAAAAAAGTTGAATTTTGTTTGCAGATTTTTGAAAGCAGACTTTTGACTCGCTGCCTTATTTTATACATATGTTTTCTTTTTAAATCAATAAACATAATAAACATCACTTATTTTATAACTATTTGGGAACTTATTTCTGACTTTTTTGTGGGCTATTTTATTCCTTTTTGGGAATGAAATAGCCATTCCATTCGGGGAATAGTTTCACAGTAAAATTATCACCCAGCGTTGGGGGTTTATATTATTTTCCATTTAAAAAACGCTATTTTAAATTAGCACTTAATCAAAAGTGGGCGTGCAAATGTTTTTTAACTACATTTATGCCAATAACTGTAAAACACTGCCGCAAAACCAAAAACCAGCGCGTTACGCAGTCGTAATATATTAGTGGATTTTAACATTTTTTTTTTAATAATGCAAGTGGTCTCACATACAGGTCTATCGTGGAGGTGTCTATGTTTCTATGGCAAATATGTGTCTAAGTCAAATATATTCTTCATCTACCGAATTCCAGCTTCCCAGCTTAATTTAAGGCCTTACAGTTGTCTACATAGATAAGGACGAACGATAAATATAGATTTTCTTATAATCCTCTATAAATAGCGCGATTTATCATACAAATTTAAATCCTCTCGGCATGCGATCAAATTTGAACAGAGCTTTTAAAGTTTGACGTCTAGAGGTATTTTCGTGTGCGGGATGCCAAACAAAGTTCTTTTTTACATGGAAAACGAACAAAAATTACACATAAACGTAAAAAACTATTTAAAAAATGCAACCCTGTGTTTCGATAAACGAGGAAGTTGTAGACTTGATCAGCCTTCCTAGGTGACTAAAAATATTTTAATTATAAAACACGGAAAGGATTAAAAAAGTGATGTTTGTGTTGTAAAAACAGTGCATACGACCACAAAAGGGTACACAAAAGGGTATCACATTTTCGGAACACTTTTTCGATACTTTCCACTTATTTTATTAAAACAATTTTTGGGTCAATTTAAAGAACGGAATAAGCGCTATAATTTCTTTTCTTATCGGCACACTCTAGGTTGAGTAGTTTATTAATAATTCACCCTACTACAGAAACTATTGATTTTTTTCATATAAAAACGCGATTTGCTTGGCAGTCGATTTTGACAGTCGTGGTAAAAGGTCTATACTCACAATTCTCATTCAATCTTGGCACAAACCACTTTCAACTCTTTCCGAACACGTTTTCAACAGTTTTAGAGTCGAAAAAGAACACTAAAACTGTCCACCTATGACAGATATATCAGAATTATGATTTCTATAGGTATTGAAAAGTTCACAACCGCAATCTTTTTTCACTCCTGGAAAATTACATCGCCACTCTCTCTTGAGAGACAAAATGACAGAATAAGATCGCTCATGTCAAATTAGTCCTATATTTGTCTGGTGGAACCACTTTGCGATTTATTATAAATCGTTTTTCGCTAATCCTCGTATTACTGCTGGTGGTGGTGCATATATAGCATAGTAAGCATACAAAATTTTGTCTTTCAACGGCTTACTGTTCAGAACTTGCAACTGGTACTTTTCAGATGCACTGCCAGAAATAAATTTTACGCTTTTTTTTTACTTTTATGCCGGATTTGAGAGGAGATTTCTATACCACACAAATCTTCATTGCTTGGTTTGCTCCCTCATTGCTCTAGGGATTAAATTGGAAACGGAACACTAAGGGAGAACGAAGAAGCGTCGTATTGCTCTTTACACATGTAAACAAGCCATTAGGAAAAGTGGCATACTGGATATGTACAGTGGTTGTTAGACACATTTTTACTTATGGATCGTTTGTTTGATGGGAGGCGTGTAAAACGAAATCTTACCTTAAGAATCTGAAGAAGGTACAAATATTAGCTTGCTTAGGTATCACGGAGGCATTAAGAACCACACCTCAAAGAGGTCTGGAAACAATGCTTCACCTCCAACCTTTGGAGCTTTTCAGAAGAAATGTGGCGGCAAAGGCAACACTCAGACTAAGAGAGAACAACCTCTTGAAGCCACAATTTGTAGGACACTCGAGTACACTGAACATCTCTCTCAATCCTTCGAGGCAGTTAAGATTGAAAGGTTTTGCACCCAAGATATGGTTGCTGCTTCTATTCCTTGCCATGCAAACGGCGAATGGGAAACCTTTGTTGTTGCATCGGCCTACTTCCCCTACAACTCTTTAACTCCTTCCCCACCAAAGGCAGTTGTTGAACTTGTAGAGTACTGTGAATCTTAAGGGTTGGGCCTCATCTTGTGTTGCGTTGCTAATACTCAGAATACTGTTGGGGGCAGCAGCAAATGTAACGCAAGTGGAGACCGTCTTTTGGAATTCATCCTTTCGTCTGACATCACCATCAACAATGTGGGTCATCGACCTACATTTGTTACTTCCAGGAGATAGCAGGTAATTGACCTTACCCTGTCCAACAAATTTTCCAAGACTATAACCAATTGGAGGGTATCGCCAGATAGCACCTTGTCAGATCACAGATACATCGAATTTCAAATCCGCTGTGAAGTTTTACCTCTGCAAGAGAGGAGAAATCCGAAAAAAACTAATTGGGCACAGTTCAGAGAGGAAGTTGGCAACTCCGTTCAAGTTCCACTCAAACTTAGATCAAGACAATTGGTGGAGGCTGCTGCTCAACATCTGAATAGCGTCCTTACCCGTTGCTTTGAAATAGCGTGCCCGGTTACGAAAACCCCTAGTAGAAAACCGGTGCCTTGGTGGAATGCCGAACTGCAGCGCATTCGTAAAGAGACCAGGAAGCTCCTGAATCGGACATTAAAAACCAATTTAGTAGAAGACTGGAATTTATACCGATCGAAGCAAAAGGATTTTAAGAGACTTATTCGCAAGTCGAAAATAACTCGACTCGATAAAATTTTGTGAGGAGATCGAATCTCTAAGTGAAACTAGTAGGCTTGTGAAGGTTCTTAACAGGAATAGACTAAGCAAACTTGCTCCACTTCTCAATCCTGATGACTCATAGAGACTCACTTTCCGGGAAATCAGATCACCACGTGCTCTTCAATAGTAACGGAAACGGTGGCTTCTCTAGAACCAGCGAACATAACGCGGCTAAACTGGTTTATTGCATCCAGAGTGGTGACTGATGACGCTATCAAATATGCGATTGCATCTTTGGACAGTTTCAAGTCACCTAGTCCAGATGGAACCTTCCCAGTTATGCTGAAACAAAGTTTAAATCAGCTGTTGCCCACGCTGAAAAAACTATTTACTGCAAGCCTCGCCTTGGCTTATATTCCCACCCTTTGGCGCATGGTTAAAGTCGTATTCATACTAAAACCTGGTAAGTCTGACTATAGCCTAGCCAAAAGTTTTGGACCCATAAGTCTATCTTCCTTCCTGCTGAAAAGCTTGGAGGGACTGGTTGAGCTATACGTACGCAAGGTTGCTCTTCGATTACATCCTCTTTCTGAAAAGCGCGGAAAATCCTGCGAAACTGCGCTTCAAAACCTTGTTGGAAGGATTGAATATGCTCTTGACCAGAAGAAGTACGTGCTGGGCGTTTTCGTCGATATTGAGGGTGCCTTTGATAACGCGCCGTTTGATAGCATGTGCAACTCAGCCAGACAACACGGTGTAGATGAAACATTAGTTCAATGGATTAAGGCAATTCTAATGCACAGGACGCTGATGACTGAGGCAGATTGTGGCAAGTGCGTCATAACTGGGGTAAACAGGGGCTGTCCGCAAGGTGGCGTTCTGTTTCACCTTTTATGGTGCATGGTGGTAAACTATTGGCTCTTAACCTTCCTGAAACCTACACACAAGCCTACGCGGATGATGTCGCTGTTCTTTCTGTCGGCTCAAAACTAGGGACTGTGTGTCAGGCGCAAAGATCCCTGGACTTGATAGATGATTGGTGCACTAGGAATGGGCTTTCAGTGAATCCTCTTAAAACTACGGTTGTTCTCTTTACGAGAAGGAGAAATTCACTGGTATGACTCAACTCGTGCTTAAAGGTGTCACTATCCCGATATCCGATGAAGTCAAATATTTGGGAGTAATCCTTGATAGAAAACTTCTCTGGTCCAAGCATGTTGAATCCAAAACCGAAAAATGCACTGTCTACTTTCTGGCAGTGTAGAACGGCTTTAGGCAAGACATGGTGCCTATCTCCGAAAAGGGTCCTCTGGATCTATACGGCCATGGTACGACCACGCCTCTCATATGCATCTGTTGTGTGGTGCAACAGACTTTCGCGGAAACATGTTACTGCCTCTTTTGCCAAACTCCAAAGAACGGCTTTTCTTGGCTACACAGAGGCCTTGCCTATTACGCCGGGCTCTGCTCTAGATGCTTTGATGAACATCCCCCCTTGAATATGTATCATGGGGTGCCTTGATATATGTATCATGGGGTGTACGCTGAAAACCATCTTTCGCTTAAAGAGAGGTGGTTTTTGGTACCACACGCATTGGAATTTTGAAGAACTTGTTCGAGAATTGTCCTTCGACCCCTGTCTTATGGACATGCCCTCTGACGCAATGACTCCAAAAATCCTTTTGCGACAAAACTCCCAAGTCGGTTTTCCTCGGGTAATGGAATGCCTTCGGCCAGACTCTGAGCCAGGAAAAGAATGCCATCGTATTTTCACAGATGGCTCCAAAAACCGGACAGGGGTCTGGTGCTGGAGTCTTTGTGGAAAGCGAGAACATTAGACTTCACTACCCCTAAGGTAAATTTGCGTCTGTCTTCCAAGCGGAGATTTTCGCTATATTGTGACTAACAGGTGGAAGGCGAGAAGCATATGCGTTTGCAGTGACAGCCAAGCCGCTCTAAATGCCTTGCTCAACCCTCTTACCTCGTCTAAGATAGTGCTCGAACTCAAGTATTCGTTGAACTTAGTCGGAAGGCTAAATGCAGTGAATCTTGTTTGGGTTCTAGGTCACACTGGTATCCAGGGAAATGGGATCTCTGATGAGCTTGCCAGACTAGGCTCAGAAGAGGTTTTTTCAGGACCCGAACCTGCCTTAGGCCTGCCTGTATCTGTTGTCACGTCTGCCATTGATACTTGGGTTTCTCGTGAGCACTTGGCTCGTTGGCGTGACTGCGATTGGTGCAGACAGACTAAACGACTACGCCCAGATATCTGCGAGGGGTCAGCGTCTTTTCTTCTATCTCTCAGGAGAATCGATTGCAGACTTCTTGTAGGCGTCCTTATGGGTCACCAAGCTTTCGCCAAGCACTTGAATGTGCTAGGCTTGAGCGAAACCACCACCTGTCCTGCCTGTGGAGAGGACGACGATACAGCAGAACATTTCCTATGTAGTAGTCCTGCCTTTGCTCGCATCAGGTGGCGGATCTTTGCGGCTGACGTGATGAGTGCCGAACACCTTAGCTCTTCATTACTGAAGCTCCTTCTCGTTTTTCTTTGAAAGACGGGTAAACTAAATACATTAAAGTAAGGTGTCCGCGTGGTAGTACAATGAACCAGTAGTTTTGTCTGAATGCTCCATCGGATAGTAGCAACCTCAGACAAAAAAAAAAATACTGAACATCTTGAGATTGTAAGAATTCTCAAACTGGCTTCGATAAAAGATTGAAATAAACGATACCAAGTAGACAAGACTGGGTAGAGACAAACGTTGGCATCAAAGGTATCTATTTTTTTTTATGATTGACTCGTGAATAAGGGATTAGACTACCCTTTTAATGTTTTGCATCTCATGAGCGGAAATGACAGAAGAAGAGGAAAGGGAAGAGAGGTAGCGGTGCACTCTTGTTTTGAATAGCTGCATGTTGTCCTGAGAAGGAAAGACTGATTGCGGCAGGATATTGCACATACGCGTTGTACGGCTTACGGTTCCAGGGTGAACTAATGTGCATTCGATCTTTTGCGAGTATTACGGTTGTATATCTTAACAACTGGAATGCAATTAGCTATTTCGCCTGAACACTGTTGGTAGAAAAAACGATAAAACAGTGAGAGGCAAGAGACATTGCGTCGGTGATCCAGGGAGTCAATTGACTTTCCTATGTCTCTGTCACCAATAAGTTTTGAAGCCCATTTTTGAATTCTGTGTAGCAAGTGCAGTGCAGTTTTTGGGGCACCTGCCCTGATATGGGAGTTATATTCCAGCTTAGGGTGAATGTATGCCTTATAAAAAATAACCCGATCAGAAGGGGTAAAGTACTTCTTGCACCTTTTAAGGAAACCTAGGCATTTCGCGGCGTTGTTGGTAGTCTCAAATATGTGGTCATTCCAACTTGTTTTCATTGACACACGAGGATGGAAAGCCTCTCGGTTTCAGCGATGCAAGTACCATTCATAAGTAATGGCTGGGTGATATGGTTTTGCTTCAATGACAGAAGACAGCATTGATTTTTCGAAGCATTAAACTCCAATCTCATGGCCACTATTTTGGCTAAAAAAAACAGCGATCCTTCTATATATCTGTAGAAACTTCATAAGAACACTCGTTGGTGTAGTGACAGGACACTGCACCATTGGTGTCATGGCTACATGAATTGGAATCCTTGTGAACGACTTCCGAAAAAGCGTTCAGAGAGATGAAGTTTTGTAGAGATGAAGAAGTTATAGAGTCTACAGAACAATTTTTCTGCCACTTTCCAACTCTCCAAGGACGACGACTAACATTTTTAAAAGTCACGTTCTTTGATAGCCTGGACGAACTGGCAGTAATATCACTACTAAACCTAAAAAGATTAGTAAAAGATCTGGCTGGCAGCACCATGTTTGTCTTTAAACGTATTTAATTTTCTTTTAGTCTTAAACCAGTATTGGAGTAATGCCTTAGGCTATTAACATTTGTCGAGAGTTAATTCATAAGTATTAATAAAGCACTTCATCTTTTGTTTGACACATTTTCTTTTTTAAATACTTTGGCTTTTTATTCTTTTGAATTTATTTAAATCTTCTTTAAATAAGGAAAACTGAATTAAATTAACGAATGTGTAAAAACGCATCACTGTCCAATTTCAAGGCAGAGAAGATGGCTTAGTGTCATGCTTTGCTCCTTTATTTATTTATTCAAAGGTTGTTATATCTTTCTTTGAAATAAAATATAAATAACTAATTGGCGTGGTTTTTTCTTTAAACTTGCAGATTTGGGTATAGTTTACGAACGAAAATATTTCGTGAAACATTCTTATATTCATTTCATGAAAAACATTCATTCGAAAATGTTTTTCGTGTTTTGAGTTTTAAAACATTCGGCGCAGTACACAATTTAAATATTCTGCCGATTGAAATTGTACCGAATTATGCCAAATAGTACCTTTTTATTAGTAGCCAAAAATAAATTGTATTGACTTTTCCATCCCTCGTTTGCAAGGAGAACTCAATTGGAGCTTTAGTTCACAATCGGGTACTAAAGGAGATGTTCTGCATTTTTATTTGCGATCTGTTAAACAAATATTGTGGTTTTCAAAATAAAATTTATTTCTAATACAACAAAATAAAGGAGCCCGCAAATGACTAAAAAACTAACGAAGCCAATGTTCAATGATATATAGAGAGGTTAATAGAGCCTTAAAAATAAGTCGGTTATAACAAGTTTATGTCTTTTATTCACAAACCATACCTGTCTACATGTACAGTTTAAGTGTTTCGTTTACTCAATGAATAAATATAGGTATGTCCGAGTATATAAAGTGTTACGTAATTAGACATTAAAAACAAGCGGTCCGTCGCCTTTTGTAGAATGTTAATCTGACCAATATGTAGCTTTTTATATGTGTAAGACTTTGCTTAGTGTTTTTGTGTCTTAGATGTAAGATTCGTGGTCGTAGAAAAAAGACATTCTAGGGCCCAAAATTGACCATAATGAAAGCAGAAGGTGCTGGAGAGCTCTAATCTCATACTTTTAAATCATAACCTCATATAAAAATAAAAAAAAAATAAAAAGATTAGTTAGAGCCCTGGTATGTCCAGTTCTTTACTTAAACAAAAAAAAGTCAAATGTATCGGAAAAGCTGTTGTATATTCAACATTATGCTTTGGGGTTGTTTGAGTTTTTAGATGTTCTTTATAAACGACTAATGTTAACTCTTCGATTTATAAGAATAAAAGAACCCTTTAAAATTTATTTTCTCACTTGAAAAAAAAAAAAAAATATATATATATATCTATATATCATAATATTAATTTCATAAATTAATTAAAGTCCAATGCTCTAAAATTGGATGCTATTTTGTCCAGGTTTGTGAGCGCAGAGGTTGTTTGTCGGTTAATGCGCACGGATTCTGGGTTCAAATTCCGATAGGGTCAATCAGGTTAAGGCACTAGTATCCAGAGAGTTAACTTACTTAAGGTGGTGCTACAGTCCGGAGTGGACCTAGGCCAACAAGCTTCGCCAGCCAACTCTGTCTCTAGCTGGCCTTCTCCAGTTTCGCACGCTTAGTTGGCTGAGGTCCCGTTCCACATGGGTGTGTCACCTGAGTTTCAGTGCTCCTCTACTGCGCCGTCCCTGCGGGGTGGATTCGAAAATTTTCCGGGTCGGGGCGTCCATCCGCTTTAGATGACCCAGCCCCTGTATACGATTTTTACTCTTCTGGCTGGGTCGGTGTCGCGGTTGCCTGTATAGTTCGATGTTATATCTCCTCCTCCACTCTCCGTCTATGCAGACGGGACCATAAATCGTCCGAAGAATTTTCATCTCGAAGAAGCCTTAAGTGTTTTCATCCGCCTTTGACAGGGCCCATGTTTCTCCACTGTAAAGCAGGACCGGGATGAATATAGATGAATACATTAGTTGTTTAGCCCAAATAAACATTGATCGGCAAGAGTTATTCTTCGTTTGATTTCAGCGCTGGTGTCATTGTCTCAATCGATGGCGGAACTCAGGTAGACAAAGTCCCAAACTACCTCAAAGTTATAGCTGTCGATGGTGATGTTTTGTCCAAGGCGTCGGAGTTGGGTGTCTTAATGACAGCATATGCTTGGTTTTGACTTGGCCTTGACTGCTAAACCCATATTCGCCGCTTCCGCTCCAATACTCATTTTTTTTTTTTTTTTTTTTTTTTTCCGTGGGTAGGTAAAAACCTTCATAGGCACTATGAGAATCGAGCGCGCGTGCTCATAGTAGTGTGAGATTCTTACTCACTAAAAAACCTCCCAATCTTTGTAAGACTACGACTAAGTTTCCTTAACAAGTAGTTCATGCTTCTGTATAGTAATCGCGTTTGGCAGGCTACCTTCCAACGAAAGCACCTGCAATACCGTCATTATGTGCGGTACTCAATACTCATGAAGGCTTCACATCACGCCTTGTTCTGCCTGCGTATGCGAGTAGTTGAACGGACTTTGAACAGACTGTACCTCTTGTGTTCGGGAGTGCGCGGGAGTTTTGCACATTTCTCTCAAGCGCGTCGCCTTGTCTAAATTCTTTTTTGACATCAAAGGGGTCGATGAGTTCTTTACCGAACCTGACGGAACCTGACGAGTTTGGCAGGGATGCCAAAACTAGAAATTGCGCTATATAGCTCATCCCTATAGTTGTGGTCATACGTGGCCTTAATGAATCGATGAAAAGGTGCTGGGTATCGATTCGGAATTTCTCCAAGATCTGCCGCAGTGTGAATATTTGATCGATGCTGGCCTTTCCTGGCCTAAAGCCACACTGATATGTGCCTATCAGATTGTTAACAAACAGCTTCAGGGGTTCACATAGTACAGCAGAAAAGATCTTGTATGCGATGTTAAGAAGACTGATTCGTCTGTAATTGGCACTATTTTTCAGAGGGTCTTTCTTCATGAGGATCGGACAAACAATGAGATTCCATTCGTGGGGCATCCTTTCCCTTGACCATATTTGGGGGATGAGCTGGTACATGTTCCTAACCAGTTCATAGGCAACGGATTTAATAAGTTCGGCAGCTAGGCCGTCTGCTTTGGCTGCTTTTTTGCACCGTTGATATTTAGACTGTTTTACCGTTACTAAGGCTAGCCGTGCCGTCGGCAAACGTGACTACAGACGCTCTGCCAAAAGTTTGAGTTTTCTTTATACAAAAGCATAAAGTATGAAGATTAAGTCAAAGTCATAGAGTCGAGGTAAGCTTGGGACTTCTATAGGCAGGCGAAAGTAGTATCCATGTTCGAACTTTATCTCTTTTCCCTAGCTTTTTATGCATTTAGCTTCTTTAAGTAGCTTCTAACTTTAAACTTTTGCTTTTTAATATTACCCATTTTGTACTTCCAGAAGGGACTGATGCTGTTATTTGGAGCATTCGCAAGCATATGCGATGCATTTTGATGTGCTTTGTATGAATGAATGAATCCACAGAAAATCCCATTTTCGGCAGCGGTGACGAAAGTGAAACGGGTACTGGGATCGGTGGCCAGAGAGAAAGACCACAAGGAAGTGGGGTTAGCAGAGCATCTGCAGAGGAGAGTATAAGCAGAGTCACTATTTAAAGTGAAGTATGTACCCGCGGTAAAGATCACAGAACAAGTGTCATTGCTGCATCAAACGGTAGCAGTGAAGGCTCTGTTGACCTACAACACCGCGCTTTTCATTACAGTCATTTGAACTCGAACGGGAGCGCTCATGAAACACTAGTTTATACAACTACCGAGGCAATAAATTCAATTGTGGTCCTTGAAACCAATTACATCGTTGTCGATCTGTCTCGTCAAACAACATCCTTAACAACCGTGTCAAGCTCGAGGCAGGTGCTAAGCGGCTGCAACATCATAGGCTCTGCAGCCTGTACAGTAGATGGTACAGAAAAAATGGCCAACAGTCCATTAGGAATACTTTATAGTAGCAATAATAGTGGCAGCATTTGTGGGCTTCCAGCGCCAGCGCCGAATACGCAACAAATTGCTGCTACATCAAATTCTCATCACAATATACCACCACCGCTGACAAATATAATGATTCTTAGTGGAGCAGCAGGCACAGCGACTGCAGCCTCAGCCGGCAGTGGTAATGGTGTTACTTGTGTTACTTCCACCATGGGTATTTCAGGTGGTATCAGCTCAACAATGGGCCCCAGCAGTGCTATAAGTGGAGTGCCTCCAATCGGTTTAGGCATTGCGACCGGGATTGGAAATAAAATGCTTGGTCGCAAGCAGAGCTTAAAAGGTGAACCATTTTTAGCAGACTACGGTCCTGAAGAGTCGCTAAACGAAAGCACCGATATTGAGTGGGTAAATAAACTGTGGGTTAGGCGACTGATGCGCTTATGCGCATTAGTTTCATTGACATCAGTGTCTCTTAACACACCAAAAACATTTGAGCGACACCCACCTTTGCAGTATTGTACGTTTGCTTCGGACTCGGCAGTGACAGTGTTATTTACGGCAGAAATGATTGCAAAAATGCACATTCGTGGCATACTTAAAGTGAGTATTTTCGTATTTTTTCTTTCAGTCTCTTGAAAATTGGTCTGTGTAAAAATAATTTCAAAAAACGTGTTATCTAAAAAGAAACGTAAAATAAACGCATGTCCCTTAACGTCACATTAATACCACCTGAAAGTTTTTAGTTGATTGGGCTATTAAACCGCAATTAAGGGTCGTGGTACTGACCAGACCACTTTTCATGTTTCTATAAATATTTAATGAATATAAGTTTGTATGGTTCACTTCTGTTTAAAAAGAACATAATAAGAACAATATCTATATAAAAAGAACAACATTGTGCAGATGCTGCTTATCAAAAAATTTTACGTACTGCGGATAGTTTTACACATAAAAACTAAAACAATATAAGCTAGACTTTTATTTTTTTAAGTGTTTTAGCGTTCCGTCCAAAAATGGAAAAACGACCTCTTATCGTATCACTTCGTTGTCCGTCCATCCAATCGCTTTATAACTTTAACTTCTGAGCTTAAACTTACAGCTTTATAACTTCTGAACGGTGAGTCATAGAAAGCCGAAATTCGGTGTGCTTATAAACTCCGGGAATAGTGAGAGAATGCATACCAGAGGAATTTTTTTTATGCACATATAACGGTTTAATTACAGTTTGAAATTTCATACGAAGAAGGACTTAAAGCTTGTAGGTACTTGTTTCGAGAAGTGTAGCAGGAAATAACTAGAAAATAGAAACTTTAGTCAAGTAAATATTAAATTTTAATGAGAAAAATGGAATGACGTTCTTCAAAGTGTTTGAGGCCTTAACTTCTGAACCCCTTAGTGCTCAAAGCCATTGAACACACGTATAAAGCAATCAATACACCATTTGACCAAGTTATACTGCTGTTTATATACTTTATACTGCTGTTTTAACGCATTTTCGAAAAAAAACGCAAAAATGCAAAAAAACACCTTATCTCCGGTGTTGTTTGGATAAATTATATGAAAAAATTACATGTATCAGTAATTATCCAAAATTTTAAGGAAAATTAACGCGAATTTTAGAATTTGAAAACCGTCTGATATTTAACTCAAAAACAGAAAATCATTTTCAAAAACTATTTTCTAAAATCTTCTAGTATTTTAGCAATATAAGCGATTTTGTTCAGATTTGATTAAAGTACAAAAAGAAAGTATAAAAGAAAGCAAGCTATGTTACAAAAATTTTTAATTGCCATTTCTATCCTAAGTTTTTCGAAGCCTATGTAAAAAACGAAATAAGAAAGGAGCTTACCTTAACTTACTTTTACCGTTTACGCACCGGTGGCCTCAGAGCTTACGATCCATTGCTGGTGCAGATAATTGCGCTCTATAGGAAAAAAGTTCAACGGGAGCAAAAAAAAAAAACTAAATAGTTGGTTTATGAATTTGAAATTTAAAATATTGTAAAAAATGTCAAAAAAGGGTATGTCTCCCCTCTATCTCCTAAACGGTATAAAGTGTAACTTTGGGACCTGTCCCATTTCATAGAATCCGCCGAAGGGTCGACTGGAGTGCTCGCACCTGCAGCCAGTAAAGCTTCTTTGCGCCGTCAATCGGTCAGGGTCAGCTGCTTTCTTTTCCTCTTCTGCTGTCCTTTAGTCAAGCGCAACGCAGAGAATTGTATATGCAATGATTAAAAGACTGCTTTTTTACTCAAAAAATTATGTTTTAATATGCTGAGACAAATGGCGACGCGACTCGCGGAAAACAATTCAAAAGCGCGCAATGCCATCAATAAAGCGTAAAAATTACATTTGAGAGTGGGTATTATTAAGAGTGGGTAAGTATTAAGGCTAATACATAACACAGAGTCTGCCTCTTTTGGAGACCGTTCAACCATAAATTTATGCCAAGTACCGTCAGCCGTAGTGCATTGAGGAGCAGCCTTACTCACGCTCAATTTGCAACAGAGTCAAACAAGGCCCATAAATGAATGTTGGGGCCTGCAGACGACATGCCCGATCGTAGTCGTAAGAACTACGGGTGGATTTTGGCAATCGCCAATACCACCTCAAGCATAAAAATCTTAGGCTATCATCATTTCCAGTGGCTCCAGTCCAATTTGCTCCAGTCGATTTTTTTTTTTTTTTTATAATGTACTCGCGAACAAGGGATTGGCTACCCCTTTAATGTTTAGCATCTCACGAGCGGAAAGGATTAGAAGAAGGGGAAAGGGATGAGAGGTACCGGTGCACTCTTGTTTTGAACAGTTGTGGGTTGTATTGCGTAGGAAAGAGTTGTCGTGGTAGGACATTCCACATTCGCGTTGTACGGCTTATGAAAGAACCTCTAAACTTTACAGTACGCCCGAAAGTCGGCTCAAGGGTGAACTGATGAGCATTCGATCGTTGGCGAGTATTACGGTTGAATAGTTTGAGGGGTGGAATGCAAATGGCAATTTCGTTGGAACACTGTTTGTAAAAAAAACGGTAAAACAGTGACAAGCAAGAGACATTGCGTCGATGTTCGTGTGAGTCGATAGACTTTGCAATATTTCTGTCACCTATGAGTTTTATCGCGCGTTTCTGGATCCTATCGAGCAGGTGCAGTGTTGTTTTAGGAGCACCAGCCCAGACATGGGAGTTATATTCCATTTTAGGGCGGATATAGGCCTTATATAAAATAGCCAAATCAGAAGGGGTCAAATATTTCTTGCATCTTTTAAGGAAACCTAGGCATTTCGCAGCGTTCTTGGCGACGTCGAATATGTGGTCCAACTAAGGTTGTTATTAACACACATACCGAGAATGGAAAGCGTTTCGGTTTCGTCGATGCAAGTGCCATTCATGGACAATGGCTGGGTGTTTCGGTTTTGCTTCAATGACAGAAGACAGCATTGAGTTTTAGAAGCATAAAACTCTACTCTATTTTGAGATCCCCATGATACAATGCTGTTAAGGTCAGAGTTTAATGAGTTTGACATACGCTGCCATTCCAGTTCAACGTCCGAAGACCAGGGGCGAGGAGCTGAGAACGAATATGAAAAACTGAGGTTGCTGTCATCGGCAAAGGAATGAATTGGATTAGTAGTAGCAGACAAAAGATCATTTATGAAGATTAAAAAGAGAGTCGGAGACAAAACAGAGCCCTGGGGAACCCCAGCGTTTATTTTGTGAATTGCAGACTTGAACCCATCCAAAACAACTTGAATTGATCGGTCCGAAAGGTAATTACTAATCCATTGAATAAGAGATTCGTCGATTCCAAATGCACGCATTTTCGACAAAAGAGCTTGATGCCAAACTCTGTCAAATGCTTTTGAAAAATTAAGCGCAACAATCTTGCTTTCACCATGAATATGCAAGGAATGGTTCCACTTTTCAGTGAGATATGCCATAAAATCACCAGTGGACCTTTTGCTACGAAAACCGTATTGCCGGTCATTAAGGAGTTTTCGTGATTCAAGATATTTCATAAGCTGATAATTAATCAGCGTTTCCATGACCTTAGAAAGAAGGGAAGTTAGTGCAATTGGACGATAGTTAGAGGGAGAAGAAGAATCGCCTTTCTTAGGGACGGGCTGGACAAATGCTGTTTTCCACCTACTCGGAAAGAGACCTGAGGAGTAGAACCGATGGAAAAGCTTACACAATGGTTTTGCCAGCGTGGAAGAACACCTCTTCAGAACTATGGGGGATATTCCATCTGGACCAGCGGATTTGTGAATGTTGAGATCTCGAAGTACTCTCATGACTGTACGAGTGCGAAAATGAATTTGTCCCATTGTATATTCGACGCGCTCAAGTACAGGCGGGGACATCGCAGAATCTGGGAGCATGGAGCTAGCAGCGAAATGCGCTGCAAGTAGATTTGCTTTGGCCATAGAGGTGACAGCTGGAATGTCATTGTAAACGAGTGTTGGGATGGAAGATGAGACACAGTTTTTAACATTTTTTACGAAAGACCAAAAATTTTTACTACCCTTGGGACAATGTAGTATTTTCTGCCTCAGCTTTTGGTCGTATTGGAACTTAACACGGCGAATATGAGCATTACAATCATTTCTGGCTTGCTTAAACTTTTTTCGGTTTACCTGAGATGGGTTGGCCTTGTAGGACCGAAAACATAACTCCTTCAACCTAATCGCCTCTTTACAGCTCAAGTCATACCACGAGTTCACCTTAGGTTTGATACTCTTAATCCTGTGAGGGATGAAAGATGTCATACCAAGGAGAATGGTGTTGGTTATCATATCAGCAGCAGCATCTACGTTGTTATCGAGAAAGCACAAGGACCAGTTAAAACGACCGAAGAAGTTATTAAGGCCGTCCCAGTTTGCTTTCTCGTATCGCCAGACTGTTCGTTTAGGAGTTATTTCCTTATTGGGTTGGCCACCCAATAAGAATTTGGCTGATATGACGCAGTAGTCTGACGAACCTAGAGGAGATAGTACATTTACGGTGTACTTATCGGGATGGGAAGTTAGAAACAAGTCCAGAGTGTTGGCGGAATGATTGTTAATGTCAGGTACCCGTGTAGGCTCGTTTACAAGTTGCGTCAGATTATTTAACGCAGCAAAGATCTCAACATACCTTCCTTCGGGTGTTGACTGACCAGAATGTCGAAGCCACTTAGAATTGTGAATGTTGAAATCGCCCGTAATCACGATTTCATTATTAGGATGCAGGGAAACAATTCTTGTGATGGAATCTGACAGTGTATCAATCTCATTACAAGTTAATGCACTGCCAAAGTTTGGGCTTCTGTACACGAAACAGTAATGAATGGTTTGTCTACGGACGGTGAAATCTATCCACATGAAATTAAATTCCGGGTTGGAACAGGTGTTGAGTTGTGGAGGAATGTGGTACACAATATCATCACGTATATACACGGCGAGGCCTCGGCGAGGACTGGCTCTAAGAATAATGGCTCTAAGCGATACCCAGGCAGTTTGAAACCCGGGTCGATTTCGCCGGTTTCAAGATTTTCGCCTAAAACCTGAGTTTCGCAAAGAGCCAAAACAGCTGGGCTGTATATACAGATATGGACGTATGCAGCTGTGAAGTTTTTCCGCAGCCCACAAATGTTGCATATGTCAACACGAAAGTCCTTCATAACGCAAAAAGTACAAACAAACAAATATTCAAAACAATTACTAAACGACACAACACTAAGCAGAATTGTTGCGTGTAAATTTTCGCAAAGAAACACCACAACAATGCTTTGCAAGTACTATGCCTTACAAAAACATTGCACGGTGAATCAAGCGGAAAAAAACCAACAACAATCCGCTATACGCTCAGTGCCACCGCTGGTACAGGCACTCCATCCGTGTGCAGCGAAAGCACACCGTAAGAGATTCAGTGCCAGCAGCGGCAGGCCAAAGGAAAAAGAAAAGAAATTGAAATGGAGTGGTGGGTGAGTTGAAAAGCGGATAAGGAGGGAGCGGGGTATGCACGCGAGATGCACTCGATGGGTGACGGGCGAGTGTATTAATTTTTGCCGGTTTAATTCACTACACTATTAATTTTTTTTTTTTGTCACTTCACTGAATTAATTTAAGCATTGGATTAACTTTTAATTCAACGAGTGAACGGAAGAGTTTTAGAAATGTTCATTTTTTCCTTATACACAGTTTTTAGGAAGCACTTTCGATTCTTGTATGTAAAGAAATTAACACACCAGCATACATTGTTGAGAAGTTGGCCCTGGTTCACCTCGAGCTGTTGCGCCACTCTATTTATTTATTTTTTTACTTTCGATTTTAGGATTTACTAGAAAAGATTTTTGTCGGAAGTCGATAGCGCGAGCGCGAGCGTGTGCGGCCGTGATGGGTGCAGAGCGATCACTCCCGAGCGATTGAAATGATCGTTAATTTCTTCTGCGAGTACGACACCTTTTTCATCAGGTGGCAACTGCCAGAAGTGAAATAAGCCCAACTGTTAAAAACTGCCCTAAATTCACTTTTCAAGAGCGAAAAAAGGCATTTATTTTTAAATGTCGGTCTTATTTCTCGGCACTGAAAAAATCTTGTTAGCTGGGTGTTTTAATAAATAGGTGCGGCAGATATTAGGGAGGCGCTTTTTTTCAGAACCTTGCCCTACTATGATTATATGTCCTTAATACAATAGCTTGGTTATAAAAATAACTTATAAAAAATCACTTCTTTTCTTCATTCTGCTTCTAACAAATTGCGTGCCCAGGGTGAGGTGCCATATCTAAAGGACCATTGGTGTCAATTCGATGCTTCAATGGTGTTTTTTCTGTGGGTCTCCATTGTGCTGCAAGTATTTGAAGTTCTGGAATTCGTCCCAAAGTAAGTAAATCCAAATTAATTAGTTATTTGTATTAAAAACCTTATATGTATTAATTCGATGTATGAACATATGAATGCTGTTGCCCAGTGGGGTACCACAAAGATACTTTCTTAGAGTGGTAGCCTTGAGTGGTGCATATTTTAATAAATGTTTACTATACAAAGATTTAAAAATTATGTGGCGAGAAATATTGGGCCAATTTCAATGTGATGTGCAAAATACATCTGGTTTACGTTAAAGTATTTATTTTACGAACGTATTGCATGAAAAGCCTTACAACAATAAATAACTCTTAATTTAACCTGAGAACTGAGATTTTATTATACCTAATAATATTTATTCTTGTATACTACCTACTTCATAGTATTTGTTTTCTATTATGTATAATAACATCATATTATTAAAAATATTTTATAACATTATTTAATTTATAACATTTATTATTTTCAACATTTAACATATTATTAACATTATTTTATAACATTTATTTAAGCTTACATAAAATACTATATTTTATTTTTATCTTGAGTAAAATAACTACAATCAAAGCACCATAGGCACCAAGAGTGCAAATGGTAGATATCTTAAACTAAACACTTTTTCACGAAAATACTGGTCCATTGTTCCTAGGTAGGTATTTAATAACTTTAAATTAAAAACCATTTTTTTATTTTCTTATTAAATAGTGTTCCAGCTGTTTAAAAAAGTTAGCAAAACTCGACCTTTAATTTTGGTGCATCGTGGAAATTATGGATTTGTAGAATACGCTGGTCTAGTGGTTATATGTTCTTATACTTCTATTAGACGCGATTTTAACCCTCCCACTCTACTGCTAATGGTCCGCTACCGCTTGTTAGGTACGCCGATTTGACCTCAGAATATACCGGCAAGCCACCCGGTTCTTAATCTCTTCGTCACTGAGGCCAAACAAATGTAGATTAAAACCTTTGGAAATAAGACACTAATTAGCTTCACGGTCGCTTCTCGACTAAATCTACTGTACTTAATTCCATTTCTTAACTAATTTCAACTATGCAGATTGCACGTGATTTCTACTTTACTCCTTTCTTCATCTCTTGACTTTCACATCTCTCTTTATTTATTTTCATTAAACTACTCCAAGTTCAACTAATCAGTCCATCCTTTTTAGTAATACTTCTCTTCTAAATCTCTTAAATCTTTACTTCTCGTCTGTACTTGGCCCTATCCTACACGATCATCCTGAGTATCGTCTGTCCCAGACGACTTATTATCGCTGTTTTCTAATTCGTAGCTCCACCAGTGCTTCATGTAGTCAGCTGCTGTTGATGTAAGATTTGGACCCTCATGTTCCCCGACCTTCTTTACCTCATACTAATCATTCTGTTTTATTTCTGTTGTTTCATACGGGCCCAAATATTTTTGGTTTTCTTTTTGAATTTCTAAAATTTGTTCCCTTGCTTGCTGCCGAATGTCTGCTTATCCTCAAACCACTCCAACATCTCCTCCTCAAACTAAGCTTTCAGCTCCATATCGTCTGGAGTCAACATTGGAATGCCAATAGGTAATTCGAATGGTGTTCTGATGGTACTTCAAGACACAGTAGGCTGACATAAATGTACCACTTCATAGGGTCGTCCAACGAAAGCTTGGCAAGAACTTCGATAATTATTTTATTCAAACGCTCCGCTTGACCATTACCCCTAGGCACTCCAGTAGGTATCATGTGATGAAAGATCCTCTTGCTAACAGAGTAATCCCTAAAATCGTTGGATAGAAACTATGAACCCTTGTTTGAGATGATGATTGCGTACCAATTCTTCTGCAGTGCATCCTTTCATTGGTTAGATCCATGTGAACTTTGAAAAACATCCACTATGGCGAGAACGTACTTATATGATTTTGCGGTTGACGGGAGTGGCCCGAGATGATCCAAATGATAGGTGTGCAGTGGTAAGACTCATCATCATCATCATTTTCGGTGACCTCTTATCCCTTGAATGTTTGCGGTGCAGGGGGGGATAAATGGCCCTTCCATCGTTCCCGATACCCCGCCACCAACTCAAGAGACACAGGCGCGATCCCAAGACGGGTCTCGCAGATGTTCTTCACCTGATCCCACCACCTGTTTCTTGGCCTGACAGGCGGGCAACGCGCTCGCATCTCGGCATAACTTGTCTAGAAAGTCTGTCGGGGAGCATGCCAACAACGTGTCCAAGCCATCGAAAAATTAATCGTTCCACTCGGAGAAGTAGCTGTTCAACGTTAAGATTACCACGAATACTGACGTTTCTCACTCTATCCCTAAGAGCAACACAAGCAACGCACCTCAGAAATCTGATTTCTGCAGACTATAATTATTTCGGTCATTACCCAAATTTTATGACCATAGATGAGGGTTGGTACGAAGACTGAATCAAAAAGTGATATCTTTGCTTTCACTCCAAGCTCAGCTTTCCTGATGACTAGCCGGCACAGTTCCTTTCCTTATGCTCTAGCTCGGCGAATCATACAGGGTAACTCAGTATTACTCCTTCCACCTTTCGTGAAAAAACCGTGATACTTAAACTGCTCCACCTGTTTCAATCGAACTCCATTTATGTGCAGGATACACTGCACAGGAGTTCGGGAAACAACCTTCACTTCGGATTCACTCACATTTACCTTCATCCCAGCCATTGGCGGCCGCAGGATTTTTCCCAGGACAGGGGGGCAAACCATGGACTCAGACAAAAAAATATCATTTAAACAGTCGTGTTTCTTGAAACTTCCTAGTAAAATAATATATGTTTGGTGTTTGATGACTAATCGCACCGAGCCAGGGGGGCAGGTGCCCCGTCTTGCCACCCCCTCCAGGCGCCTATGATCTCAGCCTAACCTCAGATGGCCGAAAACCCATCCAGTGCTCGCTGAAGTTCCTCCTCGGTCGATGCCAGGATAACTAAATCATCTGTGAAAGGCAGATGGCTTGACGCCAGCCATTTTGATAGAACTCACCAAGACTGCAGTTCACCATCCAGTCCATATATGTTATGAAATGTAGAGGCGATAGAAGACAGCCCTGGCGAAGTCCACTGCACACATCAAAAGGTTGAGATTTGACACCATTTATCCAAACACAGCCTCTGTAGTTCCCCTACAAAGACTGGATGGCTCTCAGAAGTCCACTCAGCGCATACTCCTGCAAACCTATCAATAGTGTACCCCGAGGGACTCGGTCATAAGCCTTTTCCAGATCTACTAAACACGCATGGACTGGTTTGGCATATTCCAAGCATTGCTCTTACCGCAACAAGGGCTCGATTAGAGCTCTGGAACGCGCTTCCAACACCTTATACTTTTCCGGGAAGACTTATGAGAGATATACCCCTTTAGTTAGACAAATAACTCTTGCCTTTTTTTTGGAAATGTGCACCATAACACCTGTTTGCCAATCGCTAGGTGCTTTCCCGCTTTCGCAGGCCACCTTAAAAACACGTGTTAGCATCTTCTGGCCGGATTTCATCAACTCCAGGAAACTTACCCACTTTTAGCGATTTAATCGCGGCAGTGATTTCGTCTGCTGTGGAACTACTCTTCGCCCTTATCTCATCAGCAGTGGGAACGCCGTCTTCAGTGCCCTGTTGGAGTTGAGCTACTCTAAAAAGTATTCTCTCCATCTGCGTAAGTCGTCGTTCTCATTTGAAAGAAGCGTACCGTGTTTGGATTTAACTCCTTGAACGATATTCAACTTCCTTCCTCTGAACTGGCGAATAGTCTGCCAAAATATCTTGTATGCAGATCTGTAATCGTGCTCGAACCTCTCGCCGAACTTTTTCTATGCCTGTTCTTTGGCTGTTCTGATCGCCATATTGGAAGTTCTTCGCGCCGTGGTAAGTCTGGTTTTTGAATTGGATTGAGTGTAAGCCCTCCATTATCCCTTGCTTCTTTGAAACTAATATACATGCCATACAACTTTTTATCACGGCTGCCACATGCTTCGCCAAGCTCGGAATAAAATACGACTGGCGGATAATAGCTTCAACCTTCTGCGTACTGAATTGTCCTCGTTCATGAACACTGCTGATGAGCTCCTGCCTCTTACTCTTTTATGCTACTAACAAGAGCAATCCGCATACTTGTATAAAATACTAAAACGATTCTCATAATCCTAACACTGCTGCGTTTCCAGCAACTTAAGAATCAACTTACAGTTTTCGTCTGATCCTTGTGCCTTTCGTACCATTTGCTGTATTCCGTCTTCCATCCTCAGAACTTGAGGAAATCTGCTTAGTGAATCTAAACGATGGTGAATAGAACATTCAGATTCCTTTATTTGCATTGCCCAATTAGCCACTGCGTTGGAACTTATCTACATAAATGCTTAGCTGTTGTCGTTGCATTTTGAAATCGTGATTATGGGCGGTTTCAATTTTCTCAATTCTAAGTGGCTTCGATATTTTGGACACACAACACCCTTAGGAAGGTATGTTGAGATCTTTGCCGTTTTGAACAACCTCAAGCAACTTGTAAACGAGCCTGACATTTACCAGACATTTACAATCACACCGCCAACACACTGGACTTGTTTCTAACATCTCATCCTGACAAGTACACTGTGGACGTACTCTAGATTCGTCAGACCACTGTGTCATATCAGCAAAATTCTTGGTGAGTAGCCAACCAGATAAGGTAATTTCTCCTAAAAAAACAGTCTGACGATACACTGAACCTGCTAGACAGAATTCAAAAACGCGCGAGAAATCTCATTGGAGACAGAAACATTGCGAAATCCAATACTCACTTGAACATCGACGTAACGTCTCATGCTTATCTCTGTTTTATCGCTTTTTTTACAAACATTTCTATCGAAATAGCCAATTGCATTCTGCCCCTCAAGATATTTAACCGTAATACTCGCCAAAGATCGAATGCACATCAGTTCACCCTCGAGCCCACTTTCAGACGTACAGTAAAGAATAGAGGTTTTTTCTTAAGCCGCACAACGCCAATGTGGAATGTTCTACCACGATCGGTCTTTCCTACGCAATACAACCCACAACAAGAGTGCACCGGTTCCTCTCCTCTTTTCCCCCTTCCACTAATCCATTCCGCTCGTGAAATGTCAATCATCAAAAGGGTAGCCAATCTCTTGATCACGAGTTCATTATAAAAAACAAAAATTGTTTGATCCATGAATGCTTAGGCCTTCCTCTCTTTCGCGATTGCGCTGGAATGTTGATTCTGATTGACGTTGCCTCTTTGACAGGGTTCATTCCAACTATGAGCCGGTTGTGCTCCATTTCCCTGGAGATAGGTTTTGCGTGGAGGCTTCCTCGGATCTTCGTATTTCTTTATCTATCTCGCTTTGTTAATGCAGGATTAAGAAATTTTTCTCCCATATTTCTTATACGCTGTCTTATATTGTGAACCATATGTTAGCGCCGGTCGCACAACTGCGGTGTAGAGCCACCTTTCAGCTGGGGAGATCTCTCGCCACTTCATCCACCCTACGCTTACGCTATGATTGACGTCGTCATCGGAGTTTCCTTTGCTATTAATCATAGATAACAGGTACTTAAACTTTTCACACTTGGGAAGCGCAATTCCATTCAATTTTATGCCTGGAATTGGCTCAGGTGAGTCAGAGAATGGACAGCACAGGTACTCTGCCTTCTTTTGGCTAATACGATACCCATTCCCCTCCAAAATATCCACCCATATATCAAGTGCTCGCTGCAGGGGATGTATGATTTTCACTAATGATAGCCCCATCGACAGCGAAGAATAATTGATGGACTTGTGGGTCCAGCAGTTTTTCTTCAAGCAGATAATCAAGGATTCATTGTGAAAAGCAAAGGACTTGGGACGCTTCCCTGGTGTATACCGACTTTAATTGGGAACTCATCAGTGAGTCCGGAAGGACATCTTCTTTTCTTCTCTTCATCTACTCTTTTCTTTGCTCTACCACACATGTCCGTGATCAAACACACGTAGGCTTATGAAACTATGCTCGATTTCTTACCGCCATCCATATCAGATCTCGTGGTAGTCTATCGAAAAAATTTTCAAAATCAACTAGCAACATATGCAGACCTTTAGGGGCTTCACGATGTTTTTCCATTATGATCCTTATACTTTCGATTGTATCAGTGGTTGTTTTACCCGCGACAAACTGGCACTGATCCTCAGATAGCCGTCTTATTTTTCGCAGTCGACTATCTAGTACCCGCCCGACGATCTTTACTGTCAGAGACATCTGTAAAGATCATTGGCTCTTAACTTTCATTTCCTCTAATAAGTTTGGAAAAGAAGGTCAAGAGCCAACTGGACCCGCTGTCTTCATTTTTTTTTCAGAACTCTGTGGATATCTGATCCGGCTCAACCGCTTTTTTGATTTTTGAGGTAGTTAACCACCTTACCTACCTCTTTAACTGTAATGTTTGGTACTTCTTCTCGGTAAAGAGTAGTTTCTCCTGGAAAGTGGTGCCTGCGAAACTTTTCATTCAAAAGTCCCTCACAATACTGCCGCCACCTGTGAAGAATTTTGTCGTCATCCACAAGAATCTGTGCCTGAGCATTGTTGATGAGTTTTGGCAAACGAATCTACGGAGCTATTCTCCTCCTATGAGCGGCAATTTTGAAGATTTAAGCTCCCTTATTCAAGATGGTTTATCTAAGATCCTGTGTGACCTGGTGTTTGTCAGCAGCCGGGGAAGATACTTCCTCCAACTCCCGATACAGGCCCCACAGAAACCATTCTCGTTGCTTAAGCCTGGGCAAACTTCTTCTTAGCGAGACTGCTGTGGTGTGCATATTCCAATTCCAGGCAAAGAATTTCATCTTTCATTTCTGTTGTTCGAGGAGCACTTTTCTATGCCTCGTGTTTAAAAATACTTCCCCTTTTTCCTTACCCAAATTGTACCAGTTGATTCCCAGATACTTTTGCTTGCTTAATTTTCTTTTTTAACGGTTCCATAAAAATGACGGTCAGCAGCAGGCGGTGTTGAGTTGTAATCGCCTCACCTAAAATCACTAAACAATCTTTGACCCGCGGTTTTAGGGAACTTTTAACCAAAGGATAGTGAATCTGGGTCTTATTCCCACCACTGCTGTAAGTGATCAGGTGCATGCTTTCCTGGACGAACATGGTGTTAAGCACGATAAGACCATATGATGTACAAACGCTAGGATATCTTCACCAGAAGAGTTCCTAGTTCCATACCCTAGCCCACCATGGCAGTCTTCATAGTCCTCGTTGGATTTCCCGACGTTCCCGACAAGAAAACTGATGACAAGTCAAACTTTCGCACACGTTTTCCATCTCTCATTGGCGTCAGTTAAAGCACCATAGGCACCAATCTATATTGTTCATTATTAATTTCTCTTGGTGCACCAAACAGTCGAAATTTATAATGAACAATATAGATTCCTTGATTATTATTCAAATTTCGCTAAGAATAGAAGTTGAAGTTAGTGTTTGGACAGGACCTGATCCATTTGATTTGACAAAACCGTCATCTGGTGTCAAGGACCTGATGAAGTAGTGTTCTCTAATCTGTTCCATAAATAGTAAACCTACAGTGTGTGATTCTTTAGTGTTTTTTTTTAGTATTATTTAAATGATGAATTAATGATTTCAATTTGACAGCATCACTTTTTTTACTTCTTGAATAGGTTTTCATACCTATCGATAATGCGCGCTCCACGTCCGCTTATAATGATACGCTTTCTCCGTGTTTTCCTTAAGTTCTCAATGCCAAAGAGTCGCATAAACCAAATCTTTAAGTATGTAATAAATATATGATTACGAACTATTACAAAACTACTAATCGATTACTTCTTTTTCAGGCGATCAAGTCAACAAATTTACAACGTTACACTATTTTTTTTATTTTTTATGTCCCTCTATGGACTCTTGGGAGTACAATTTTTTGGCGAACTCAAGAACCACTGCGTTTTGAATACAACTGAAAAGGACGAACACCCGTAATGCGGTTACTAGTTCTTTTTCTGAAAATGAACATTTTTCATTATAATATTTCGATTTCAGATATTTAACAATTAATTCCTTGGCTATTCCGGACACTTTCTGCTCGATGGATCCTGATTCAGGTTACCAGTGCCCCCCCGGAATGAAATGTATGAAAATGGATTTTTTGAGCAGCTACGTGATAGGGTTCAATGGATTCGAAGACATTGCTACAAGCATTTTCACAGTCTACCAAGCGGCTTCACAAGAGGGATGGGTTTTTATAATGTACCGTGCCATAGATTCGCTGCCTGCATGGAGAGCGGCATTTTACTTCAGGTGAGTACATCGCACTGTGATTTTTTGTGAAATTTAAGCCAACAAGACCGCCTATTTTGAAAATATAGCATAAGAAATATTTCTGCCTGGGAATCGTCGAATAAAACTCAATTTCACTCTTTTTAATTTCACTTCAATTCTCAATTCGCTTACTCAACACAAACTGACTTGCGTACAGGCCACCTATCGGCCTTTTATAGGTTGCTTGTGCTCCTAGAACGCCCTAGATAGAAGGTTCGCGTGAATAATTGGAGGGGCAATCAGAAAAAGCAAATAACGAAAGATGCTTGGCAAGTTATACCGTTGTGCCTTAAAGTATCCTAATAAATAGTTCCTACCACGAATCTAATTCTAGTTGGATTCCTTAAAGCCTTTTTCATGATAAAAATTCGACTATTGCAAGGATGTGGCGATTACCACTATGGTTTTCTGGAAACAGGCCTTCAATGTTGACGGCGATTATCTCAAAGTGGAACCCACGTTGCTCTGAATCATTTTACCTTTTGTTTTGACTTTGGGTCCCTTGCATACGTTGTGCATATGGTACACTTCCGACACCAGCTCTCAGCATCGTGTCTTGCACTTAGTCAATAAAAGCGTTCCCGTACCTTTTCTAGGGGTTTGTTGGTTACCAAGTGCCCACCAGATATTCGTGCATTTCACATCGTGCAAGCAAAAACAGGAGGCTGCATTTATTTACGCCGTGGACCGTCGGGCAAACATTCTCGCACTTTCTGTTTCTTAACCAATTCCAGTTCCTTAGCCAGTTGTTCTAATCCGATTTGACTGCAGTGAATTTTTTCTCCACTCTTTAAAATTTTTGGTCTGTTGTTTGGAATTTTTCCTCAAAAAGGCACATTCTTTAAATCGAGTTTACTTTCCAGTGCATTCTTTTGTTCGTCAAACTTGCTTCCGAGAGAATTCTTTTGTTCGACCACCTTGCTTTTGAGAGTATTCTTCTGTTCATTCTGGCCGCTCTCCACTCCAGCTTCTCGAATTTCTCGTCCAGATTTCCGAACTTGTCGAACTTTTGAGCCCCGAAGCATAAATTACTGAATAACTAGATATTCAACTTCGGACATGTAAAAGCTTTGCCCACAAGCTGAAATTTATGAATTTACCCATTCTCCGACATTTGTTTACAAATGTGAGTAAATTCATGAATTCGTCATTTCCATGCAATTTCGTTTTGCAGCTTTTACATCAGCTGATTGCGTAAGGTAAATTGTTGTTTTATCTTCTTACACGTATTCACCGACACGGAAATTTAAAACTTTAAAAAAGCTTTAAAGGCTTTTTAAAAAACGCAAACAAATGGGTGTTGGAGGTAAGAGGGACGCAAGTTGAATATCTAGTTATTCAGTAATTTATGCCCGAAGTCTGGTTGTATCTTTTACCTAACTCTACTTTCAACTCGGCTGTTGTCAGTTGTTCGATTTTGCGAATCATTTTAAATTTATGAAGAAGGTTTTCAAGACACAATCAATTTTTTTTCTATTACTGTTCTAGAAAATTCACTCGCGAATAAGTTAGTGACACTGTTTTTTATAACTTCGTTAGTTACAATTTTATCGCACAATTAGTTTAATCATATTAGAAGAATTCCAAAATTAAATTTGTATGAGTCACCAAAACTGTTTACACACACTATTTCTGGAAAATTCCACCCCAAAAATAAAACGCTTAAGTCGCTAAACGCTTAAACGCTTAAAACGCTATTTACGCGCAATATCTCCGCACTCCAATGTCTGACACCAATGTAATGTTTTTGCCTGGGGTTCGTCGAATCAAATTCAATTTCACTCTTATAATTTAACAATGAAACACTTTATTTATCCAACAATACTTATTACAATTCAAATCACACTTAATTCAACATCGCTTCCTAGACTTCACAATTTTATTTGAATTCAATCACTTTTTACTTTACTATCGATTTTCACAAGTCAACGTTCAAAATATAACTGTCTCGAACGAGCCTCTTACCCGTGTAGTTATACAAATCAAGCATCTTCTAGTACGTTCCATACTTCAACTTTGGTAATTTTCCATTGGTACTCTTCCGCTGAATTCAATGGAGGGGAATTTTTCGATATCGAAATTCGAACTTGGAATATAAGTTGCTGTGAGCTGACTAAAATGACATTTGGGTGTGTTCGTAAAATTAATCGAGAGAGTGTGTTCGTAAAGTGAATCGATGGGTGCATTCAGCGATTCCTGCTTGTCGTTTTATTTCTTGTCGCCACATTACAATACTAATAAACTCCGCCTATGGTGAAACCCAATACATGTGCGATTTATGATTCACTCTTTCTGCAAACTTCTTGTGCGCCTTGGGATCGTTGGACTTTCCCTTCTAGTTTGTTTGAAGACAGTTCTTCCATTTTTGGCAACACACATAGCCCTCACGATAATCCTGAGACATTTAAAATAAATAAATCAATGCCCCTCTATATACTTGCCATGGTCCTTGTGGTAACCACTTTAATGCTAAATGCGTTGGCTCAACTGCCGCGTTTCTTGAAAAAGTCAACTCATCTGAGCTAGCTTTCTGGTATTGTCAGCCTTGTCGTAAGATTTCCCTGTCCAAACTGTCTTTTAAATTGTCATCCCTTAAGCATGACATCAAAAAACTGTCGAAGAATTTCAATGACTTGCTTGATAGTTTTAATTCAGCTGTGACTAACGTCTCATCGTTTTCCAGTGTCAGTTATTCTACTGATGCAGCCACTGAAACAGATCCTGACCCCCCATCTTCATCTTTTAACACTTAGAAAATCGACGTCTCTACCTCGACAGAAGCTCTTCCTCTTTCTCCTTGCTTATCTCTGTCATTAACTAATGACGATATGACGATAATGACGATAATGACGCTCCTACATCGTCGGCAGCCCCTTTGACTGTACTAAGTCCCCTTTCGGAAAACGCGAATCGCCAGACTAAAACTATATCTAACATTGAGCCTAAACGTCCTAACTTGAGGACCCGTAATAAGAAATCAATCATTGAGGTCTCTTCAAACTCATCGCCTCCGTTAATTAGAAGTACTTCTCAAGATATTACAGCCTCTGTTTCCAACTTACCCTCCAATTCTTTACAATCTGTGCCTAAGCCAAAAATAATCTTTGTTTCTAGGCTTAAACCGGAAACTACTGCTGATGAAGTTGTTCATCATCTGATTTCACAAAAAATCATCTCTACTGATTCTATTGTCAAATGCACGAAACTCAGTAAGCAAAACAGCTTTGTGTCGTCGTTTAAATTAGTATCCCCACCCGCTCTTTTCGACTCTATTTGTAACAGCACAATCTGGCCAACTAACACTCTGATCAAGGAATTTACACATCGATCTACAAAGGCTAAGCCACAAAGTAAACAAAACATCTTTTCAAAAAACTAAGCAGCAGGCTAAGCTGCTTCTATCAGAATGTTCGATCGATCCGGAGCAAACACAAATCGGAAGATGTATTTAAAAATTCAATGGTTTTTCCTCATGACGTCATTGTTTTGACTGAAACTTGGCTCAATGCTAGTATTACTGACGCGGAGCTCTTTAATAATGAGTTTCTAGTACATAGAAAAGATCGTCATAAGGACGATTTGAAAGCATTGGGTGGAGGAGTTCTCACCGCTGTTCGGAAACACATTACTTCGTCGAAACTTCCCTTCCCCTCTTCTGTAAATATGGAAATTGTATGTGTAAAACTTGATTTCAAGCCTTATTTTGTATATGTTGTAAACAAATATATCCCTCCCGATAGCTCTGCTGAAATATACTCGGAGCTAGCAAAAGCCCTTGATTATATTTTCAGCCTTTCATGTTGCAATAGTACTGTTCTCCTAATTGGTGACTTTAACCTTAGTCCTCTAAAATGGGTACCTTCAGACGATAGTACGTATTTTATTCCATGTGTTTCCTCTGCTCAAACGGCACTTAATAAACCAGACAATATTCTTTCCTCTGACTTACAGCAAATAAGCTGTATCAAAAATATTAATAATCGAATTCTCGATTTAATCTTTTCATCAGACGCTGTTAGTATTGTTGCCTGTAAGTCCACATGCAACATTACTAAAATAGATACTCACCATCCACCACTGGATGTATTTCTTGACTTGAACGGTCTCATTCATGAGAATAATAATTCATAATCGTTCATACATTTTTGATTTCAAAAAGGCTAACTTTCACGCTCTCTCAGAAGAGTTAACCAGGTTAGGTATTTCTAACGTTGCGAACTCTTCTGATCTAGACTACTTACTTTCTTAAGGTGGCGCTACAGTCCGGGGTGGACCTGGGCCTCAGCCAACAAGCTTCGCCAGCCAGCTCTGTCTCTAGCTAGCCGTCTCCAGTTTCGCACGCGAAGTCGGCTGAGGTCCCCTTCCACTTGCGTGCGCCACCTGAGTCTCGGTGCTCCTCTAACGCGTCGTCCCTGCGGTGTGGATTCGAAGATTTTCCGGTTTAGTGTTCTCTGAAGTAGACTACTGCGTGGATAAGGTGTTCTCTGATGTAGACTACTGCGTGGATAATTTTTATTCTATTTTGAATACCTCCATAGGTAATATTATTCCTAGAAAATTAAAGAAAAACGAAATTTGTGACCGTCCCTGGTCCCGACCCTACTAGTGAACTTAGATCCTTGCGTAACAAACGAAACAAGGCTTGGAAATTATATATAAAAAGTTTAAATCATACAGACCTCGAAAGATTTATAGTAATTTTTGAGGAATTCAAAGCCCTTTCAGACTATCTATATAACAATTATATCTCTCAAATGGGATCATCATTTAAATCTAATCCATATAAATTTTGGAAATTCGTCAATTAGAAGAGAAAGACGGATGGATATCCAGCGAATTTAACGTATAACAGTAACTCATCTAATGACCCTGCCGTGATTTGATTTGGAAGCTATCGTATATAACCCCTGTTTTAAAAAAGGGAGATGAGTGTGATGTGTCAAATTACAGACCAATTGCAAAGCTATCATCCATACCTAAACTTTTCGAGCAAGTTGTTTGTGATAGTCTTGTCTTTTTCTGTCGCAATATCATTTGTAGAGAACAACATGGCTTTGTGAGAAACAGATCCACTGTCACTAACCTCGTGTCCTTTCACAGCAAGTGTAACAACGCTCTGGAGAGTCAATTTGAAGTTGACTGTATTTACACAGACTTTTCAAAAGCTTTTGATCTAATTTCACATGAAATTATTGTTTTTAAACTTACATCGCTAGGTTTCCCACCTAATTTCATATCTTGGATTATATTTTATCTTCACTTGAGAACTTATCAAGTAAATTTCAGAGGGACTAAATCAAATATCTTTTCCGCGGTATCAGGTGTTCCCCAAGGGAGCCATCTTGGTCCTCTTCTCTTTATACTCTCAATTAATGATTTCCCGTCAAGTGTGAAACATAGTGATATTCTTGCATATGCCGATGATATGAAAATATCAAAAACAATAAAGTCAGTGTCGGACCATAGTTTTTTGCAGTCAGACATCGACAGTTTCACCTCTGGTGTTATAAAAATGGACTCACACTTAACCCAAATAAGTGTCAGGTTATGACGTTCTCAAAAAAACGTACGCCGACGGAGTTCTCATATACAATAAACAACCACATCCTTGGTTGTGTTGGTGTTTTCTTTAGCTCCGATCTTACTTTTTCCGAACACATTAATCATGTCGTTAATAAGTCTAACTGTATGCTGGGGTTTATTAAAAGATGGGCTAAGGAATTTAATAATCCTTATGCAACTCTTTCGCTGTACAATAGTTTCGTTAGGCCACACCTCGAATATGCTTCACAGGTTTGGACACCATCCCAAATTTATTATGCTGACAGGATTGAGGCTATTCAGAGGAGATTTATCCGCTTTGCTCTAAGAGGCCTTCCTTGGGAAGATCCATTTCACCTTCCTCCTTATTCCCAGAGGCTAAAATTACTTAATCTGCAGAGCCTGTCTCAAAGACGTATTAACACCGATCTCGTTTTTATTCAGCAAACATTGTTAGGTCACATTGACGCACCTGACCTCTTGTCCTCTTTCAAATTTAAATTTCGTGGTGGCTCTTATAACCTACGTAATATCAATCTGTTAAACGTTCCGAATCATAGATCGAATGACGGCATGCATGAGCCTATTACACGCATGAGTACCCTGTACAATTTATATAGTGTTCTAGATTTCAATATTGACAAAGCGACACTGAAAAAGCTGCTTAAGCAATTGTAATTTCCTTTCTTTATGTGTATCTATTTTATTAATTTTTTCCTATTTTCTTAATTGTTGTGTATGTGTTAAGAGATCGTTACATTAACCACTTACACCTGCACTAGTTGATGAGCCTGTGTAAGCAATATTTTGCTTGCAATTTTCTGCTTGTAGTTGCTGCTTGCTTTAAGCACCCTACATCACAGATCTGATAGTGCAATAATAGATCCTCTGAGACATTTGCTTCTGTCCTCAACAATACGACCTAACAAAAAATGTCCGCGAATAACTCGGTTGAAGACGTGTCCCCTTAACATATTGCCATCTGATTTAGCGGCAATAATTTGGCATAGACATTTTTTCAATCCGAAATGCCCATCCTGTGACAAATGCAAGTAGAATAGGTGACCTTATAGGTCGAAGATGCGAAACAAAGTTTGACCCCGCTCTTTTGACTATTTCTGTAAGTATTCTGCAGCGTGTATAGTGCTGTATTTGTTTTGTGGTGAGTAAATGAATAGAAGAAAGGTTACTGAAGTTCTTATTTTATTTAACACTTAACTCGTCTTTAAAGAGTAAATTGGGTGCAACGTTTTCATTCTGGGAATTTTGGCTGCTCGTAAGTGGCTCCCATTTCCACGGGGTTCGCTGTGCGCCTTAGTCTTGCCCAATAAGATTGGAGCAGCATAATCATCCCAAATAGCATTATTTTGCTGGTGCTTGGCTGGGTGTGGGACATGACTAACATGACACTGATTCTGAAGGTACTTCAGATTTGAAAGACGATGCGATGTAATAAAAGTGTAAAAGAATATCATTATCAATCTTTTCGTTTCGCCCCCTCTGTATCTCTGTAAGTATTGATTTCAGCGAAAAAGTATTGTAATATTTTCGGCCTGGGGTTCGTCGAATAAAACTCAACTTCACTTTTATGATTTCACAATGAAACACTTTATTTATCAAACAAAACTTATTTAAATTCAAATCACACTGTTATTCAACTTTACTACTTAGAATTCAACACTTTAATTCAATTCAATCACTTTTCACTTTATAACCGATTTTTACAAGTCAACGTTTAAAATATGACTGTCCCGTACGAGCCTGTCACCCGTGTATTTATACAAAATTAAGCACCTTCTAGTACGTTCCATACCCCCTTTGGTAATTTTCCATTGGTACTCCTCCGCTGAATTCCAAGGAAGGGAAATCGAAATTCGAACTTCGAATATGACAGCTGCTGTCAGATGACTGGAATGACAGTTGGGTATGTTCATTTAGTGAATCGAGCGGGTGCGTTTGTAGAGTGAATCGATGGGTGCATTCAGGGACTCCTGCGAGTTGTTTTATTTCTTGTCGCCACATAACATTGCCCCCCTCTTAGTTTTGTTCGTCCCGAACAAGTACGTCATCATTGCTTCCGTGGTAGCGATGTAGGCGATCAACATGGACAACTTTCATCTTCGCTCTTGGTCCTCTTTGGATTCGGAATCCGACATCATTAATTCGCGTTACAACTTGGTAGGGACCTTCCCAGTCCTTCTGAAGCTTTGGCGATCTTCCCTTTTTACGATGTGGGTTGTAGAGCCATACCAGATCTCCATCGTTGAACTCGGGTGCCGTTGCTCGCACATCACATCTCGTCTTCATGCGGTCGCTTGCAGCTTTTATATTGCTTCTGGTTCTCTGGTGGATGTCATTAATCCTTTCTCTAAGGTCAACCACGTAGTCCTACTCGCATGTTGGTTCTTCAGTGGGTAATCCGAATTTAAGCTCACTGGGTAGCCTGGCAGTTCGGCCAAATAAACTTCAGATGGAGTATATCCAGTTGTACAGTGAATAGCATTCCGGTTGCTGCGCATACTTCCTGGAATATCTTCGACTCGAAGTTTCTTCCCTGGTCGGAATGTAATTCCATTAGCACTCCAAACCTGCACACCCAGTGGTCCACTATCTGATCGACAACGGTTTTCGCTTCTTGATTTGGGATCGCAAATGCCTCGGACCACTTGCTGAAGTAATCGGCAATAACCAGGATGTAACGATTACCGCTTTCAGTTTCCGGAAACGGTCCTGCGATGTCGACGGCGATCCTTTCAAAGGGAGCACCCACATTGTACTGGTGCATTTTACCCCTGGTTTTGACTTTAGGTCCCTTACTAGCAGCACAAGTGAACACTTCCGACACCAACTCTCAACGTCGCTTCTTGCACTCAGCCAATAAAAACGTTCCCGTACTTTTTCCAGGGTTTTGTTGATGCCCAAGTGCCCACCAGACACTCCATCGTGCATTTCCCGTAGAATCTCCTGGACTTTCGACCGTGGAACCACAAACTGCATCTTAAAGGATTTTCCATCCGGCATTTCCCATTTTCTTCGCAGAACGCCATCTTGTACATGGAGAGAGTCCCACTGCGCCCAATATGCCTTTATCGTGGGACTTCTGTCGGATATATCCCTTGCGCTCGGTTTTTCCATAGATTCCTTCCATGCAAGGATTGGCTCAATGTCAGGGTCTTCTTGTTGTGCGTTGCGAAGTTCCTCAGTACTCCAGCCTTCTGCAGGTTCGGCTCTTACTCGCTGGACAGTACATTCGTTCTTTTCCTCCTGTCGCACGCAATGCTTACATTGGGCTCACATGGTCTCCGGGATAATGCGTCCGCGTTGCAGTGCAGTCTTCCTTTGCCATGTAGTATCTCAAAGTCATAAGCCTGCAATCGCTCGATCCATCTTGCGACTTGGCCCTCAGGATTTTTAGACTGCAGTAACCATTTGAGCGCGGCGTGGTCGGTACGCAAGATGAACTTCTGGCCGCTCAGGTACTTCTGGAAATGTTTCGTCGCCAGTATTAAAGCAAGGAGTTTTAAAGCAACACCCACATTGATAGCGTCTGCGTCCACAATAAATTTCTTGCCGGGGATGGGGTAAGCTAGTACCGGTGCTTCGCAAAGTCGCTGCTTCAGATGCTGAAAGCTTCTTTCGCACTCACCTGACCATTTAAATTGTTTTCCTTTCTCAGTGAGCTGGTGCAGACACTTTGCAATCCCGGCGAAATCTTTGACGAACCTCCTGTAGTACGTAGCAAGACCGAGAAAGCTCCTTAGCTGGTGTTTGTCCTTGGGAACTGGCCAACTTCTCACAGCTTTGATTTTCTCTGAATCCGTCTTCACGCCATCCGTCGATATCACATGCCCCAGATACTTTACTTCTGCTCTGAAGAGCGCACACTTCTTTGGATTGAGCTTTAAGTGTGCTGCTCGAAGTCGTGAGAAGACCTCCCTCAAGTTGTCGCGATGTTCTGCAAACGTCTTTCCCAAAACGACGACGTCATCCAAATATACCAGGCAGGTTTTCCACGTCAGACCATGTAAGACACGTTCCATAAGACGCTCAAAGGTGGCCGGAGCGTTACACAGACCAAATGGCATTACTGTAAACTGCCCAAGCCCATTGCCAGTTGTGAAAGCGGTCTTCTCTTTGTCTTCTGGATGGATCTGTACCTGCCAGTAGCCACTTTTCAGGTCGAGAGTGGAAAACCATTTTGCTCCAGAGAGTGTGTCCAATGTGTCATCTATTCGAGGTAAAGGGTAGCTGTCCTTCTTTGTGACATCATTAAGCCTCCGGTAATCCACGCAGAATCGAGTACTGCCGTCATTCTTTTTCACCAGTACAACAGGCGACGCCCACGGACTTTTCGAGCTTTCGATCAAACCTTCTCTTTCCATGGTCGATATCATCTCGGTGGCCTCGTCCTGTTTAGCCAACGGAAGTCGTCTGGCAGGTTGGCGGATTGGTCTAGCATCTCCGGTGTCTATGCGGTGTTGTACTAAGTGTGTTCGACCATAGTCTCCATCCTGTGAGGCAAATATATCAGCAAACTCGCCAATTAGATTTGCCGCTATGGTTTGCTGCTCCTGATTTAGCTCACAGTCTCCGAGTATAGTCTTACATACCTCGGCCAATTTTGATGGAGAGACAGGACTTGCAGGCTCACTCTCAGCTATTGTCGAAATGGCTGCAACGGGCACACATCTTCCGATCGCCTCTCCTTTTCTGAGCTTAACGGTGCGCTTATTTGGGTTCATCAGTCTTACCGGCACCATGTTATCCCTGGGCTCTGCAAGAATTTTTCCCACGACGTAACTTTTAAATTCACTTTTGTTATCTGGCTCGATGAGATAGAATCGGTGGTTCCCAGGATCACCCTCCAAACGTGTCCAAAGAACTGTCTCTGAAGAGGGCCGCAGAACTTCATCGCCTCCCAGTATTGCTCGAAGATTCACAGCGTTGTCGTTTCCGTATACCATAGGGATCTCGACGGTTCGATACCTTAGCACTTGCATTCGAAGGTCAAGAATTACCTCGTGTGCCTTCATGAAGTCCACTCCAATGATGCATTCGTCGCATATGTCGGCTACCAAGAATGCATGTGTGAAGGTCAATCCCTCTAGTTGTATCTGTAGCTGCACCTCCCCGTATACTTTCGCCGCTTCTCCTGTAGCTGTCTTCAGACTGTAGCAGCTGGTGTTATGTAGCCATGACGTCTGAACAAGGTCTCTTCGGATGATGGAGGCCGTGGCACCTGTGTCGATAGTGGCCATACATTTTCTGTTGCCAATAATTGCCTTCACTGTAAGACTCCTGTTGCAGCGTTTTGTTTGCGAGACTTGGATGATGGTCCTGGGGGCGTCGATTCCATCAACCAACTTCTGCCCCGCGAAGTTGGTTCCTAGGCGTTTCCCGACTGCTGTTGCTCTGAAGCTTGTCCAGCAGGTTGAACGTTATCCCTGCCAGATGCTTCTTCATTTTGCCTTCTTCTAGCGCAATGTAGGCAGCTTGTTTGTCTAGGTGGAGCTCTGCACTGTCGCTGTAGGTGTCCCAACTTCTTGCAATTCCAGCACCTTATTTGTCCTCGACCGTTGTTCGTGTTTTGTCTCTCCATTTCCACGCGTTGACTAAGCATTCTAGCGTAGCCATTTCCCTTATGCGATGGCTACCTTGCGAAGCTTGGTCTGCAGCTTCCATTGTCAGGGCGAATGCTAGTGCTTCAGCGAGAGTCTTCTTACCTGCCATTCTTACAGCCATTTGTAGCTTTCCATCCGCAATGGCATTGGTAAACGCATCGGTTGCCAACTCGTTTATTATCTCCCTGCTGGTGTTGGGATAAGACAAATTCGCTAATCGCTCGATGTCGGCTTGCAACTGTTGAAGCGTCTCACCCCTTGTCTGAACTCTTCGGCGCAACTGGACCCGGTAAACTTGTTGCATGTGGTCGTCGCCAAACCTCATCTCGATGGCCTTCACGATGGCATCATAATCTTTTTGTTTTTCTTCAGGGATGGTCTGCAGCAGTTCGGCAGCGTTTCCTCTGAGCGCAAGCGTGAGAGCAATTGATTAATCTTCGTTGTCCCACTGCAGCTTCGAATTGTCTCCTATAAATCGGCCACGATGTTTGGCCATCGAAGACAGGCGGCTGCATTTCTTTGCGTCGTGGACCGTCGGGCAAATATTCTCGCACTTTCTGTTTCTTAACCAACTCCAGCTCCTTAGCCAATTGTTCTACTTCCGATTTGACTTCAGTGAATTTTTCCTCCACGCTTTCAATTCTTTGATCTACTGCCTGGAACTTCTCCTCAAAAAACGCATTCTGGGAATCAAGTTTGCTTTCTAGAGCTTTCTTCTGCTCATCGAACTTAGTATCTAGCTTTTCATCGAGAGCGTTCTTTTGTTCTTCGAAAGCATTCTTTTGTTCTTTTTGGCCGCTCTCCAGCTTCTCGAATTTGTCTTCGAGAGCGTTCTTTTGTTCTTCGAGAGCATTCTTTTGGCTACTCTCCATCTTTTCGAATTTCTCCAGAAGCAACTTCATGAAAGCGGGCATTTCATCGGCAGTACTTACTGTGCTTTGTTGCTGTTCTTCTTGAACTTCGAACAGCATCGTGTCTGGATGTCCACCTTCCTCGGTAATAGCGTCCTGGAGTCGGAGCAACAATTCCCTTTCGAGCCCCGAAGTCTGGAGGTTTCTTTTACTTAATTCCGCTTTTAACTCAGCTGTTGTCAATTGTTCAATTTTATGACCCATTTTGAATTGTCTTCACACAATTTTCACAACACAATCAGTTCATGTCTTATATCTGTTCCAGAAAATTCACTCGCGAATAAGCAAATCACTGAAACCGTTTTTATAACTAAGTTAATTGTAGCTTTATCGCACAATCAGCTTCAATGTATCCGGAATATTCCACAATCAAATTCGTATGAGTCACCGATACTGTTTACACACACGATATCTCTGGAAAATTCCAACTATTCCGGAAAATTCCACTGTAGAATTAACCCGCACAATTATGAGTCTTATCCCCAATTTCTGACACCAATGTAATATTTTCGGCCTGGGGTTCGTCGAATAAAACTCAACTTCACTTTTATGATTTCACAATGAAACACTTTATTTATCAAACAAAACTTATTTAAATTCAAATCACACTGTTATTCAACTTTACTACTTAGAATTCAACACTTTAATTCAATTCAATCACTTTTCACTTTATAACCGATTTTTACAAGTCAACGTTTAAAATATGACTGTCCCGTACGAGCCTGTCACCCGTGTATTTATACAAAATTAAGCACCTTCTAGTACGTTCCATACCCCCTTTGGTAATTTTCCATTGGTACTCCTCCGCTGAATTCCAAGGAGGGGAAATCGAAATTCGAACTTCGAATATGACAGCTGCTGTCAGATGACTGGAATGACAGTTGGGTATGTTCATTTAGTGAATCGAGCGGGTGCGTTTGTAGAGTGAATCGATGGGTGCATTCAGGGACTCCTGCGAGTTGTTTTATTTCTTGTCGCCACATAACAGTATATATTGTATTTTTTATAGAGAATTTTGTGCAGATTCGAGATATTTACCAAAAACTAAAAAAGGGACCTTAAAAGCCCCGTCCTCCCGTTAGCTCCGCCCCGCGCGCTAGTACTTTCGGTATGTTGTTCAGGACACCTTCCTCTATAATTGCGCTAAAAATCGCTTCTACTCGAACTATTTCCCCTATTCGGACTTTTTTGGTCTTCGTTGCATGGACTATATCTCCCAACCGGTATGAAATCTGATTTTTGAATAAATAACGGGCATATATTTCCATATCCAAGGATTATATGTGGAGGAACACTCGGTTTTTCCTTGCGTTGTTGGGAATCTTCAAGTTTTCAACTCACGGGGCCTCTTTAAATTTTCAGCAAGGTTAATAAAGTTACCTTAAAGCTCTTTTCCAGCCGTCTCATCAATTTATTCCATTTAGGGCCGGTTTTCCCGTGCTTAGTTAAGCCCAACTTAAGCCAAATTCTGTTAATCCCGTAACGAAACAAATCTGGAGTTAACCCAGTGAGCAGTTGTTCAGTGCAGAGTTACCTCGGTCAACTAAGATGTTGAAATTTTCGACGCTCGAATTTATGGATTCTCCCAACTCTTACTTCACATAAAAAACTAATGGGAGTTTTAGCCTCCGTCCATCCTAGTATTCAAAAAAAAAAACATAGAAAAACATAGGAAAAAGAAGTTCGAACAGTTCACAGATGTAATTTTTCGCAGACATACGTAAATCAGCTGTCATTCCACACAGAAAAAAAATTCAAAGAAGTTCACAATATCCTTCGGAGTTGATCCGAGGTTAACTCACCAAATTTGGCGAGATAAACCGAGATTAACCCCAGATCTAAAAACGAGTGGCGCAACGGTTCGAGGTGAACCAGGGCCAACTTCTCAACAATGTATGCTGTGTGCGTTAATTTCTTGCCATACAAGGGGACCTACAATTTTTTACCGAATCCGAACGGCATTTTGGTAAAAAAAAAAAACGGACTGTACAGCGATACCGACCTAGCCAAAAGAGTCAAAACACAACGTCTACGATGGCTGGGTCATCTAGAGCGGATGGACACCAACGCCCCGGCCCGGAAAATCTTCAAATCCACACCGCAGGGACGGCGCGGTAGAGGAGCACCGAGACTCAGGTGGCGCACGTAAGTGGAAGGGGACCTCAGCCAACTTCGCGTGCGAAACTGGAGACGGCTAGCTAGAGACAGAGCTGGTTGTACCATCCACCCCGGACTGTAGCGCCACCTTAAGTAAGTAAGTAAGAACAGCATTTTGAGAAGTTTTTCAAGACAAATGATATTCTCGGAGAGCTTGTCAGACCCTCGCGGAGATGGGGACCGTAAAACGGGACGAGTCTTTTTTTTCAGGTGACTATGGTGGGATTCGAGCCCAGACCTCCAGCGTAGTAAGCACACACACTAACCACTACGCCACGGCACCCCAGAAGTTCACGGAAAAGCTAATTTCTGGGGTTAATCTCAGTTTAACTCCTGAGTTATGGGGTTTATCTCAGGAAACTCGGATGATCTCACACTGAAAAAACGGCCCTTATAGTTGTTTATAATCGTAACCTAAATTTTCACATGCAGCAGACAAAAACGGCCCTTATAGTTGTTTATAAGCGTAACCTAAATTTTCGTATTACTGACTAAATTCAAAGTGTAGACAGAACAAATGGGAGAGCCTTTATCACGAGACATTTTTCTTGTTTTTTTTTTACAGCACAATGATCTTCTTTCTGGCATGGTTGGTGAAGAATGTCTTTATTGCGGTTATAACGGAAACTTTTAATGAAATTCGCGTTCAGTTTCAACAAATGTGGGGCGCTCGCGGGCACATTCAGAAGTGTGCTGCCTCACAAATACTAAGTGGAAATGACACCGGTTGGCGCCTTGTGATGATAGATGACAATAAGCACGGAGGCCTAGCACCCGAAACGTGCCACGTCATATTGCGGTCACCCTACTTTCGTATGCTAGTTATGACGGTAATTCTCGCGAACGGGATCGTTACAGCTACTATGACATTCAAGCATGACGGACGACCAAGACATGTCTTTTACGAAAACTACTATTACATCGAGATGGCGTTTACATTTTTTTTGGACTTGGAAACACTTTTTAAGATGTACTGCCTTGGCTGGAGAGGGTATTATAAGCATTCAATTCATAAATTCGAACTACTTCTGGCCTTCGGAACAACCCTGCACATAGTTCCGATGTTTTACCTTTCGGGATTGACATATTTCCAGGTTTTAAGAGTGGTTCGCCTCATAAAAGCATCACCTATGCTAGAGGGCTTTGTCTATAAGATCTTTGGACCAGGCAAGAAGCTGGGCTCTCTTATAATATTCACCATGTGCTTGCTTATAATAAGTTCGAGTATATCAATGCAGTTGTTTTGTTTTCTTTGTGACTTCACAAAATTCGAATCATTTCCGGAGGCCTTTATGTCTATGTTTCAGATTTTAACCCAGGAAGCTTGGGTCGAGGTAATGGATGAAACAATGATTCGAACGAGCAAGACCTTAACGCCACTTGTCGCAGTGTATTTTATACTGTATCACTTGTTTGTAACATTGATTGTGCTAAGCTTGTTCGTCGCTGTAATCTTGGACAATTTAGAACTAGACGAAGATATAAAAAAGCTCAAACAGCTCAAATTTCGCGAAGAAAGTGCCGAAATAAAAGAAACACTGCCATTTCGTTTGAGGATTTTCGAAAAATTTCCCGATTCGCCTCAAATGACGATATTACACAAGATCCCTAACGATTTTACCCTGCCAAAAGTTCGAGAATCATTCATGAAGCAATTCGTTATGGAACTGGAGACTGATGATCCGTCTTCTGTCGTAGAGAACTGCAAGCGACCCATGTCTGAGTGCTGGGAGTCTAATGTAGTCTTCAAAAAGCAGAAACCAGTGCGGATAATGAACAAAACGCCAAAAGTGAGGTCCGCCGGTAGCAGTTTACGCAAACTGGCAATAACTCATATTATAAAGTATATTAAAAAAACTATATTGATTGTTTTTTTTATTAATAAAAGCCGATATTACCTTAGTGATTCCAATAATCAACGCCTTATGCTGGGCGATTCTGCAATGCTCCCCGTAGTAGGAGCGAAGACTGGCCTTAAACCACAAGGAACCATAACCCATACGAAACCTTGGCGAATGGACCAAAAAAAGTTTGTTTGGCAAAAAAAGTTTTGTGTAAGTAATTGTATCTATTATTTGAAGATTCGGATCCCGTTCGATACGGCGTAGCGTACGTTCTGGCTCTATTAAACTCAAGCAGACCTATGAGCATCTGATGGAAAACGGTGACATTGGTGCAGCATCCCGGGTGACGTCATCGAGAGCCCGGCCTCACGATTTAGACATTAAACTTTTGCAGGCTAAAAGGCAGCAAGCGGAGATGCGTCGAAACCAGCGAGAAGAAGACCTGAGAGAAAACCATCCATTTTTCGACACCCCCCTGTTTTTAGTGCCACGGGAAAGTAGATTTCGAAAATTATGTCAAAAGATCGTCCACGGGCGATACGACGCCCGACTAAAAGATCCACTGACTGGAAAAGAACGAAAAGTTCAGTACAAAAGTTTACAGTAAGCACTTCTGCCACTTCCATCGAGCATGAAAACCGCTTAAAACTATTTTGTTCTTTTTTTTTGTTTTTTGCAAACAGTAACTTTCTGGGACTTGTTACTTACCTCGACTGGGTTATGATATTTGTGACAACCCTCTCGTGTATCTCGATGATGTTTGAGACACCAAACTATCGCGTCATGGAGCATCCTGCATTGCAAATAGCCGAGTATGCTTTTGTTGTCTTTATGAGCCTGGAATTAGCTCTGAAGATATTAGCTGATGGCCTCTTTTTCACGCCGAAGGCTTACATAAAAGATGTTGCATCAGCCCTAGACGTATTTATATATGTAGTGTCTACGTCTTTCTTGTGCTGGATGCCTAAGAATGTCCCAACAAATTCTGCAGCCCAGCTCCTCATGATCCTTCGATGCGTCCGACCTTTAAGAATTTTCACATTAGTGCCCCACATGCGTAAGGTTGTCTACGAACTTTGTAGAGGTTTCAAGGAGATCCTGTTAGTATCGACTTTATTGATTCTCTTGATGTTCATTTTTGCCAGCTATGGAGTGCAGTTATATGGTGGACGTTTAGCCCGCTGCAATGATCCTACGATTACGCGACGCAAGGATTGTGTTGGTGCATTCATGCGGCGGGTGTTTGTGACCAAAATGAAACTGGTGCCGGGGCTTAACGAATCGTACCCGTCGATGTTGGTGCCTCGAGTGTGGGCAAATCCTAGACGATTTAATTTCGACAACATAGGGGATGCCATGCTCACGTTGTTTGAAGTTCTTTCGTTCAAAGGGTGGTTGGACGTGCGAGACGTTTTAATCAAAGCTGTTGGACCGGTAAACTAAGTATTTACCTTCGTTTGTTTGCAAAATTAACTAAGCGTGCTTATTTTTTGCAGATTCACGCTGTATACATTCACATATACATATTTCTTGGCTGCATGATAGGTTTGACATTATTTGTTGGCGTCGTGATTGCTAACTACTCAGAAAACAAAGGAACCGCCCTCCTTACTGTGGATCAACGCAGGTGGTGTGATCTTAAGAAGCGACTCAAAATTGCACAGCCATTGCATTTACCTCCAAGACCAGATGGTAGAAAAGTCAGAGCATTTACTTATGACATAACGCAGCATATAATCTTTAAGCGGTGCATAGCCGTTGTGGTTTTGATCAATAGTATGCTTTTGTCGATAACGGTAAGTACCTTTCTTATTCCAGCCCAGGTTGTTTTGTAATGAACTAGTCAATAACTTCATACATTCAATAAGGCAAGCCTTATGCCTTACATGTTAGCTGAATTAATTGGGTAGCAATCGGCGACTTTTAGTGCTGGTTTTTCAGTGCGAGATCATCTGAGTTAAACTGAGATTAACCCCAGAAATGAATTTTTCAGCGAATTTTATCGGATCAACTCTGTAGAAGAGTATGAACTTCCTTGAATGTTTTTTGTTTGTAGGATGGCAGTTGATTTACTTGTTTCTGTGAAAAATGAAATCTGATAATAACTCGAGTTTCTTTTCCTGTGTTTTTGTATGTGAAGTGAAAGTTGGGAAAGTCAATAATTTCGAGAGTCGAAGATTTTGACAACTTTGGTGTCGGAGTTTACTCTGCACCGAAAAACTGTTCATTGGGTTAACTCCAGATTCGTTTTGTTACATAATTTATAGGTCTTGGTTTAAGCTGGGCTCAAGTCAGCACTGAAAAACTGACAATTAGATTATTTCGCAAAACATCGGCTTGAAAGATACTGCAAGAGTTAAGGTCAGTGTTAGATATGCTCATTTGGATATAAAGTATCTCGGACCACGTACTTGCTCTAGCACTCTCTCTTAATTGAGATCCATTTCTATAGATTCCTGCCGTGTATGCCCTAATAAATGGGGCATGTTTTTTCCACTTTTTTTTTAATAGAATCAATGTCTTCTTTTCTTTATTCTAGTCGATGGTTTGCGGACTTTTTCTGGTTTCCGCCTAAAGGTTGATACGTAGCATTCCAAGGCTCAAAAAAGCATGTGAATATTATGTCGAGAGCTTCCCGGGGAAAGGCCTCGATTTTTGTTCTCTCTGAGACTGAAATCAGCGCCAGTTCAAAGGCTGCATTCAGAATTTATGTTAGCTTTGAGCGTTGTTCACTCGCTATCATTTTCATAACAGATGACGCTGGTTTCCTTGACATCGACAAGCTGTCCGAGAGGTGTCTCCCTGCTAGGGTTATCACAATAGTTATAGACATGTCTCCATTGTTTATCGCTAAACCAGAGCTCAGAATATGATATGTTGTCCACAGTTTATCAATTTGGTTTATCAACCACAGTTTTTCAACTTAGCAACTTATCCCTTATAGCCATAGTATTCTTGGAGTAGCTAGCCTAACGCAAAATCAAAAATAAATAAATAGAGTGGCGCAACAGCTCGAGGTGAACCAGGGCCAACTTCTCAACAATGTATGCTGGTGTGTTAATTTCTTTTACATACAAAGGGACCTACAATTTTTTGCCGAATCCGAACGGCATTTTGAGAAGTTTTTCAAGACAAATGATACTCTCGGAGGGCTTGTCAGACCCTCGCGGAGGTGGGGACCGTGAAAAAGAACATGTCTTTTTTTCAGGTGACGATGGCAGGATTCGAACCCAGGCCTCCGGCGTAGTAAGCACACACACTAACCACTACGCCACGGCACCCACTAACGCAAAATCACACTCTGAAATATCTTTCTCCAGTTAGTCGCTAAGTTTTTTCAGTCAGCACAGATTCACTGAACCTATTCGACAGGCACAGGGCTTCCGCTGTCATAATCTACATAATCATTACCTCAACTTATCCTAATATTCTTACGTTAATTTAAGATTAACAAGATTGTATAAAAAGTCCATTATTTTAACTGTGTTTTTTTGGGCAGTGGATTAAAGACGAAGTTCACACGGAACGCCTTGTCGTTGTCAGCACAGTCCTTACTTTCGTATTCGTTATTGAAGTTGTCATGAAGAACATTGCTTTCACACCGCGAGGATATTGGCAGTCGCGAAGAAACCGATACGATTTGTTGGTCACGGTGGCGGGAGTAGTCTGGATTCTACTACAAACGATCCTAAGAGTAAGTTTTTACACCAGCTACGAAGTCGGCCCACATATAATTTTAATTTATGTCTTTTAGAGCGATCTTTCGTACTTCATTGGTTTTATGGTGGTTATTCTAAGATTTTTCACAATCACTGGAAAGCACACAACATTAAAAATGCTCATGTTAACAGTTGGAGTATCTGTGTGTAAATCCTTTTTTATCATATTTGGAATGTTCCTGCTGGTGTTCTTTTACGCACTTGCCGGGACCATCCTTTTTGGGACAGTCAAGTATGGTGAAGGGATTGGACGTCGTGCAAACTTTGGATCGCCTGTAACTGGAGTAGCTATGCTGTTTCGCATTGTGACTGGAGAGGATTGGAATAAAATCATGCACGACTGCATGATACAGCCACCGTATTGTACACCGGGCCTAAACTATTGGGAAACTGATTGCGGCAATTTTACAGCCAGCCTGATTTACTTTTGCACCTTCTATGTGATCATTACGTATATTGTTTTAAATCTACTAGTGGGTGAGTACAATGCAAGGATTTGAAGAGTCTTTTATTGCGCCTATTGTGTAAAAACAAAATTTTTAATTTGTCGTTTTTTATAGCCATTATCATGGAAAATTTTTCGTTGTTTTATTCGAATGAGGAGGACGCTCTTCTTTCATACGCTGATATAAGAAATTTTCAAAATACCTGGAATGTTGTAGATATTCACCAGCGAGGTGTGATTCCTGTAAGACGGGTAAAATTTATTTTGCGTTTGCTTAAAGGAAGACTCGAGTGCGATCCGCAAAAGGATCGGTTGCTCTTTAAATACATGTGCTATGAACTAGATAAATTGCACAATGGTGAAGATGTAACGTTTCATGATGTTATAAAGTAAATTGTTATAAACTTTGTAACTGTAAACAGATGTAAAAGATATATTATTTTCTAGTATGCTCTCATATCGATCGGTCGATATTCGAAAGGCACTTCAGCTGGAGGAACTTTTGGCTCGCGAGGAGTTTGAGTATATTATAGAAGAAGAAGTGGCTAAGCAAACGATACGAACTTGGCTGGAGGGATGTTTGAAAAAAATAAGAGCCCAAAATGCCAGTGTAAGTCATTTAAATTTGTAGAATGTATCCATCCTCCTCCTGGCCCTGTGCCATTCATTATTAAACTTATTTTTTTACTAGGAAATTTAGACAATGTAGTTTTTCGGTCCAAACCCAATATTTTTGTGAATTCGACCCCTTAAAAGTGGTGTGGATTAAAATTTTGCAAGAGTAAAATCTAGAACGGAGTCTAATTTACTTAAAATGCTTATTTATATTTCTTATTCCTTCATAAATTAAAGGTTTTTCTTCGATTCTGCCTCCAAGTGTGGGCGTGGTCCACAATCTTCTGTGAACAAAATTAAGAATGAAGTATTTTCTACATAGTACACAAAGTAAGATTTTTTCAATTTGGAGCAAAACTACTAAATAAAAGATAAAATGCATTTGCAAATTTACCCTTTAAATCGATGCCAAGCCCACTAGGCATATGTATACACCACCGATTGTTGACGTATTTGTGGACGGATTTCAAAGCTTTAAACACTTGTACTGTTTGTTTCGGATAACAAAAAGCCTATGCACCGAATTTCAGCTACCTAGCTTAATAAACAAGGCCTAAAAACATGTGACATACAGACAAACGGTCGGACGGACGGTCTCGATCATATGCCTGAAGGTCTTGGGGGTCTACCATTATTATTTCACCGTGATAAAAACGATGTAACAAACTCAATATACCTCCTATCCAATGTTGGATATATCCTTAAGCAAAGCCGGAAATAAAAGGCCTCGTGCCTTGACTGTTCGCCGTGAAGTGAATCCAATTTATTTGTACCATCTTCTAATACAGATGGCGTACGAATAATAACAAAGAGTGCTTTAGTTCAGGTTTATAGTTAATCCATTTAGTTTACTATTCATATATAACATATGTCGCAAGTTGGTCTTTATGTTATCGTCTGTATTGGCTAATTTATTTAATATAATCGTTACTTGAAGTACTTTCCCAAACTCACTGAAAACAGCTGAAGTTAGTCCATAATTTAAAAAGGGCAACCGAAGTCAAATGAGTGATTATAGAGGCATATAAAGGGTCCGCCAAATAACCTTTTTTTGTTAAAATAAAAACAAAATACTGAATATTTTCTCAAATTTCTTTTTTATTTGAAAGTACAATCCTTCCGGTTTGAATACTGAATATTTTCTCAAATTTCTTTTTTATTTGAAAGTACAATCCTTCCGGTTACTAATGGAAAATAATTTCATTCAAATGGCTGCCTCGGCTGGCCATGCAGTAGCCTACACGATCAATCCAATTTTTAAGCACATTATCGATTGTGTGCAGCTGTATTTCACCAATGGCTTCACGAATATTGTCCCTTAAAGGTCAATTATCCCTGGCTTGTCGGCGTAACACTTATCTTTTACGGCACCCCACAAATAATAGTTCCACGGTGTCAAATTGCAGTTCCGAGGTGGCCGATAAAGCGATCTTCAAAAAGGGCGCCAAACATCGAGTGTGGCTTCGGCTGTGGGGCACGTAGCGCCGTCCTATTGAAATCAAATGTTGCCAATATCGTCCTATTAAATTTTTGTGAACAAAAATTCGTTCAGCATGGCCCGATAACGATCGCCATTGACTGTAACGGCCACTCCTTGCTTATTTTAGAAGAAAAATGGCCCAATTATGCCTCTGGACGAAAATCCGCACCAAACAGTGACTCGTTTTGGGGGTATCGGCTTTTCAATGTATGCGTGCGTTCTTTCTGTGACCCAAATGCGACAATTTTGCTTGTTTAAGATAACGAACATACGGAGCTGACGTCGCTTCTCTTCTTTCAAAATCCTTACGCAATTTTCGCACACATAGAATATACGCAATATTTCCCAGAGTTGTTTAAGCGTATACACAACCATGTTCGTTCAGCGGAAGGATAAATAAGGATAAATCTAATTATCTGTCAAATCAGACTTGAGCTAAGTGTTACCATTCGCGAAACAAGCACTAGTTGAAGAATAAAAAACGTTAGATGGCGGACTCTTTACTTACTTTCAACGCTTTCAAAGTTTTAAAGGAATACACCTTTTTGTTTTTCGGACTTACCCCGATCGTTTTTAGCGGTCCGGCCAAAAATGGAAAAAGGACCTCTTATGGTATCGCTACGTTGTCCGTCCGTCCGTCCGTCCAATCGCTTTATAACTTCTGAACGGTAAGTCGTAGAAAGACAAAATTTGGTGTGCGTATATACTGCGGAAATAGTCAGAGAATCCAAAGAGGGCGATTTTTTTAAGCACAAATAACGGTTTAATTACAGTTTAAAATTTCATGTAAAAATGGTCTTTATGTTTTTTAGTGTTTTTTTCAAGAAGTTTGGTAGGCAAGAACTAGAAAAACGAAACTTGAGTTTAAAAAAATACTAAGCTTTTATTAAAAAATAAAACTTTTCGAACATATCAAAACGTTTTTGAGAAATGAAGAGTCGAAAATGCATGACGTTTTTCAAAGTGTTGGAGTATATAACTTTTGAGCGGCTTATTGCACAAAATCAATATTGAACACACGTATAAAGTAACTCAAAGTAAACCAAGTGCTTGGGTCGTATTTATCAAAAACAGTTTGAGTGCTGCAGTTTTGACGCATTTTCGAAAAAAAATCGCAAAAATGCATGAAAAAACGTGTTTCCCCCCACCTTATCTCCGGTGTTGTTTGGTGGAATTCTATGAAAAAAATCACACGTATCAGAAATAATTCAAAATTTTAAGAAAAATTATAGCGGATTTAGAAATTTCAAAATCTTCTGAGATTTAACTGAAAAACATAAAAGCATTTTCAAAAACAGTCTTTTTAAGTCTTCTAATAGCTTAACGGTATAAGCGATCTTTTTCAGATTCGGTTAAGGTACAAAGCTTACAAAAAGAAGGAAGGCTGCGTTAAATTTTTTTAAATTGTCATTTTTAACCTAAGTTTTTAAAAACTTAGGTTAAAAAAACTTTAAAAAGCCTATTTAAAAAACGAATTAAAAAAGGAGCTTGTTTTACCGTTTACGCATAAGCTGGTGCCCATAGAATCAAAAAAACATCCAAGGCTAGTGCTGATGGTTCTGCTATTGGAAAAAGGTCTAACGGGAACTGGAAAAAACTTCAAAATATTTGTTTTATCGATTTGAAACTTAAAAAATTATAAAAAAGGTCAAAAGAACGTATGTCTCCCCCTCTATCTCCCAAACGGTATAAAGTATAATTTTTAAATTAACACCGGGCATAGTCAATCTTCTTAAATTTTATACAAAACTGTAGCAGACTTCGAATATTCGAAGATTTCGAAGAGACTATAAAAACTTCGAAGATTTAACTGAAAAACGTGAAATCATTTTCGAAAACTATTTTTTTAAAGATTTCTAGTTCCTTAACGGTTATTACGATCTTGTTTACATTTGGCTGAAGTATGTAATCTTTAAAAGGCAAGCGAACTGCATCAAAAAACGTGCCGTTTCGACCCTTAGTTTTTAAGCCCATTCAAACAAGCGAAATAAAAAACAGCATATTTTTACCGTTTTCTCAGAAATCCATGTCCGCTGAATTTGAGACAAGTGGCAAATGCTAGCACAGGTGGTAGTAAAATTGATCAAAAAGTCTAACGGTAATTAAAAATAATCGAAATTGCTGTTTTATGGGCCTTAAATTATAAAAAATCCTAAAAAAGGCCAAGAAAGAGTATGTCCTTTCTTCTATTTTCGAAACAGTAAAGCTTTTTGTCAGCCTATTTTCAGAGTAACGAAACCCAATATAAAATAACACAATATAATATATAGATTATTATGTTTCATATCATATGAAGAACAGTAGACAGCACTACGAAAAAAGTATATTACAGACTGTAATATATATCCAGAAATAATTTTAATAAATCAATAGAATGTTACACAAACTGCGCAATATAGATGACTATAACCTTCAACAAAAGCCGACGGACCGCTTCTCGTATGTCTTCATACTTGAATGTTTTTTTTATTATATCCCAACGTTTCGAAATGATTGCACATTTCGTGGTCACGGGTAGACTGAAGAGGTTCTAGTTATATGATGTGCTGGAGTTTCTTGTGTACGGTATTTTTTTGCGGAGATTGTACCGGTGCATTGCTTGAGCTAGTATTTGCAGTTGGGATGACGACACGGGTTGTTGTTGGTGTTCCTGAAGCTGGCTTAAATAATTTTGTGTACACGCACGGCTGACGACTTCAACTGGTGCGTTTTTACACAATTTCTTTTAAGCATGCTTAGGACTGGCTCCCAAGTGCTGGACAACTTAAAACTTTGGTTTCAATTGAAATTCGTGTGCTTTTTTACTTCATTTACTTCAATCGCCTCTCGCACTATACTGGCCAAATAGAATTTCTCCGTAGCAATTGACTTGGCTTGGTCAAAACGAATGAAATGATCTTCATTGTAGGCTAAATGTGCACATATTGCCGATTTTGTGACTGCCTTTAATTGTATCGCTTTTATATGTTCTTTAACAAGCCGGGCACAATGTGTGTCTGTGTCTGTCGCTGTGTCTCGCCACATTTTTCACCTAAAATCAGAGACACAGCGAGATACCCATTGTGTCGATATATACGTGTTACGTGTTGCGAGACACAGACACAGATACAGATACTCATTCTGTCCCAGCTATTAAGCGTGTTGTCATTGCTCGTTTAGTTTCACCAATGTAGGCAGAGCCGCAACTACATGGGACGGAGTAGACACCCGGATTTCCCAGTGGAAGTTTGTCTTTGGGAGATCGCAACATTTGTCGAACTTTCGCTGGTGGGTTAAATATGGATTTGATTCCATAGGTACTTCTCAAAATTCTCCCAACGCTTTCCGAAACTCCTTAAATGCCTTATGGAAAGTTTTATCTGCAAATTGACGGAATGGCAATGGGTTCTGCAGTTTCCCCGGTGATAACTGACATCTGGATTCAGCATTTCGAAGAACAAGCCCTGAGCACATCTCAAATTAAACCAATTATTTGAAAAAAAAAATATATAGAAGATACTGTAATGTTTTTGCCTGGGGTTCGTCGAATGAAACTCAATTTCACTTTTATAGTCACACAATGAAGCACTTTATTTCTTAAACATAACTTATTTAAATTCAAATCACACTTAATTCAACTTCGCTATTTAGAATTCAACACTTTGTTTCAGTTCGATCACTTTTTACTTTACTACCGATCTTCACAAGTCAACGTTTAAAATATAACTGTCTCGTCCGAGCCTGACATCCGTGTCTTTATACAAATTCACCATGTTCTCGACACGGTACTTCTCCATTGAATTCCATGGCGGGGAAGTTCGATATCGAATTCGCACTTCGAACTGCAGTTTGCTGTCAGATGACTGGAATGACAGTTGGGTATGTTCGTTGAGTGAATCTTACGGGTGTGTTCGTAGAGTGAATCGATGGGTGCATTTAGCGACACCTGTATGTTGTTTTATTTGTTGTCGCCACATAACATTACCCCTCTTAGTTTTGCTCATTCCGAACAAGCACGTCATCATTGCTTCCGTGGTAGCGATGTAGGCGATCAACATGGACAACTTTCATCTTCGCTCTTGGTCCTCGTTGAATTTGGAATACGACATCATTAATTCGCGTTACAGCTTGGTAGGGACTTTCCCAGTCCTGTTGCAGCTTTGAAGATCTTCCCTTTTTACGATGTGGGTTGTAAAGCCATACCAAATCTCCCTCGTTGAACTCGGGTGCCGTTGCTCGCGAATCATACTTGGCCTTTATGCGGTCGCTTGCAAGTTTTATATTGCTTCTAGTTCTCTGGTGTATGTGATAAATCCTTTCTCTAAGGTCCACCACGTAGTCCTCCTCCTATGTTGGGTCTTCAATGGGAAATCCGAATTTTAGCTCACTGGGTAGCCTCGCGGTTCGTCAAAAAAAACTTCACATGGAGTATAACCAGTTGTAACATGAACTGCTTTCCGGTGAGCCATAAGAAATAAAGGTATTCGCCGATCCCAATCTCGTTAATTCTCATCCACTACATTGGAAAGATCTTCCTTCAGTGCCTTGTTGAAGCGTTCCACCATTCTATCTGATTGGGGGTGAAGGGGTGTGTTCAAGAGCTCGGCTGGTTTGCTAGTTGGACGGTATAACAACACTTGCCTCTGATGATTCTGCTTTCAATATGATGTATTATACTATACTCTAGTGAACTTGTTTCCAATAGATTCTTTTTAATAATAAAAATTAAAATTAAAAAATAGTTTTGTACGAGATTCGCAGATTAAATAAAAACAATAAAGTAAAAAAACAGCTACAGTAACAGTGAACAATAATAATCTTACATATTGGGTCTTCTTCAACACAAGCCGGCCTTGAATGCTGTGCTTCAATTTCCACTGGAAGAAGACACAATTTCTGCATCGCTTTAGAATTTGAGGCTTTTTTTTTATTGAGTGCTTGAATCCGAACACGCACGTTTCGCACTAATCCATCGCGCTCAAGCAGAACCTCGACAACTCTAGCCATTTTCCACAATGTCGGGGGCGTGTTTTCGTCCCGTAAAACAACTAAATCATTAACCTTCAGATTTTTCGATTCTTCGCACTACTTTAACCGCTGTTGCAATTCATGCAGATAGTTATTCTGCCATGATTTCCAAAACATCTGACTCATTTTTTGAATTCGTTCGAGATGTTTTAAACGATTGACTGGTACTTCACCTACACTCGCTCTAAATTGTTGCAGCATCGGTCCGCCGATAATAAAATGTGCTGGCGTCAAAGAATCTAGGTCACCCGGGTTACTCGAAAATGCCGACAGTGGACGTGAGCTCATGACTGCACTCGTCTGTGCAAGTACCGTTCGAAAATCGCTGCTCGTCAAATGATATCCCCCAATAACGCGTCGTAAATGGTATTTCATTGATTTGACCCATGCTTCCCATAACCCTCCTTGATGTGGTGCGGAAGGAGTGAAATATCTCCATTCCGTTCCAGATGATTGCAGCCTTTTCCCATGTCAGCATGCTTCCAGCTTTCGTAGCATTTGCGCCAATTCCTTTTCTGCCAATTTAAAATTGGTACCGTTGTCACTCCAGATTCATGCACACTGTCCTCGAACGCTTGTAAATCGAAAAAAGATAAAGTCGGATAAAGATAGAGTCATCCGCTGACATTCTATCAACCAGCTCCAAATGGACCGCCTTTGTTGCCATGCAAATGAATATCGCCTGATGGCAACTCACTCATCATCTGTTGTGAGCTTATCTGGCGTTGGCGAGTGCATTCGACGCACCTTGAATTGCTTGTTTGAATAGCTCGCGTTAAATTTGCAATCCAAATTTTTTGACGCAAATATGCCATCATCTGCCTGTCGAACTAGCCAGCCATGATTCCTAATTTATCAATAAACGGATCGAAACGGAAAATTGCGCCTGTCTTGTCAACTTCTGTACCATTAACGGCCCGTAGCGCTTTCAAATTTTTATCAAAATAACGGGTAATTTTTTAAGAGGTTGAGAACTTTTTTAAAAAAAAAAAAACAAAAAATTCAAAAAAATTAATGAAATATTTATTTGAATCGATAGTTTGAACCTTTCAATTTAATATTTAAAGATAATTTTATGCAAATGTTGACCGCGGCTGCGTCACAGGTAGCCCATCCGCTGACTCCAATTTTGGCATACTCTTTCACACATATCGGCCGGTATCTCACGAATGAATGCATGGATGTTGGCTTCCAGTGCGTCAATCGAAGCGGGCTTGTCCCTATAGACATTAGCCTTGACATACCCCCACAAAAAATAATCTAATGGGGTCAAATCGCACGATCTAGGCGGCCAATTGACCGGCCCGAAACGTGAAATTAACTGTTCACCAAACTCGCCTCGCAATTGCGCCATTGTTTCTTCGAAAAATGGCGAAAACATTTCGAACCGAGCACGAATTTTGATAGTAAAATTCAATAATTTGCAAGCGTTGTTCATTTGTAAGACGATCCATGGTTAAATTGCAAACCAAACTGAAGCTGCTTGACAGTGACACAAGGTACTAAACACACGTCAGCTGTCAAAACCAAACCAGCTAAAAAATCACCCGTTACAAAGCCTGTTCCATTTTGATCCAATATACAGGGTGTTTCCAAATTCGATGCAAATATTTTGACACAAGATTCTTGGGTATATATGAAGAAAAAAATTGTTCTACAGTATGGGCCTATCTCAAATTTTGATACCACTTATTGGGAATTTAAGAAAACACCTACTTTGAGGTACCTTGACCCATACTAACACAAATATCTCCGCTAACACTTACAACAGGTACTTCATTTAGGACTTAAATTTTAGAAGAAATAGTACTCCTTTTAACTCCTTTTAACTTTAAGTCGGATCCTTTTTCCCTGCCCATGACATTTTTTTGACTTTCAAGACACATTTCTGCGAAAAATGCGTAATAAACATATCGGTAATTTTTTTTTTCTAGTGCACCTAACAATACTTAATAAAAATTGCTAAGACAAGTTACCCGAAAAACCCACAGATTTTATGATACTTGGGAAATTCCATAGCAGGTAAAATTAATAAAAACTCTTTTCACGAAGCCGCGACAGGTATAAAGTGGAAATATGATTTGTTACCTACTTTTATAACCGCGATTGACAACAAGAACGATTTTTTGACTATGTATTAATAATTTACGTAGGTTTTAGAGCATGCATTTTTATTAGACTACCTGATAAAAAGGTAATTTCCCTATCATTTTTCTGTTAAATCCCAAAAAGGATTAAGTTTGAGGTTGGTCGCCTAGTTGGAAAATTTACCTAATGTAAATTGTATAAAAGGTTAGAAAACAAAATTAAATCCATCAAAGTCATTTTTGAAGCCGAGGTGACACAACAGTTGATAAGAAACCCTACTTGAAATGGCATCTTTTACAAACGAAGAATACGCCGATATTATCTACGTTTATGGGATGTGCAACGGAAGTTCTATTAGAGCACAACAAAGATACCATCAGCTTTATCCTAACCGAAGAGTACCTAATCCCCGCGTATTTACAAATTCGTTTCGAAGACTTCGGGAAACGGGATCTGTTTCAACAAGACGACCTAACGCAGGAGCTTCACCAGGAAGAATTGCAGTTGATGAAGCGGTTGCAAATGATCCATCAATCAGCATCAGGCGCTTCAGCATTGTTCGTCTCCTGCATACGGAAAACTTGTATCCATACCACCATACACCTGTGCAGGAACTGCTTCCGAGTGATTTGGAGCCGAGACTTGAGTTTTGCAACTGGTTGTTAGAGCGGAACTTGGATGACAACGGTCTTATAAGCAGAATCCTATGGACGGACGAATCTCAATTTACTAGAGATGGGATTAAAAATTTTCACAATCTACACACATGGGCTGCGGAAAACCCACACACAAGGAGAGAGTCATCATTTCAACACAGATTTAGCGTCAATTTGTGGGCAGGTGTTATTGGAAACAACTTAATCGGTCCCTTCAAACTGCCTCCCACACTGAATTCTGCAAACTATCTGGAATTTTTGCGCAATGATTTAACAGATCTACTGGAGGATGTTCCGGTAACTCAACGAGCTTCGTCATATTTTCAACAGGATGGAGCCCCAGCCCACTTTGGTCGCGAGGTTAAGAATTGGCTGGATGAAAAGTACGCTGGTCGTTGGATAGGAAGAAATGGACCAGTTCACTGGCCTGCAAGATCTCCAGACCTTACAATTTTTATTTATTAATTTATTCTACAGAAATATCAACTCTAAATGATTTAGAAGATCGCATTCTCCAAGCCTCGTCACAAGTGAGGCAGGAGTTATCCTCAATAAACGTTGACAGCGCAATCCAAAAGCGAGCTCTAGCATGCATACAAAATGGAGGAGGACACTTTGAACACCTTATTTGATTGTAAAGTTAACTTAATGAAATAAAAAAAAACATAAACCAAACACAAGCATTTTTATTCAGAATAATAGGAATTGAACACTATGAATCGAGTTTTTCATAATTTTACCTGCTATGGAATTTCCCAAGTATCATAAAATCTGTGAGTTTTTCGGGTAACTTGTCTTAGCAATTTTTATTAAGTATTGTTAGGTGCACTAGAAAAAAAAATTACCGATATGTTTATTACGCATTTTTCGCAGAAATGTGTCTTGAAAGTCAAAAAAATGTCATGGGCAGGGAAAAAGGATCCGACTTAAAAGCAAATATCTCGAAAGTTAAAAAAGTCATCAATTTTATTTTAATGCAGTTAAAAGGAGTACTATTTCTTCTAAAATTTAAATGAAGTACATGTTGTAAGTGTTAGCGGAGATATTTGTGTTAGTATGGGTCAAGGTACCTCAAAGTAGGTGTTTTCTTAAATTCCCAATAAGTGGTATCAAAATTTGAGATAGGCCCATACTGTAGAACAATTTTTTTCTTCAAATATACCCAAGAATCTTGTGTCAAAATATTTGCATAGAATTTGGAAACACCCTGTATTTGTGCTGAGTAAATTTCTTCTCTACTCAAATTACCATGCCGCCGATTCAAGATGGATCTCCATTTAGCGAATTCGTTGTTGTCCTTGCATTCTTGATGCATTGCTAGTTATGTGTCATGTGATAGATGCGTCCCTTTTTGCGGCCAATTTTTAGTCTAACTCGCCAACCATTCTGGCCCATGCCACCAAAAATTGGATACTCGCAGATTTCTTGCAGTAGTTCCTCGGCTAAGCATATCAGCTGGATTGTGTTCGGAGGGTACATATTGCCAATCGCATCCAACAGTTAAGCGGTTTATCCTTTGAACTCTGTTATTCACAAAAATTTTAAGCGTTGCTGGATCTTTAGCAAGCCACGCAAGCACAATTTGTGAATCCGTCCATAAGGTAGTTTTATAGTGTGATATTGCGGTTGTCTGCTAAAAAGTACTTACTAATTCACTCAAAAGTTGTGCTACACAAAGTTCGAGTCGTGGTACGGTTACTGTTTTGACAGGTGCCACTCGAGACTTTGCTGCCACCAAGGTAGATTTTGAACCGTTGGTTGTTTCAACCAATACATATAAGACCGCACCATATGCCAACAACGAGGCATCTGCGAAGCCATGTAATGATGCGTTAACCAGTTCACTTATTCCAAGCCAGCGTGGTACCTTGATATCGATTATTTGCGGTAGCTGTTGCAAGATGGCATGTTACTCATCATCTATATCAGTTAGCACTGGTGCATCCCACTTAATCTTTGCTATCCATATCTTTTGCATTAGTATCTTGGCCACGATCACTACTGGGCCTAAATATCCATTGGGGTCGAATAATTGCGCAATTTGACTTAATGTCTTACATTTAGTGGTGTTCTGTCTTCCAAGAACTGGTGGCCGCTGGAATTTAAACATTAATTGGTCACTTTCGGGAAGCCATCGTAGCCCTAATACAGTCGTATAGCTGAACTTACTTAACTCGAGCTATTTATTCGTTTGATATTCTCCGCTGTTGGGAATGACATTTCTTTTGTTCGATCTCCATTTATCAAGCACAAATCCTGATTTCTAGACAGAGCTGTCGCGCTCTTGCCACATCTTGGGCACCAGTGAGGCAATCATCCATGGTTCTCATTATCCATCTTTCTCTACTACAGATGCACCGTGCGGAAATTGTTCTTGTTGATCCCTCGCGGCTTGTATCATTGCCCTAACAGCGCAATGGGGCGCTGATGCCAAACCGAAAGTTACGCCGGTCAACCAATATTCTCTTATTTCACTGGATTTTGATAGTCGCCAAAAAATGCTGATCCCACTGATCGGGGTGAATTTTCACTTGAAGAAACATCTTTTTGATGTCGGTTGTGACTGCAACGGGATGACATCGGAAGCTAAATTATCTTGCAACTTTTCACCAACTATTTGCACCTCATTTAATGACACGTTACGATTAGTGCGGCAAGAAGCGTCAAAGACTGTGCGAAACTTCTTATGCACACCATGATACGGTATGTGATAGCACCAGCCCTTTTGCTCTCGGTCAGTAAGCCGCAATTGATCATTTTTAAGCAGTTCCTCTACAGCTGCTTTATACTTGCATTTAAACTCAGGCTCTCGCATGAAACGTCTTTCGAACTGGTGAAAACGATGTAACGCTACCACTCGTGAAGATCAAATTTCCTCAACCTTTTCACGCAGTAAAATTGATACTTGATATCGGCCATCAGCCATTCGAAGGTGCCTGCGCACAAATACATCTTCGCACCTTTCTTGTTCGATTGAACGCGTTCGTTGTAGTGAAAGTTCTTGCGATTCCCAAAATGCACGCAACTGATCATCTAAGGTTTGATCTTCTGGGTTATCATAACTCAAAGCACATGCAAGCTCCTTACATCTCTCTCCGCCACCTCCAAAAATAAGCCACCTAAGTCGCGATGGTTGTAAAACGATTCAGAAATGACTGATGCGGATGCCATCAATCATTATTATGGCTCATACCCCAGCACCCAATAATAGTTCGAATGGGCGGGAGTGTTGAAGCCTGGATCAGCGAGTTCGTCTTTTATATCTTCTGGTATGAAATTTTTTTATACCAAAGTACGTGGTAACCACGTATTAACAAGTTGTGGCATCGCATTAACAAGTTGTGGCATCGCCAACAATTCGATAGTCGCCAGAGGCTTATTATCGAAGCGTGACATTAACTCACAACGCACTTTCTGCGTAAGCGGTCGTCCAGCCACACTATTAACACCACTCAGTTGTTTGCGACATTGTTGAGCCGGCCATTTTAACTGCCTTAAGGTTGGTGTGGCAATAATATTTGCTTGGGATCCGCTATCGCATAGGGCACGCAATGGTGAAGAGATCCGGTCGTGAGCTCGGACAACTGCTGTTGCTAGTAGAGCTCCCATAAATTTGTCTGACTTCTTCTTCTGTATTTTCTTTGACAGTGTCTGCATCTGATTGGCAATGGATAGCCCCTGTCCTCTAGACTCTCTTGTAAAAGTTGATTGCTATTGGTTCACTGTGGTGAATACTTCAGCATTTGTGCCAGCGTTCGATGACTTATTGATACGACTTGGATATTAGCCGGACGCAAGCAACTGATATGAGGCGTGTTGCATCGAGGACACTTGCTTTCCCTGCATTCGCTTGTTTTATGTCTAAAAGAGAAGCAATTGTCGCAAATTTGTCTCTCATAGACCAATTGTCTCTCATTGACCTAATGCCTTGAACGTTGCGCATCTATACGGCCAATGGCGCTTGTCTCTACATAGACCACATTTTAGACATGGCTCTTCAAGTCGCCTTGATCTGGACGGTGTTGTTATAGTATGAGGTTGGTTTGCAGAATGGCCGGTTCCAGATTGTATCCCCAATAGAGTACTTGCGCGCAGCTCTAAAAATTGGTAGATCTGTTCCAGGGTTGGAAGTACAGATGGTACACGACGCAAAGACCACTGAAGCAAGCTCTCTGCATCAACAACGGGTTCAATACAATGCATCAACAAATACTCACATACACGATCGGGTGTCAAGAGCATGCAAAGCTAACGGTGAGTGCCACGCACAGTATCCAGCACTTCACGAATGGCTTTGCAAAATGGACGCTGCAACTGACGCAGCTCATATATTTTTCTCAGATGTGCCAAGATCGTGTTGTATTCATTATCGTATATATTGCACAACGATTGCCACGCTTGTGAGTAGCTTTTAGCACAATGCAACGTCTCATTGCCTACAATATATCGCGCAAGACCTTTGATTGACAAGATGTCTACCAAAAGATGTCGAAGTTTCTGTGCGTTGTTGAAACGCGGATTACAATGCACTTCAGCCACGAAAGCATTACGAAAGTAAGCCCAGTCTTCATCGCATCCGGAAAACTGGGGAATGTTGACAGGCTCGGCCAGTTGAATCTGAATGGTCTGACCTTGCATACCAAGAGGAAACGCTGCTGCTGATGTTTCCCCAACATTGGACCTGGTTAGGGGTAGTCGAGCTCGCAACATTGACTTGAGCAGCATTAAGTGCTAGAGTGTCGGATATACTCATTTCCGATGCAAACCATAGTAGCTTCTGAATGAATTATAGAGCGCAAACCACGCCATTGTTGCTCAATTTCCGACCACAGACTTTCCAAGCGCTCAAGCTGGACATCAAGTTCTATTGTTGACATAATTGCAACAAGTTCCTGCGAGTGAGGCTCCGTATGCACTGCTAGTGCAAGAAAGGCTTGCTGCATTGGTGGTGGTATGACAATTTCATTTTCTGATCGTTGACGATCACGTGGATGTGCTCGTCTTATTTGGTTGTGCTTTGGTTGTGCGGTAGTAATAGCTGCTTGTTCTATTTCCAGCAGCTGCTTTGGAGATATGCGCTTTTCCCGGCGCGTTATGCCCTGAAAGAAATAATTAAATGCCGAGTGACACATCTGAGTCTGATTAGCTAATGTACAAGCCAAATATCTACATGCGCTGTCGATAATTCAGTAGCGAGCGGACCTTGTATGCGCAATGAATCCTTTGTAATCAGCGCAATTACCTAAATCCATTCACACATGCCGTGCGCTTACGTTGCATGTGCGAAGGACTATCTCCTAGCGGTATGCAGAGCGCTTTTCTGCCAAACCTTTTGCGCTTAATAATTATTTAAACAAGACTTTCGGCTGCGCTTAGAAGTCATGTTATGCAAAGAAACGGTATGCAGAGCGCCTTTCTGCTATGCCTTTGATCTCTATTTTAAAACGATGACGTCCACTACGCATGACGACGTGTTTAGCGGAATACCAATACCAATAATTCTGATTAAAATTTACCATCATGGAACGTGCGCTCGTTCACCAAGTTCCCAGAGCTCTGCTCACCGTTCTCTCTTCTCTCTTGAAACGCTCATTATAATATTTTTTCCCTTTTTCACGATTTCCTTTCTTGTGGCTATAAATAAACAAACATATCTTTGTATATATAATATATATAGGCCATAGGCACCCATAAACACTGCTTCACGGATACGGCTCGAAGGACCATGTTCAACAGCTCGGCTGGTTTGCTAGTTGAACTGTATAACAATACTTGCCTGATTGATGATTCTGTTTCCAATATGATATATTATGTTATACTCTAATGAACTTGTTTCCAATAGATTCTTTTTAATAATAAAAAATAAAATTAAAAAATAATTCTCTACGTGATTCGCAGAAACTAAGATTAAACTAAAACAATAAAGTAAAAAAAACAGCTACAGTAACAGTGAACAATAATAATCTTACATATTGTGTCTTCTTCAACAGGGTGTGGTCCGTCTTTTCTGTAGTCCGATCGCTGCACATATTTCCTGGAAAATCTTCGACTCGAAGTTTCTTCCCTGGTCGGAATGTAATTCTATTGGCACTCCAAACCTGCACACCCAGTCGTCCACTATCTGGTCGACAATGGTTTTCGCTTCTTGATTTGGGATCGCCAATGCCTCGGGCCTTTTGCAAGTAATCAGCAATTTCAAGGATGAAACGATTACCGTTTTCAGTTTCCGGAAACGGCCCTGCGATTTCGACGGCGATTTTTTCAAAGGGAGCACCGACATTGTACTGGTACATTTTACCTCTGGTTTTGACTTTGGTTGTTTTTTTCTCTCGACATCGTTCTTAGCCAATAAAACATTTTAGTACTTTTTCCAGAGTCTTGTTGATTCCCAAGTGACCGCCAGATACTCCTTAGTGCATTTGCCGCAAAATTTCCTGCACTTTCGAGCGTGGAACCACAAGCTGTATTTTAAAGGATTTTTCATCCGCCATTTCTTCGCAGAACGCCATCTTGTAAACGGAGAGAGTCCCACTACGACCAGTATGCCTTTAATGAGGGACTTCTGTCGGATATATCCCTTTCGCTCGGTTTCGCCATAGACTCCTTCCACGCTAGGATTGGTTCAATGTAAGGGTCTTCTTGTTGTGCGTTGCGAAGTTCCTCAGTACTCTAGCCTTCTGCAAGTTCGGCTCTAATTCTCTGGACAGAAACACCTTCGGCCTTTTCCTCTTGTCGCACGCAATGCTTACAATTGTGCTCACATGGTCTCTGGGATAACGCGCCCGCGTTGCAGTGCAGTCTTCCTTTGCGATGTAGTATCTCGAAGTTATACATCTTGCTATTTGGCTCTCAGGATTTTTGAACTGAAGTAACATTTGAGATCAGCATGGTCTGTACGCAAGATGAACTTTTGTCCACTCAGGTACTTCTGGAGTTGTTTCGTCGCCAGTATTAGAGCAAGGAGTTCTCGCCTGGTTACACAGTAGTTCCTCTCTGGTCGGGCTAGAACTTTGCTGAAGAAAGCAACCACTTTCTCCTTCCCATCATTGTCATCTATTCGAGGTTTAGGGTAGCTTTCCTTCTTTGTTACATCGTTAAGCCGCCGGTAGTCCACGCAAAATCGAGTGCTTCCATCCTTCTTTTTCACCAGTACAATAGGCGACGCCTACGGAATTTTCGAGCTTTCGATCAAACCTTCTTTTCCGTGGTCAACATCATATCGGCGGCCTCATGCTGTTTCGCCAACGGTAGTCGTCTAGCAGGCTGGCGGATTGATATAGCATCTCCGGTGTCTATGCGGTGTTGTACTAAGTGTGTTCGACAATAGTCTCCATCCTGTGACGCAAATATATCAGCAAACTCGCCAATGAGGTTTTCCGCTATGGTTTGCTGCTCCTGATCTAGCTCACAATCTCCGAGTATCGTCTTACATACCTCGGTCATTTTTTATGGGGAGACGGGATTCGCAGGCTCAATCTCAAATAAGCAGACGGTGCGCTTATATGGCTATATCAGTCTTCCACGACGTAACTTTTAAAATCACTTTTATTATCTGACTCGATGAGATCGGTGGTTCCCAGAATCACTCTCCAAACATGTTCAAATAACTGTCTCTGAAAAGGGCCGCAGAACTTCATCGCTTCCCAGTATTGCTCGAAGATTTACAGCGTTGTCGTTTCCGTAAGCCATAGGGATCTCGACGGTTTAATACCTGCGAGGTGCGGTTATAGCACCTGCGTTCGAAGGTCAAGAGAATTACCTCGTGTTCCTTCATGAAGTCCACTCCAATGATGCATTCGTCGCATATGTCGGCTACCAAGAATGCATGGGAGAAGGTCAGGCCCGCTTCTTCTATCTGTAGTAGCACCTCCCCGTATACTTTGGCCGCTTCTCCTGTAGCTTTCTTCAGACTGTCGCAACTGTTGTTATGTAGCCAGGACGTCTGAACAAGGTTTTTTCGAATGATGGAGGCCGCGGCACCTGTGTCAATAGTGGCCCCACATTTTCTTTTGGCGCTAATTGGATGATGGTCCTGGGGCGTCCAGCAGGGTGTATTGTCCCTGTTAGATGCTTCTTCATTCTGCCGTCTTCTAGCGCAATGTGGGCAGCTTGCTTGTCGAGCTGGAGCTCTGCACTGTCGCTGCAGGTGCCCCAGCTTGCTACAATTCCAGCATCTCATTTGTCCCCGAGTGATGTTCGTATTTTTCCTTTTAATTTCAATGCGTTGACATAAGCACTCTAGCGTAGCTATTTCCCTGATGCGGTGGATACCTTGCGAAGCTTGCTCTGCAGCTTCCATTGTTAGGGCAAATGCTAGTGCTTCAGCGAGAGTCTTCTTACCTGCCATTCTTACAGCCATTTGTAGCTCTCCATCCGCAATGGCATTAGCAAGCGCATCGGTTGCAAACTCGTTGATAATTTCTTGCTGGTGTTGCGATATGACAAATTCGCCAATCGTTCGATGCCGGAATGAAACTGTTGAAGCGTCTCACCTTTTCTCTGAACTCTTCGGTGCAACTGGACCGGTAAACTTGCTGCATGTGATCGTTGCCGAACCTCATCATGCCAAACCTCACCATGGCATCATAATCCTTTTGTTTTTATTCGGGAATGATCTGCAGCAATTCTGCAGCTATTCATCTGAACGCAAGTGTGAGAGCAATCAATTTTTCTTCGTTGTCGCAGTTGTTTGTCAACGCTGCAGCTTCGAACTGCCTCTTGTAAATCAGCCAGGATGTCTGACCATCCAACACAGGTGGCTGCATTTCTTTGTGTCGATGGAATACTCCCGAACTATCTGTTTCTTGACGTAGTCAAGCTCTTTAGCTCGCTGTTCGTACTGTTGCTCCACCTTTTCCACTTGAGATTCTACTTTATGGAATTTCACTTCGAACTTTAGATCTAGTGTCTCGATTTGATCTTTAGAAATCGAACTTTGGACATTAAGCTTCGTTTCGAGTTTAGCGTCCAGACTTTCGAGTTGCTTCCCTTGAGCGTTCTTTTGTTCATAAAATGTGCTTTCGAGAACGTTCTTTTATTCTTCTAGAGTAATCTTTTGTTCTTTCTGGCCGCTCTCCAGCTTTTCGAATTTCTCCAAGAACAACTTCATTTAAGCGGGCAGTTCATCGGCAGTAGTTACTGTGCGTTGTTGCTGTTCCTCTTTAACTTCAAACAGCATCGTGTCTGGGTTTCCACCTTACTCGTTAATAGCTTCCTGGAGTCTGAGCAATAATTCCCTTTTGAGCCCTGAAGTCTGGAGGTTTCTTTTACCCAATTCTGCTTTCTGTTGTTGCAGTTGTTAAATTATCTTTAAATTTTAACACAATTTTCACAACACAATCAGTTTATGTTTTATATCTGTTCCACAAAATTCACTCCCGAATAAACAAATCACTGGCACTGGTTTTAAAGCTTAGTTAATTATAGCTTTATCTCACAATCAGTTTCAATATATCCGGAATATTCCACAATCAAATTTGTATGAGTCACCGACACTGCTTACACACACTCTCTGCAAAATTCCACTGCAAAAATAAACCGTTTTAGTCACCGACGCTATTCACACACAATATGTATGAAAATTGCACTTTAGAAAACTGTTTGATACACTATCACTGTTCGGAAAAATTTCACTGTATAATTTTCCCGCACAATTTTGAGTTTCCCAATATCTGACACCAATATAATGTTTTTGCCTGGGGTTCGTCGAATAAAACTCAATTTCACTTTTATAGTCACACAATGAAACACTTTATTTATTAAACAAAACTTATTTAAATTCAAATCACACTTAATTCAACTTCGCTATTTAGAATTCAACACTTTATGTCAATTCGATCACTTTTTACTTTGCTACCGATTTTCACAAGTCAACGTTTAAAATATAACTATCTCGTTCGAGCCTGACATCCGTGTACAAATTCACCATGCCCTCGACGGTTCGATGCTGGTAATTTTCCATTGTTTCCGAATTCAAACTTCGAACGGCAGTTTGCTGTTCGATGACTGGAATGACAGTTGGGTATGTTTGTTGAGTGAATCGAGCGGGTGTGTTCCTAGAGTGAATCGATGGGTGCATTTAGCGACATCTGTATGTTGTAAAGAGTTGTAGTGGACCTATTTCTAGCACACTTAAACTCTGTTCATTCCAAAATCCAAATTCACAATAGAAATGGAAAATAGAAAGTCCTTAGCTTTTTTAGATGTTAAACTAATCGAAAGACCTGATGGTACTATTGGACATACATGTATACAGAAAAAGTACACATACAGAGAGATATCTTCATGCCGCCTCTCACCACCACCCGTAAAATTTCTCCTCGGTGGTATCATCTCTTGTAAACAGAGCAAACCTTTTGTGTGACGAAGAAAATTAACAACAGAAACTAGAAGATGTTGATACAGGTTTAAAACGTAATGGCTAAGACAAACTCCCGCTGGGAAATCCAAGTGTCTACTCCATCCCATATTGTTTCGGCCACTGAGCAGACTATAATGCGGGAGCCACAAAGCAGCCTGGGCTTGGCCTCGGCTTGACGTTTACAAGTTCAACCATACGATTTCAGTGTTTCCTAACATAATGAATCTCGGCTTCAAAATGTTGTTTACGCAAAGAGTACGCAAAGAGAAAACGTAATGCTACGTAATGAGGCTCAGAAGCCCAGCACGAGTTCAGATGTGCTGCACTTTTGTTTCGTGTGAAGCAAATGAGGATTGATTTCGACCAATCCCCATTTGCTCACATATGAAGTCAATCAGTCTGCCTTTGGCTATATTTGCATTATAGCGTTTTTCGTTGAAAGTTAAACTAATTGCTCTCAAAATCGAGAACTGCTAGTTTCAGTGAAACATGTTTCCTCTTTTGGTGACAAAATAAATCACACACACGGGCTGGCAACCAACAAACACGTCCGCAAATAAATTTGAAACAAATAAAATTACTTCGTTTTGGCGTTTGACAGTAGAAATATTTCCATGTGTAAGTGAGTTCAGATCACATCTCCCATGATCAGGAGATCGCATCTTTCGTGTTGAGAATTGATCTAGAATTGCTCTTTTATTTTCAATGAAACATGCAAAATCGAAAAAGATCAAATCTTTTGACAGAAAGAGCAAATCTTTTCTTCAATGAAAAACGCTATTAGCGTGTTAGTCATGCATAGATATGACGCAGAATATATTAGTGTGTCTACATTTTGGGCCAAATTCGGCTTTGTGTGCGTATTTTTTAATTTATCGTGGCATGCTTGGAGAACGTAGTGACTGAAAAGTCATTGAAAAGCCGTTTCAAAGCGCACGTATTGTAACGGGGGGAAGCCTAAGTCTGAGGCTGCTTTGTGGTCCCCGTTTAAAGCACTGACCAGAGTATATGGAGAAAGGCAACTATGCAACCCCTGCCCTCTAAAACCCGCAAAAACACATACAGGGAACGAAACGGAGCGTAGTGGGATCTGCCATGGGATTTGCCTTTGATTTCTTGTCTGTTTGAAACATTCGCCAGCTGAGAATGTTGTAGTGTGCTAGGTAAAACACAGTCTACACATGCAGTCCCCAGTCAGTGGAAGCTTGGGGACAAAAAGATTGTGCCGAGTTGGCTATCTCTTTACCTTAGGAACACAATGATGTAGCTGTAGCGGCAGTAGCAGCGGAAGTAAAAGCTGTCAAAAGTTAAAACACTTGTATTCAGTGTACTGCGCACACAATGTGTGGCGGTAGCGGCAGCGCGTAGCTGCAGCGGCAGTAAGAGTTGGCCAACTTTTAACTTGTGCATCGCTACACGTTTGACAGTGCTGCACGGTTGACAGTTCGCTCGCAGAAAAAAAAAACAAAGGAGGAAAGGACGTGGACAAATTTCTTAAAATTGTGAAAAATCAACAAATTTTATGGAATTTGTGTTACCGCTTTTAAGTAAATAATAATAAAAAAGTTCGGGAGTGAAAACTCTCAGTCACTAGGTATCTGTCTGACATAAGCGCGCTTCACCATTGTGTTCAAGATTTTCCTGTGCCGCGCCGCACAGGTTCGCGCTTCATACTGCCGCTGCTGCTGCATACTACCGCTGCGGGCATTGTGGCTCTACGGTTATAGTCTGATCAGTGGTTGCGGCTCTGCCTACATTGGTGAAACTAAAGCCCCAACCATAACAGACTTAAGTGGGATTAACCTATTGTGAAAATACATCAATAATCCCACTCAAGGTCTGCCAAATGCTCACGGTGCCCATAATAGACTTCAGCAAACGTTTCGGAAATCGTATGAAATTTGTGTGTATCCAGTCAACTGTCAATTATCCGTGCTGGACCTCTCACTTGAGTGGGACTAACTTAAGAGAGCAAAAGTTAACGAAACAAAAAAAAAATCCATATGTACTGGAAACTGTTCTAAGATAGAATCATTTGGAAGTTTTAGGTCTATTAATAGACGAAAATCTGTCTTGAAAAAAAGATGTATCCGATTTCAGCTAACCGCAGTATATTTATACTGCTATGTTTTTGCCTTTTTTAATTACACAATGAAACACTTTTTTTTTATCAAACAAAAGTTACTTGAATTTAGATTACACTTAATTTTACTTTCTACCAGAATTCAAAACTTCATTTCAATCACTTTTTACTTTACTCTCAATATTCCATTGGTACTTGTTCATTGGAAGAAAATTCCATACCGAAATTTGAACATCGAACGTCCGTTTGCTGTCAGCTGACTGAAATGAGAGCTGGGAGTGTTCGCAAAGTGAATCGATGGGTGCATTCAGCGACACTTATATGTATTTTTGCGTCTTGTCGCCACATCACAATACTTAAGCCATATCTACTGTTCGACAAAGCTTTTGTTGTTGTGCATTAATTGACATCTTTTGTTTTAGTACATTCATGACAGGTTGGCCACGAAATTTTGCATTTTTCAATTCATTATGGCATTCTGAGAAAAAAGCTTCCACTGAAAATACAACCGATTGGAAGTATAGAGTCATATAGTTAAAAAAAATCAACTTTTTATGAATCGACACTTTGATCAGCAAATAATTTTCACTTTCCTCTTCTGTAATTTTTTTAAAAATTTTTTCGTTTGCTTCCTCTCGCTTTTAGAAACAACAAAACTCTCTAATAGCTGGACTGCGGGCTACTAATGAGCTTATTATGCGCGCTGCGGAGGAAAAAACTAAAGAAATACAAATTACTTCCAATAAGGGAGGTGTGGAAATAATAAATCAACCAACACCTTCCTTAGAATCGAATGCTGTAGACTCTCGTTCCAATGCAAAAACATCACCAGAAGACTCACAGCAGCATGCTCTAATGTCAACGTCTTCCACCCACATGCAACAGGAGCAGCTTTCACTCTACATTCAGAAACAATCGACTTCAGAACAGCAACGATTGCCAACCACATCGTACGCAACAGGCACAACTAAAAAGCAAACACTAAATCGGTCGGATTCAACAGGGAGCGCAACAGGGAGAAAGTATTTGGCTCCAAGCTCTTCAGATCCGCAGCCCCGTAGTGAAAAAGAACGTTATTTGAACAATAAGAAGAAAGGTGAGAAAAAAACCGGTACCTCAACATCCAACAAATGTAATCTCAATCAATTTAACGAGATCACAAGTCATCATTCGTCTCTTAATACCCACCATCACAACCATCAATATTACGAGCTCCAGCAGCAACAGTCACGCTCGTTCACACATCATGCTCCGCATCATTTTCAATATAACATGCAATAGATCCAGAGCCAAAACGACATCCTTGTAGCAATCAACGGACAACAACAGCAAACTCAAAATGTTCCAGCAAGTACGAGTGGGGTCAGCAAAATGCTGCCGTTCAACAACCAAGCAAATGTCGTTTACGAAGTTCATGACTGGTGGCAGGAACAGGTCATATGTGGTCAAAGTAGTGACAATGAATGCTAAAAAAACGACTTTATTCGTAGTTAAAAAAAAATTATATTCTGTATTTCAGTTCTTATTTATTCTTATGTTATGTAATAAGAGAATAGAATAAAGCTTAGAATAGACAGTTGTCGAAAAACTTCAGAGCACTGACAGTTTGATGACACAAAAAAAAATTAAGACATGTTTTGTCCATTGCGCCTGCCGGGGCATTTGTCAAATTTTTTACTCTCACAAAATTGACAATATTTGGGTTATCTGTAATACATCTTTACTTATGTGACAGACTGTGACATCATAATACAGCCTTTAACGGTTTGACGTCTACTGATTTTTCCGGGTGCTGGATGCCAAACAATGTTCCATTTTAAATGGAAAACGAACAAAAACGACCTACACATAAATGCAAATAACTATTTAAAAAATGCTACCCTGTGTTTCGATGAACAAGAAAGTTGTAGACTTGATCAGCCTTTCTAGGTAAGGCTAAAAATATTTCAGTTTTAAGGCACGGAAAGGATTAGAAAAGTGTTGTTTGTGTTGTAAAAACAGTGCAAGGGTACACGGATTCAAGGAGACCGCATCTTCGGAACACTTTTTCGATACTTTTCACTTATTTTATTAAAATATTTTTTGGGTCAACTTAAGGAACGGAATAAGCACAATAAATTCTTACGGTCGAAAAATGTGAAAGACGTCAGATTTTGGCGATCTATGACGAGCCTGTCTACGTCTACTCCTTATGTCTTTGCTCTCTGGGATTTCCACCGGGTGTTGCAACAATCTGCAAACTTTTTTTTTCGCAGATTGTTGCAACACCTGCGCAGATTGTTGCAACACCTTGATAGACATAATAACATTTGTGAGAGTGCAGACAAATGTTGTTTTGTCTATCTGTAGCCTTAAAACTTAAGTTGACTCCATGCGAACGCAGCCCAATAGCGACATGACTAATTATCTAACTTTCAAATGTAATTTTTGAATATTGTTGTCATGGCATGGCGCGTTTTTGAATTGTTCCACGAGTCGAGTCGTCATTTGCCTCAGCTTAATAAAATATGGTTTTTGGAGTATTAAAACAGTTAATCTTCGCATACACATTAATGGTGTCAAAAGTGGGATTCCACTTACTGCATACAAAAATAAACCAAAAGGAAAACAAAGATATCCATAGAACCAGAACATCTAGAATCTCTTACAGAGATGTTCACCACCGCCATAAAGAGTGGCGTCTCTAATGCGACGCAGAACACCCCGGGTAAAACACCGCCACCAGCCCCGCAACCGGCTTCATCTGGGCCACCACCATTTTCAGTAGGTGTTGAAGAAGACACAATATATTAGATTATTAATTTTCGCTGTTACTGTAGCTGTTTTTAGCGGTCCGTCCATAAATGGAAAAAGGACCTCTTATGGTATCACTACGTTCTCCGTCCGTCCGTCAAAATATATAAAGCAACTCAAAGTAAACCTAGTGCTTAGGTCATATTTTTCAAAAACAGTTTGAGTACTGCAGCTTTGACGCATTTTCGAAAAAAAATCGCAAAAATGCATGAAAAAACGTGTGCCCCCCCCTCCCTTATCTCCGGTGCTGTTTGGTGGAATTCTATGAAAAAAATCACACGTACCACACGTAGAAATAATTCAAAATTTTAAAAAAAATTTTAGCGCATTTTGAAATTTCAAAATGTTCTCAGATTAAACTCAAAAACATAAAAGCATTTTCGAAAACATTTTTTTTAAGTCTTCTAGTAGCTTAACGGTATAGGCGATCTTTTTCAGATTTGGTTAAAGTACAAAGCTTGCAAAAGGAAGGATGGCTGCGTTAAAATTTTTTTAAACTGCTGTTTTTAACCTTAGTTTTTAGAAGCCTATATAAAAATAACGAAATAAAAAGGAGTTTGTTTTACCGTTTACGCATAAGCCGGTGGCCATAGAATTAAAAAAAAGCATCCAAGGCTAGTACTGGTGGTTGTGCTATTGGAAAAAAGCCTAACGGGAACTGGAAAAAACTTCAAAATATTTGTTTTATGGATTTGAAATTTAAAAAATTAAAAAAAGGTCAACAGAACGCATGTCTCCCCCTCTTTCCCCCAAACGGTATAAAGTATAATTTTTAAATTAACACCGCGCATAGTCCGTCTTCTTAAATTTTATACAAAACTAAAGCAGACTTCCAATATTCAAAAACTTCGAAGATTTAACTGAAAAACGTGAAAACATTTTTTGCAAAGCTTCGGTAAAGCTTTTTGCCACCCTATTTTCAGAGTGACGAAAACCAACATAAAATCACCCAACATAAGAACAGTAGACAGCACTATGAAAAAGTATATTACAGACTGTAAAATATACATCCAGGAATAATTTTAATAAATAAATAGAATGTTACGCAAATAGCGCAATATAGATGACCACAACCTTCAACAAAAGCCAACGGACCGCTCCGCGTAGGTCTTCATACTTGACGCTCTTTTTTATTATTAAAAAGAATCATATTGGAAACAGAATCATCAGAGGCAATCATTCAGAGGCATCAAGAGGCATTAGCGCGTAAAGTGCCTTGATCAAGCGGCATACCTTTTTTGGGTGTTCCAAGTCAGCAAAACCCTCAGGTTGACTTATAAAAATCTCCTCGTTAAGGTTCCAATTGAGAAAGGCAGTTGATACATCCAAATGTCGGAGTTCCATATCATGTTCAACAGTCAATCGTCTTCAAGAAAATTCGTATTCAAAGCTAGTTCAATGACGTTTTTTGATTTGTGACGTGGTCTTAACCTATTTCCTGTGTTATTATTGTGATTTCGCGGGTCTTAACATCCTTGTAACATTCTCACTCTCCGATTTATAACGTTTCCTTGACCTTTTTTTTTGTTTCTATTTTCTTGGCGTTTTTTCCATTACATTTTCTACTTTCTTTTCCATGTATAAATGGTTTCCACCTATATTTTTATCTAAATCATTTGCACATCTCTTTTGGTCGTCCTCCTTATCGGTTTCTTATTCCCTCTTGATATCCTCGGTTACTTCCCCTTCCATTAATGTTCCTTTTCTTAGCTCGAATTCATAGAAACTATCATGTTCATATATAACGCGATTAGCATCAGTGGGCTCAATGAAACGAACACCTCTGCTTTTAACTATACTTCGCGTTCCTCTTTTCCACAAGCGATATGCTTTGGATTCTTCAAATAAATTCATGGCACTTTAGGCCTACCTTTTCCCTACCTCGGGCTTTGTTAAGAACAAAAGCACGACAGCCAATTTGTCGAAACTCACTTACGATCGGTGCTCTACCATACCAAACTTGTTGAGGTGTCTTTTCGTTATTTAGAACTGTCGGGCAATGATTCCGTATATAGCCCATAAGAATTTAGGACGTTTTGCTTCAATTATAAAACTTATAAGTTCTCCCGCGTTATCACTTCGAAATGTTGTGATTTTCAAGCTCGTCTCATTTCCAACTTGCTCCTTAAACTTCTTAAACGCGCTCAAATACTCGCTCTTATGACGCAAAAAATAAACAAAAACCTTCCGCGAAAAATCATCAATGAATGTAGCAAAGTAAAGGTTCCTGCTTATGGATTCAATATTCATGGGGCCGCAAAGATCCGTGTGTATTATCTTTAAAATACGCTCTGAAGACTTCTTTGTTTTTGTTTGAAATGGAAGCCTAGATTGCTTCCCTCTCATGCATGCAATACAATTGATATTCGTGTTGCTAAACTTTGGCAAACCTATAACCATCGAAAGATCTTTTAGCTTTCGTAGTGAAGCCCAATTTAAATGACCATATCGTTTGTGCCAGAATTCCAACAGATTATCTGCCTGCTCTGCTCTATTTCACTGATCTGCTTCCGTTTCACCGCCTCTACCAGCAGCTTATCACCTCGGAATATATATGCATGACCACCTTCTATCAACACTCTGCACCCAGTAGCCTTGCTTGTCGAAATGAGATTACTTAATGATGGGACATATAGAGCTTGATAAAAGCAAATTGTTCTCTCTTTTCCGTTTACTGTAATTTTTAATTGTGATGTACCTATGCTTGCTGATTTATTATTCGCAACCTGCACTTGTCCAAAGTACTTGGTGTTTAAGTTTTTAAAGAATTTTTTATCGCAACACATGTGCGAAGTAGCTCTGCTATCAATAAACCAACTAGTTTTATCTAAGCTGTTGTCTTTTAAACTAATTTTCTGTGAGACTTCGTTTGACAGTGCATCAATATAAGATTTTGTGGCAACGAAACCTTCTTCATGTGAAACATTTTCTACAAATTTTAATTTTTCCCGTTGAATGAAAACTCGGCAATCACGTTTTTTTATGACCTTTGCGCCCACATCTGTGGCAGTTGTAATTAAAATTAGTTTTTGACGTACCTGGCTCATGTGATCTTACATGTGGTTTTTTTTGTAACCTACGATCAGTTGTTTATTTCCTTTTACCGCCCACCTCCAAAAATCGTGTTCGAAGCTTATCCATTTGCGGAAATTCATTCGCTTCTATGCCTTTGTAGCTCTCCGGCAATCCATCCAGCAGCTCCTCATTCAGTTTGGCATCCATCTCTCTCAAACGAGTTACAATTGAATTAAAACTAATTATTTTAATTAACTATTATTATTCATCTACTAGCATTTTGAAATTAATTAATTTGCGAAATTAAATAAACCTTTTGTCGAGTTCCCTTTCGGTCAAACGTGGTTTTAAGGAAATCCCAAAGTTTCTTAGACGTAGGTATAGACCTCACGAGTGAAACTTGTGCGGGTTCCACGGCAATTATAAGCTCGCACCGTGCATCCATGTCTTTGATCATCCATTCCTCAATTTTTTCAGCATCTGACGTTTTCTCTCCAGCCCTTGCACCATCTTCAACAAAAGATTTTTGTGCAAAACAGCTTCCATTTGGGGATTCCACGTAAAATAATTTTCCTCATTAAAGCGTGGGATTTTCCCGGTAAGTGTGGTCATTTTAACCCAAAAAAACTTTCAAAACTTTAATGAAATTAATAATGCGAAAAGACTGGGCCCATAACCTGTCTGAAATATAAAAGGATGGCTCCGATAAAATCAAATTAAGAACAAGTCGACTAAGCTTGACTTCAGTTTATTATAAAGTAATATAAAAAATTAAAGAAAAAATAAGAGCTAAGTGAAGTTAGGTACATGAGAAAAGTGTAGTTCAAAAAATGTAAAAGATATATTTTTAGGATGGTAACACAATGTCTGTTGATTTTCTTCCTTCACAAGGACAACATCGTTGGGTGGAACGTTTTTGTCAATAGTTTTGAAACCGTTGTTGGAGGTACTGCCACCGTTTCAGCAGCGCCGTTCTTTCGGATAAAAGGTCCGGTTCGGGTACAGTTAACATGGGCCGAGCGATGAGGAAATGCGCAGGTGTCAGCGGGTCGACATCTCCCTCAAAGCGGCTACACAAAGGCCTGGAATTGGCGCAAGTTTCTATCTGGCACAAAACAGTGGTTAGTTCTTTGAAGGCTAACGATGCCTGACCTAGAACCCGCCGCATGTGAAACTTTACCGTTCTTACACCGGCCTCCCAGATACCACCGAAGTGGGGCGCATGGGGAGGGGTGAAGCACCAGGTGATGCCTTTCGTTGTCAGCGCGTTACAAGCGCCATCTTGGAATTTCGTTGAGTTAAGAAGGTTGCGCCATTCCCGAAGCTGCTGATTGGCCCCGACAAAATTAGTGCCGTTATCACTAAATATCGTGTGGCATCTACCCCGCCTGGCCACGAATCGCCGTAACGCCGCAATGAACGCTGAAGACGTCAAGTCCGAGACAAACTCCAGGTGCAAGGCCTTCGTAGCCAAGCAGACGAACAATGTCACGTATGCCTTATACTTTTTAGCGCCACTCCCCTTCCATAAACGCACAACGAAGGGGCCGGCGTAATCGACGCCACGGCTCCAAGCGCTCCTTAAATAGACTCGCCATCTGTTGCTGATAAGTAACTGCGCGATGTCGCTTGCATGTTGCGCACTTGTAGATGCATTGCCTTATGACGTGATGAGCATCGAGCACAAAATACTCAAGTGCCAGCAGATAGGTCATTTGCCGCCAAACTGCTTGCATATTGTTGTCATGATAGGCACGCACGATCAGAGAGGTGAATGCATGATCCTTATGAAGAAAGATAGGATGACTTTGTTCAAATGGGATGCGAGCATTTTCTAGTCTTCCTCCTACGCGTAGCACACGGTCCGAATCGATAAAGGGACTCATCGTTGCATACCTGTTCTTTCGAGGAACAGCTTGATGACGTTGTAATTCGGCAATCTCATCGCGAAAAAGTCTCTTTGCGCAAGTTTTACTAGGGCAATTTTAGCAGCGCGTATATCGTGCACCGATTAAAAAGTCCTCTCAGAAGACACACGCGGAGATTTATGTTTTCTAAATAACCGGATGCACTGGGCCGTTGCTTGAAGTAGATGTGCTAGATTTAAGAATCCTTCAAAAATGTCCCATTCCGTAGTATAAGCGGGATTAAGTTAACACACACGGAATTCAGTTTCGTCTGGGCACCCTGGAGAGGCTGGAAACTTCGAGAAGCTTATCACCGCATCGCGTAAGAAGGATAGACCGTTCCACCATAAACCCAGGTTCGGTAGGGTTCTCGGCATCAATCCGCGAGTAGAGCAATCATCCGCTACAACCAGAGCCTGCCGATACATTTTGGCAATGTCCGCTTTTACCGCCACCATAAATTTTCGAAACCGTATGGTGCAGGTAAACAAATCGCTCAAGGAAAAACCGTTCTTGGATTTCGAGGTCGCTTTGTGACACGAGTGCCATGTGGCCCAGCCGCTTGTACACACGCATAAAACTTACGTACTCGTGTTTTAATGCATCATCTAAGACGAATCGCCGTTCCATCGATCGTAGCAATTTAAGCCCGGTTCCTCTTGAGTTACCGAACTCAACGGGGGCTTTATTAAAGGGCAAGCGAACAACGAATCTACCCTCGGCGTTAGTACCATGTGTTGAAACAAAGTGATCTTCAATGGATTCACTTACCTCTTTGTCGATCCGCTGTACATCCTTGAACTCGTCATGCTCAAAAAATTGTTTCAAGAGCACATCAAGGTCCAGTGATGAATGAAGGACGCTCAACGCTGGTGTTTCTTTATTTGGTGAAACGTTTCCAGCCAACACCCACCCGAGGGATGCACGATTTTTCCTTCAACGAGGATTTCGAAGCCAATGTCCGCCCAAAAAGAATATCAATTTTACTTGGGCGGAGGCACGTTGCGTCGGCCAGTGGCAGATCTTAAAAATACGATAGACAAGAATCCGGAATTTTTACGCTTGGTAAGTCAATAGTTAAATGCGATAGGATAAATCCTTGAACCGAGATTTTTGTGGATGGACCAAGCATTGAAGATATTTCATGTGTCACTTTACCATGTGTCCCTTGGCTTTTTGCGCTTTGACCTAAGCCCACAAAAGGAATTCTCGAATGCGACCACTTAAGCCCTAGACGCTGCAAGCACGCTTCCGTTATTAGTGTTGCCTGCGATCCCGAATAGGGCTCTGTACCGTTGCTATTCATTGTTGCCGTCGGAGACATCGTAAGAAACTCATGAGACACTTGAGCGGCTCGGCTATGACCCATACCACTCCGTATCATACCACGACCGCTGATACCACCCAACTCGAACCAGAGACAACCCATACCGACACCGCTGGTACCCAACGCATTTGATACCGCGACGTTTGGTACCCGGACAACTGGTGCCATTTGAGTGAAACTTTCAGCACAGCAAAGGAGGCTGGCCTGTGTTTGCAAATGGAAAACTGGAAGCGCATGTGATTGGCTGGCTGAAACCGAGTGCAGTGGCTCTTTTTTTTCTCAACGTTTGTTCTCAACGGCAGCCATCCCTTTCTATTTAGTCCGCTTCTCCCAATATCTGCATTGAACTTGCAGTGGAGGGGGAGTGACCGGCCAACAGATCGGCCAAGATCCCATGTGTTCTAGAAGACCGCCATCTGTTAGAAAGTGGGATCTATGCAATGCTATTTTGGGCTACAACCTGTGCTAAATATATAGCCTTTTAGCCCAGCTAGTACTAAACTAAGCTTGTGTCACGGTTTGATACCTTACTTCACACTGTTGCTCACAAAAGCTCGGACTGCAAAACAGGGCTTTTCGTTTTGTTGGCACTCTTGCCCACAAAGTGAAAACCAGAACCCACGTTTGTAGAGTGCTGTGCTATAGAAGGACTTACAAGACGTTAAAGATTGATTATTCAACAGCTAACATGGGAGCCGAACCCACTTAAGACAAAAAGAAGGAAGGTACTTTTTTCAATCATTTGGTCTCAGTTATCGCCTCACTGTCGGATATCCTTAGCATGGAAGAACCATATAGATTTTCCTGAAAAATTCTCCAACTCGTACATGCAATTACCTGCAATCGCACGAACCCTGCACTTGACAAGATTAGGAAGCAATTTGGCGTTCTGACCCTTTGCAAAATTGCTCTGGGCAAAGTTCCGGTGAAGCTTCTTCTGGCCTAGTCTATATGTCACTGGCCGGGATCGTGTATTGTAGATACGTGCTGATCTTGCGTGCGCGCTCAACAAATTCTCGAACACTTTATGGCGTGCGAGTGCCACTGATGTTTCGCGAGGTAACACCAACTTATCAGGATCCTGCAACGCTCGCAAGTTACGCAACAGCGCATACGCCGAGCCATGGGTCACCATGTTTTGTCCGAACGGTTGACACCCGATGGAGTCATGGGTGTCAGCGCGTAAAGCGCACGCGATGCTCGAGAAACAGATGTCCCAATTTCCCTGATCTTCGTCCACAAAAGCTCTCACCTTGTTGAGTACTCTGCGGTTAACTCGCTCTGATGCATTGGCTTGTGGCGAGTACAAGGCTGTACGAATGTGTCGCACACCACAATTGTTCAAGAATTTCTTGAGCTTTAAAGACACAAATTGTTTGCCATTGTCCGAGTGTATGAACTCCGGTATTCCAAAAGCATGGAACACCTCCGACTCCAGAAAATTTTTAATCCTTCAGGACTTAGCTGAATTTTCGGCCAGTAGAATTTTTCTTTTATCCTATAGTAGGTTTTCGAAAACCCACTATGGGAACTTAGACGTGTGTCATGGCACATCTTGTAACGAAGTGATTTCGTTAAAAAGGAAAAATACCTTTCGCTGTTTACCAAAATCAGTTTTGCCACCAATATGCCCCACTGTTATTTATAGTAGCCAACGGCATAAACACCGATTGCCATGCAACTACTAATTTTGTGTTTTCCGCATTGCAGTGTTACACAAACAACAATTTAAACGTACGCTCATATCGCCCATGATAAACTAGAAGCTCACGCACTGTAGGCATGCAGTGGTTGTGTAACAACAACAAACGTGTTGGTACCCATGGTCTGCCTGTGCACATCGTATAAAGTGTATCGTGGCTGTACACAGCATATCGAGGCTGGTCGAACAACAACAAAAGTGTGTATGCATCACAACAGAGTGACATCAAAGGGAATTTGTGCACCATAAGACCACAATGTAAAACGACAATGCACGAAGCCATAGTCGATTTTACTAAACCTGTACCATTGTGCCACGACCACAACAAATATTTCTATTCGAGCATTTCCATTCATTCATAGAACTCACATTTTGTGATTGTACAAAAGTTATTGAGTAGGAGTGCGGAAGTCCAAGTAAATCGGGCTACACCGGTTGTTAGGTACCAATTTTGTGTATTTGTGTCGCCTCTACCGACCGACCGAACTCCTCTACCGAGAGAAGACAAACTCCGAGTGACACGAGGCTCTCACCTGATCCACTCTGCCGGGTATAACTGAGTCTGGTTATATTCGTTGTCACAGCATCTGCCAGTAGCGATACTGTGTTGCTGATCCACTCTGCCGGGTATAACTGAGTCTGGTTATATTCGTTGCCACAGCCTCTGCCAGTAGCGATACTGTGTTGCTGACCCACTCTGCCGGGTACAACTGAGTCGGGTTATATTCGTTGTAACAGCCTTTGCCAGTAGCGATACTGTGTTGCTGATCCACTCTGCCGGGTATAACTGAGTCTGGTTATATTCGTTGCCACCGCCTCTGCCAGTAGCGATACTGTGTTGCTGATCCACTCTGCCGGGTATAACTGAGTCTGGTTATATTCGTTGCCACAGCCTCTGCCAGTAGCGATACTGTGTTGCTGATCCACTCTGCCGGGTATAACTGAGTCTGGTTATATTCGTTGTAACAGCCTCTGCCAGTAGTGATACTGTGTTGCTGACCCACTCTGCCGGGTATAACTAAGTCTGGTTATATTCGTGGTAACAGCCTCTGCCAGTAATAATACTGTGTTGCTGACCTATTCTGCCGGATACAACTGAGTCTGGTTATATCCGTCGTATCAAGCCTCTGCCAGTAGCAATACTGTGCGCTTGCCCCTTACTTTAAGTTATTGATAAATTGTTAAGCGTTATTATAAACATTGTTAAGGCCGTAGTCTCTAAGTTTAACCATAGTGTTATGTGGCGACAAGAAATAAAACAACTCGCAGGAGTCCCTGAATGCACCCATCGATCCACTCTACAAACGCACCCGCTCGATTCACTAAATGAACATACCCAACTGTCATTTCAGTCATCTGACAGCAGCTGTCATATTCGAAGTTCGAATTTCGATTTCCCCTCCTTGGAATTCAGCGGAGGAGTACCAATGGAAAATTACCACAGGGGGCATGGAAGGTACTAGAAGGTGCTTAATTTTGTATAAACGGGTGACAGGCTCGTACGGGACAGTCATATTTTAAACGTTGACTTGTGAAAATCGGTTATAAAGTGAAAAGTGATTGAATTGAAATAAAGTGTTGAATTCTAAGTAGTAAAGTTGAATAACAGTGTGATTTGAATTTAAATAAGTTTTTTTTGATAAATAAAGTGTTTCATTGTGAAATCATAAATCATAAGCTAAATGTGCGATAAGCTGATAAGCTGATCATGAAGCTGATTGTGCGATAAAGCTATAATTAACTAAGTTATAAAAACGGTTTCAGTGATTTGTTTATTCGCGAGTGAATTTTCTGGAACAGATATAAGACATAAACTGATTGTGTTGTGAAGATTGTGTGAAGACAATTCAAAATGGGTGGAAAAATTGAACAACAGCTGACAACAGCTGAGTTAAAAGCAGAATTGGGTAAAACAAACCTCCAGACTTCGGGGCTCAAAAGGGAATTGTTGCTCCGACTCCAGGACCGAGGAAGGTGGACATCCAGACACGATGCTGTTCGAAGTTCAAGAACAACAGCAACAAAGCACAGTAAGTACTGCCGATGAAATGCCCGCTTTCATGAAGTTGCTTCTGGAGAAATTCGAAAAGATGGAGAGTAGCCAAAAGAATGCTTGAAGAACAAAAGAACGCTCTCGAGGACAAATTCAAGAAACTGGAGAGCGGCCAAAAAGAACAAAAGAATGCTTTCGAAGAACAAAAGAACGCTCTCGATGAAAAGCTAGATACTAAGTTCGATGAGCAGAAGAAAGCTCTAGAAAGCAAACTTGATTCCCAGAATGCGTTTTTTGAGGAAAAATTCCAGGCAGTAGATCAAAGAATTGAAAGCGTGGAGGAAAAATTCACTGAAGTCTAATCGGAAGTAGAACAACTGGCTAAGGAGCTGGAGTTGGTTAAGAAACAGAAAGTGTGAGAATATTTGCCCGACGGTCCACGACGCAAAGAAATGCAGCCGCCTGTCTTCGACGGCCAAACATCGTTCGAAGCTGCAGCGTTGACAAACAACTGGGACAACGAAGATAAATCAATTGCTCTCACGCTGGCGCTCAGAGGAACAGCTGCCGAATTGCTGCAGACCATCCCTGAAGAAGCTGCAGCGTTGACAAACAACTGGGACAACGAAGATAAATCAATTGCTCTCACGCTGGCGCTCAGAGGAACAGCTGCCGAATTGCTGCAGACCATCCCTGAAGAAAAACAAACAGATTATGATGCCATGGTGAAGGCCATCGATATGAGGTTTGGCGACGACCACATGCAGCAAGTTTACCGGGTCCAGTTGCATGGAAAGCTACAAATGGCTGTTAGAATGGCAGGTAAGAAGACTCTCGCTGAAGCACTAGCATTTGCCCTGACAATTGAAGCAGCCGACCAAGCTTCGCAAGGTTGCCATCGCATAAGGGAAATGGCTGGTCTAGAGTGCTCATGTCAACGCATCGACATCGAAAGGCAAAACACGAACACCACTCGGGGACAAATAAGATGCTGGAACTGTAACAAACTGGGACACCTGCAGCGACAGTGCCGAGCCTCAGCTAGACAAGCGGGTTGCCCACATTGCGCTAGAAGGAGACAGAGTGAAGAAGCATCTGGCAGGATGTGGGGGCAGAAGTTGGTTGATGGAATCGACGCCCCCAGGACCATCATCCAATTCTCGCAAACAGAACGCTGCAACAAGAGTCTGACAGTAGAGGCAATCATCGCCAACAGAAGATGCGTGGCCACTATTGACACAAATGCCACGGCCTCCATCATCCGAAGAGACCTTGTTCAGATGTCCTGGCTACATAACACCAGCTGCTACTGTCTGAAGACAGCTACAGGAGAAGCGGCCAAAGTATACGGGGAGGTGCAGCTACAGATACAACTAGAGGGATTGACCTTCTCACATGCATTCTTGGTAGCCGACATATGCGACAAATGCATCATTGGAGCGGACTTTATGAAGGCACACGAGGTAATTCTTGACCTTCGAATGCAGGTGCTAAGGTATCGAACCGTCGAGATCCCTATGGTATACGGAAACGACAACGCGGTGAATCTCCGAGCAATACTGGGAAGCGATGAAGTTTTGCGGCCCTCTTCAGAGACAGTTCTTTGGACACGTTTGGAGGGTGATCCTGGGAACCACCGATTCTATCTCATCGAGCCAGATAACAAAAGTGAATTTAAAAGTTACGTCGTGGGAAAAATTCTGGCAGAGCCCAAGAACAACATGGTGCCGGCAAGACTGATGAACCCAAATAAGCGCACCGTTAAGCTCAGACAAGGAGAAGTGATCGGAAGATGTGTGGCCGTTGCAGCCATTTCGACAATAGCTGAGAGTGAGTCTGCAAGTCCTGTCTCTCCATCAAAATTGGCCGAGGTATGTAAGACTATACTCGGAGACTGTGAGCTAAATCAGGAGCAGCAAACCATAGCGGAAAATCTCATTGGCGAGTTTGCTGATATATTTGCCTCACAGGATGGAGACTATGGTCGAACACACTTAGTACAACACCGCATAGACACCGGAGATGCTAGACCAATTCGCCAACCTGCCAGGCGACTTCCGTTGGCTAAACAGGATGAGGCCGCCGAGATGATATCGACCATGGAAAAAGAAGGTTTGATCGAAAGCTCGAAAAGTCCGTGGGCGTCGCCTGTTGTACTGGTGAAAAAGAAGGACGGCAGAACTCGATTCTGCGTGGATTACCGGAGGCTTAATGATGTCACAAAGAAGGACAGCTACCCTTTACCTCGAATAGATGACACATTGGACACACTCTCTGGAGCAAAATGGTTTTCCTCTCTCGACCTGAAAAGTGGCTACTGGCAGGTACAGATCCATCCAGAAGACAAAGAGAAGACCGCTTTCACAACTGGCAATGGGCTTTGGCAGTTTACAGTAATGCCATTTGGTCTGTGTAACGCTCCGGCCACATTTGAGCGTCTTATGGAACGTGTCTTATATGGTCTAACGTGGAAAACCTGCCTGGTATATTTGGATGACGTCATCGTTTTGGGAAAGACGTTTGCAGAACATCGCGACAACTTGGGGTAGGTCTTCTCACGACTTCGAGCAGCACACTTAAAGCTCAATCCAAAGAAGTGTGCGCTCTTCAGAGCAGAAGTAAAGTATCTGGGGCATGTGATTTCGACGGATGGCGTGAAGACGGATCCAGAGAAAATCGAAGCAGTTGGCCAGTTCCTAAGGACAAACACCAGCTAAGGAGCTTTCTCGGTCTTGCTACGTACTACAGGAGGCTCGTCAAGGATTTCGCCGGCATCGCAAAGTGTCTGCACCAGCTCACTGAGAAAGGAAGACAATTTAAATGGTCAGGTGAGTGCGAAAGAAGCTTTCAACACCTGAAGCAGCGACTTTGCGAAGCACCGATACTAGCTTACCCCATTCCTGGCAACACATTTGTTGTGGACGCAGGCGCTAGCAATGTGGGTGTTGGTGCAGTATTGTCGCAATTGCACGATGGGCATGAGAAAGTGGTTGCATACTTCAGCAAAGTTTTAACTCGACCAGAGAGAAATTACTGCGTTACCAGGCGGGAACTCCTTGCTCTAATATTGGCAACGAAACATTTCCAGAAGTACCTGAGTGGCCAAAAGTTCATCTTGCGTACAGATCACGCCACTCTCAAATGGTAACTTCAGTTCAAAAATCCTGAGGGACAAGTCGCAAGATGGATCGAGTGATTGCAGGCTTTTGACTTTGAGATACAACATCGCAAAGGAAGACTGCACTGCAACGCGGACGCGTTATCCCGGAGACCATGTGAGCCCAATTGTAAGCATTGTGTGCGACAAGAGGAAAAGGACGAAGGTGTTTCTATCCAGAGAATAAGAGCCGAGCCTGCAGAAGGCTGGAGTACTGAGGAACTTCGCAACGCACAACAAGAAGACCCTGAGATTGAGCCAATCCTTGCATGGAAGGAATCTATGGAAAAACCGAGCGCAAGGGATATATCCGACAGAAGTCCCACGATAAAGGCATATTGGGCGCAGTGGGACTCTTTCCATGTACAAGATGGCGTTCTGCGAAGAAAATGGGAAATGCTGGATGGAAAATCCTTTAAAATGCAGCTTGTGGTTCCACGGTCCAAAGTGCAGGAAATTTTGCGGGAAATGCACGTATCTGGTGGGCACTTGGGCTTCAACAAAACCCTGGAAAAGGTACGGGAACGTTTTTATTGGCTGAACGCAAGAAGCGACGTTGAGAGCTGGTGTCGAAAGTGTATTACTTGTGCTGCTAGTAAGGGACACAAAGTCAAAACCAGGAGTAAAATGCACCAGTACAATGTGGGTGCTCCCTTTGAAAGGATCCCCGTCGACATCGCAGGACCGTTTCCGGAAGCTGAAAGCGGTAATCGTTATACCCTGTGTTAGATTGATATGGGACTACGGATTCGATTCCCTTGTCTGATTACTGGTTCGAGAACTTTTAAAATGAAAGACTTTATCGAATTTTGACTTCGTGTTCTTCACGTGAACCTTTTTATTCTCTTTTTTATAGTAGTTTGACAGTTGGTACAAAAAAAAATAAGTATCTCTTTCTGTGAGAATAATAATGCTTTCTCTGTCGCCTTTGGGTAAGGGTGAATCAACACTTTTGTGGAGGATATATTACATTTTATTTGAATGAAGTTAAATGAATTCAATGATTTATTAAAATAATGATGATTTAAACTCAACATTCCCCCGGCAATGGCAACAGAGTTTTCATAAGCAAGATCTACAGTAAAAATTAAATTATTACAATGAGCTTATGTAATTAAAAGTAAAGTTATGCTCAGACTTGAAATAAAGAAAATTATGATATCGACTAAAAAACAAAAATCATATAAATTTATGTTAGGAGTATGTACATAATTAGTTTATATTAATAGATATATACATATGATGATCAGACTTGAAATGTCTACTGCTTATTTCTGTTCGTAAAGGAGCGTAAGTGACTAAAAACAACCTCGAATGGCAAACTATTAAGACTCTTGACCTTGAGGCTTGGCAGTGGCGGGTACTAAGGCAAGTTTAGTAATCGGTCTTTTGAGAAGGCCGGTAGGTGTTTTGACTGTAACAACTCGGACGAGATTGTCGCTGCCTTGATGTAATGAAATGACACGACCCATTGGCCAATGGCCGACTGGAAAACGTTCGTCTTTGATGATTACTAAATCGTTTTCCTTTAGATTAGGTTGCTTCGTTTCCCATTTTGTTCGTACTTGCATGCTGGATAAGACATCTTCTTTAAATCGTTTCCAAAAGTGCTGAATCATTTCTTCCATTAGTTGATGTCTTTTCGTTGGGTTTAATTCTGATGGTGGTTGAGGTCGCGATAAAAGAGTATTTCCTGTAAGAAAGTGCCCCGGTGTGATTGCTGTGAAGTCGTTTGCGTTTTCAGTGATAGGTGAAATCGGGCGTGAATTCAGCACAGCTTCAATGCGAGCCAAGACAGTCGAAAACTCTTCGAATGTGAGTTTTGCATTTCCGATTACTCTTGATAAGTGAAATTTCATTGCTTTTACAGCTGCTTCGGCCAGCCCATTGAAATGAGGTGCTCCCGGTGGGCTAAAGTGCCATTGAATATGTCGAGTTGCTAGAATGGGTATGATTTCCTTTTCGATTGATTGAAGAACTTCGTTGTAGAGTCGTTGATTCTCGTTGTTGGCCCCAACAAAATTAGTTCCACAATCGCTGAACACATCATGACACAGTCCACGACGGGCAATAAATCGATCGAACGCATGAAGAAATGTTTGTGTTGTTAAATCTCCAGCTGCTTCCAAATGGACTGCTTTTGTAGTCATACACGTGAAAACAGCCACGTAGCCCTTGTATGATGTTTGGCCGCGTCCTTTTGAAGCCTGGATATCATATGGGCCTGCATAGTCCACGATTGTCGATGCAAATGGTCTTGAATTTGTGTTAACACGTGCAGTGGGCAATGAAGCCATTTGTTGCTGTGATAAAACAGGACGTGCTTTGAAACAAACGACAAATTTTTGAATGAAATGCCGTGCGAGATTGCGCGCATCGAGGATCCAATAAATTTGCCGAATTTGATTAACCGTCACTTGTGGTCCACCGTGTAATGTGAGACGGTGGTAATAATCCATTATTAATGTTGCAAAATGACTTTTCGAAGGTAGAATTATTGGAAATTTTTCCTCGAACGACATGAATGCATTTTGTAAACGGCCGTTGACACGAAGGATGTTGTTGTTGTCAATGAATGGGTTAAGTCGATACAGTTTGCTGGTTTTCTTAATCGGTTTTCGATCCTGAATGTTTTTTAGCTCTGCTGAAAATTCATTTGATTGGATCCAGCGAATAAGTGAATGTTCACTGTGTTGAATTTCAGCAACTGTGAGCGGAGCGACCTGTTGAATGAGTTGTCTTGTTGGAATTGATAGCATTGAAATCGGTGGTCGTGGCAGTTTGAGCTTAATTGAAGAGCGAACCATTTGGACGAAGCGAAAGGCGTACGCCACCGCTCGACGAAGACGATTGAAGTTGGAAAAACGTTGAATGAGTGTGTTGACACTGGACACTTCCTTGATGTTGAGATTAATTGACTTCAACTTTGAACGAAGCTCGTTTCGATCGTCCTCCTGATGTTCAAACGATGAATCTGGCCAATCAGTTTCAGGTGATGAAAGAAATTGTGGCCCATGCCACCATAGAGTTGAATCGCGTAGTGCAGTGACAGTTAAACCACGACTATTTAGATCCGCTGGGTTTTCATGGGTGCGGACATGGTGCCATTGTGTAACTTTAGTCGACGCAAGAATTTTGTGAATTCGATTGCAAACAAAAATTGCCCAACGATTTGGGTCTCCTCGAATCCATGATAAAACGACGCTGGAATCGGTCCACATAAAAACATTATTGACGGTGAGTCTCAATGATTTTTTGATCGATTCAAGTAATTTAACCGCTAAGACGGCACCACACCGTTCAGCCCGAGGAGTTGTTAATGGCCTGTGCATTGGGGTCAGTTTACTTTTAGCCATGATCAAATTTACATGAATTCGGTTGTTTGAATCGACGGTTCGGAGATAAACTGATGTTGCGTATGCCTTGTTTGAACTATCGCAAAAAACGTGAAGCTGATAATCTTTGTTGGTTGACGACGTGTTAATCCAACGAGGAATTTCGATTTCCCTGATGAATGGAAGTTGATTGATAGTTTCTTCCCATTCTGACTGAAGTTCGGGGGACGTAACTTCGTCATCCCAGTCAAATTTACTCTCCCACAACTTGTTCAGAAATAATTTCAGAAATAAAATTCGAGAGACAGTTGATGAGACATTACGTTTTGTTAATTGCTTATCAGTGGGAAAGCTAACAAAAAACTTAAACAAATCCTTAAGGCTTGACCAACCCAAGCCCAGTGCTTTTATGCCGTCTTCGGCATTGAATAAACAGGTGGTATTTTGATCACGGTATTCGATGGGAATTTGTTGAAGAATTTCGGGCGAATTACTGGCCCATTTACGGAGCTCAAATCCAGCACCTCGCAGTAATTGAATAAGTGTTTGAATCATTTTTATGGAGGTTTCGATTGTCTCGCTACCGGTGGTGATGTCATCCACATAAGTTTCGAATTTTAGTGCGGTATAGACGGCTGGTGAAGTGGCTTTCATTTGTTCAGCTAGCATATGAATGGTTTTAATTGCCTGATACGGTGAGGATGCAAGCCCAAATGTGACAGTTTGAAGAGCATATGTCAGAATGCCTGAATCCTCGTCATCTTGCCACAAAACGTATTGATAATGAGTGTCATCCGGATGCATATCTATACAACGGTACATTTTTTCCATGTCGCTAATAAAAACATACCTGTAAGTGCGCCAGTTCAGAATAATTGAAACCAAATCGGCTTGTAAAGCGGGACCGGTAGTCAAAATATCATTCAATGATTTCCCATTTGTCGATTTCGCTGAACCATCAAACACTTGACGGAGCTTTGTTGTGATGCTGGTTTCCTTAAGTACGGCATGGTGTGGCAAATAGAAATGCTTCTCGTTTATCTTAGGTACCACTTTTACTTGATTGAGCTTTTTATACTCGTTGAACACTTTGAAATATGCCTCCTTGAATTTTTGATCGCGAGCGAAGTGACGTTGTAGCGACTGAAAACGTTTGAGTGCCATATCGTACGACGACCCCAATTGAATTGAGGGATCAAAATATGATTTAAATGGAAAACGTACCATGAACTTTCCATTTGATTGGCGAATGGTTGTTTGCTCGTAGAATTTCTCGGTCCATTCATCTTCTTTAGACAATGTTTTTTCTGTGGGTACTTCCTCCAGTTCGTGAAATTTTGTTAAATAACTGCCAATTTCCATTGTCGAAAGGTGATGACAGTCAGTCAATGGAAATGTAAGAACGTGATTTTGTTGAAATAGTTCTCCAAATAATATCCAACCCAAAGCTGTGTATTGTGCCACGGGCTCACCTAATTCACCCTTGCGTAAACCATCCTCAATGATTTTTCCATAAACATCACCAGCTAGTAATAAGTCGATTTGGCCGGGAGTTGCATAATGGGGGTCCGCCAGTGGCAAATTATTGAGGTGAGGCCATGGTTTTACTGCAACTGAAAGCAGCGGTAATTGTGACGTAATCGATGGAAGCACAGCAAATTTCGATGTAAAGTTAAATTGTGGATCAATGATCGAATGAATATTGAGACTCAATCCTTTGTCGGCGATTTTGTATTGAGTTTCTCCCATGGGACGATAACCGATGCAAAATGGAATGAACGGCAGTTTTAACCGGTTGGCAGCACGCTGAGTGATTATTGATTGCTGTGATCCACTGTCAACTAATGCCCTAAGACGAATGAGTTGACCACAAACATCAAGAACATTTACAATCGCTGTGGAAAGAAGAACCGTTGAATGAGTATTTACCAAGTTGTTTGAGACCAGTTGGGGATTTTCCGTCGGGGCGTGATTCAGCTGGGGTGAAGTTGTCACATTTGGCTTTGGGAACGATACTGCATTCGATGACAAGTTTGATTTGTTTACGTGTAATAGAGTATGATGTCGACCACCGCAAGTGAAACAAGAGTGTTTGCTGGTGCATTGCGTGGAAGTTGTATGGCTGAGGCAATTAAAACACAATTTCTTTTGGACGGCAAAGTCTTTGCGTTCAGATGGTGACCATTGCAAAAATTGTTGACACTTATGTAAAAAGTGAGGGCTTTTGCATTTGTCGATTGGACAAGCAATTGATTTTTTGGAGACATGAAAATTCCGTATTTCTTTTCGACCGTAAGATTTATGAAATGAATTATTTGATTTTTGATGCGAAGACGACGACTTTAACTCGATATTGTTGATGGTGTGTGCGGCAGCATCAGCGATAAGAAATGTAGATTTGAGAAAATCGAACAATTGTTGAAGCTTTGCAACTTTCTTTGGTTCCTTTCGTTGCTTTTCAAACTCGAGACGGGTAGCTGGCGATAGTTTTTCGAGTAGATGAAAAGCAAAAAATTCTGAATTTTCGTCAGTATGGAAGTTCAGGTTTTTTAACTGAAAAATGCATGCACGTGCAGTATCATGCATACACTTTAATTCACCAGCTGATTCGCGTTGGGTGTATGTCGGCAGATTCATAAATTTTTTCATGAAGGCATTGAATAAAACTTGATCATTGCTGTAACGATCCTTCAAATCCTCCAGAGCTTCATCATACGTTTCGTTCGTAACATCCAAATGAGCAATAGATGAGGTCACATTTGGGGTCAGGAATGATTTAAGGTAGACGAACTTTTGGTGTTTCGACAGTTTTGAGTTGTTGTGAATTGCTTGAAACGATGCATAAAACGTTGGCCATTCGGTGGGTTCTCCATCAAATTTTTCGATTTTAAATTCAGGTGGCCTGAACGAGTTATCAGTGTGGACCTCGCGTATAATTGTATTTGTTGAATCGTGTGCAGGTGAAGCTGGTGAAGCCGGTGAGGTGGAAGCAGGAATCGTTGCGGCGTGACGTTCGGGATGAAATTTGTCGTATGCGGTCTCGATATACTCTATGGCGTCCGCATGCTCGGATTGAAAAGATCCAAAAATGTCCCTTTTGAAGTACTCATCGTCACGCGATAATTTTGAGCGAACCAGCTTTCGATGATTTGAGTTGAAGGTCTGAAGATTTTGGGCGATTCGATTGAGACGTGTCATAAAGTGATTCTTAGACCTCCGAGTGGGACCATCTTTGTCGAAATTTGGGCGTTCTCTTTGCAGTTGTTGGAGCAAATCATGTTGTTCGGCCACCAATTGCTCTTGTTCGGTGGGGTTGTCTGAGGCTTGTTTCTCATCATCGGGCATGTTGTCTTAAATTTGCCAAACGAAAATGTTTAAAAGTCACTTACCTCTGAATTCGGCGATATTGCTGGTTCCAAGAATCCGCTTCTTACACGCTGTTCCCTTGATCGGTGTGCTCGCGTAGGTACAGATGGATGCAAAAACGATGTTGGTAGATTTGACGATGAAAGTGGATAAATTGGGGATACCATGCGCTTTGGCACGATATTTTAGGTTAGGATGCGGCACAATCGATTGGTGCCGATGATTGATAAATTTGCAGAAACTTTAGATATTGGCGAAATTAATCCGGCTCGAAGGACCAATGTTAGATTGATATGGGACTACGGATTCGATTCCCTTGTCTGATTACTGGTTCGAGAACTTTTAAAATGAAAGACTTTATCGAATTTTGACTTCGTGTTCTTCACGTGAACCTTTTTATTCTCTTTTTTATAGTAGTTTGACAGTTGGTACAAAAAAAAATAAGTATCTCTTTCTGTGAGAATAATAATGCTTTCTCTGTCGCCTTTGGGTAAGGGTGAATCAACACTTTTGTGGAGGATATATTACATTTTATTTGAATGAAGTTAAATGAATTCAATGATTTATTAAAATAATGATGATTTAAACTCAACACCCTGGTTAATGCCGATTACTTCAGCAAGTGGCCCGAGGCATTTGCGATCCCAAATCAAGAAGCGAAAACCGTTGTCGACCAGATAGTGGACCACTGGGTGTGCAGGTTCGGAGTGCCAATGGAATTACATTCCGACCAAGGAAGAAACTTCGAGTCGAAGATATTCCAGGAAGTATGCGCGGCAATCGGACTACAGAAGACACGGACCACACCCCTTCATCCACAATCAGATGGAATGGTGGAACGCTTCAACAAGACACTAAAAGAACATCTGTCCAAAGTAGTGGACGAGAATCAACGGGATTGGGATCGGCGAATACCTTTGTTCCTCATGGCCTATCGAAACGCTATTCACAGTACAACTGGGTACACTCCATCTGAAGTTTTATTTGGACGAACTGCCAGGCTACCCAGTGAGCCTAAATTCGGATTTCCCACTGAAGAACCAACATGCGAGGAGGACTACGTGGTTGACCTTAGAGAAAGGATTAATGACATCTACCAGAGAACCAGAAGCAATATAAAAGTTGCAAGCGACCGCATGAAGACGAGATACGATGCGCGAGCAACGGCACCGGAGTTCAACGAGGGAGATCTGGTATGGCTCTACAACTCACATCGTAAAAAGGGAAGATCGCCAAAGCTTCAGAAGGACTGGGAAGGTCCCTACCAAGTTGTAACGCGAATTAATGATGTCGTATTCCGAATCCAAAGAGGACCAAGAGCGAAGATGAAAGTTGTCCATGTTGATCGCCTACATCGCTACCACGGAAGCAATGATGACGTACTTGTTCGGGACGAACAAAACTAAGAGGGGGGCAATGTTATGTGGCGATAAGAAATAAAACAACTCGCAGGAGTCCCTGAATGCATCCATCGATTCACTCTACAAACGCACCCGCTCGATTCACTAAATGAACATACCCAACTGTCATTCCAGTTATCTGACAGCAGCTGTCATATTCGAAGTTCGAATTTCGATTTCCCCTCCTTGGAATTCAGCGGAGGAGTACCAATGGAAAATTACCAAAGGGGGTATAGAACGTACTAGAATGTGCTTAATTTTGTATAAATACCCGGGTGACAGGCTCGTACGGGACAGTCATATTTTAAACGTTGACTTGTGAAAATCGGTTATAAAGTGAAAAGTGATTGAATTGAAAAAAATTGTTGAATTCTAAGTAGTAAAGTTGAATAACACTGTGATTTGAATTTAAATAAGTTTTGTTTGATAAATAAAGTGTTTCATTGTGAAATCATAAAAGTGAAATCGAGTTTTATTCGACGAACCCCAGGCCGAAAATATTACAATAGTATTGTATAGAGTTAAGTAAGATTAATAAAATACTGGCAGATGACCTCGAAAAACAAAGTTACGTCTTCTTTGTTCTCAACACTGGATCCGGCGAGCAACACCCCAGCTCTAAACCATAAAAAGACCCTTGCAATCTCTATAAGCTTACAATCTCTATCAGGCAATCCCATCAATCCCATCAGGCTCGCCACTCCAATATCCTACCCTCTTGTATATAAATTTCTCGGATACAACAATATCCGGAAGCGAAGCCTGATTCTTCGTGATCTCTTCACGAAGATATCCGTACTCAGCAAAATCGAATTCGGGCGAGGCAAGGTCCACCCCATCACCTATTGCTGTAATCGAAATTTCTTCCATATGCGCTTGCGACAGTGCATCAGGAACCACATTCAAGGAGCCTTTACGGTGTTCGATTGTAAAATCGAAGCTTTGGAGCTCCAGACTCCAACGTGCAAGTCGTCCATTCAAGTCCTTAAGAGTCATAAGCCACTGAAGTCTTGAATGATCGGTTATGATTGCGACCCTTCGATGTAGTACCGAAACTTGCGAACACTAATTACTGCCGCGAGGCACTCCTGCTCTGTCTCTGTATAATTTCTCTGGGCCTTGTTCAACTTCTTGGATATAAAAGCGATCGGTTTTTAGTTGTCCTCCGCTTCGAGTTGAAAAACCACCACTCCAACTGCTTTAGAAGAGGCATCACACTGAATGCTGAACTCTCTTTTGAAGGCAGCTTTTGACAACACTGGCGCTGAAGTAGGCGTCATCTTGACGAACCGGAGACAAGGGGTGGTGCCTGGATTTGATAGGCACGGCATCGCCAACGTCAATATTATGGGTTTCAAGGTGAGTACGGCCAAGACAAATGCTGGCGAAATTCGGAAAATGCTTTCTCACTGACTCCAAGCTAAATTGCTGCTCTGGTGAGAGGTTGATGAATTTTGGCTCGTCCTTTGAGAAGACAGTATCTTCACCTTCTTTCAGGGTAGAGGTATACAGTTCGCAGATCTGCGGCATCAAGTTAAATTCCTTCCAGAAATCAATACCGAGTTACACCTTTTGTGTCAAGGTAGGAATTACGTAAAAAGTTATGGTCTTCGTTATAACGTTGAGGGTTGTCGGAATATCACAATAGCCTACTATATTGTGACTTCCCCCATCAGCGGTCTTAGCTGTGTTACTGTAAAACTTGATTTGAATCACATTCCTCTTTACGAATTCGTAACAAGACTCTCCCAAGGCATATATGGATGCCCCACTGTCCAACAAGCCAAGTACTTGTTCGTCTTTCAAACGAACCTCGGCGTACATTTTACCGTCTGCCTTGGAAGATAAGATGGCCTCAACTTGTAACTTCCGGAAGTGTTTCCGCTTTCGTTACCTCTCCCTACACTTCAGCATGGATTTTGTCGCGCTCCCCTTGTCACCCATAATACTGGCACGCACTCGCTCATAATTAAGCTTCCTCTCGTGAAGCGAATTAAGAGCAAATGTGTTGACGGGGTGACTGGCTGGTGGAGGCTTATCTTCGCCCTGGAGAATTCTCATCCTAGTATCTGACAACTGACATTCACTATGCAAATCTTGAGAGACAACACCTAATCCTGCCTGTTGGGGTAGTTCTTGTCGGAACGACTCTCCCCTATCACTTTGTCGCTCCTCAGTCGGTTTCCCTGATGCTTAGTGCACTCGGGAGTGGTTATGCCCTTCTCTCACAGGAAACGAAAAAGGGTCCCTTCTCGAGATGGACACTGATAGAAAGTGTGTCCTTTTTGCCCACAATTCCAGCACAATAAACATTGACTGAAGGACGCGAAACTGGCCGACCAATCGCCACTATTTCCTCAATTCGTTTAAAGTCTTCCTCTTCTTCCAGCAAATGGATCTCCTGAACAGTTTTATGAAGAACACCACGCCTCGACCAAAATCGTTCCGCCTCCCTACCCTTATTCCTCAGCTGCTCCAAGCATTCAATGTTTGAAGCCAGCAATATATAGTTCCACATTATGTCAATGAGCTTCTTCTGATCAAACGGCTCGTTTAAGCGATCGTTAAGACCAAAGACGGAACCGAAAAAGTCATCGAAGGACTCCTTGAAGCCCTGTCTGCGAGTCAGACGACGCATGTAAATGTCAACATCGTTTTCTTTTTGCCCGAACTATATCTTCATGGCAATTTTGAGGTCTCCAAGCTTCGCAACTGGGTTTTTTCGAAGCTATGTCAAAAACCAGTCGTTTGCCTTACCAGCCAACAAGCTGTGGAAGTTGGCAGCGATTTGGTCATCGCTATATGAAGACGAAGCCTGGAGCCTTTCAACCTTGAAAAGAAGGTCGACAATGCTTTCACTTCCATCGTACTTCAGATTCCACCTATCTAACCTGCACCTGTCTAAGGCACTTGAAACGCTGGGCGTCTCAAAAGCTACTGGGGTGCACCTTTTGATTCAATCCTTTGATGCGCCCTTTCGGCGCTTATTATTTGAAAGTTTAAGGGCTTTTTTTCTTCGATCAATTAATCTTAATTCTAGAGTCCTCGACAACTACAATTTTCGCGTCAACTTTTGGAATTTAGTACCTATTCCACTTTTTCGCACCTCTGTGTATCGTGACTTCTACATTGTAAGTTCTTGTCGTTTTTTTAATAAACTACCACTGTAAATAAGAATTTACAACTAGCCAGGTGTTTTAAGTCTGGTTAAGCGTTAAGAACTGGCTTTTTTGTTTTGATCCATAAGTCATGAAGTGTCCAGATATAGTAACAATCTTTTATTTAACTCTGGCATTTTAGTTATTTTTTAAACTTTTTTCAAACATAGCTAAGTAAAAAAAATATAAAATAAGTAAATAATGTTAGTTGTTAATAAAATAAATAACTTTCTAAAGTTTTCCTTTCTAGGATCTGTTATTCCACCATAACTTTTAATTTAAATATTTACTATTAAGTGATTCTCAACTCTATTTTCACTAAAAATATAGAAATGAAACCTAAAACAGCGATAAAATAAACAATTATAGTGAAAAATTGTTATTTGTTCGCTTTTTAAAATTGTCAACTAAAATTGTACATACTTATTGTGAGGAATGCCAGTGTTCGTTTATTCCCACTCCCATTCCACTTCCGATATTCGATCAAAAGCCGCGTCATAACTCAGGAACAATTAATAAGCTATTAAAGCATAGCACACAAAAAACCCATCAATGCATGAACCATTTAATACTATGAACTTGAGTCACCCTGTCACACGTACCATATAATATTTCGGTACCCACTTATGACATTAAGAATATAGTAAACAACCCAGCCATGCGCTGTTACATAATATAACGACACCATGTCACTATACCATAGCCAGATGAAAGCATAGCGCACGGCATTCGGAATGCGCTATGCACTTGTCAATGAGTTGAAGGTTGTATTACCGGGACGGTACAAATGTATGAATGCATGTGTAGCCTAAAGGGGAGCAAAGTGCAAGTCGATGCACTATTGCCTGGATCAAGCAGATTCTATGGCTATTGCCGTTCGGTCAAATGCAAGGGTAAAGAAACTTATAAATGATGACGCAGCGGTTATCGAATATCGAGAAGGGGAATTGTATTATCGAATAGAAATAGATAACCATATTTTTGTATAAATAGCCTAAGCAGAGTATTAATAAATGTTCAGTCTTTGAACCCCAGCTAATGAGATTGTTTTGATTTTGTTTAACTGACGGAGCCAATAGGCTTTAAAGGGACTTAATTTGGGATAACACTCTCCCCGCCCATTCAATTACCTAGTCTAGCAACTATGCTGCTGGTAAATATAGACGCCTGCGCCATAGCGGAGTATAAGTTGTCTGCGTAGGGAATATTTTTAGATTCTGCGCACATTCCTTCCGCAAGACGTTACATTATGCTTCAGGCACATGTATTTGATTAGAAATACTAAATATGAAATATAAATAAAAAAGGCATGGTTTATTCACTTAATAATATTGGGCATGATGAGTCCCTATTATCACTTAATCAGTCCTTCTAAGGAATAATATGCAAATAAGCAGATGACAGAATAACCACACGACAATGTAAATCAGTTTAATATATAATATGCACTTATGTAGGTACATGTACCAGGAGCCCTTTTATCTTAGGGCCTCGGTCCAACATTCATTTTGCGCACTGAAGCTACGCCACTGCATTCGATTCGCTTTCAACCAACCAATCACAGCCAATTTCATTTTTCCATTTGAGTTGCAAACACAGGCCGGCCTCCTATGCTGTGCCAAAATTCTCACTCAATGGTACCAGTTTTCCCGGGTACCAAACGTCGCGGTACCAAATGAGAGGGGTACCAGCGGTGCCGGTATGGGTTGTCTCTGGTTCGAGTTGTCTGGTATGTGTGGTCGTGGTATGATCTATGCTGGTTTGACTGGTATGTGCTGGTTTGACTGGAGTCGACAAGCTGTCAACCGTGTAGCGCTGCACAAGTTAAAAGCTGGCCAACTCTAACTGCCGCCACACATTGTGTGCGCAGTACACTGAATACATGTGTTTTAACTTTTGACAGCTTTTACTTCCGCTGCTAGATCTGTAAGGTTAAGCATTGAATAAATCACGGAACCGAATCGACTCATCAAATCTCCCCGACAAATCTGGCAATTTGACCTCCGAAGGCCTGAGTGGCGTTTGTTCGTTGTTCGTTATTGTAGTGGATCGACGCGGCGAATGCACAAGAGATTTAATGATTTCTTGAAGCGACGCTTAGTTTTCCGTAATTGGAATTCACTTTCGGAATCTGTTCGCGAATCACTTAACACATCACTTCGCATGCACTTCATAAAAAGTGTCTTTGAACCGCGCTCGGTTCTCACATTCCTCGGATAATTGCCCTTCATCGTCGATAAGAGCCTCAATTTCATTTTGAATGCGCTCGAATACATGCATGTGACGCAATTTGCTTTGTGCCGACGAAGTACCCGGGATGTCACAAAACGTAATGATGCGAGTTACTTGCCCTTTCACCGCCGCGCGCTGTCGTTTAAATGCATCCATTGCCAGAACCGAATATGAGCACCGCACACACAAGCACACAATTCAAAGATAACTGCTTGACAGCTTTATGGGTTCGCTTTGAAAAATGCGTTTTGTCTAATTGTCTGATAGCGACTTTAAATTAACTTAACGGAATGGCCGTCTACTGGATACCATGCACCGTCTAGTCTCACCACTATGCAAGTGAAGGAAAATGTACGACACACGAAACACCACCGACATATGCACGAACAAAGACGAATAGCGAGACTTATTGATTTCTTTTTCGATCGCGAGGGAATTATCAGCACAAACGATTTTGTTTTTTTTTTTCCATTAATTGTTCAGTAATCCGTGCTCTTTTAGGACGAAATTTTTTGCGTATTGTGGTATTTATCGCTTGCTGTGAGGTCACTGAAAAAACCACCTTCGAAAATGAGAACTCGAACACGTGTAATCTTCGCCTTCACAACTTTATTACTAATAAGAAAAAGGAAGAATGCCGGAAATGGCCGGCATGGCGAATATAAAGAAGGAGACAGAAACAAGTAAACTTGAAGTGACAAGGGTGAAGGGCGCGTGCAGCGATGTGAATAATAGCAGCGTTCAACAATCTCAACATACCTGTTGGAACGAAAACCCCTGATGAATCAAAATACGACGAGATCAAAAGCACATTCAACATTCAACATTCAACATTTTAATGTCGCCAAAAACGAATATGCTGAAAGTAATATATTCAGGCAAATCACCCAGCAATTGCTCTACGGTATGAGCTCCCGTGATGTTTGCAACGAAATCCTCTCAAAGATACCCAAAACTTCGCATCGCCTATGATCTCGGACACTCATCAGAAGCAACACGCAACCTAGCAGCGGAGCTCAAAGCACCCTTTTCGCTACCAGCACAGGAAATGACGAATAACTTGGGTTCGCACCGCCCAAGGTCAAGTTTAATAGAAACTTAAAGCGACGTTGGTCCGCCCTACGAGCTGACCAACGCTCTAATCAGCCAGTCAACCAACCAACGCATCATCATCATCATTTTCGAATGCCGCTTATCCTTTAAAATGGTCGCGGAGCGAGGTTGGCTAAATGGTCTTTTCATCGTTTTCGATCCTCCGCCACCAACTCAAGAGACTCCGGCGCAATCCCCAAGCGGGACTCAGAGAGGTTCTTTACCTGATCCCACCACCTGTTTCTTGGACTTCTTGGGGGGCGACGCGCTAGCATGACCTGTCTAGGAAGTCTGTCAGGGGCATGCGAACAGTGTGTCCAAGCCATCGAAGAATCGATCGCTCCACTCAGAGAAGTAGTTGCTCAACATTAAGATTCCCACGAATACTAACGTTTCTAACTCTATCCCTTAGAGAAACACCAGCAACGCACCTCAGGAATATCATTTCGGCAGCTTGTACTAATTCTTTCGATCATTACCCAAAGTTCATTACCATAGATGGGGATCGGAACGAACACTGAATTAAAAACTGAGATCTTTGCTTTCACTCCAAGCTCAGCTAACCTGATAATCGGCCGGCGCAGTTCCTTTACTATTGCTCCGATTTGTTTCATCCCAGCATCACCACAGACGGCTGAAAACCTATCCAGTGCTCGTTGAAGTTCCTCTTTGGATGATGCAAGGATGGCCAAATCACCTTCGAAAAAGCAGATGGCTCATCCTGATGCCAGCCAATTCCAAACATTGCTCGCCAAGACTGCGCTTTACCACCCAGTCCATATATGCTATAAAAAGGAGCGGCGACAGAATACAGCCCTGGCGAAGTCTAACGCGCACATCAAAAGGACGGGATTTAACGCCATTTATCCGTACACAGCTTCTGCAGTTTGCGCAGTCAACCAACCAACGCAACCAACCAACGCAGTCGCTGTAAATTCCTAAAGGGCAAATGCCATACATGTGGTAAAACAGGACACATATCCAGGGTATGCAGGTCCAAAACGTCACAAAATACTACCGAAAAATAATCTTCTCAGCCACCGTGGGAAATTGGAGATCAAAGCGAATACCTCAGCACAGTTGGCAAAATTGAAGACGTTAAAAACATACGACCTTTAATCAGCTGGAAGATGATCACGGCACAGATTGACGGCCGCAGCTTAGGAATAGAACTGGACGCCGGTGCCCCATGCGGTATCATCAGCAAGAAAAACCTTCTGTCTATTAAACCTAAATTTTCAATACAGAAAACAGATAGGTTAGGTTAGGTTAGGTTGATGGATGCCCTTTTGACAATAGTCATGGCTTCACTTAGACCAGCAGTTGGGTCCATTGTGTCCATTGGGAACCTTCTTAATACCTGGAACGAAAACAGAAATAGACCGCTGTTAGAAACTCAGAGTTCCGCCCTCTTGGACCCATCCGGATTTGTATACAAATCTTAGGAGGTCCTTAAGATCTACATTATTTAGATCTTCGAGCTCGTTGAAGAAGTAGCTGCCGAGGGTACTACGCCTGATGCTGTTTAGGGCTGGGCATTCGCAGAGCAGGTGACGAACAGATTCAATTTCTTCAACGTCCCTGCAGCTTCTGCGGTAATCGTTATGCGGTATGCTTAGCCGCTCAGCGTGTAGACCCACAGCGCAGTGCCCCGTAAGGATTCCCGTGAGTACTTGGATGTTCCTGCGGGCTAGTCCGATCAAAAATAGTGATCTCTTTTTGCTTACCGCTGGCCATAGCTCCCTTGTGTGTCTGCACGTATCAAGTTCTGTCCAACGTAGATTGGTTCTACTCAAGGATACAGTTTCTATACTACGTGCTATCGAACTCAGCGGGACTCTTATGGATTTGAGGGCTAGAGATGCATTCATTCCAGACCCAAATCTCGCAAGCTTGTCCGCTTCTTCGTTTCCTGATATATCGGTGTGACCTGGCACCCAACACACAGTTACAGTGTTGCCAAGTGATAACTCGTCCAGAATTTCCCTGCATAGTTTCCCTTGACTGAGCCCTTGACTTTACCACGTCTGATTCCAAGGCTTTAATTGCCGCTTGGCTATCAGAGTATATGGTGATGGTCTTGTTTGCGGGGCCGTATTTCTTCAGTTCGGAGGCAGCTTCGATTATGGCTGCCAGCTCCGCCTGAAAAATGCTGCAGTCGTCATTAATTCGAAAAGATTTACCTAGACCCAAATCTTCACAGAAAATGCCCGCACCGGTTCCGACGTCCATCTTAGAGCCGTCGGTATATACGGCGATCTCGTCATCTCCTGTAATGGTCTTATCTTCCCATTCACCTCTTTCAGGTATTCTGGTAGCGAATCTCCTGTTGAAGGCGAATGTCATAGGTAGGTAGCAGAAAACAGATAGATAGGTCTTCAGCTACACGCACCACAGGATTCACTGCATCGGCCGTATTCCCGTAAATGTAACTGTTACTTATCATGTATTTTATTTTAAGAATTTTTGTAACCTTCTATAATTATGTCTTAATCTTTTATATTTTCTTATATTTTTGTAACAAATTACTTTTATATTTTTTTTTGGAATACTAGGGTGGGCGGAAGCTAAAACTCCAAAATCTTTCAAAGATACCAATACGCCCACTATAGCAGATATATAATACCGAAGTAGCCGATATTGGTTATGCCCGATTTTCACGTGCTAAAAAACACCCATTTATGAGACACACAAAAAAACTGCCAGAACGCACTTCATAGCAGTAAATTTTCGCTCTCTCATAATACTTCTTGACTACAACTAAGTTAACTTAACAAGTAGTTTACGCTTCTGTAGTATTTATCTCATTGGGTAGGTTGCTATCCAGTGAATGCACCTACTAAAGCCGTTCTGAGGGTTTCACTCTACCTCGCTAGATCGAAGGGTCTTGTTCTTTGTAGTCGTCGCTCGTTGTTTACATCGTTAACAGTCTCGCGAGAGTACGGATCATTTCATTGTTGCAATGAGCATGAAGGCGAGCATTTAGCTTTCGAGCAAAGTTTGTTTCTTCTTCGCTCACGGTAGCTATTCCTAAATCTCTGTGAATATCACTATTCCTAATATACCATGGAGCATTCACAATTGCTCTTAGTGTCTTGTTTTGGAAAGTCTGCAACATGGACATGTTGCTCGGCCTGGTACAACCCCAAAGTTGTATTCCGTATGTCCAGGACGGCTTTAACACCTGCCTGTACAAGAGCAGTTTGTCGTATATGCTTAATTTCGAAAATCTTCCGATAAGCCAATACATTTCCCTGAGCCTAATCTCGAGCTCGTCACGCTTCTTCTTTACATGTGGTTTCCACCTTAGTTTAGCGTCCAGTGTCATCCCTAGATATTTCGCTTCATTTGCATAAGGTATTTGTGCAGAATTTATGAACAGAGGCAAATTGTTAACCCTTCTGTAAGTGAAATTCACATGCGTAGACTTGTTCTCGTTAAGAGCGATTCGCCAAGTCTTCGTCCAGACACAAATTCTGTCCAATGCTCGTTGGAGGTTTCTCGTTGATGACTCGACTGATTAACCTGTTGCCAGGATGGCCGTATCGTCCGCAAACGTGGCCACGACTGTCTCGTCATCTAGAGGTATGTCTCTTGTGTAGAGCAGGAACAGGGTCGGACCGAGGACGCTTCCCTAGGGTACGCCAGCCCGAATTTGCTTGAAACTCGAGTATTCACTACTACACCTAACACGAAAGAGTCTTCCTTCAAGATAGTTTTTCAATATTTTAACTAGTGGGAGGGTTACAATCCTTACTTAGGCGAATCGTGGGATACCCCATCCCAATTGACCACTGTCAAGCTCCGAATTGTGTCATAAATCTTGGTTGTTTAATTTCGGTTTCATTTAACTTCAATTGTATTTAGAATTTCTCAGTTAAGAATCTTCTGCCTAAGAAAGGGGCGTGGCGTCCACCTCTTCTCAATAACATCGTATTTTTATTTATATTTTTTAACAGAAGTGGTATACACGTGTTGATTGCATTTTCATATTAAAAATTTGGTTTATATGACGTGAGTTTAATTGGCGAAAATCTATGCACGTGAAATGATAGCTTACGCAAATATCTGAACATTTTATAGTGCAAGTTTTTTGGATTAAAAGCAAATATCCCCTATGTAATAAAGCGCTATATGCGTAAGTATGTCACGTACAGTCGCCAAATGACAAGTCCAAGTCGTGTTACTCGGTACCTAACTGGGAGAGTGTTCGGCTCGCGTTTCGTTGGTTCGGAGCTCAAATCGAGTCGAGGGGCAGAGGCAATTTTTTTTTTTTTTTAATAAATTCTGCAATGTTTTTATTTCCTTGCGTTTATTGGAGTTTCTAACATGTTAGTACTCCTGCCCACTTCCTTCAGAATTAAAGATTTCTCCAGCTTCTGCCCACTTCTTCCAGAATATCTTGGGCTCATTAGAGTATTCCTTGGGTTCATTGCAGTATTCCTTGGGTTGACTGCTTGGTTGAAAATTGACTGCTTCACCTTTTTAAAGGATTCCTCCAAGTCCAGCCTACTTCCCTCCTAATTCCTTGGACTCATTGGAGTATTTCTTGGGATCATTGCAGTATTCCTTGGATTCATTGGTGTTCCTTACCTGTTAGTACCGAAAAATGGTATGCTTCACCTTTTTAAATGATCCTTCCAGCTCTTGCCCACTTCCTCCAGAATTCTTTAGGCTCATTACAGTATTACTTGGGTTCATTAGAGTTCCTGGCCTGGTAGAACCGAAAAATGATATGCTTCCCATTTATAAGGGATCTCTCCAGCTCCTGCCCACTTCCTCCAGGATTATTTGGGCTCATTACAGTATTACTTGGGTTCATTGGAGTTCCTGGCCTGGTACAACCGAAAAATTATATGCCTCCCGTTTATAAAGGATCTCTCCAGATCCTGCCTTCTTCCTCCAGCATTCTTTGGGCTCATTACAGTATTACTTGCGTTCATTGGAGTTCCTGGCCTGGTAGTACCGAAAAATTATGTGCTCCCTTTTTATAAAGGATCCCTGAAGATCCTGCTCACTTCCTACAGAATTCCTTGGGTTCACCAGGTGAGGAACTCTGGTATGCAGTACCGAAAAGTTATATTCTTCTACTTTATAATACCGATAATAGAGCTTCTCTCATAAAGGTGAAGCATATCATTTTATGTTAAAAGTAAAAAGGTAAAAATGAAAAGTAAAAAGTTAAAAGTAAAAATCATAAAGTTCCCCTACAATAAAGTGCTATGTGCATAGGTATTCAGAGCGCTATTTGCAGGTCCAAATTATGTGACTGGGTAGCTCAACGCGAGAATGGTCGGCTCGCGTGGCGTTTGGACGGACCCAGGGCAATTTTTGATTTTTTATTTTAATCGATGTGTGCTGCGTTGTTCCTGTCGTACGACAGGCTTCTTTATTAGTATCAAATAAAAATCGTTTATTAGAATGCATATTAAGTATGACCACGCCTACAAGGGGGCGGTATTCGCTTTTTTTTTAAATGCCAATCACAATACACTTAAGCGAGGATATCGCGTTCCAAATTTCAGCTTCCTGCGACAACTTTCAAGCTAATAAGTAAAGTGGGCGTGTCAGTGGGCGGATTTTAAATTTTTTACACTTATACTACTTCGGGACTTAGAAAGAACAGATATTAAGTTTCAAGTTCCTAGCTCAAAATTTAAGGCCTAAAAACTACCGACACACGGACGGACATGGCTCATTCGACTAACAATTCGGTCTCGATCATATGCGGTTAAGGTCTTGGGGGTCTATGGTGATTATTTCTCTATGTTACAAACTATGAATCCAACTTATTATACCTCCTATCCTATAGGATGGGGTATAAACATGTCTGCCGGCAAGTTTAACCGTAGCTTATATTTCAAGCCTTCGTGTCATACCTTATCGAAGGCTTGCGATACGTCGAGGAAAGCACTTGAACATATTTTTTTCCCTTCTAAGGCTTTTTCAATTTCATGCGTTATTCTGTAGACTTGATCTATTGCGGAATGGTTAGGTCTGAAACCGAATTGATGATCCGGGATCAAACGTCTTTCTGCAATTATTGGTTGTAATCGCTTCAGCAGAAGTCTCTCGAATTCTTTCGATATTATCGACAGAAGTGCAAATGATAAAAAATCTTATCGGCCCGTGATAAGATTTTTTATCATTTGCACATTTCCCCGGTTTTGGAACCATAATGACTTTAGCAACTTTCCATTGCCTAGGAACGTATAGGAGTCTAAGAGAAGCATTTATCATATAAAGTAGCTTGAATACTGCCTTTTTTGGTATTATCATTCGCCTGTGATCATATAGTTTCTGTTCTTATAGTTTTCTGTTCTCACCGTGTTTGCAGGAAGGTTGCGTAATCTCCCGAAGTCTGCTATCCTGACGATGTTTATTGCGGGAGGTGGACGAATTTTAGCTTCTGGTTTAGCCTTGTTTGAGCCAGAGGGCTTATCTTCCTTTCGTATTACTTCGGGAGAGGAATTCTCCTTACCCTTCTTGCTAGACCTTTTCCTTAAAACTGAATCGGTCTCAAGTGCAAGTTCGTCCTCGTCCGTGAAGTGTTCGACTGCTGGTCGGTTCGGTGCTACACACTCTTTCGGTACCTCACAGTCTTTCGTTAATCGAGTGTTTTTAATATCCTCGTTTTCTTTTCGCAGAGAGTCAACTTCCACTTTTAGATCGTGGAAGAGTCGCTCCATTTCTCCATATTCTCCTTTTCTAAGCTCTTAATCTTCACTGAGGCCTGGTTTGCCGGTGGACTGCTTTTTCCGAATATGTTCGATCTAGGTGGAGGTGATCGATTTAGTTTTGTCCTTTTCTCAAAAGGTTTTATAAGCAATAAAAGGCTCTCCCCAGAATCCGTAGAGCCTGCCTCCGAAGAGGGTGGATTTTCCAGCATAGCTGGTCTGCCACCTGGGGTAATCAAATTTTTCGTTTTGTTAATTGCCATTTTTTTTTAACTTGTCGTTTTTATGAGAAATAGGTAAGTCACTTCTATTTTCATTTTTAAATACAGCCGCCCCTTTGGAGACAGACGCCGACCAGTGAGCCGCACAATGTGTGACAGACGTTTCTGGATTTTAATTTAACCTTCAGATTCATCTATAAGTTAAAACCTTACTGCCAAAAGTTGCCCCAAATGGAGCAGCATCGACAGCATCCGTTGAAACATTGAAGAACGAAAGGCATACCTTACCTCAAGGATTCTAACCCCGACCTTGCAGGGGTGTAACAAATTATTATGCTATTTTTTATATGAACTATCGGAATACTTTTTTGAATTATTGGATTGATTTAATGTTTATATCTATTTCCTAATTATTTTTCTTCGAAGATAGAGCGGCGAATTTAAATCTGTTATACTAAAGACAAAAACTAAAAACCGCACTATCCAATGCAGCGTTGAGTTTGCTAAGAAGAAGGAACTCTCGTTGTATCAGTCGAAAAGATCAGACGTTGTCCTAAACTCTGATGTATAGTAAAATTCATAAGTTAACAATAAAAGTTAAAGTTTGTAAATTTATAGTTGAAACCATTCTTTTTCTTTGTAAACTATTTTGTTGAATTTCCTTGTGATAAAGCTCACAAGGCTAACATTGGTGCCGAAACCCGGGAATATATTATACATATTCCCCAAAAAAACCCACGTTAAAAAAGCAAAAAATAATAATTCATCTGCGCACGAGAATTATATACTTTCATCGGAGACTCATGTGTTGCTGAACAATTGGTAAATCCATAAAAAAGTGCAAATTTTAAGGCATTTGCTTACAGAGAATAGTGGATTGGATTCTCGCTACAAAGAGGAAAAGTTTTCATCGTCCAAGCTCATCATCATCATCGTCGACGTGGGAATCCGACTATCGACCAGCGAAATCACGCCATCCTCGAGAGAAAACCAACCACATCAGTGACGTAACACGTAACATCTCAAAATGCAGCTTACACTCATCTCATCAGACGCGAAAGCAGTTTCCAAGCAAAAAGCTTATGGATCGCAGCCACCAAGAGCATACAACTCCTTGTCACTCACCGATCATCAAGAGAAGCTTTTCAAGACACATCGATCGAGTAGATCGCACCAGCATCAGCATTTTGGATAAGCGGTAAGCTTGAAAACTTTTTTATTATATACATGTTGATAAGTATAATAAGTGTTGCCGGAGATTGGGTTCTTAAACATTGATGCGGGATAGTGTTGTTGACAGTTGTTGTACACATTGCTGAGAAGAATTGTTGCTGGTTAAATTAAAACTTGTTGCGCTAGAAAGGCTTTTCTTTTAATGTTGCGAAAATATTTTATTGGGAGCTATTGTTGTTGCTGAGGTTATCATTTATCGATCAAATTGTTGTTGAGTCCTCTCTTTTGAACGCTTCATAAAATATTCGAATTCCAATTGAATTTACTCTCGATTTTTTCTGTTCGATTACTATTTGCATTTGGAGAATTGGAAACGAAACCAAAGAGGCGGCTAGCGACAAGTCTGATGGATCCAAGGGCCATCAAGTAAAGTTGATTTGCCAGCACAAGGGAAGGTTGATTTGCAGGGCGATTCAAAGAATCTGTCAGAGCTAAAGGTATTACGATCAAACACGAAGGGAAGCCTCACTCGCACGAAAAATCTAATTGCGACAAAAGGTAGTACGTTGACTGCAGATGAGTTGGAATGCCAACTAGGAATTCTGAAATCCTATTTTAAGCAGATTATGCAGGTGCAGTTGTCGATTGAGAGGTTTAATGTTGTGGCTAAACAATTTTCGAGACGAAGTTGAAGGGTTGTATGTGGGGACTAAGTCGGTCATTTTGAGTTTGCTATTGAGCATAGACTTAACCGCACTGGTGTGGCAAACCATTAAATGCAACTCAATATCCCCAACAACAACCTTTTCACTCAAGATTAGAAGCAGTTAAACTGCCTACATTTTTGGGAAAATTTTAGGAATACAGATATTTTGTTGGTTTATTTCTGAATCTGGTAGATAAGGAGGACATAGATAATGTACAAAAATTTAATTATCTTCGCCGTTGTTTGTCAGTACCAGCCTTGAGTGCTATTAAGAAATTCGACATGCTCGGTGCGAATTATCGAAAGGCTTAAGACAGGTTGAAAAAACGTTTCGACTATAAGAACTTGATATTTCAAGAGCATATAAATTCACTGATCAAAATTCCGAGGGAAGCCAAGGCCTCCGCTTATTCTTTGAGAGATTTGTAGGATAGCTTCAACACCAATGTGACTGCAATGCTCTCGATAGGAACCCATGAGGATATTTGCAACGCAATCTGATTTGGTTAGCGTTAGATCGTGTAGATGCGGATACCAGAGTGAAGTGGCAGGGCTCTATCGATTACAGTGAGCTACCAAGTTGGGATGATTTCACAACAGTTCCTGATTAGTTGCATCAATTTCGAAGCGAGGGAATCACAAGCGTCGACATCTGAGACTTTTCAGAGAAATTTTAAGGAGGAAAATCCTTCTCGTGCTCGTAATGACAAGAGCAAAAATCAAAGGTCCTTCAAGGGTGCTGCCTTAAGTGTTCAGTGCAATCAATGTGAGTATTGCCAGTCGGAAAAGCATTCTATCGATTCCTGTCCCGATTTTGAAAATCTACCTGTGGCCAGGAGGTTTCATGAGGTAAAAAGGTTGGTGTTTTGTATAAACTGCATGGAAAAAGGTCATTCAGTTCGTCGTTGTTCTAAAGTTAAATGCTCGATTTGTTCCTTGCCCCATCATAGACTATTGCACAGATTCTCTGTACCAAATACGGTTCAACCTGAGCCAGTTTCTGAGTCAAAACCAAGCAGATCAGCTCTAGTTGGAAAAACTGACAACCAGGTTCTGTTAGCTACTGCTGTGGTGTTAGTTAAGCATTATTGGGGCATCTATCAGCCCTTTCGCGCACTGCTTGATTCGCAGTTGAACTTCATTTCTGAACATATGGCTTAAAGATTAAAACTGAAGAAGGTTAGAGCTGACATCCAGATAAGTGGCATAGGTAGCGACGTAAGTTCAATGAAGCGTCGAAAATAGATTTGTTGATAGGCGCTGAACATTTCTTTAAACTCTTGGAAATAGGTCAGATTAGGTTGGAAGAAAAGTTGACCCTTCAGAAAACACTCTTCGGATTGGTTGTTTCTGGAAGGAAGGAGCTGAACGCTAGGCAAAACAAGGCTGTCTGTTTAGTGGGTCGGCAAGAAGTTCAGGAGGATTTGCGACTAAGTGAGTTGGTGGAACGATTTTGGAACATCGAAAGCTGCGAGATGGAAAAAAAGTTTCTTACATCGAAAGAAGTAGAATGTGAAAAACATTTCAGGGAAACGATAAAGAAGGATAAAACAGGTCGTTTTGTAGTTCGCCCTCCTTTCAAAACGGATCCTTCGGAATTAAGTGCATCCTATGAGATGGCTGAGAAACGTTTTCTAGCACTAGAAAGACGCCTATCCATCGGCAAAGGCACAATATGCAGATTTTATGGCCGAATATGAAAGGTTTGGGCACATGAAGGAAGTAGAGTCAGGAGATTCGAAAGGCCCCAGATATGCTTGTCCCCATCAATTTGTGTTGCGTCCAGATTCACCACTACGAAGCTGCGGGTAGTTTTCGACTGCAGTGCTCGAACTTGACCTAGCGAATCCTTAAATGACGTGCTAATGGAAGGACCTATTATCCAGGACGAATTTTACTCGATAATGCTGCGATTTCGTTGCTATAAGTATGCTCTGACTGCCGATATATCGAAGATGTATCGACAGATCTGGGTTGACCCACAAGATCGGAAGTACCAGTGTATACTCTGGAGAGCCAATCCTACAGAGGACTTAAAGGTACACGAAGCATACCAGTACAGTACAATAACTTATGGTACCACCCCTGCACCATACCAAGCTACTGGTTGTTTAAAATTGTTGGCTGAGAAGGGCTAATCTAAATTTTCGTTGGGTGCTGCAGTTCTCAAGGAGGACTTCTATATGGACGACCTCATTAGTGGAGCAGACTCTTTGGAGGAACTTCGGGGTATCTATGAAGAGGTCAGGACTTTGCTTAGTAGTGCAGGGTTTGAGCTTAGAAAATGGTGGTGGACAAATGAAGATAGTAATACCAGAGACAGATCGCGAAAGGCCACTTCGAATAATCGACTCCGACATAATCAAGACTCTGGGGGTAAAGTGGAATCATTTAACAGATGAGGTGCAGTAAGTGGGACCCGATTTAGAACCTTCCACGAAGATAACAAAGAGAATCGTTCTGGCTGAACTGTCTACCCTTTTCGATCCCCTTGGCTTTATTAATCCTGTTATTGTAAAGGGAAAAATTATTTTGCAAGGTCTCTGGGTAAACAAGGTAAATTGGGATGAGTCTGTGCAATCCAGGACACACACCGAATGGGATGTATTTCGATACAGATTGCGGAAGCTAGAAGCAGTTAAAGTTCCTAGATTCGTTCTAGTATCAAGGCCAAAAAGTGTTCAGTTTCACGGATTCTCGGATGCCTCTTTGCGTGCGTACGGATGTTGTGTGTATGTTTGGACAGTTGATGAAAACGATCGCGTGTCCTGCAATTTAGTTACCGCGAAGTCAAAGTTTACCAAGACTGGAACTGTGCGCAGCGGAAATGCTATCATCGCTTCTTGCTAGGATTCTTTCAAATTTTGTACATCTAGTCGATGAAATTTATTGTTCGTCGGATTCTGAGATTGTTCTTTGTTGGTTGTCATCTCAACCATCGACTTGGGAGGTTTTTGTTGCAAACCTAGTCTCAAAGGTTCAAAGTAATCTACCTCAAGCACATTGGAGCCATGTTAGCACCAACCAGAACCCAGCGGATATCATCTCCAGAGGAGCATTTGCCGAGGAATTAATTGAGAGCAGGTGGTTTAAAGAACCATCATACCTTTATTTATCTAAAACTATCGGCCCAAGAAGAAGGATTTTTCGCTGGTAAAAAAGGAGATACCTGAGAAGCATAAAGTTGGTGTGGCGCTTGTTGCGAGAATTGGTAGTTTCCAATTAGTAGTTTCCAGTCGATTTAATAGTTTCCAAAAGACATGTCGCATCTTCGCTATCGTTTCAAGGTTCATAACGAGTTTTCGGAAACCGAAATGGAGAGTGGATGAAGTGGTAGATGAGAACAAAGATCACGATTTGAGTAGCAGATATGTTACCGACCTGAATTGGACTTGTACTGAAGGGAACTAAATGAAACCCAAATGAGGATTATTTGGCACATCCAACAGGAGAGTTTCTCGGAAGAGATTAGGCAGTTGAGAAAAGGACATATGATTAGCCCTACGAGTTGCGTCAAAGTCCTAAATCCCTTCCTTGACAAAGGCTCGATAGAACTCCTCCGAGTTGGTGGGTGTCTGCAGAATGCGGACAGTCCCTACACCGCAAAATGTCCCATTCTTCTTCCTAAATACAATCCCTTCATAAAAACTTTTTTTGTCTATTTGCATAGGAAAAACTACCATGCAGGACCACATGCACTGATTGGTATCGTGAGACAACGTTTCTTGGTGATGGACACTCGAAGCCTTGCGAAGAGGACAGCAAACTCGGAAGCGAATTGGCGAGTGGTGTGCAGCTGAAGGCATAGAGTTTCACCATATCCCACCCAGAGCTCCTCATTTCGGGGGATTATGGGAGGCCGCAGTTAAGAGTGCAAAAAATCATCTCTCTCGTACCATGAGCGAGGCTTGCTTGACATTTGAGGAACTCTCCACCGTTGTTGCAGAAGTTGAAGCAGTCCTTAACTCCCGGCCGATGTGCGCCTCGTCAAGCGATCCAAGTGACGAGGCCGTGCTCACACCACGGCATTTTTTGATAGGGAGCCCCCTAAATGCAATCGCAGAACCATTCATCATTGATTGGAAGACGTTCTCGTTGAGCAGATGGTGGCGGTTAACTCAAATCAAGCAGCATTTTTGGAATCGTTGGTCGAAGGAGTATCTTCTGGGGCTGCAGAAGCGATGTAAATGGCAAACTTCGTCAGCAGATACTTCGGTAGATACGCTTGTTCTCATCTGTGATGACAAGACTCCGCCTCAACAATGGTTGCTGGGACGAATCTGCAATCTTATCCGTTCAACTGATGGCAAAGTTCGGGTCGTCGATATGCAGACAAAAAACGGAGTTCAGCGCAGAGCCATTCATCTAGTAGTACTACTACCCATTGACAGTTGAAGATATCTGCAGACAGTTCAAGGTGGGCAGAATCTTACCGCAGTGAATACTACATCATGTATTTTATTTTAAGTATATTTGTAGCCTTCTATAATTATGTCTTAATCTTTTCAAAATATAATAGAGTGGCGCAACAGCTCGAGGTGAATCAGGGCCAACTTTTTAACAATGTATGCTGGGTGTGCAAATTTCTTCACATACAAGGGGACCTACAATTCTTTCTCGAATCCGAACAGCACTTTGAGAAGTTTTTCAAGACAAATGATACTCTCGGAGGGCTTGTCAGACCCTCGCGGAGGTGGGTACCGTGAAAAATAACAAGTCTTTTTTTTTTAGGTGACGATGGCAAGATTCGAACCCAGACCTCCGGCGTAGTAAGCACACACACTAAACACTACGCTACGGCACCCCGCTTAGTCTTTTATATTTTCTTATATTTTTGTAACAAATTATTATGCTATTTTTTATATGAATTATTGGAATACTTCTTTGAATTATTGGATTGATTTAATGTTTATATCTATCGAAACTATATAGCTTTCCTAATTGTTTTTTCTTCGAAGATAGTGCGGAGAATTTAAATCTGTTGTACTAAAGAGAAAAACTAAAAACCGCACTATCCAATGCAGCATTGAATTTGCAAAGAAGAAGGGACTCTCGTTGTATCAGTCGAAAAGATCAGACGTAGTCCTAAACTCTGATGTATAATAAAATTCATTAAGTTAACAATTAAAGTTAGTTTCTAGTTGAAAACATTCTTTTTATTCGAATCTATTTTGTTGAAGTTCCTTGTGAAAAAGCTCACAAGGCTAACAGTCAATATAGGAAAACATCGCGACGGCTTAATTTTTACGTAGTAGACGGCGATTTCGACACCCTCTTGGGAAGGGAGTGGGTAGCTATTTTTGCACATGAAATATATTTCATTAAGCTATTCTCTACAACGACTGATCAGGTAAACACCATCACATCGGTGACACCACATCTCACGCTCGAAAAACGGCACCACCTTAACCAACTTCTTAAGCAATATGACAATGTATTCAGTAACTCAGCAGGCAAATTTACAGGACCCCCTGCTAAGCTTCTCCTTAAACCGGGCGCGTCGCCAATCTTCGCTAGGGACAGAGAAATTCCTTTGGCTTTGAGGGACTTTTATAAGAAGGAAATTTATGCGAAAGTTGCTTCAGGATTTTACATGAAAGTGGACAACTCGAAGTGAGAGTCGACGCCCCATATTGTTGCAAAAAATCAGGAAAAAATTCGAATAACTTGAAACTACAAGCCAACCCTCAATGATCATCGATGAACATCCAATTCCAAAAGCTGAGCGCACTTGTTTAATTCCATGAAGGGGTCCACCGTTTTCTGTCATCTGGATGTGACAGACGCATATACACACTTACCAATTGATGAGGTATTCAGTCATGCATTGACCCTGTACACACCCACACATAGATTGATAAGACCGACGCGTGCCGTGTATGGAGCCGCAAACATTCCGGCAATATGGCCGAAGCGCATGGAAGTCTTCCAAAATATTGCAAACGTGAAAACATTTTTTAATGATATTCTTATTCATGTAGATAACTTCGATGAATTGCTGGTGACAATGGATACAATACTTAAACGAATGAGTTTTTTGCGACTTTTGAGACTTTTTTGCCACTCATTCGATAGAATTCTTGGGACACGCCATCGACTCACGCGGAGTGCACATATCTGACAGACATATCAAAGCCTTACGTTATGCCCCCAAGCCCAAAACAAGAGAAGAAATGCAACTATTCCATGGAAAAGCAACGTATTACAGTTTGTTTATACCAAATCTCTCTATTATCGACAGACCATTACGGGAATTTCGGGAAGAATGATTCGAGCCGAAAACTTCAGATGGGCACGTGAAGCAGAGAGCGCTTACCTCAATACAAAAACCTACTAACGTAACCATCTGTCTTGATGCCCTATGACCCATCGCTAACGCTTCTATTGGCTATGGACGCCAGCAAAACAGGTTTAGGTGCTATCCTTTCACATCGCTTAAGTAATGGCCAGGAGCATCCAATCGCGTAAGTAATGTTAAAAAAATAAATAAATAGAGTGGCGCAACAGCTCGAGGTGAACCAGGGCCAACTTCTCAACAATGTATACTGGTGTGTTAATTTCTTTTTACATACAAAAGTAAGTAATGTTAGCATTGAAAACTTTTCCACAACATTTTTCAAACGTCGCCAATTCTGACGAAATTAAACGAATTAAAGCAAAATACGGTTGCTAACCATATTTTGTTTCTGTCTGGGAACCTTATCGTTTTTACTGCTAACATACCAAGCGGTTCATATTTCATAAAACTGAAATAATAAGCACCAGCCCAATAGTGGGAAACCACAATTGTAAAATGTATTTCCCTCTTTGTTTTGCTCTTCTTTAATAAGCTTAACAAGCAAAACAACGATGGAAATGATTCCTAGCGTTAAGACGATTGTTAGAATTAAGTTACCAGACCACCAATCAATAAAATGGATGTACACCAAATATTCAGGCAAGGATATAAATCCTAGATTGCAGAGATGGCTTATTCAATTAGGTGAGTTTAATATTAATATCGGTTATATAAAAGGCAAAGACAATAAAGTGGCAGACTTCCTCAGTCGAATAAATACAGATATGAATGAAATAAATGCGGCCGAAAATTGTGTCAATGTACCCGGCACTCCCTGCATATCTCTGGAAGACTTGTTTGAAACGGTCGCCGAGTCAAACAGTTCCAAGGAAATTAATAATAATGAATCCAAGGACATACAAACAAATCACTCACAAGAAGAGAATTTAAACGACCATATTCCAATACTAGAAACAGTAGTTAATCGTGTTAGGATTCAAATCATTTTGCAAGAAAAGAAGGAGAAAGGGTTTATGAACGTCTTTAAAAACAAACGAGTATTTATCAAAAAACAAGATTTAGACAAAGGAAACGCAGACAACATAATACGACAGGAATGGAATTTCTTCGGAACTTGACGATCACGAGTATAACAGACCACAGAATGTAATAGTTAATTTATTTTCTGGCGACAGCAATGTTAAATTTGTTAAGTGTAGTTATTTCGCGTTGGATATAGGGGATGAGGAAAAATTGAACAAGCAAATATCCCTCTACCACAAAAATGAATCAGGGCACTCGAGAATAATAGCAACTTACGAAGGGATTAAATATAGAATCTACATACCCCAATTAAGTATAGCAATTCACAGAATAATTAACAACGGTGACATATGTTAAGGCGGAAAGTATGACAGAAACCCCATTAAAAAGAAATTCCATTTTACCGAAACCCCTTCAACAATCAACGAGATAATTCATGTAGATATCTATTCTAATGGCAAACATTGCTTTATTATTTTCATCGATAAATTTTCCAAACATGCAGTTAGTTTTTATATGGAAGACAAGAGCATTTCTTATCGGTGAAAGGCAAAATTAAAAAGTTCATTTTCGATAATGAATTTAAAACCAACAGTTTGAGGGAAATTTGCAAGGAAGAAAACATAGAAAACCACATCACAAAACCTCATAGCCACACTGGGAACTCAGATATAGAACGATTTCACAGTAACGGAACGCATTAGGGTTCTTAACTTGGGTGAAAAACAACCAATTCAAACGCAAATGTTAAAAGCTATGAGGTTAATAATAATTCCTACCCTCCGCGATTAAGACAACCCCCATAACCGTTCAAGAGAAAAAAATAGATTACAGCATTATAAAGCAAAGGAAAGATGAAAGTAAAGAAAAAGTGTTAGCTAAACGCAATATTAATCGGCAGGATTATGAAGAAAAACGACAGGAAGGTTACATTTGGAACTACAAATATCTTAGACACAAAGAAGAGCCTAAATTTAGACGATATATTCTTGAAAAATATTAAAAGTCCATTAAAATTTGCAGAGAGCTCTCATTTGGATGATGATCATAACAATGATCGCCACAACCCAGCAAACAATGATCATTGAAAAGATTAACTCCGACCTGGGATATACTGAAATCAAGATAGATTTGGTGGAGATAGTCAGTACAACATTATTTTACATAAATAATGAATGTAATAAATTCTAAATGTTGTCCTCGAATCCGAAAAACAAATACAAGAGATTAGGTTTGAAAGTGATAAAAATATATTAATAGATCAAATAAAAACTATTAAAAATATGTTAGGAAGCATCATGTCCCATAGGGTTGAACGAGGTCTTGTAAACATTGTAGGTACTGGCCTAACAACCCCAGACTTATTGAAAATACTAACCAACAAATTGATATAAACAATTACTTTCAGTCACCGACTAGCTCCCGTCACAGCAACATCTTTCAGCTGATAGTGAGTTTTCTCTTTGACTTTCTTCTCGCTCGCGCAATTTCAGCGCATAAAACCAATCAAACGGTTTCCTTATTTCCTGACCCGTGAGTGAAATTAATATCCTACACATAGCTTAAAAAAAAAAAACTACCAAACTATGGCCGAAAGGCCACGTGTACTTTCGGGTAATCGTTTCCGCGATTTGGAAACAGACCCGCCCCCCGATTATAAACATAAAAAAAGAAAGAAAAACAATTCTTCTGCCATAAACCTCATGAATCCATTCGCGACCCGTTCTATCCCAGACAATCCCAAGTTCATAGTTATTTCTGCAGCATGTGCGGATAAGCCCCTCACATCTTTTAGTGTGTTCTTAATTAAAAAGGCAATTGATGACATAAGCACAGCTTACGAACAAATTACCCAGCTACGTGACGGTAGCTTGCTAGTGCTTGTGAAAACAAAAAAAGTAGCGGACCTTTTCTTATCTAAGAAAACACTTGCTAACCTCTGTCCAATCTCTGTTTCACTGCACGAACATCTAAACGCGTCGAAAGGCACAGCGTACGCACCGTTTCTTATTAATACTCCTGAATCGGAGACCATTGAAGAACTTAAGCCTCAAGGTGTTACAGATGTGTTCAAGTTTAAGAAAACTGAAGATGGCAAACAACGAGCAACAGGATTCATCCTACTGACTTTCGATCTGTTCCGTCCACCTACCTCACTAAACATGGCATGGTTTACCGTCAAAATAACAGAGTACTTCCCCAACCCTATGCGTTGCAAAAACTGTCAACTCTTAGGGCACACAGCAAAACGCTGCAAGGGCAATACCACGTGTGTGAATTGTAATCTCCCTCCCCATAACCCCGAACTGTGCTCTAGAACTTCATGTGCTAATTGCAATGAAGGTCATCCAGCTTCATCTAAGACATGCCAACGTTACCTACAAGCTAAAGAGACACTTAAAATTAAGACTATCCACAAGTGCAGCATGGCTGAAGCCAAGCAATTCTTCAAAGAACCAAACCCAACCCCGATCCAACCAATATCATACTCTACAATAGCAGCAAATGCGAAGCAACAAAACCCAACAGTTTCTGAAAATATTCCAGCGCAAGCCTCAACCTCAAACAACATCACATCTGACACGCCACCTTCGGTCGTTTTAGCTCCCGGTCATCCCATTGCCAGCTCTCAGCCAAAATAACACATGCACACAACTTCTTCACGACCAGTCTAAAAAAGTAAAAACCTAAACCTACTTCCCACAGATGAAAATTTCATTTTAAACTCAAACAAAGCATTTAACCCTATCCCCTCTCCCCCAGAAAATTTAGCCCCATCAGCCTCTCAATCAAGCCTACCACACACACACACAACTTAAGCCCCTCTCGCAATATTTCAGCTCAAACAACGTCACCGTACACACAAACACTCAATTCCACACTACATTCAGCTATTTCATCCATCACTCAATCACTAAATAATTCCAACAACTACAAAAATCACTCAGAATTTAACGCAAACGATCATGAATTCGATCAATAACAATAATCAGATTTACTCACCTCAACCCGCTGTCCCGGTGCTGAATCATTCACTCTCTTTTAAGAGGCTGAATGGTTCAGTCTCGGAACAGCGGGATGGGACTAATCATCAAATACTTTCGTCCGACTCAAACTCTCTACAAAATAATGCATATGCATCGACTTCTATCAGACAGAGTCGACACATACGTTCTCCCAGTTCACTCTCCCAAAAAAAATTAGTGTATTACAATGGAATATAAAAGGATTCCTGAACAATTATGACGAACTGTGTATTCTCATAAAAGAAAATGCAGCAGACGTCATCTGTCTTCAAGAGACCCACTGCCCCTACCTCTGCAAGCCAATCAAACCCAGGTTTTACGAACCATACTTCCTAAACTTCCCTGTCAACGCGACGGCTAAGCAAGGCATTGGGGTTTTGGTGAAAAAGGCATACCACACATAAATATACCTATTTCCTCTAACATTTTGACAGTCGCAATCGAAGTACAAGTCGAACTTAAATTCACTGTTGTCTGTATTTACATTCTGTGTGATCAAATAGTTTCTAGAGCAGATTTGGAAAACATTTTGAACCAAATTCGAACCCCTGTATTGATTGTAGGGGACTTTAACGCCTGGAGTCCTCTATGGGGCTCACCTACTTCTAATGCTAGGGGTTGCACAGTAGAAAAATTCATAAATGATTCTAATCTGATAGTTTTCAACAACGGTTCCCCAACCCACTTTTCGACCCATAACACCTTAACACACATTGACCTGTCTTGCTGCTCAGTTGATCTAGCCACAAGTACTTCTTGGAAAATTTCGGATGATCTCTTTAACAGCGATCACTTTCCAATAATATCCACCATCTCTGTTGGTGCTGCCTTCTCCAATACAACAGTAAACCGTAAATTCAAAACTGATTTTGCTAACTGGGCTTGTTTTAACAAGCACATATTAGATAACCTTTCAGAGAATTCACCCTCGTCTAACATAAATAAAGAAGCTGCAGTCCTACAAAAAGTAATTCGTTTTGCAGCAAACAAAGCGATCCCTCAAAGCATACCTCACACTTGTCAACGGTCGGTGATTTGGTGGAACCCAGAATTAAGCAAACTTAGACATGAAAAAATGTTAGCTTGGAGATGTTTTAAAAAGAATCCGACTCCCTGTAACCTTATCCTCTTCAAAAAATCTAACGCGAAATTTCGAATGGAAGTAAAAAGTAGCAAAGCGAGGTGTTTAAACGAATTTACTTCTTGTATGAATCCAAATGCCTCAACAAGCAAAATTTGGCAAAAGCTACACTGCCTGACTGGTAACTACACTTCGAAATCGATAAGGAACATAGAAACACCTGAAGGCTCAATATCCACCACCTCTGAAATAAGTAACTACTTTGCCCCCTCATGGTCGAAGTTATCTAGTGACGATAACTTCTCCCAAAGGTTCAAAGCAAATAAAGCTGATTCCCTCACTCTTGCCCCAGATACTCTATTAACCTCTGCCTCAGCTAACCACATTGAATGCCTGATCACCACTCTAGAACTCGAAGCTGCTTTGTCCCGACTTAAAGGTAAAACCCCTAGTAGGGACAGAATATCTTACCCTATGCTTAAAAATCTGCCATCTTCTGCAAAACTAAGACTTATGCAGTTATATAACAGAATCTTGGATTCAGGGATTATTCCACAGAACTGGAAATCAGCTACCGTTCTTCCACTACCTAAGCCAAATAAAATTACAAACAATATTAATGGTTACCGCCCAATATCACTTATTCCCTGTGTCTCTAAAGTTCTTGAGAAAATTGTAGCTAAAAGACTCCTTTGGTTCATTGAGTCACAAAAACTGCTAAGTTCAAACCAAGTTGGTTTTAAGCCAGAGAAAAGTTGCACTGTGCGTTGCTCCACCTGGACTTTATTATTTCCAATGCACTATCAGCTCGCAATCACATCACAATACTTTCCCTCGACTTTGAGAAGGCTTTCGACAAGATAGGGATCCACCTTGTTCTCAATAAACTAAAAACATGGAACATTGGACCTAAAATTTTTTGTTATGTCAAAGCATTTCTAACAAACAGAAGAATCTGTGTTAGAGCCAACAACTGTTACTCTACATTCCATCCGCTTTTCAATGGAATACCTCAAGGCTCACCACTATCAGTAGTACTTTTCATCATCACCTTTGATGAGTTAAGTAAAATTATAAATCAACATAAGAAACTAGACCACTGCATTTACGCTGATGATCTTTATGTAATATCCAAACAGGTAAATTTGGAAACAACCAAAACTCTACTAACAAATGTAGTTAAAGATATACTAAAATGGTCCGAAATTTCTGGTGCCAAGCTATCATTAGATAAATGTAAGACGTTGCACATCTGTCGCAAAAACTCTTGTTCTGGTCTATCACTTAACTTTGATAACTTAAATATTGTTAATGTTAATAATTTTAGAATTCTAGGTCTCTTATTTAGCAATAAGTATAGTTGGAAACCCCATTGTCTAGAATTAAGAAAAAGCCTAGCTGCCAGAGCCAATATAATAAGTTACTTAGCTAGTAAGAAATGTAATGTTCACATTAATACCCTTTGTTCTATTACAAAATCTATTGTGCTTAGCAAGATAGACTACGGTCTAGGTATTTACGGAAACAGTCCTAAATCAACTTTAAATATCATCAAAGCTCCATACCATCAAGCAGTGCGTAGAAGCCTCAATGCTTTTCCAACTAGCACCATAAGGAATATGCTGGTAGAAGCAGGTCTGCCTTCAATAGAACAGCGTATCGAAGTTATCAGAGCCAAGTTGTATGTAAAACTTCTTCTTGAATTTAAGTAACGGCAATGTCGAATCGTGCCTGGCCTAATAAGATTTGTTTGCCAAAATAAATAACAGTTCGAAGCTCTCTTTGGGAATTTTTGTTCGTGCTTGCTGCTTAGTCGTGGCTGCTAATGATGATGCGCACACGCATCGAAGTGCATTCAGGTTAGTTACGCGTTTTTTTTTTGTTAATTTATATTAAATAAAAAAAACGTTTCAAACTAGTACCGACTCAAGTAAAGTCAATAATGTGAAAAATCATTGTATACACTCAACACTCTATGGTGGAAAATTGATACCCATTTTTAACGTCTTCAACGTCATAACTTTTTTATCACTTTATTTGAAAAGCCGGTAAAGGGCCAACATATAAAGCAGCCACCTATACTTCAACAACTTATTTTTTTTTTTTTCGTGGGTAGGAAAAACCTTCATAGGCACTACGAGGACCGGCCGCGCGTGCTCATAGTAGTGTGAAATTCTTACTAACTAAGAAACCTCCCATTTTCTGTCAGACTACGACTAAGTTTCCTTAACAAGTAGTTCAAGCTTCTGTAGTAATCGCGTGTGGCAGGCTGCCTTCCAACGAAGGCACCTACAATACCGTCAATTTATGCGGTTTCATCTTATGCTGCTAGATCTAACGGTCTCATTCGTTGTAGTGGGCGCGTAAGATTTGTCTAATCCAAAGTTCGGATAATTTCATTGTTGCAGTGCCCGCGAGTACTAAGTTTGCGAGCAAAGTTTGTTACCTCGTCCAACACGGTTGCGATTCCTAGATCTCGGTGTAGATCGCTATTTCTTATGTACACTCACCAACATTCATTTTCGTACGATGGTCTTTATTAAGAAAGATTCATTGTGCAGTGTAAACAACAACTACAGTGGTGCATTTAGCCATGCACAAGATAACTGTACCATACATATGATTGTTTCAAAAAAAAAAACCAGCTCACGAGACAAAACGTAACAGTACATTTTGTGCACGAAATTCAAATAACTCAAATAACTAACTTTTTCTATAAACTGTAGTGCTAAGAATAAAGCTTAAGGTAATTTTTCGATTCTTACATTCTTTTATTTTTGAAAAAATAACTTTTTAGCATGGGTAAGAATATTTCTGAGCCGGTGCGGTTATTGGTGGTTTCTCACCGTAACGAAGGCAAATCTTTTGGTGAAATCGGCAATATTTTGAAGCTTCCTAGGTCCACTGTTCAATATATTTATAAGCGATACGTTGAAAGTGGAAGAATCGAAAAATATTTGCAGCAATAAAGGACCAAGAAAAATGTCACCGTCATGCGAATAGTACATTTTACGACAAATCATGCATAATCCAAAGCTAACTTCTCTTGAATTGAGTAAGATGCTTATCGAGTTTAACGGGACTTCAGTCAACCTAATTACCATTATGCGCACATTGCGAAAAAATGGTTACTTTTCAAGAGTTTGTCGTAGAAAACCTCATATAAGCAGCATCAACAGGATAAAAAGGTTAAAGTTTGCTAAAGCTTATAAAGATATGCCGGTTAATTTCTGAAAAAATGTAATTTTTGTGGATGAAAGCAGATGTTCACTCTTCCTCAATGACAGGAAACAAGAAAAAGTGTATCGAAAACGCAACGAAGCATATTTATCAAAAAATATTACAGCTAGAGTTAAACACGGTTGACAAAGTGTTATGGTGTGGGGTGCTATGGGCTATGAAGGGGTTGGAAATATTAAGTTCGTGGAAGGAAATATGGACAAAAAAATTTATCTGGATATCCTTAAAGAGAACTTGAGTGTTTCAGCAGAAAAGTTGGGAATAAAGGATGCGTTTCAGTTGTACCAAGACAATGACCCAAAGCACAAGGCTTTGGATGTTCGCCTATGGTTTATTTATTTGTCCAAAAGTCATCGACACGCCTCCTCAGAGTCCAGACTTGAACCCCATAGAACATTTATGGGATCACTTAGAGCGCCAAATTAGGAAGAGGGAAAAAGTGAAAACAAAAAGGGAGCTTCAAGCACTTGTTGCGGAAGAATGAAATAAAATTTCCGCAGACATAACAAAAAAGCTAGTTGAATCGATTCCGCGGAGATTAAAAGCCGTTATTAAGTTTAATGGCAATCCAACCCCATATTGAACTTATATTCCTTATATTCATATTATATTCTATAACCTATTTAATTATTTTTTAAGTCGTACGAAACTGAGTGTTTCCTTTAAATTTCATTTGCTTCAAATATTATCATTTTTTGAAAACTTCATAATGTTATTTTTAAATTTTTTAATGTATTATCTTTTATTTGTTCATCTTAAATAAATCCAATTATGAAAATACCACAAAACGGCATATTTTTTGAAAAGAAACTGTTATCAGAAAAAAATAAATCAGTCGTACGAAACTGAATGTTGGTGAGTGTACCATGGAGCATTAACGATTGCTCTGAGTGTCTTATTTTGAAAAGTTTCTAAAATAGATATATTGCTTGGTTTAGTACAACCCCAGAGTTGTATACCGTACGTCCAAGATGGTTTTAGCACTTGCTTATACAAAAGCAGTTTGTTATATATTCTTGGTTTCGAAAATCTTCCGATAAGCCAATTCATTTCTCTTAACTTGATTTGGAGCTCATCGCGTTACTTTTTAACGTGCGGCTTCCATTTTAGTTTTGCGTCTAGAGTCATTCCTAGATATTTCGCTTCATTTGAGTACGGGATTTGTACCGAGTTAATGAACAAAGGTTTGTTGTTTATCTTTTTATAAGTAAAGTTAACATGCGTTGACTTAGTCTCGTTAAGGACGACTCGCCAGCTCTTCGTCCAGTCGCATATTTTGTCTAAAGCGCGCTGGAGTTTCCCTGTTGATAATTCAACTGTCGTATCAATAGCGAGAATAGCAGTGTCGTCTGCGAACGTAGCTAAAATTGTTCCCTCCGTGGGGAATGTCTCTTGTATAAAGCAAAAATAATATTGGGCCAAGAACGCTTCCTTGCGGGACACCTTCCTTCGTACCTTACGCGAAAGATTCTGTCTTTAAGGTAAGACTCTAAGATTCCATAGAGTTTTTCTGGTAAGCTAAGCCTTAACTTGTACTTCAGGCCTTCGTGCCACACCTTGTCGAAGGCTTGCGATACGTCGAGAAAGTCGCTTGTACATATCTTTTTCGCTTCCAGAGCTTTTTCTATTTCGTTTGTTATTCGATAGACCTGGTCGATTGTTGAATGCTTTTTCCTAAATCCGAGTTGGTGATCCGGAATCAATCGTCTTTCTTCAATGATTGGTTGCAACCTTTTAAGCAACAGTTTCTCGAATACCTTAGATATTATCGGCAGTAGCGAAATAGGTCTGTATGACTTTTTGTCGTTTGGACATTTTCCTGGTTTCGGAACCATTATGACCTCGGCCACTTTCCATTGCCTTGGAACGTATAAAACTCTCATGGAAGCGTTAATGATATAGAGTAGCTTGACCAAAGCTTTTTTCGGCAGCTCCTTTAGAATTTCGCTAGTAATTAAGTCGTAGCCAGGGGCTTTATTGTTTTTCAGATTATTTATCGTTTGACGAAGTTCAGCCAATGAGTCGGTTTTTATTCTATAATTATCTTGTACAGCATAAGGATTGAGCTCCTCGACCAACGGTTCCCCGTCAAACGGTTTGAATGTTTCCTATAGGTAATCTGCAAATAAATCCGCTTTTTCTTTGTCTTCTCTCGCCCATTCGCCGTTGGCTTTTCTTAATGGCGCAGAGTGTGCTATAGGCTTCTTAACGGTCTTGACTGCTTTCCAAAGAGAGTAGTTTGAACCTTTATCGGCAGTCAAACTTTCGAGGTAAGCAGCAGTCTCGCGACTTTTAAAATCTTGAAGTTCGTGCTTCAGTTTGTTAGAAAGGTGGTTCAAGATGGTCTTATTCGGGGGTGCTCGCAAACGTTGCCATCTCTTGCGCGCTCTCCTCTTTTCGCATATTAGCTCTTCTATTTCTCGCGGATATATTGTCCCGCTGTTCGATAATTCGGACCTCCGAAAAGAAGTGTTAATTCACGCAGCGCTCTGAATAACTCTCACGAGTTTATCTAATTCGTCTTCTATTTCAAGTGGCGTTTTGAGCGGTACATTTAAAGCTATGTTTTCTTTGCAGTATTTTCTAAAGCCGTCCCAGTCGGTGTTGTTGTTAGTTAATCTAGGCGCTCTATTCTTTTTCGCTAGGCTTCCGCCGATTTTCAAAAGAACTGCCGAGTGATCTGAACAGAGATCAAAGTGTTCTTCTACGTTCGTAAGGTAACGAGGTACCCCCTTGGCGATAAAGAAGTCGACGAGATCAGGTATTTTATTTCTGTCGGTTGGCCAATATGTTGGCTTTCCCGTCGATAAGAAGATCACGCCGCGTTTTGTACTTGCTTTAAAGAGGGCTCTGCCTCTTGTTGAATTGCACCGTGAGCCCCAAAAATTATTTTTCGCGTTAAAGTCCCCGCCGATGATAAAGTTTGACCAAAGTGAAACAAAGAGCAGAGCAAGATCTTCATCTGCCAGCCGATACTGTGGAGGAAAATAGCTCGTCGCGATATTGTAATTTATGTGACTTAATTTTACTGAGACTGAGGTTATTTGCATAGAGTCAAGTTCTATTTCTTCGTTTTTGGAGTGTTTAATGCAGTCTTTAATGTAGAGAGAGGATCCACCTCTCGAATTTGCTGAAGGATGATGCGCGTGATAGTCAATGTAACCTTTTATTTTGCGTGCTGAACCCTTTTTAAAGTGGGTTTCCGAAATCAGATATGTCTACATTATTCTTTCGTAGGAATACTTTTAGTTCGTCTATTTTTTGCAAAAGGCCGTTTGCATTCCATGTAATTATTTTGATTGACTTTCCCATATTCATGATTTTTTATTAAATGCTTTTCGAGGTTTAAACTCGAGCTCGCTCAATTTGTCAAATATTACTTGATTAAGTTTCGCCTGTTGCTCAAACTTTTCTAAAATCATGCCTAGAATTTGAGAGACTGAATCTGATGCGGCCGATTGTGGCTTACTTTCACGTGACGCGACTTGAGCGTACGATCTTGGACCAACAAGTGTGGATTCTCCCTTTTGACTCCGGTGGGAACTAGGACCAGCGACATTTTTTTGCGCGTTTTGAATTTTGCCTTTAATCAAACCCTTACCCCTTGTCGACTTAGGGGTTTTTGGCCTATCTACTTTAGGAGGTTTTAGGCCTGGGCCCTTATTATCACTATTTTTCTTCGGAGCTTCATGTCGTTTTTGCAACTCAATGGCAATTTCGTAACCTCGGTAGCTCGCTGGGTGACTTCCCCTGCAATTGGCGCAAACCGCGGGGGCCTGAATGCTGACATTGCAATCCGTCGAGAGATGTTCGCCGGCGCATTTTACGCATCGCGGCTTTTTCTGGCAGTATGCTTGCGTGTGTCGGAAACCTTGGCATCGCTTACATTGGGGAACTTGCCTGTTGCCCTTCCGCTAGGGCTCGATTTTTACCTTGATGTTAAGAATTGATTTAATTTTGCAGATTTCGTTAATATTTTCAGTTCTATCAAAAGAAAGCATAAAAATTTGCAGGCCGCGTCGGACAACAGGTGAATCTTTGCCTTCGTCCGTACGTTGCTTCTCTTTCTTTATTATGTTCACGGCGTCAATAATTTTAAAGCCTTGGGCTTGAACGTCTTGTATTATTTTGTCCTTGGTACAGGATGGGTCCCCTCTCGATGATCCCCTCGCGATAACCCGCAGCGGCTTTTCGAGGTGATTTTTATAAGTAAACCATTGGATTTTCTCTAAATTTATCTTTTGAGACAGTGACCGATAGGCATCAGAGTCATCGACGTTAACTTTCCATACGTTGTTTCGAAGTGATGTTAAGTTATATTTCTTCCCAAGAGTATTTTTAAGGATGTTTCGCAACTTTCCGTAGTCCGCGATCCCAACGACATTTATTGCAGGTGGTCGGCGGTTTTATTCTTGGGGTATTCCTGTCGCTTTGTTTGATACGACTGGTGTTTCTTCTTTTTGCTGCACGGTTTCTACTTCGGGTGAAGAACCAGCCTTTCGTTTCTTGGTAAGCCTTTTCCTAAAGACCGGATTCGTTTCGCGTGCAAGTTCTTCCTCGTCCGTCTGGTATTCACATTGACGTTTCGGCGTTTCCTCGCATACTATAGTACCACGGGGGTTCCTTTAGGCTTCATTTTCTTTTCGTAACGAATCTACTTCGCTTTTAAGGTCATGGTAGAGACGTTCCATTTCATTAAGCTTAGCACGGAGTTCGTTGTTTTCCGCTTCAAAGCATTTAATTTTCGCTGAGTCCTGATTAACCGGCGGACTTCCTTTCCCGGAGACCTTCGATCCAGCTGGTGGAGATCGAGGCACCCTTGATTTTTTCAAAAAGGGATTTAGAAGCAATAAATGGCTCTCCCCAGAATCCGTAGAGCCTACCTCCGAAGAGGGTGGATTGCCACCTGGGGTAATATAATCTTTTGTTTTGTCCATTGCATAGCTTGTATGCGCTACGCGCTCGGCATACGGAGGGTGGATTTTAGTCGCCTCTTACGACAGGCTAAGGCATTACCTCGGATATATTCTAACCCCTACCCGAAGATGCATGAAGAACAACTTAATAAAGAAGCAGACGAGCTCTGGAACCGATCTAGTTTATTTTTGAGCCTGCACCAGCTTTCCTTGTCTCCCGTGACATATCACAACTCCTTAAGTCGACTTCAAGCAGTTCGTATCTGCAGAATACGACTTGGGCATTGCTTGTCTAATAAAAGTTAAAAAAAGGAGGAGTTGAACATTAAAAATCCACCAACAGAACCGATTTCTGCAACCGAACCAAAACTTTATTACATGTACTACAAGGCTGCCAACTAACATGAAATCTCTTCCACAAAAACATTCCATCCCTCCAAGACCTTCTTAACCCGAATATACCCTCATCAGCATCGAAACTGTTCCCTCTACTTGCCGTTCATAGTATTAACCTAACTTAAAACGAACATAGCTAGTAAGATAATTTAAATTTATATTTCGATTTAAATTAGCGTTAGAGCCATATGGGCTAGTTCCCCGGCTTCTTCGGACGACACAAATTCATTTGTGTACGTTCCTGTGTATAAATAAACAGCCAAATGCTAAGCAAAGATTAAAATCAAATTTTGATTAAACGGTTTTAGAACTGTAGTTTTGGCGTATTTTCGAAAAATTTTTTGTCCCCACCACTATGTCCGATATAGCATCGGCCAAATGATTTGAAGAAAATCACACACATCAAGAATTATTTGTAGTTTTCGGGAAAACTATAGAAATTTTCGAATATCTAGCAGATTCTGAGATTTAGCTCGAAAACTTCAAAACTTCAAACCATTTCAAATTTGGTTTGTATATAAAACGATGCAGTGAATTCTTAAACTCTTAACATCTTTCAAAAATGGCGTTGCTAAGTTAGAATTTTCTGAAAGGGTTTAGAAACAAATTTGAAAAAAGGGGTTCATTAACCGATAACTTAAAAAAAAACTGTGCTCTGAGTATTAGTCAAAAGTGAACGTTGCAAGCGCAAAGTATATGAAAATAAAAAATATAACTATATTTAACAAAAGGCTCCGAAAAAAATGTTTTATGGATTTTAATTGAAAAAAAATCGGGAAAAAATTTAAAAACCGCGTCACAATAATGGTCACATATACCGTTTTGAAAAAAATACCAGACATAGACAATTTTTTGAGGTTCGAAAGAGAAATATAGAGAGGCTGAAATATTGCGTGGTTTTTGAGATATGCTTAGAATCATTTAAGTTGATTTACTAAAATGGTAGTGCTAAAAAATACCTATAACTTCTAGGTTGTTTCTATCGTATTAACTAAATTTCGCACAAGCATAAACCACTAGAGTTGAAAGCAAACTATATAAAAAAATTTGAATGCAAAGAACCCGGCTGTAACTTTTTTAGTTTTTTTTTATCAAAATATATCATAAAAATGTATTTGTCACCCTGCGTTTCAACTAAAATTAGAGTGCCTTAACTTAAGATTCGGCTAAAATAAATACAGTGAACTTAAAAATGCATACAGCATTTAATAATTTGCATACAACATTTTGTATGCAAATTAAGCAGTAACTCTATGCCAAAAAAATCCGACGGACCGCTTTATGTATGACTTCATACTTCACGGTCTTTTTTCGTGGTGGGGCTAGTTTTGAGCAATTAATGCGTGTTTTTTAGCACCTCGTCTAGCAATCAATAACGAAGATCGACTTATCCTGATTTCTGCTGTAAAACAAGCTTAAGGCATGGAAATTTCTAGCACCGAGCGCTAAAATGCTTTTGTGTGCAGTTATGCCTTCTAGAAGCTCTTTTTTATTGCTGAATTCGCGTCCGTTGGCATAGACAAGACATGCCTTGCTTCTGTTCCACAAAAATTCTTGATCGGATTTAAATACGTACATCAAGACAGGATATCGAAACCGTGTTTGCTCACCCTGTGAGCTTCTGGGAAGTGATGACTGAGGCTGGAATAGTATCCTGCTGGAATATGACGTCGGTTCCGCATAAATCTTCCGTTTTCATTCTTATGATTTCCTCCAAAAGCTGATATATTTTCCGATACCATTATCCCTGATACAAATTCAATATTCGATTTATTCTTTGCAGAAAATGCTGTACAGAACATAACGTTCTGCGTCCACAGACGCGTCGGCTTATTCTTTGCTCACCATAAGAAATTTTTCATTTCTGTAAGATTGAAATGCTTTTGGACCAACTAAAATTAAATTTTTTTCTCTTCACTTCTCCATTCTCCTTCATTCATATCATCTTCATTCGTTATTTTTCTTTTCTTTGTCTTTTAATAGCATTTGTCAATTATTTAATATAGATTCTTTTTATATAAAAGTTCAAAATAGTAACTTCTTGTGGCAGCAAAGAAAAAATACAAAAATAACGTCTGCATTTAAGAGAGTTTCGGTTACTGTGGTAGAATAAAAACTAATTGCTGTGTACTCAGCAACAGGGTCGTATTCCGATCCATATAAGCGGCACGCTTCGCTGCAAGTTTCAGCTTCAGCTACGCATTCTGATAAGGCCTTAAGTAAGAATGAAGTTAAAAAAAACATTGAGTGTCTATTCAGGTATTAGATGTATATTCACAAAAGAAAACTTCTAAACATTACAATGAATACAATGGATATATATTTCTATAATTATGAATTTGCATACACATTAATATTTGCTGTAAATAAATATAGACATGCTAATAAATAAAATACGTTTTTTATATACATATGTATATATACAGTTGCACGTTAACACCACGTTGATCGTATTAATATGAGAGATTCCTTTAGCTTACGGATTTGGAAAAATAGTTTTCCAAGTTTTTGATTCTAGACAATATTTACACCATTCGCCCATGTAAATAATATAACCGCAAGTTAGTTTAACCTAAAAGCAAATTAGCCTAACCCAATCGAAACTTACACCGAATTTTGCCCCTCAACAAATTTCTTTTAACAGGGAATATAACTGGCAAAATAGCGAATCGCTTTATTCTTCACACAAACTTTACGCTTTCGTTTCAATTTTAAACACAACGCAATTGACGATTGAAGGATCAAAAATAGGAATATGTTAGACCTTTCGTCAACGGCTGGTCACCGTTTGTCGAACGAGTTCGAACATTCAGCCCAATTACGCAAGTTTCGTCATTATGAAACCGAGAGTCACTGCGAAGATACTCGTTCTCGTACGCTTATGAGTTTTATATCATAGAGAAAAACGCGTGCCATCGTGTGCGACTTCGATTCACATCGGTAATTCTGGTAGTCGTTTTTTCAACGGATATTCGTAATTTCTTTACTTGACATTTTAAAAATGACTTCAAGCAAACCTTGTCAGAAACATCGAAAACAAACAATTCAAAGCATTTTTTTAAAATGTTTTTATATATCGATATGTTGCTAAACATTTCCTTTAAACTATTTCAAAACATTGGTTGTGGTATTGGCTTGGTTAGGTTAGGTTAAACAGGGGTATGGTGAAAAGGACCACACAAACACTAGGCACCAAAACGGTTCCATAGCGATCCCTGGGGAACCAGTTGAACTTAACATTAAAAAGGCAAAAACAACCTTAATATTATCCCTCGTGACACAGCCAATTTCAATTAAGGTAAAATAGTTTTCAGCGCTTGTTTGAAACCGAGCACAGCCAGCCACTTCAAAATTGGTGCCACTGACGTTGTGTGTACTCTTTTCACAATGCGCTTATTTCGTCAAAAAGTTGTGTGAATTCTTTTTTGAGCAGTCGAAAAAATTAATAAAGCTGCAATTGATTTCTTGAGTTCGAAATTGGTTTTAAATTACTTCAAAAACACACCATGCATTCAGCAAATTCATTGAGTAGGAATTTTCTCTTATGGCTCAGCAAATATTTGCCAACCGTTGTGTTGATACACCTACATCAACGCGGTCATCAAAAAATATATCCATTGAATTGATACTACTCTTTCGTTTTTCAATTTGATTTCTTACATAAATCAAAGAACCTTTTAAGCTTGCTTTGATTTTTTCATCTGAAATTTTGACACTACTTGTGCATATGAAGTGAGATAAAACGCGTTGCTGCCCGACTTTATCTGCGATCATCTGTGTCATACGACTTGCATAATCGCAAAGCAAATACAATACGATACGAATACGAGTCGAGGTGACTTCTTATACGCGACTTGCGTAATCGTGGTGATTATTTGTTTATAAAAGAAACTTTATAAAGGAAAGGACAAACTACTGTACTCACAAATCAGAATGATAACTCCCAAGGAAATATGCGCATTCGTTCATAAAAGGCAGGCCAAACTTGTCAGCCTCGACTTCTGTGTTGAAAGCTATAGGTCTTCACATACTCCTAATTTGACCACCAGATATCGCATTCTGGACTTTTCCAATCGTCAATAGACTGCGAAGATGATGGGGTAATTTCAGTGAAGGGGTAAACATAACACACGCGTACCGTCACAGGCGCGCATGACAAAATGCTCCAATACACACAAACTTTTTATAGTAACCACAATGGAGGCCAGCTCCGATTCGTTAAATTCGTTCACTTTTGAGTGCATGTGCAAGAGCGATCTCAGTCTCCTGCGCGCTATGTAAATTTTCAAAAATAATCAGTTGCTTCGAAGGCCGCATTTCCAATTCTTTATAAGACTCTGTTAATGATTTTAATGTTTTCAAAGAATGTGTTTTAAAGAGCACGAAATGTTTTTATTCTCTGGGTTTGATTCTCACGCCTACTTTTTTACCACCCCTTATTACTAACTTAAAAATAAAACCAGTGAGTAAGTGCTAGTGTGTACGCAGAAGTTACAGTCCGTAAAACGGACAGTTGAATACCCCATCCTATCCCACATTGAAAAATGCTGATGCATTGTTATTTTTTGACATTTTATAAGTAATGCAAACTTCGAAAAGGGACGTGGTCCAACCGCCCCCAATTAAAAGTATTATTTATAAGATACTTCCACAGATATTTCCAAGTTGCACTTAAATGTACGTAAAAATGCAGTTTTTTGGTTCAAATTCAATATTTTTGAGAAATCGACCCCTAAAAGGGGGCGTGGCTAAAAACTTTATATGAACGAAATCAGGACTGAAGTCTCGTTTACCTAACCTGCTACTTTTTTTGTTTCATGCTTTCCTAAATTAGGGTCAAGGCCTGTCGAAATTGAGTTTTTCTGGAAAGTTTTAGGGTTTTCTTCAATTCTGCCTCCAAATGTGGACGTGGCCCAAAGTATTGTATTAACAAAATTTGGAACAAAGCGTTTTCTACATAAAATATTAAGCAAATTTTTTTCAATTTCAAGCAAAAATATTGCGTAAACTGCATTTGAAAATTTAACCTTAAAATAGATGCCACACCCACTAGAGGAGGTTTACCAATTAGATTTGTCTTTTGTGTATCTTACATTCATTAGGAGATACTAAATGTCAAATTTCAGCCTTTTAGAACGTCTTACAGTTTTGAAAACTCTGGAGGTAGTTTCAGCACCCTAGCTCAAAATTTAAGGCCTAAAAACATGTGACATACAGACGGACGGACGGACAGACATGGCTCATTCGATTCAGAATTCGGTTTCGATCATATGCCCTTAAGGTCTTGGGGGTTTACCATTATTATTTCAACGTGTTACAAACTATGTGACAAACTTAATATACCTCCTATCCTATGGGATGGGATATAAAAAATATTTCGAAAAACATTTTTGCTTTCGAGATTTTCGTTTATTCGAGATTTTCGTCATTCGAGTTTTCTGACGTTCAAGATAACGTCATGATCCCATAGTAAATACGGTTATACGGAATATTTTTGGAAACATGGGGATAACAGGTTTTTTTTTTCAAGAAAGATGGAATGAGTGATACTGAGTTATGCTGTAGGATTGACCAAGCTGGAGCAATGGTAAAGGAACTTCGCCGGCCGGTCTTCAGAAAAGCTGAGCTTAAAGTAAGTGCAAAGATCTCAGTTTTTAATTCAGTGTTCGTTCCAAGCCTCATCTATGGTCATGAGTCATGACTCATGAAATTTGACAAATGACCGAAAGGATTAGATGGTAGGTACAAGCTGCCGAAATAAGATTTCTGAGGTGCGTTGCTGGTGTTACTCTAAGGAATAGTGTGAAAAACGTCAGTTTTCGTTGAATCTTAATGTTGAGCAGCTTGTTTTTACGCAGCAGTAGTTTACTAAAGACTAGCTTTACCAAGTGGACTGTTTGTCGCAAAAATTAAAAGTGCTAAAACAAAGGTAGCACCCATTTGGAAAAAAAATTCTCTTCCTAAATTGGAGCAATTGATGCTCATCTTCTGTCAAAAATATTGACAGACGCTATTCGGACATTTTCATCAGAGGTCGGAGAAGTGTTCGCCTAGACTAATTCCACAATCACACAAGCTTGAATTCAACAATGCCCATCAACCTGGAAAACCATCGTGCCCAACAGAAATTAACAAAATCAAGTTCTTGGAGGCATGTGCGATCAGAAGAATGTGCTTATAGAGGATGTCTACCAGAAGAAAAAGCGGACAATCAACTGTGGTGGAATGGGCCAAAATGGCTATACCAAGACTATGCTTATTGGCCAACAACCGAGCAGATCACTACTACAACAGTCAACATTCCCGAGGCAAAAAGAGTCCTGACAGACAGTATAAGTTCAGCCGTTGCATGACATAACTGAAACATCCAGCTCTTTTTACGGACTTGTTAGAAGTGTGGCTTATTGCAAAAGATTTGGAAATAATTGCAGAAAATCGAAAACTAAACGCACAAGCAAAGTCTCAACAGTTCAAGAAATTTAAGATTCGCGCAATGCTATCATACCCTCTAATCAAGAAAGACAGTTCCGAGAAGAATTAAGTTGCATCAGGGAAGGAAAGGTTTTAAGCAAAAAAAAAGTAAAATACGCTCTTTAAACCCATACCTGAATGAAGGCAACATCCTATTAGTAGGAGGTCGTTAGGAGAAATCAAATATGACCCGGCTGCAAAAGCCTCCATGCATTCTACCTCACAACGAGAAATTCACGTACTCTGCACGGCAGGATCCGAATGACACTTGAAAAACTAAGCCGACAGTTTTGGATTTCCCAAGCAAAAATAATAGTAAGCAAAGTCATACACAGGTTTGTTAGATGTCATCGCTTTACCTGGAAACTAACCAATCAACAAATGGGAGAAATGCCATGCTCTTAATGTACACCATCAAGACTTTTTACCCACACAGGAATTGATTATGCTCGACCGATTCAGATACTAATCAACAAAGGCCGGGAAAGTCGATCCACAAAGGGATATATCGTCATATTTGTTTGCTTTGCAACGAAAGCAGTTCACATTGAACTTGTGAGTGATCTCAGCTCAGCAGCGTTTTTGGCAGCGATGAAACGATTCACGTCTAGAAGAGTACTTTGCGTACATATCTGTAGGGACAACGGTTCTACGTTTGCAGGAGCAAACACAGAGATTCATTAGCCTTTTGGCGGAAGGAATACAATGGCACTTCAAACCTCCTGCTTCACTTCACTTTGGAGAATTGTGGGGACCTGGTGTAAAATCAGCAAACTATTATTTAAAACGCGTTATTGGAGACACAACCCTTATGTTAGGTTAACAGCTGTAGGAAATAATACTAATGACTTCGGCATTCACACTCCTGGCCACTTCCTTGTGGGCAGTGCCCTCAATACATTCCGATCTTTCTGGACAATATTACAAAAAATTACTCTTTTGGAAGATTTGGTCATCAGAATACTTAACACAGCTTCAACAACGACCCAAGTGGAAGCAAAAAGAAGACAACCTTCAAGTCGGAGACATTAATCTCATCACAGACGACAGGTTAGCGCCAGCTACTTGGATGATACGGAGAGTATAAGAAGTTCATCCTGGGAATGATGTTGGGGTACGGGCTGGAACAGTGTTTAGCAACAAGAAATACGTCAAAAGGCCAACCCCAAAATTATGTCGTTTGCCAATAGAAACAGAAGAGAAAGAAGAGACCCAGCAGCAACAAGAAACAAAGAAACTTAGCAACGACGAAGAAAACATCAACGAACAAAGTAAATCTACTATTATTGGTCCTCATATTATTTTTAATGTTAGACTCAGTTAAAATCGATGCCCACTGCTAGCACAGAAATAGTGAAAATCATGCCCAAAGCCATAACCTCGAATTTATTTTTAAGATGTTGGCCGATCCAGCTTAATACCTAGTTCATAGAACACTGTCATATTCTTGATGATGTCGAGTTACTGGGCAGAGTTTGGCACCTGGAAGGAATGTGTGCAGCAAATGGGAAAAATTTTCTCATCCAACGACCTAGAGGAAGTTAGATCAATAATGTGGGATAAAGCAAATGGGAAAACTTTTCTCATACAACGACCTAGAGAAAGTTAGATCAATAATGTGGGATACACCAAGTGGACAATAAAGAGAAGCATTCAACTGTTAAGGGCTACCATATTCAACTTGCGTCCCTCTTACCCTCCAACACCCATTTGATTACGTTTTTTATAAAGCCTTTAAAGCTTTTATAAAGCTTAAATTTCCGTGTCGGTAAATTCCTCAATTTCAGCTTGTGGGCAAAGCTTTCACATGCTCGAAGTTGAATATCTAGTTATTCAGTAATTTATGCCCATCATGTTGTGACCACAAATTACTGAATAACTAGATATTCAACTTGCGTCCCTCTTACCCTCCAACACCCATTTGTCCAACACCCCTCCAACACGTTTTTTATAAAGCCTTTAAAGCTTTTTTAAAGCTTTAAATTTCCGTGTCGGTGGATACGTGTAAGATACAACAACAATTTACCTTACGCGATCAGCTGATGTAAGAGCTGCAAAACGAAATTGCATGGAAATGACGAATTCATGATTTTACTCACATTTGCAAACAAATGTCGGAGAATGGGTAAATTCATCAATTTCAGCCTGTGGGCAAAGCTTTTACATGTCCGAAGTTGAATATCTAGTTATTCAGTAATTTATGGTTGTGATGACAACAAACTATGAACTTGCAAAGACGACAACGTTTAAAGTCAACGCATGCGCGCCAGCACACATTATTTTTTGCCAGCATAATTATTTTATTTTCTCTTGTGTCCGCTGTATCTACTCAGTGCGATTCTAATGTATCCAATTGTTAAATCAAATTAATGTATCCAATTGCACTGTTCTAAATGAAATTTGTATAATTGTAGTGTAAATAATTTTTGTAGGCTAAGCATATAATTTTAGTATAAAAGACCTGTAAAATATATAAAATAAACACTTGCGTAAGGCATGTCAATAAAGTATGTTTTTATGACTTCCCACCCAGCAGCGGTAAGGTTCTTTTTAGTTCCTACTTGAATCAGTCAAAACTATTTTTTGACCATAAACAATATCATATGCGAGACAACCTCTCTTCCTATACCTTTTTTGGATAGATTTTTTTACTTTTAGTTTACTATTAGTCGTTTCTATCTACGAGCCAAAGAAATTGGATGCAGGAATTTTGCCACAAATTTTTGTTTTTCAAATTAAAAAAATTGAGATTTGGCAATAAAAAGACATGCGTTCCTAATAAAAAAAAATTGTAGATTTTTGTTAATTTGTTATTGCATTTTGATTACAAACAAGTGTACAAAGTTTTAGTCCAGGCAACAAAGCAAAATTAGGGGAAATAATTAGTATAGAAACGAATTTTGGCACAGTTGTAGATAAATGTTTCCTGAATGACATACTGACAGTACTGGTGGGTGGGGGTGGAGCTTACGAGTGGGCGGGGCTCTAAAAAACTTAATTAATCTACTCTAAATTCTCTACAAAAAAGATTATATACACTTTTTCGCTGGAATGAACACTTAAGGAGATGGAGAGGGGGAAAATAGATAATTTTAATTAAAGTAACTTTTATCATGAAAGATTGTGTTTAAACCATCATCTCTGCTGGTCCAACCTTATGAGGTGAGTTGTTGGAGGCTGGCTTTATACCTAGCTTTTAAAGTATTTTGACCTACAGCTCACGCCCCAAATTCTTCTGACTATTTCCGTAAGCATTCTGTAAAGTGTATCGTGCTGTATTATTTTGGTGGTAAGTAATAAATAGAAAAAAGTTTACCAAAGTTGTTGTTTGCTTATGGCTTTTATTCTGTGGATATCTTGTCGGTGCGCGGCTGGGTGTGGGTATGGCGTGGCTGGTACAACAATGCGCTGTAAGTTGAAGACACTCGTGATGCTGAGCCTTGAATGCTCTTTAAATTTGGAAGACAATGCGATGTTAACAAAAGTGTATACAGTAGTGTATTTAGTAACCCACCCGTAAGATCCGCCCCCACCCTCCAGTACTTTCGGTATGTTATTTAGAACTACAACTGTGCCAAAAATCGCTTCTACACGAATTATTTCCCCTATTCGGTCTTTTTTGGTCTTCGTTTCCTGGACTATTTCAAAGTTTTCTGATTTTATGCACTAATTCCTCATTTTTTAATTTTTTCGCACATGTGTCACACACACGCACATATATGGGAAAATTATATATGTATATAGATAATACAGAGTGGCGCAACAGCTCGAGGTGAACCAGCGCCAACTTCTCAACAATGTATGCCAAGTATGTTTATTTCTTCACATACAAGGGGACCTACAATTTTTTGCCAAATCCGAACGGCACTTTGAGAAGTTTTTCAAGACAAATGATACTTTCCTATATGTATATAGGTATAAATTTATTATTTCGTTACTTACCATAACTACCCATGCGCGCATAGACAAAACACACAGAGTGAAACGCATTTCGTGCTGTAAAAAATACATATTTCGAGTTTTGAACACATTTAAGTCATTAATGGAGTTTAATAAAGAATTGAAAACACAAACCTTCGAAGCAGCAGATTAGTTTTTTAAATTAAGTGAGAAAGCGTCTGGGATTCATTATACTAGCTACTGTGTATCATACTCATTTTGTCATGCACGCATGTGAAGGCATATGCGCATTATGTTTATCCTTTAAGTATTTTCGCGTTTAGGTCAAATAAACTTGATTTTGCGTTAAACCTGCTGTACTGTTAGCCTTGTTAACAGCGAATATTTTATTGAATACCTTTTTAAATATGAATATATAATTTAATTTTAACGTTAGTATTTATTTGATGTGCATATTAAAGTATCATGTGTCATAATCTGGATTTACATAATTCTTTAAAGGAAAAACACAAAACAAAAACAATGAGCTCAAGAGCGGTGCAGGTTTTTTTCAAACTCTAGAAATTCATGATACACTCAATACAAAAGTCACGTATGCTTAGTTTTCACTTTTCGATTTATTGAAAAAATACGTCGTTTGTCAATTACAAATCGAGAAGCAGAAAATTAGCATTAAGGCTAATCGCACACTCGCAATTTTATGAAGCATCAATGGTTTTCTCACGATTCACGAAAGCTGCGCGCACATGAACAACTTTTCTAGTTGTACACACAAATACAGATGAAATATTTTACCCTTTGCTTCGTCAAATGTCGTATTCGAGTGTAGAGCTACCTGCGCTTAGAAGTCATTTCTGACAGCGAGCAACTCAAAAATCTGTCACAAAACACACATTTAAAAGCTGCATAAAAAGCTCCATACAAGCCCATGGGACTAAAAAGGCAATCAAACCGTTGCTCGACTATGTGTGTCATATGTGGGCCTATATGTGAGCCTAAGGGGCATTCTTTTCAACACCGAATCGCGAAACTGGTGTGTAATACAGAAAACAAATATTCTTTTCTTGTACACCTGAAAGGAATCGTACTCATTTAAATGTTCTTTTGAACTTCGAATAAGTTTGGTGTCGAAACCCAACTCGAATTTTCGCCACCGTCGTATTTGATTGTGTATGTTACGTTTCGACTCAATTTTCATTCATTATTTTTTTACAACGCGACTGAAATTGAATGAAATCGATAAAAAGTTCCTAAATATCACAAGCTTAAAGCTATCAAAATTCTTTTTAAGCAAAGAGTACAAAAAACCGACGCCAACAAACTCACTCCACCAAAAGGAAAAAGAGGTAAACAAAATGAAGTCAAAGCAATTTGATACTAAACGTGATGACTGCACCGATGCAGTATTTGTCGTTCTGAACACAATGAAGCCGAGTGTACACCACGCTGGAATTGTCGCGAACACCGAGTATTATTTGACAGCTCGGTATTCAAAAGAATACGCCATTAGATTAGACTGCATGCCATTTTGGCATATTTGACGTAAGAAAAAAATATTTGCTGTATTTTTCATCTTAGGTGCGTCAATATGCCAAAATGGACTCGGTATAAATGCGTGTGTTCAAATCCTTATATCAAACGTCAAAGGCATGACGTTTGATGACAGGATAAATCACACACACGAGCTGGTAACAAAGAACTACGTCTGCACTTGTAATTAAAACAAATAAAATTGCTTCGTTTTGGCATTCGACAGTAGAAATGTTTGTATGTGTAATACCATGTTTCCACCGGGCACTAATCTGCGATTGATCATGTGAGCCTCTCATAATCAATCGCAGATTAGTTGATTAATTTCCTGTAAAAATTACGCGATTAACCACACAGACTTAAATCGTCTCGCCAAACGATTAAAAATACAAACCCCCATAATGCCAAGCTTCCACCGCGCAATAATCCGCGAATAATACAGATCTTCATTAAATCCTCTACAAATTACGCGATTAACCATACAAATTTATAACCTCTCGGCAAGCGATTAAAAATAAATCCCCTCATAAATCTCATTCACGAACCACTTTCAACCCTTTTCGAAAAGGTTTTTAATAGTTTGAGAATCGAAAAAGGCCACTGTCCACGAAACTGTCCACGTATGACAGATCTATTAGAATTACGATTTCCATTGGGATGTTTACAACGAAAATCTTTTTGCGTTTTTGGAAAATGACATCGCCAATCTCTTTTGAGAGCCAAAATGACAGAAAAAGAGTGCGCATGTCAAATTGATCCCATAAACGTTTGGTGGAACCATTTAGGGATTTATTGCCAATCTTCTCCCGCTAATCCTCGTATTATTGCCGGTGGTAACATAGTATAAATAACATTCATCCTTTTCACGAACCAATCTCAACCCTTTTGCAACATATTTTCAACAGTTTGAGAATCGAAAAACGACACTAAAACTGTCAAAGTATGAAAGCTCTGTCAGTATTATGATTTCTATTGGAATGCTTCCAATGGAAATCTTTTATCGCTGCAGGCAAATGACATCGACACTCTCTTTTGAGTTTTGAGACATCGACACTCTCCTTTTTTTTAATAGTCTACCGCTAATCCTCGTATTTTTGCTGATGGAAAGTTAGTATTAGAGAGTTCAGCTCTAATCTTCCGAAATCGGAGTGACACATCTTTCGTGTTTAGAATTGATCTTTAATCTTCAATAAAACATGCAAGATCGAAAAAGATAATATCTTTGAACCAATAGAGCAAATCTCTTCTTCAATGAAAAGCAATGTCCATCCGTTCGTATGTTGGCAACTTGAAGGCTTTTGAGCTAGAAAGCTCAAATTTTGTATTTGAGCTGGCTATCCTGCGTACAGATCAAGTTTGAATACACAGTTTTTAAAGCACTGTTTTTAAAGCACTAAGATCACATTTAATCTGTTCGAATTGTCTCCGCACACTGATTTTTGGTATAAAGCACTATTTTATAATTTTTGCTTCTTAGTACAGATCATAAGATTCATTCGACGAAACTAGCTCTAAGCTTATTGACAAAAACTGAGCGCAACCCTGAAAATTCTATTTTTATCCGAAGGAAAAATGGCGAATCGGGCTGTGAAACAGTGGAATTCCACTATAAAGCTGAAGCGAAAACTGAAACGTCAAATTTTTCAGTGCTGAATATTCTGCCTCGACAAAATCCTTGGGCGCTTAGGGCCGGTTAGTTAGTGCGAGATTATCCGAGTTTCCGAGTTTAACTGAGATTACCCCCAGAAATCAGTTTTTCAGTTTTTTTTTTTATAAGACACTCGCGAATATAAAGAATTGGATACCCTCTTTAATGTTACACATCTCACGAGTGGAAAGGATATGAAGAAGAGGAAAAGGAGGAGAGGTTCCGGTGCACTTTTGTTTTGAACAGTTGCAGGTTGTATTGCGCAGGAAAGACTGACAGTGGGGGGACAGTCCACATTCGCGTTGTACGGGTTAAGAAAGAACCTCTAAACTTTACTGTAGGTCCGAAGGTGGGCTCGAGGTAAACTGATGTGCATTCGATCTTTGGCGAGTAATACGGTTGAACATCTTGAGAGGCGGAATGCAACTGGCTATTTCAATGGAACATAGTTTGTGAAAAAAAGCGATAGGACAGTGATAGTCAAGACACATTACGTCGATGTTCTAATGCGTCGAAAGACTTCGCAATGTTTCTGTCTCCGACAAGTTTTAACGCGCGTTTTTGTATCCTATCTAGTAGGAGCAGTTATATAGCAGCTTAGAAGAGCAGATTAAGATTCAGTGAACTTAGATCTGAGTTTAATCTCGGCTTAACTCATCTCAATGACATTTTAAAATCACTCGAACCTCTTTCTAGGTGAAGTGAGAGTCGGTAGGGTCAATAATTTCGAGAGTCAAAGAGTTTGACAACTTTGTTGACGAACAAAACTCCAGATTCTTTTTTTAATGGATTAACAAATCTTGGTTTAAGCTGGGCTTAACTAACTGGGCCCTTAGTGTTGCAATAGAGGTATTCGCGTAACTATCTCATACTCAGGCATATACCTTTCTCGTTCTTGCTCTTAAGTGTGAAAATCACTTTGAATTAAAACAAACCAAATCGTGAATAATGAAGCACATACGGCTTTAAGCACTTTGGCAAATATATTTGCTTACTTCAATCAAAGTTTCATCGTTATTGCAAAAAAAAAATATTCATAATCGAAGCATGTTCTTTTCAGAAGGCAAAAGTGTAAAATTTATAATTAAAATTTTAATGGCAATTTGAGCAAAAATTATCTGGCTGTGTAACTTTCGCGCAATTTTATAAATTGATCGGCTCTACTTTCCTTTGGGATAGCACGACCATTGACACCCGGTTTGTTTTAAACGCTTCCTTATAATTTAAGCATACGTCCTGCACCAAATTCATGAAAACGAAATGCAAATTTAACAAATTAGCAAAATTTAACTAATTTCCATGTAAATTGCTTGAGATTTGGTTAATTTACGGAGCGAACGAGAGTCTCGGGCGAGTTGTCAAATGAATTTCAATCAATGGCAATGTATGGGGTGGTTCACAATACCGGTGTTATCGCTGCATCGCCGCCGACCTTTTCGAAAAATTGAAAAACCCTCACCGAGGTCGACGATTATTCTGTCAATGGCTGTTATCAAAAATAGCCACTGTCACTGTGCAGTCAAAACAGCTGTCGCGGTTTCTTGCTTTCATTGTGCAGTAACAAACGATTTCTCTGGTCTCGCCTTGTCGCTGCAGCTCTGGTTTCACGTTCTCTCGCTTAATGTGAAACGACTAATAGTTTTTTTTTTTTTTTAGTTATCAAATGCGTCAAATGTAAAAGGGTTCAGCGTCTGATGTCACAGGTGACGTTTGGTTGGCTTGGCTTGTTGAAGAAAAACAAATTTTTGAAAAAGTTTAAAGAAACGCTTTAAACTTTTTGACAGTAATACTATAATATAATAACAATATAATAAAACAAGATGAATGAAAGGAACGCAATCTTATTCTTAAAGATTCGAAAAATTTAAAGAAATGCAAAATTTTTCCAAAAGTTTAAAGAAAATTTTTTTTTTAGAAAACAATGCAAAAAACTGCGCGGTTTTTGGTATTTAAAGAAAAATGCTTCCTTAAACTTTTTATAAATTATAACAAAAATCGTGTGATTTTTTTTATAAGAAACGGGCAAAAAAATTTTCAAAAGAGTGCAACTTATCATACCCGTGCATGGCCCCCGGTGCGAAGCCGAAGTCGGGCTAAGCCCTGCAAAAAAGAGGAGAGTTTGAATCCTTTAGCCCGTGAAGCGCACACGGGCCACCCAAACACTGTTGTCTACAAAAGCAAATTTTTTGCAGAGGAGGTTTAGAAATTAATTTTCATTGCTCATAAATGCCCTAGTTATAAGACATAACAAAATAAATAGTCCATACAGTCATTCAAGTAGCCGAGCTTTTGCCGAAAAAGTATACCACGTCGGCCGAACGCACCCATTTACTCTATTTGTTGAAGGCACAAATCTTGCCAAACGTTTAAAAAACGGCAAAAATAACCTCGAATATGTGCGAATATTACTAATTTTAAATCGTTTTTTAAACCATTTCTTTTTTTACATTTCATCTTTAGAACACAACATAAAAAACTGTTTAAAACCGTTTTTGGCACTCTCGAAAAAAAAGAAATTATATAGTGGTAAAGGAAAGGCGCCCAGATTTCGGAAATATATTAAGTTTGAAAGTTTGCAGGAGCCGATTACGATATGCGAGGCGAATCTCAAGTGTGATCGCATCTCAATTTTTGTATTACAATGTGCGAATGCACCCAAATTTGAATTTTAAGTCTCAATAAAATGAAAAAAATGGAAGGCTCGATAACTTTGACAACTGGAAACTCGAAGGTAACAAGATGCGATTCTAATCATACCTCATATTAACCCAATTCGAAGCGCATCGCATATAAAAAAGCGAATTGGATGCGATGCGCTTCGCAGATCGTTATCGGCCCTCAGTATGTTGATCAAATGTGCCGCCATAAAGGCTTTTTTTGAAAAAATATTTTTTTGTAAAGTTTGCCACGACATTAATATTATAAATTTTACACTTTTGTTTTCCGTAAGGAGCAATCTTTGATTATGGAAATAATTTGTTAATATATATCATAAAACTGTTGGTGTAATTCACCAAAACAAAATTATTCACAGAACAACTAAACACAATGGTTTCGTCATTTGCATTCTCATTTGTTTTCATGCCTAGCAATTTAGCTGTTAAGCGAACAAGAAATCGAACGAAGTGTAATTTTGCGACTTTACAATGAGATACTGGCAAAGCCTTTGAGAGTATCAAGTATCAGAGGGGAGTTGCAGTTGAATTGCACCACTTTGCGTATGTGAACTATATACAAAGACAGCATACGTACTGCAAGAAGCCGAGCCCGTTCTCTTCTAGGAGCAGAATCAATCATCTTTGTTATGAATATTGTTTTCACATTCTATAAAAATGTTTGATCTTACGTAAGGAGGTATCGCGTTTTGAATAACTCTACTGTTAGAGCGATTGAGTCACTAATTTTTGGTTTTAACCTAATACTGTAGTTCCAGAACATGCAATGATACTTCTTCGATAAAAGCCTGCATACATACATGTGGGCAAACGAATAAAACAAGTTATAAGAACACATGTAACATTTAACATGCGCATGTAAAACACTATGTATGGATGCAGAATCGTAAACTATTCACGTATAGGCATAATACGCATTTGCCTATCATAAAGTTGGGACTGCGTTGATTGTGATTGTGGCTAGCTAATATTTTATTTAACTAATGATCGTTATGGTCCGGGCCTCTGGCAGTTCCTTCGTTTTCACTTTTGATCAGTATTTCTTGCGGCATACTATCGACAATAATCGATTGTTGGTTTTCGCTGCTATCAGCTTGTGAAACCGGGTCGTTAGGAAGCACTTTTACTGGTGTGCTATTAGGAGATTCAAAAGGCATTTCAATTTCATCCAGTGTGATACGTGGGCTTACTGCTGAAGAATTACTGCCTTCTTTGAATAGAAGTTTCCGATTTGTTGTGGTTTCGGATGCGTTGTCAAGAAAAGCCTTTAATATTTCAACGTCTTCAGGACAATCATCAGCCTTAGGCGATGATGTTGTTATTGTTGATGTTTTCTTTGGAGTCGTGAATCTAAAAGTAAAACAGATCATAATAATGAATTAGTTTCCATTTTCTGTGCCAAGTTGACGGTGAGCTAAATCCGGCATATGTCATGACACCCATGTAGTTCATATCTATAGCATGGTGTCTATACCACATGTCTGTCACGGGCATAACGACGCATGGGTACACTTAAACTAAGGACGATATTAGCAATTACTGCCTTGGTTGAAAAAAGAGAAACAAACGCCAAAAAGTTTCAAATTGCCTTTTATTGCTCTTACCTGTCGTCCATTGTCTCGTCTGGTACATTTTCTTCCTCGGCAAGTTCCTTGCTTGTTTGGTTTGTTTCTGTAACTGAAATTAGAGAATTAAGATGCTTTCGTATACTTCTCAACACATATTTTTAATGCTGTTAACTATGTGGTAGTATAAATTATTATTTACCCCCCCCCCCCCCCCCCAATATCATTTGGGGAGACTTTAACGGAAAGCATACTTTTTGGGGCTCAAGATGCAATTCTACAAGAGGGAGATTACTGTACAAAAACAGTATGAAATGGAATGTGGCCTTTTTCTCCACGGGAAAACCAACGTATTGGCCAGCCGACAGGAATAGAAAGTCTGACCTTGTCGATTTCTTCATCGCTAAAGGCTACTCCAAATGACTTACGCGTGTCGAAGAATGTTACGACCTTTGTTTAGACCAATCAGGAGTAATTTTGAACATGGATGGAAGGCTGGCGAAAATATAAAGAGGTCCTAGGTTTATTAAGAGTTGGTTTGTGAAAAGAGAAGAGCGCGAGAAGATGGGAATGCAATATACGAGAGCACTCCCGAAAAAAAACCTTCTTGAACAATCTTTCGACCAAGCTGAAGGAAATCCATAATCCACTCGGCACCAATAGAGAAAGCTTACGGCGAATGGGCAAAGGAAGACAAAGAGAAAGCGAATTTGTTTGTTGAACATTAAGAAGAAACATTCAAGCCGTTCGACGGCCCACCGTTGGCCGACGTTCAAAACAATAACGCGAAATTTGATAGCTTTAGAATGGAAAAAAATGTTATTAGTTGTACTTCGGCAGACAATATGCACGCTTAAAAATTATAAGACCCCAGGATACGATCTGATCACTGGCGGAATCTGATTCTGATCATAGCTTAGTGAATTTCGCGCATAGCTGCTTGACTACGTGTAACCACGTGATCATTTGAATGTAATTACATGTTGTTGGTTTATGTGCATTATCTATGCAGAGAGATCATGTAGGCTATTTGGACACCAGAGATGGAAGTGGGCGGTGGTGCAGATGGTAGCACCTATGACTGACAATTGGGAGGTCCTAGGATCGAATCGAAAAAAGATGATTGGTTGGACCTGGATTCGAACCCAGGTGCAGATGGTAGCACCTGGGAGGTGTTTAAATTATTGAAAACAGACTATTTCTGGCGAGTTTCAAGCAAATTAGAGGTGGTGTATCCCAGAGAAGTGTCCTCGGCCCGACCCTGTTTCTGCGCTATAGAGCATACCTGAATATGATCAGACGGTTGTGGCCACGTTCGCGGACGAAACGGCCATCCTGGCAAGCGGTGAATTAGTTGAGTCGTCAACGAGAAGCCTCCAATGAGCTTTGGACAAAATTTGCGTCTGGACGAAAATTTCTTAACGAGAACAAGTCAGCCCATGTCAATTTTACGTACAAAAAGGTGAACAATTTAGCGCTGTTCAAAACTAAGTACAGATACCTTATGCAAAAACTTAGGTGAAAGACACACGTTCGAAGAAGCGTGACGAGCTCGAAATCTGACTCAGAAAAATGTATTGGCTTATCGGGGTCAAAGATTGAAAAGAAATTTTAGGTGAGGCGATCACATTTGTCATTTGTCATTTTTATGGAACCATCAAAAAAGAAAAAATTAGCAAGCAAAAGTATCTGGGAGAATCAACTGGTAGAATTTGGATAAGCACAAGTACCTCAGTAACACTATGTTAGAGCATTATGCGTGCATTTGGAATTGACGAATCTCTTATTCAGTGGATTAGTAATTACCTTTCAAACCGTTCCATTCAAGTTGTTTTGGACGGCTTCAAGTCTGCAGTTCAAAAAATTAATGCTGGGGTTCCCCAGGGCTCTGTTTTGTCTCCGACTCTCTTCCTCGTTTTCATAAACGACCTCTTGTCTGCTACTACTAATCCAATCCACTCCTTTGCCGATGACAGTAGCCTCAGTTTCTCATATTCGTTCTCGGTTCCTCGCCCCTGCTCTTCGGACGTAGAACTGGAACGGCAGCGTATGTCAAACTCATTAAACTCTGACCTTGACAGCATTGTATCATGGGGATCTCGAAATAGAGTAGAGTTTAATGCTTCTAAAACTCAATGCTGTCTTCTGTTATTGAAGCAAAACCTAAACACTCAGCCATTATCCATGAATGGCACTTGCATCCACCAAACCGAAACGCTTTCCATTCTCGGTATGTGTGTTATTAAAAACCTTAGTTGGAATGACCACATATTCGACGTCGCCAAGAACGCTGCGAAATGCCTAGGTTTCCTCAAAAGATGTAAGAAATATTTCACCCCCTCTGATTTGGCTATTTTATATAAGGCCTACATCCGCCCCAAGCTGGAATATAATTCCCACGTCTGGGCTGGTGCTCCAAAAACAGTATTGCACCTGCTAGATAGGATACAAAAACGGGCGATAAAACTGATTGGATTGACTGCACAAAAATATTGTGCAGTCAATTGACTCATTAGAACATCGACGTAATGTCTCTTGCCTTTCACTGTTCTATCGCTTTTTCCACAAACAGTGTTCCATCGAAATAGCCAATTGCATTCCGCCCCTTAAGACTTTCAACCGTGATACTCGCCAAAGTTCGAATGTACATCAGTTTACCCTCGAGCCCACTTTCGGACGTACAGTCAAGTTTAGAAGTTCCTTCATAAGCCGCTCAACGCGAATGTGGAATGTTCTCCCACGTTCAGTCTTTCCGTCACGTTACAACCCGCAACTGTTCAAAACAAGAGTGCATCGGTACCTCTCCTCCTTTTCCTCTATTTCTAATCCTTTCCGCTCGTGAGATGTGAAACATTAAAAGGGTAGCCAATCCCTTAATTCGCGAGTAAATTATAAAAAAAAACTAGTGAAACTAGTGATTAGTGAAAAGAAAACGGCATTTAAGGCATTGAAGAAATGCTTCTCGAACAACAGAGATAAAATGCTTCGCCTGGAAATATAGACACCTCGGCCATCTCGCTTAGAAGTGCGCCCAGGTTCAAGCGAAGAGCACAATAAAAAGCCTGTATCTGGAATTTAAGGAAGATTTTTTTCCACTGCTGATACACACCAGGCCACACAGGATCTTCAACAAAGCAGCTGGAATAAGGGAACTCAAAAGGGCAAATCAAAATCTGCTCTCAGAGGAGGAGAAACGCCCAGGAAATTCGTTCGCCAAAATTCATCAACAATGCTTAGGGCCAGTTTCTTGTGGATGACGACAAAATTCTTCACAGGTGGCCGCAGTATTGTGAGGGACTTTTGAATGAACAGTTTCTCAGGCAGCAGTTTCTAGTCGATGAGGTTGGTAAGGCGGTTAAGAACTTCAAAAAAAAAAATCAAAAGGGTGGTTGGGCCGGATCAGATTCCCTTGGAGTTCTGGAAATAAAAAAATGGAAGACAGCCAGTCTCGGACCTTCATCTACAAACTAATAAGAGGGGATCCAATGCCTTAACAGTGGAGGGAAAGTTATCTTCTTCCTTTGTTCAAAGGAAAAGGTTATACACGAAGCTGTGACAATTACCGTTCGAGCAGATGATGTCAACCACAATGAAGATCAGGCAATGATACGAGCGGGTACTAAAAAGTCGACTGCGGAAAATGATAAGGATATTTAAGGACCAGTGCGGGTTTGTCGCGGGCAAATCAACCACTGATGCAATCCAAAGTGTAAGGATCATAATGGAAAAACATGGTGACGCCCTTAAAGATCTGCGTATGGTGCTGGTGAATTTTCAAAAAGCTTTCGATAGACTACCACGAGATCTGATATGGGTGGCGATTAGAAAACGAGGAGTTCCAGAAGCCTTTGTGCGGATGATTATGGAAATGTATGATGGAGCAAAGACAAGAATAAGATGTCTTTCCGGAGCCACTGATGAGTTCTCAATTAAAGTCGGTGCACACCAGGGAAGCGTCTTGAGTCCTTTGCTTTTCATTGTAGTCCTTGATTATCTGCTTGAAGGAAAACTGACTTATTCTCACGCGAGTTTAATCCAGCACATCCCATTCAAAAAATCCTTTTTCGATTCAACCGCCACCAGAGAAGCGTAAAGCATGTAAAAAAAAACAACGTATCTAAGAGTAAAACCTATGTACCTTTGTAAACTTATTAACAATTATAATATATTTTCACATTAGGTTTTTTATAACTCAGCTTAGATAAATAAAAGTTATAGAAATATAAAAACACGCGTTTCTTTGCAACAAAATTATAAAAAACGTTTTGTATAACCAAAGCCATTCACGTGCGATTGTTAACGTGTGAAACTTTCATCGTGTGCTGTTATCAAAAAATTGTCTATTGTAGCCGTCAAAACTGCCACCACAAGCACTCAATTGTACCCGGGACACAACGAATTTCCAGTGAATGACGAAAAAAGATTGTGTTGCATCCGGGCGTACACTAACATCAAATCTGATATAGTCAGGGGCTGTCGCACAATGCTCAAAGCATTGTGCAGTCAGAACCGGGTGAGACTGTGCTGGGTCCCAGGACACTGCGGTATAGAGGGAAACGAACAGGCTGATGAGCTTTCAAGAAGAGGAGGGATCCTCAGAAATAGTGAGGTTTCTAACATCAAACCACCCCTCTGCGTAGTAAGAGGCACTATTGAGGAGAAAAATAAAACCATGGTACCTAGGGCTCTCTGGCCACGACTAGACGAAAAAGGATCGAAGGGACTATTAAAACTGAGCAGGGACAAGCTAAGGGCTTTAGTAGAAATTCTGACAGGACACTGCTTCCTGCGTAAACACGCAAAGAGGCTCAGGTTTTCTGACACGGATATTTGTCGCTTCTGCAGTGATCTACAGGCGGTTGAGGATATAGCACACATTCTATGCGAATGTGAGGCAATTTCGCGTATGCACAGGAAATTTTTAGGGGAATATTTCTTTGAAAGCTTAGAAAAAGTAGACGGCACAAACTTTAAAGGCCTCCTTGGCTTTTACAGGGAAATTGGTCGTGTCACGAGGGATAATGTTAAGGTTGCTTTTGCCTTTTGAATGTTAAGTTTTAACGGGTTCCCCAGGGATCGCGATGGGCCCATTTTGGTGCCTAGTGTTTGTGTGGTCCTTTTCACCACACCCCTGATTGACCTAACCTAACCAAACCTATCTGGGCGTACGATTGCGAAGTAGTCTCATGCCTACAATTGTCCCAACGAAACTGTCGCCTGAAAGTGCCGAAGAGCCATCAAGCGTCCAGGCGGCGTTTTCAGGCCAAGAGCCATCAGGCCATCAACATGAACAACTCACGTGTAGAATGAACGACTAACGTCACCGGCCGGGCCACCGCCTGTGAAAGCCAAAGGCATCCAGCAGAGAGAAAACCTGGTGGCCCCTAGATCTGTGCCTTTCAGCGCGACAACAACGAAGCAGCGTCAATAATTCCTAGCATCTGAGTGTTGCGATTAAGACATCCTAGCCGCCATCATCTGCCTGAAACCGCCCAGGAGCCATCAGGCAATCATAAAATACGTAAACATTTCAACGAGTACCGTCACCAGCCGAGCCCCCGCCTTTGAAAGTCAAAGGCATCCAGCAGTGACGAAACTGGTGGCACTAAACCTGTATTTCTCGGCGCACCCATTCAAACAGCGTCACACTCTCCAAGCAACTGTCTTTCCAATGGAACCCACTGTATTCTCCAGCGAAGCGGCAGCATACTACCAGTGCTTTCATCACTACTCCTGTAACTCCACCACTTCTAAAAAATATCAGCAAGTGCATCACCTCCGAGGCAAATCTCCATAGCATCTCAGGGGCCTCACATACAAAGTAAGCCATGCTTAATTCAAATATCTCCATGTTGCTTGAAAACACCTCCCCCCACCAACACCTCCACCGCCATTTTCGCCAGCAAGGGACCAACAATACAATTGTCGGTCGTGTAGTCACCCATATACTGACACAATGGCCCAGTGTGACGAATGCGATGAATGGCATCACTAGCATTGCGTAAATGTCAGTCAAGCTATAACTGGTTTACCATGGGCTTGTCCAACATGTGTAGCCAAAGGGGTTTTAAATAGACCTGTGACATTTTCACCAATACAGCCTCGCCCGTTCAGACTATAGCTCCACAGCCTATTTCAAGTTTCGACCCTCCTACCCAGACTAGCGATTTAGTTAATCATATTGGCTCCGCATATAACATATACAGTCAATTTGACTTCAAAGACTTAAGAAAGATAAATCACTCGAGCTTAATCTGCACAAGCGAGTCGAGCTGTATATCAGCAAAGGTTACGCCCGGAAGCTCACCGCAGCTGAACTCTAAGATCACAGCATGAGGAAGATCTGGTATTTACCCATATTTCCAGTCACAAACCCCAACAAGCCACCTAAAGTTCGCAAAGTTTGGGAACCAGCAGCCCATTTAGAGGGTCTTTCCCTGAACTCCTTGTTGCTTTTTTTTTTTTTTTTACAATGGACTCGCGAATATAAGGGATTGGATACCCTTTTTAATGTTACACATCTCACGAGCGGAAAGGATTAGAAGAAGAGGAAAAGGAGGAGAGGTACCGATGCACTCTTGTTTTGAACAGTTGCAAGTTGTATTGCGCAGGAAAGATTGACCGTGGGGGAACATTCCACATTCGCGTTGTACGGCTTATGAAAGAACCTCTAAACTTTACTGTGCGTCCGAAGGTGGGCTCGAGGGTAAACTGATGTGCATTCGATCTTTGGCGAGTATTACGGTGGAACGTCTTTAGGTGCGGAATGCAATTGGCTATTTCGATGGAACATTGTTTGTGAAAAAAGCGATAAAACAGTGAAAGACAAGATGTCGATGTTCTAATGAGTCAAAAGACTTCGCAATGTTTTTGTCTCCAACAAGTTTAAACGCGCGTTTTTGTATCCTATCTAGCAAGAGCAGTGCTGTTTTTGGAGCACCAGCCCAGACATGGGAATTATATTCCAACTTGGGGCGAATATATGTCTTATATAAAATAGCCAAATCAGAGGGGGTGAAATACTTCTTGCATCTTTTAAGGAAGCCTAGGCATTTCGCAGCGTTCTTGGCAACGTCGAATATGTGGTCATTCCAACTAAGGTTGTTATTGACACACATACCGAGAATGGAAAGCGTTTCGGTTTCGTCGATGCAAGTGCCATTCATGGATAATGGCTGGGTGATTCGGTTTTGCTTCAATGACAGAAGACAGCATTGAGTTTTAGAAGCATTAAGCTCTACTCTGTTTCGAGATCCCCATGATACAATGCTGTTAAGGTCAGAGTTTAATGAGTTTGACATACGCTGCCGTTCCAATTCAACGTCCGAAGAGCAGGGGCGCGGAACCGAGGACGAATATGAGAAACTGAGGTTACTGTCATCAGCAAAGGAGTCGATTGGATTAGTTGTAGCAGACAGGAGATCATTAATGAAAATGAGAAAGAGTGTCGGAGACAAAACAGAGCCCTGGGGAACCCCAGCGTTAATTTTATAAACTGCGGACTTGAAGCCATCCAAAACAAGTTGAAAACAAAAATGCGCAGTTCGTTGAAAACAAAAATGCCCCAGGGTTCATAGAAAGCTACCCGCGAGCAGTGAAGGCGGATCTCGAAAATCACCTAGACGACTGCCTCGATAGTTTTGATAGCGAACAGGAGGCAATTGAGGTGACCAATAATGTAAGATAGATTCATCAACAAGTGGGTTTTGAAATTCGAAATTTTGTTATCAACTCGCCCAAGGTTTAAAAAGCCTTTCAGCAACAAGACGACAACGCTATCCAGGAGAGGCCATTAACCAATAAGATTCTAGGTTAACAAGGGTCAAAGATATGAAGCTAAAAAGGCCCTATTTGAGGCAATTGCATTTCGGCAGCGCTCACCATGTTGAATATGTGAATATTCGTGGATGCTAGCGCAGCTCCATGCGCTCTAGTAGGCTACTTTAGGGTCACTAAAGAAGATCATACGGAATGTGAAAGAAAAGAGGCGAAAGAGGCTTTAACGCCTAATCGTTTCTTGGTAGGTTCGTCAAATGGCGCGAAGGTGTTTGGTGAGGTGACAGATGATGGGAGGGTGTTGAAAAAGAACTCGCTTACATGCGAGCAATTTGGAAATATGTTTTGGAAGGTAAGAATATCTGCCCAATTTAGTTCGTCGAACGAAGTGGCATCAACCGATGAAGGCGATATCAGAAGGTGATTTAGTCATTATAGTAAGTGATGACAACTCCCGATCGGTGAGGCCCAAGGGACGAGTTCTACGGGTCAACAAGAGTACTGATGGTCACGTACGTTCTGCGGTTGTGCGAACCAAGTCAGGTGCATACACCAGACCCGCTGTAAGGCTGGCAGTCCTCGATGTCCAAAAGAGGAGTTAATAATCCTAGACTCGGATTACGGGGGGAAGTGTTGCGACATCTAGACGCGAGTTTGTTAATGAGGACCGATAGTGTTCGTGTCTGTGGGCAGATTTAAAAAATTTTTACACTTGTACTGCTTTGAATAACGGTGAACCTATGTCGCAAATTTCAGCTTCCTAGCTTATAATTTAAGGCCTTAAAGACGGACGGACGGGCGGGCGGACGGACGGACATGGCTTAGTTGATTCAGAATTCGGTCTCGATTATATGCCCTTGAGGTCTTGGGCGTATATCATTATTATTTCACCGTGTAACAAACTATGTGACAAACTTAATATACCTCCTATCCTATGGGACGGGGTTTAAAAACGAAGAAGTAAAACAATGAAAGTAGAATGTAAGTGGTACTTTCAGAAAAAGAATTGTTAAGTGCGAAGTGTCACCTTCCTCGCGTGTTGAAGGACCTGCCCACAATGGTGCGTGATATAACCCCCACGGGGGCTTAAGGAATCAAAAATAAAAGGAATTAAGTGGGGGTTTATTCCTTATCGATAAGGAAATAAACCCTGCGGGGCCTAATTCCTTCTGCTTGTGGGGCTTATTTCCTTTTGTAAAAGAAATTAAGCCCCATAACCGAATAGGTCTGTAAAAAGAAAAGGAAATCAGAACGATTCGAAAATGTATCGAATGCGATACAAAGTCTGCTGTGGCCAATAACGGGTATGTCACAGTTGGAGACTTTTTGAACCTTTTTTTTTCAAACTGACTGAGTCTTATTTCCGCAGGGGTTATTTCACTGCACCGCCCACAATATATACAAGTCCTTATAGTGCTCTTTGCTGTAGTTTTGCACTTTAGGCTTTTGATAACATTTAAAACAGACGCTGCACGAACGTTACAAAAATTGAGTCAGTTTGTGCCTATAACGCCTAGCTATGAAGGATATAGGCATAAACTTATAGCGACTTATAGCTATAAGTTTGTGCCTATATCCGTTACTACTATTTCGATGGCGATCTAACCCAAAACTTCTAATGCAAAATTTTGATAATATTTTCTATTATACAGGGTGTTTCCAAATTCGATGCAAATATTTTGACACAAGATTCTTGGGTATATTTGAAGAAAAAAATTGTTCTACAGTATGGGCCTATCTCAAATTTTGATACCACTTATTGGGAATTTAAGAAAACACCTACTTTGAGGTACCTTGACCCATACTAACACAAATATCTCCACTAACACTTACAACAGGTACTTCATTTAGGACTTAAATTTTAGAAGAAATAGTACTCCTTTCAACTGCATTAAAATAAAATTGATGACCTTTTTAGCTTTCGAGATATTTGCTTTTAAGTCGGATCCTTTTTCCCTGCCCATGACATTTTTTTGACTTTCAAGACAAATTTCTGCGAAAAATGCGTAATAAACATATCGGTAATTTTTTTTTCTAGTGCACCTAACAATACTTAATAAAAATTGCTAGGACAAGTTACCCGAAAAACCCACAGATTTCATGATACTTGGGAAATTCCATAGCAGGTAAAATTATGAAAAACTCTTTTCACGAAGCCGCGACAGGTATAAGGTGGAAATATGATTTGTTACCTACTTTTATAACCGCGATTGACAACAAGAATGATTTTTTGACTATGTATTAATAATTTACGTAGGTTTTAGAGCATGCATTTTTATTAGACTACCTGATAAAAAGGTAATTTCCCTATCATTTTTCTGTTAAATCCCAAAAAGGATTAAGTTTGAGGTTGGTCGCCTAGTTGGAAAATTTACCTAATGTAAATTGTATAAAAGGTTAGAAAACAAAATTAAATCCATCAAAGTCATTTTTGAAGCCGAGGTGACACAACAGTTGTTAAGAAACCCTACTTGAAATGGCATTTTTTACAAACGAAGAATACGCCGATATTATCTACGTTTATGGGATGTGCAACGGAAGTTCTATTAGAGCACAACAAAGATACCATCAGCTTTATCCTAACCGAAGAGTAACTAATCCCCGCGTATTTACAAATTCGTTTCGAAGACTTCGGGTAACGGGATCTGTTTCAACAAGACGACCTAACGCAGGAGCTTCACCAGGAAGAATTGCAGTTGATGAAAGAATACTGGAAGCGGTTGCAAATGATCCATCAATCAGCATCAGGCGCTTATCCTTGCAATTTAATGTTTCAACACATAAAATTGTTCGTCTCCTGCATACGGAAAACTTGTATCCATACCACCATACACCTGTGCAGGAACTGCTTCCGAGTGATTTGGAGCCGAGACTTGAGTTTTGCAACTGGTTGTTAGAGCGGAACTTGGATGACAACGGTTTTATAAGCAGAATCCTATGGACGGACGAATCTCAATTTACTAGAGATGGGATTACAAATTTTCACAATCTACACACATGGGCTGCGGAAAAGCCACACACAAGTAGAAAGTCATCATTTCAACACAGATTTAGCGTCAATTTGTGGGCAGGTGTTACTGGAAACAACTTAATCGGTCCCTTCAAACTGCCTCCCACACTGAATTCTGCAAACTATCTGGAGTTTTTGAGCAATGATTTAACAGATCTACTGGAGGATGTTCCGGTAACTCAACGAGCTTCGTCATATTTTCAACAGGATGGAGCCCCAGCCCACTTTGGTTGCGAGGTTAAGAATTGGCTGGATGAAAAGTACGCTGGTCGTTGGATAGGAAGAAATGGACCAGTTCACTGGCCTGCAAGATCTCCAGACCTTACAATTATGGATTTTTTTGTATGGGGGAGAATGAAAGAACTTGTTTATTCTACAGAAATATCAACTCTAAATGATTTAGAAGATCGCATTCTCCAAGCCTCGTCACAAGTGAGGCAGGAGTTATCCTCAATAAACGTTGACAGCGCAATTCAAAAGCGAGCTCTAGCATGCATACAAAATGGAGAAGGACTTTTTGAACACCTTATTTGATTGTAAAGTTAACTTAATGAAATAAAAAAAAAACATAAACCAAACACAAGCATTTTTATTCAGAATCATAGGAATTGAACACAATGAATCGAGTTTTTCATAATTTTACCTGCTATGGAATTTCCCAAGTATCATAAGATCTGGGGGTTTTTTGGGTAACTTGTCTTAGCAATTTTTATTAAGTATTGTTAGGTGCACTAGAAAAAAAAATTACCGATATGTTTAATACGCATTTTTCGCAGAAATGTGTCTTGAAAGTCAAAAAAATGTCATAGGCAGGGAAAAAGGATCCGACTTAAAAGCAAATATCTCGAAAATTGAAAAAGTCATCAATTTTATTTTAATGCAGTTGAAAGGAGTACTATTTCTTCTAAAATTTAAGTCCTAAATGAAGTACCTGTTGTAAGTGTTAGCGGAGATATTTGTGTTAGTATGGGTCAAGGTACCTCAAAGTAGGTGTTTTCTTAAATTCCCAATAAGTGGTATCAAAATTTGAGATAGGCCCATACTGTAGAACAATTTTTTTCTTCAAATATACCCAAGAATCTTTTGTCAAAATATTTGCATCGAATTTGGAAACACCCTGTATGTGTTCGAAAGATTTTAGCTACAATCTGGCCTACAAACATTAGGACATGAAGGTATTCTTTGTTAAATTTACCTGTAATATCATCACTGGCTGGATCATATATTCTTCTGGATTGTAGGTCCTCCTCAGAATTTTGTTCGCCCAATGTTATGGTATCAACGAGATTATTTCCGTTTGTTATTGAGTTTGTTACTGTTAACAATGGAGCGGCTTCTGAGTTAATTCGCGCAACGTCGTCGCTAGAAAAACGCCTTTCAGCAATTGCTGTGGCTTCAGAATCAGGCAGCTCAAGTTGCAATTTAGCATTTGCTTTTTCAATGTTATCTGTTACCAGTTCAAGATTGCAAATGCATTTTTCAGCTATATCACTGCGATTGATTTTACGAAGAGCTTGTTCCAGAGTATTTCCATTTGCATTAGTTCCAGATTGTCGCAACCATAGCCTTATCATCACCATAGCCTGTTGTGAATTTGGCTTGCCAGCATATTCTGCTTGGATCAGTTTAATATCACTTTCAGGAACATGCAGCTCTTTAGCCAAACATTCCCAGTCTTCGTTAAGCATATTGCAAATATCTGAAAGTCGTATATCAGCTTTGTGAATTTCCTCCGCTTGGCGGTATCCCAGATTCAACATATCACGATAGTTTAAGCTGTGGTCCAAGCTTCTCTGACTTGCAGTGCGATTATATTCGATAACACCGTGCCCAGTTAAAGTGACGTTCAATACACAAATTGGTGTTTGGGGTGCTTCGCCCTTTTTAGTTTTAGGCTCGCTCATAAAAGTTGCGCGTCCAAAAGGCTCCTCCTGATCCTTGACTCGGACCAGAAACGAGAGACGATTTTCGCGGAAGGCCTGGAATTTGAAATTCAGTTGTTCTCCAGATTTAAGGACTGGTACGAGATTACCGGAAAATTCTAGATAAACATTTTGATCTTCGAGTATCTCAACATCTCGACTTTTGGCAATCTCCGCAAAGTATTCTTGTTGCTCGAGAGTTTTGTCTTCCTTATCATCGGTCATACAAAAGACACTTAGCTTCGCTTCGGTATTACTCATTCGCTTAGCGAATACAACAAATTTAACCATAAATGGCACTTTCGCCATATAGGAGTACAGCTCGGTAGCCATACGACTAGCGTCAGATACGTTCCGACAGTCCATCAACCAGAAGCGAGCAGATACAGTGGTTGTGAAGGAAATGGTATCCCTGACAAAAGCCAATGGCGTAGAGCCTGTTACATCTTCCCAGACAGCTCGATTTTGACCTCCCGTTATGGAGCATAGCAGACGCAAAGTGGGCGCATTACCTGCGTATTGATTAACCATTCCTTGAGTGTAGGCCTTTGGTGCTGGGATACTCAATGTTATAGCCTTGTGGAATTTTCGTCGACGTGGCTCAACAGTCACTACTGGTGAAACGGCTACACTTTGGCCAAGTAACTTGGAGCAGCCATTCAAGTCGACTGGCTGAGCCTGCAAACCAACCCGTATTTTTTTCGTGAGCGCATTTGGCGGAAATAAAGCCTGCACTTGTGGCACAACTGTCGATTGTACCGTTCCACCGTCTGGACCAATTGCATATACTTCCTGCCGAACGCGTGATACAACAGCGAAAAAGTGCGGGAAAGTGTGAGTAGTGATTCGAATAGTTCGGCATGTATGCAAGTCCTCTAAATGGCTGAACTCATTGGATTCAAAGTTCTCATTAAGAACATCGCAAATGGCCTCCTCCTTGTCAAGCACTGTATGCTCGCGCCATGTTTCGCCATTGTCTGATCTCAAAATAATGATTTCTCGTTCTTTGTCGCGTAATGACCCGAAATGCGGCACCTCCAGTATTACAGGCCTGTTTGATTCAATAAAAATTGTAAGCTTAGTATAAATAATTGTCATTTGCCTTTAAAGTTACCCTAGAAATGTTGCTTCCACAGGCGATAGCTCCATGATACGGCTGACTAATGCTTCACCTTCCATCAAGGGTGGTGGATTTGGCACACGCTGAGACTTGACGTAGCGGCACGTTATTCGTGTTGGCTGGGCGCATGATTTCGGCGGAACAATAAAACGAACGCCACTATGACGGCATCCGCGCATCGCACCACCACGAGCATCCACGAGAAAAGACACCAAAAAACTACAGAAATAACGAAAATACATAAAAAAAATTATACAATTGTAAGGCCTTTACATTTTAGGTATTCTGGTATTTCAGGCTTTTTATACGAGCTCCATGAGTAAGTTACATAATTACATTGCAAAAGCAGCGTATGAGGAGTATCGAGCCAAGAGAAAGGAGGACAAAAGGTTATAGCGTAGAAAGAAGAGGCCCTATGGGCTCTAGCCATCGAAACAAGACCAGAAAGTTCTATAAAACGGCTAAGCAACTGTTTGCTGGCTTTAAAACTGGAACGCAGGCTCTTCGAAATAGCGAAGGAAATAGCTGCTTAATAGGCTTCATGCGGAGAGAGTGAACGAGGTACAAGAGAGTGAAGAAACTGTACCAGGAGAGAAGGCAAGCCAGGCTCCCACGGCGATCAAGTCTACGCACTGGAGCTACTCAAACGAAAACATCCAAACACCTCGACCAATGATCGTCAACCTCAGCTACATTCCCACATTCGAATGCAATTTAGAGTCGACAACAACAGCAACGTAAACTCAAAATTTTTCAATGGAACTGCAACGGCATTTCAGGAAATATTCACGAACTAACACGGGTCTAGCAGGATTGGCAACTACTTCATTTTTCCAAAAGACAGATCAAAAGACTCAGGCTGAGAACCAGCATTTTTTATTCACCACTCCATCAAATACAGTCCAATGCATCTACGATCGCCATCAACGTCTGACACATTCCTCGAACAACACGGCATCTCCATTACTTCCAACCCAGACATTGAACTCGTGAACATATATATGCCCCCCACCAGCAGCTGTGCTTCCTCCTACCGTCCGTCGATTGACCACCTCATGCACGGAGACAACAGGTTGATCTTAGGTGACTTCAACGCCCACCACGAACTTTCCTTCTCAGCATAACTCTTGCATAGCTCCTAGACAATTCCGACTTCTGCGTCCTGAACCAGAACTCACCGACCAGAATCACCAGTAACTGCGAAAGCTTCGCAGACCAGGCATCAGCCTAGTCAGCACACCTCTTCTGATCAGCCTTACCTGGAGAACCGATATCACCCTGGGCTCTGACCACCTGCTAATAATCATCACCTTCGAAGCTGCTGATAAAATCCAGGTCCCCAAAAAAAGAACTTTCATCTATTTCAACGAGACGGTCTGGGTCAATTTAACACGACATCCTGGAGTCATCATTACACATCATACCACACACTCCAGCGGTGGATAATCAGCTACCTAAGTGACCGCCAATCGTATGTCGAGTTTCGAAAAGTCAAATCTCAGCATAGACGGGTCAAACAGCGAGTTCCCCAAGGAGGCGTTCTATCGTCTATCCTCTTCAACTACTACGTCCCCAAACTGCCCACCCCCCTTACCCCCCAACGTACCCAGACTATGCACAGAACTGAACCGTTACCTCATGGTCCTGGAGAGCTTTTTTAATGACCGCAACTTTCAACAGGCCAACAGGGCTGCGAAGTTTAACAGGGCATATCCCTGTTAAATGTCGCATACAAGATACTGTCAAACGTACTGTGTGAGCTTCTTAAGTAGTTCTGCGACACACTAATCGGCACCTATCGGCACCACCTGGCAGATCGACCATAGACCAGATCTTCATACTAAGGCAAATCCTGGAGAATACCAATGAATTTCAGGCCGAGGCAAAACATCTTTTCATCAACTTTAAGGCCGCATATGACAGCATTCATCGTCAGGAAGGAGCTCTACCTGGCGATGGCCGAATTCAAAATCGCTCCAAAACTTATCAACCTGGCCCGTGGAACATTAGGAAACACACGGTGCAACGTGCTCCTAACAGCTCCTCGGAACTGTTCCAAACACGCACTGGATTTCGGCAAGAAGATGCGTTGTCATGTGCATTCTTCAATCTTGTTCTGGAGATGAAAGTACGCAGGGCAGAGGTCAACACGGAAGGCACTATCTTCAACATATCCTTGGCAATACTAGGGTACGCGGACAGTATCGACATCATCGCCCGCTCCAGCCGCGCCATGACAGAGACTTTTACAGTGATTGTAGAGCAGACGAAATGGGTTTGTTTGGAAGGTAACGGGGATAAGACAAAGAACATCAACTCCACAAACGACACTTTAGTGGAGATTCGTCGAAGATAACCCCAAGAAAACCGCGCTATTTCGGGTGCTAACCGCGCACTTTGAATATTTTTTAATAATTTTTGGATAAGCGGCGTTTTTAATTTTTATGCGCACAATTCTGAACTCACCCCGAACATTTCGCTTCGAATTACATCGAGCGCTGGCTCCGCAGCTAGTAACGGTGCGTCGACGGTTCTAGCTCATCCTCTTGTTGTTCAGGGGCATGTAGTTGTGAGCGAACCTCACTACATCACAAGGTGTTTTAACCACAGCTGTGAGTGGGCGTGCGATGTTTATCACGGGGTGCGAGAGAGTTTGAAACTGTCATCGCGATTAAAATTTTGATAATGTTTGATTTCAGTAGCCTCGCGGACCAATCGAGGGATGTAGTAAATATAGCAGATAATTTCCCTCTTTTTCTTAGTAACCGCAATTATGTGATCTTTTAAGCGGGTTGCAATGCTTCTCCGCGTTTACCCTACATAAGAAGACCCACCGCTACGAAGGACATCATAGACGCTGACCTTTTTTGGTGGTAAAAATATGGATTTTACACCATATTTCACCAGCACTTTCCCGACTCTGCCCGTTACACCTTTGACGTAAGATAAAACAGTTTTTTCTTCAAATTGCTGTCGTCCTTTTCATGATGGAAAGATGGTCGTTCATTGCGAGAAGATGGTCGTTGTCACAAAGTTTGTGGGCGCAAAGAACCAGTGTCGAAACAACGCATCTTAAATTTGCTGGGTGGTGGTCACTGATCAGATTATAAAGAGATAGCCAACTCTGCAACCCCCTGCCTTAGACACCCGGAAAAAAAAAAACGAAATAACGGGATCTCTATTTGAGTTCTATCCGTGTAGGTATCTATAGGTGTAGAGTGAGCGATGACAGCAAACGAAAATTTTGACTGAGGTGAGTTTCTGTGACGTCAAAAACAGCTGACATTGTGACAAGAAATAAAGGTTCGTGTAAAATTTTCTGTGCAAAAATTATTGTGTTCTTGCAATAACAAAGTAAGTCATTTCCAGCAGCAAGCAAGCATCCAACAACTAGGTTGATTCATCCGCGAGAGCAGATAATCTAAAGAAATCACCATCAACTCCCTCACCTTCGCCGATGATCAAAGCAAAGACTGGCCTCTGGCACATTACTAATGTTTGTCCAAAGATTGCCAATTGCCAATCCACCCCGCCAGAGATGGGTTTTATAGAAACAGATGGATTTTTGTTTTGATTTTCCATTTATAATTACTTTTCTCAACAGGTAAGGAGCAGATATGGAAAACTATCGTTTTGAGTATACTAAAATTACTTTCCAGTTTGTACAGAAACTGATCCAATTGTACTGAAATAAATTTTTTGCATGAAAAATTAGAATGCGTTATTTAAACGAACAATTTTTGAACGAAAAAAGATGTTTATACGACTATCGATGGACTTAGATTTCTAATTTTCCAAGTATTTCTATTCTATGCTTGCTGATTTTCAAGTAAAATTTCTTTTCAATAGGTTCTGTATTTGGGCGACATACTTTTATCCTCGAATTAAACAAGATTGTACTTTTGTACTGAAGCCAATTCGAATCGATACAATGGTATCAACTTAACCATGTCTGAAGGGGGTGAAATAAAAAACACAAAATAGAGTTCAAAAATGCGATCAATGGATAAAAACATGACCGTGTTGAATTTAAACCAATTTGGTGAATTGAAAGGAAAAGATTTTTTTTTTTAAATAAAAAATTATTAATATTATAAAAAACAGTCATAGATTCAATTTTAGGATTGTTACTAAATCCACGAAAGCATCTTTTGCAATATATTTTTGCATGTTATTGAAAAAATAATGTTTTTCGCTCAATTTGCATGTTTTTTGTCACGGTAATAGAGTGCTTGTTATATTTTTCTTACTTTAATGTGTTTTTTGTCATTTAGAAACATATTTCGAAGAAAAAAAATTACTGTATAATTACATTTATTCACCTCGTTACCTTAATAAATTATTAAATCAATAGATAGGTTGCGTTCCAGAACGCAGCCATTTAACAATGCGAGAGAGCATTTAAAAATTAAAGAGAGCATGTTCACGCCAAAAAGCACTGTAACTAACTCATTCCAATGTAACGAATTTCATGTAGTACAAATATTTTAAGTAGAGGTCGCTCGGCACCGAGTCTCCTATCAATTCATGGTCTACTTCCTCTTTTCTATATTGTAAAACTTTTCTTCTTGAACAAGCCCTCCACGAGGTAAGACGTACTCCGTACTCTATTGAATAAAAGCTCAGAAATCTAACTCCAACTTTGTATTATTTTTCTACCCAAATCCTCCACGAGGTACAACGCTATTACCAGCACCTGCTATAGGGTCAAAATAGACCCAAACATTTTGGTCCAATCGAGCCAAATAAATCAATTATTTGCGCTTTGCTCCACTACAACAAACCACGTTTTGAAACATCTTATCATTAAACATCAATTGCATCGTCATTAAACAACCATCATAATTACTAACATCATCATTTTACAACACAAATTCTCAAGTATTCATCGTCATCTCTGTCGAATCATCATAATCATCTTAATCATTATCATCTATATCGAGATTATCATTAGATATCATCTTAATCGAATTAATCCTATAAACACAAGCATCAGCCATCTGTACAAAATACACCTTGCCATTGATTTACAACCTTATCATCGAAAAAGGCAAGCAGCTACATCAAACCCATCTCCGATCCATCGTTCAGCACGATAAGCAGCTCACCCAGCCCACCAACGCCTTATTCATCAGTCAAGCAGTAGACCACGCACAGTCGCACAACCTGAAAAAGTGCTTAACAGGTATGTGAAAATTTTATTGATCAGTGATTAAAAATTATTGAATATCTGCATTGCTATATAAATTATATATCTGATCCATAGTGTAAGAATTGTGTACATGCAAAAGTGTTTAAAATCATTGATCTAGCTAGTCAACAATATATAAAAATTAAAAATTTCCTTTGCACCTATAATCGCGCGAGTTACCATTCCATGAGTTACCATTCCATGACAACAACAACAACACATACATCGAGACCAACAGCAACGACAACCAACGCCACAACATAGGACATTGACACCTAGCCGCACGAGCATGGGAACACGAAATACATATTTTGTCAATTAAGCTTAATTTGTAATTGCACAGGTGAATTCATAGCGTCAGCGTCTGCTGCATTTCCGCTCATGAATCCACCTTTGCAAACGATAGGTCACAAGTTGAAGTTTGTTAAAAAAGAAATTCATTCCAGTGTAGACTACTTGAAAATAAAGATGTATTTTTTTTAATCAAACGGAACCATAAATTATAATTGGCGCAGTCGCTAGTCCAGTCAGTGGTTATTTAAGAAAGTAGTGCGCGAATTTAATCGGCGGTTTACCGAAAAAAGAACGTGACCGAAATCAACCATAGGGTTTTGACTCTTAATGACTGGAAGAAGAACCTAAGAAATAACACCGAAAGAACATCGGATATATTATCATCGAGGGAACATCGAAACAAACTTACGTCGAGGGAACATCGAACGAAGCAATTGAAAACTGAAGATTGAACATTGAAGGAAATAGAAGACAGAAGACTGAAGAAATATAACATACAACAGAGAAGAGAGAAGATTCCTGATATGAGATTTTTTCTCTTTATATTCGGGTGCATGTAAGTCAAGTGAATCAAGTATACTATTTAAATTAAACCAAATAAAAGTAAAGATAAAAGAAAAAAAAAGATCAATTAGAGAAGTTAGAAAAGAATATACATACATTGAGTAAATATTAACATTGAAGAAACATATGAATAGATATGAAACATATAACATTTTTGTGATTGAACGTAATTATAATTTAAAAGAAAATTAAACCTAGACTAAGCTTAAATGAATATTGAAATTTGAAAATAAATTACCCCTTTAATGCCTTCAAATAAGAAGTCACCAAAAAAATCATTTAATCCCTACCCAAAGTTGACAAGATTATTTAGGAGCCTTAGCTCTATACCGGAGGAAGTCCGCGCAAGTGAAGTATTCGAACCCAAAAGTTTAATTTCAATTCCTGCTGCATATAGCACAGCACAACCTCGTGAATCGTTTGACGTATTAAATTGTTCTGTTTCTGAAAGCTCAATCATGAGTGTGAACCCTAATCGCGAAATTTTTGAATCCCTTCGGATTCCCGATGCAGTTAAGGACTTACCACGCTTTGATGGTAATCCGCGACTCTTGTACGATTTTATAAAAAACGTGGAAGAAATTTTAATGTTTCTGAGTGATATTAACAATACCCCATATGCCCAAATCATATTACGAGTAATTCGTAATAAGATAGAGGGTCCAGCTAACGAAGTCCTGAATATGTACGGGACTCCATTAGAATGGGCAGACATAAAAAACAATCTTGTCCTACACTACTCGGACAAAAGAAATGAAACCTCTCTCATTAAAGACTTGCATACCTTAAGGCAAAACTCCAAAACCATCGAAGAATTTTACAGTGAAGTCGTTGAGATTCAAGCCGCTTTAAATAACAATACAAATCCACGAGACTGACTTAAATGTCATAAGTGCAAAAAAAGAACTGTTTTCTGAAATGAGCCTAAATACATTCCTTTCTGGTATAAAAGAACCACTAGGTTCAAGTATAAGAGCAATGAAGCCTTCTAGTTTAGCTATTGCCCTAACGTACTGCATACAAGAGCAGAATATGTTCTATCTTCGTCAAGACTTCCGCATTAATAACCCAATAAAGAGACAAGACAGACCATCTAATTTCCGCTACTCGTACAATCCACAAGTCGTGAACCCAATTTCGAATCAACCTTACAAATCCAATCCTTTCATAACACAGAACCCTCCGTTCATCCGAAACAATTCGCTTAATCCTCAAAACTTTCAAAGCCCACAGCAGTTCGTCAATCCAAGGTATAACAGACCATTATACAGTACACCTAATCCCAGACCCAACTTCCCTAATAATTTTGGAATAAGAAACTATTCACAGAATACACCCAAATATCACATGCCGAATACACAGATGCAACAACGCCCATTACCTCCACCTGAACCAATGGTATTAGGATCCGGACACTCAAACTTAAGACAACCTACAACATTTCAAAACAGACCGACCAATATGAGCATCCAATCCGGGCGCAGCGCAGCTCCTCGGTATAGTCAATAATATAAATTCACATTATGCCCACGACCAGCAGACACCTTCTTACATACCTGAACTAGATCACTATTACAACAATTACCAAGAACAAGAACCTGAAATATCTGACGAAGAAGTTCTTCAAACAATGCAAGAACTGGACGACACAAATTTTCGATTACCTGGCCCAACAGAGCCTTCGGATACTTAGATATAAATAAGCATGGGTCCACTTTACCCTATGTACACATTTCATCCCCTTTCGGTCGCCCTCTTAAGTTTTTAATAGATACAGGAGCATCAGCTTCTTTTATAAACCCTGAATTCACTAAATACCTCAAATCCGAACGGTGCAAACCCGTTAGCATCTCTACCATCCTTAATAATCATGAACTTGATGAACTAGTATCCATCCCTTCCTTTTGCGAATTCAATGACTCCGGACAGTTTACTTTTCTCAAATTTAAATTTCACGCATATTTTGACGGGTTAATAGGCTTTGATATTCTTTCACAACTACAGGCAAAGATCGACATCGGTAACAAAGTTCTCATTACAAAAAATTCTACATTGCCCTTACGTTTTAAACCCAACTTCAATTCGGGCAAATACATCATCCCTTCAAACACAAAAGTTGTAATAAAAGTACCAGTTGACTACCGCAATGGTGATATTATACTCAAACATACTATAATCAAACCCAACTTGACGATATCTGGAGGCATATATACTGCAAAAGAATGGTATTGCCCAGTAGAAGTATATAATAGCTCATCAAATGACCAAATTCTCCTATTAGAACAACCAGTAATGGTCGAACCTTATTATTCTTCAAAATTCATTGAAGTGAATAACTTCAATATAAGTTACGATACAACGACAACCTCCGATATATCACAACTCTTGCGAATTTCCCACCTCAACCAAGAGGAAAAAAAGGTATTTTAAAAGTATGTAGAAAATTCGAGGACATATTTTTCCAAGATGGCCAAAAACTTAGTTTCACCAGTCAAGTCAAACACCAAATACATACTTCAGATGACATCCCAATCTATACGAAAACATATCGCTACCCCTACTGTCACAAAGACGAAGTCCGAGCCCAAGTAAACAACTTGCTTGAACAAGGCATTATACGCCACAGTTACTCACCGTGGAGTTCACCAGTTTGGATTGTTCCAAAAAAGAAAGACTCCAGCGGGAAACAAAAATGGCGAATGGTCATTGATTATAGGAAACTAAATGAAAAGACCATTTCGGACCGATACCCTATACCGAACATCAATGAAATATTAGACAAATTGGGTAAATGCCTCTATTTTTCGACTTTAGACCTCGCCAGCGGGTTTCATCAAATCGACATGGACCCTAAACACATAGCTAAGACCGCGTTTTCTGTTGAAGGAGGACACTATGAATACTTACGCATGCCATTCGGGCTTAAGAATGCTCCATCTACCTTCCAAAGGGTAATGGACAACATACTTAAGGATCTCATAGGAACATCATGCCTCGTCTATCTGGATGACATTATAGTATACTCAACTTCCCTCCAAGAACATCTAGAGAACCTCGGAAAAGTTTTTGCTAGACTTAAAGCGTCAAACCTTAAAGTCCAGCTAGATAAATCAGATTTTCTCAGAAAAGAAATAGCTTTTCTTGGACACATTGTGTCAACAGAAGGTATTAAACCCAACCCGGATAAAATACACGCAATTAAGAATTTTCCCCTACCCCGAACACAAAAGGATATTAGAGCCTTCCTGGGATTACTGGGCTATTACCGCAAGTTTATACAAGACTTTGCGAAGCTCGTAAAACCTTTAACCCAATGCTTAAAAAAAGACCGTAAAATAGAACTAGATGAACATTACATCCACACCTTTGAAACCTGTAAAAACTGAGCAACGATCCCATACTTCAATACCCCGATTTTTCTAAACCTTTCAACTTGACCACAGACGCGAGTAATTTCGCTGTAGGTGCGATACTGTCCCAAGGGCCTATAGGCAGTGATAAGCCCATCTGCTATGCCAGCAGAACACTTTCAACATCGGAAACGAACTATTCAACGATAGAAAAGGAATTGCTTGCCATCGTCTGGGCAACAAAATATTTTCGCCCGTACCTTTATGGACACAAGTTCAAGATAATTACCGATCATAAACCTCTCACTTGGGTTATGAATCTTAAAGACCCTTACTCGAAATTGCTTCGTTGGCGATTGAGACTAGAGGAATATGATTACGAAATATCATATAAAAAAGGTAAATCAAACACAAATGCTGATGCCCTTAGCAGGGTGAAAATAGAAAATCCCCCACAATACCAAACAATAGACATAAACATTAACGACACCCTTTCCGTACAAGGTACTAGTGGTTCAACAGTACATTCGGCACTAGAGAACCTTAATGAAGGCATACATATCTCGGAACGTCCCCTTAATGAATTTAATCTCCAAACCGTACTACAAAAGTCTGAGAAAGGTTCACCTATGACCCTAGAGACTATATTTAAAAACAAACAAAGAAGGACTATAAGAGCCCCATATTTTGACGAAAAAACAGTAATAGATATTTTTAAGAAATTCTTAGCACCAAATAAGCTCAATGCTATATACACAGATGATGAAACTTTTAAAACAGTTCAAACTACATATTCAAAATTCTTTTCCAATAACAAATGCTTTCGGCTGATTCGTTGCATAGATTTACTCACAGACGTACGACAGACTGAAGAACAGGAGAAATTAATTAGAGACTACCATATTAATAACAATCATAGAGGAATCGATGAGACCCTACTCCACATCAAAAGAACACATTTTTTCCCGTACATGAAAAGCAAAATCACAGAGACAGTTAACAATTGCGAGAAGTGTCAAACGCTCAAGTATGACAGAAACCCCCAAAAAATCAAATACGAAAAAACAGAAACGCCTACTAAGCCATTAGATATCCTTAGATATCGACATATATACAATTAGTAATAAACATATTTTAACAATAATAGATAAGTTCTCCAAATTTGCCGCAGGTTACACAATATCATCTCGAAATAGTCTTCTTATTCTTAAATCTTTAAAACACTTTATAAGCCTTCACGGCATACCACAGAAAATTATTTGCGAACAAGGCACAGAATTTACCTCCAATATTTTCAAACATTTTTGTCTTTGTTACCAAATCCAACTCCACATAGTCTCATTTCAACAAACAAGTAACAACTCGCCTGTTGAGCGGCTACATTCCACCTTAACGGAAATTTACCGAATAATTCTGGCAACATTTAAAGAAAACAAGATGGAAATAGACCACGAAGAAATATTTTCGGAAACCATTTTCACTTACAATAATTCTATACATTCCTCTACTAAATTAACACCTTTTGAGCTCTTCTATGGTAGAACCTTTAAATTTAACCAAAACCTAACCTACGGGAATGAACACGAGTACTTAACTAAACTTACGAAATTTCAGGAAACACTTTTTGATAAAATTAGGGATAAGTTAGAACAATCAACTAGCGAAAGAATTCATAAATTAAACAGGAACAGAAAAGAACCCGAAGATAGATAAGATTATGCCCACGACCAGCAGACACCTTCTTACATACCTGAACTAGATCACTATTACAACAATTACCAAGAACAAGAACCTGAAATATCTGACGAAGAAGTTCTTCAAACAATGCAAGAACTGGACGACACAAATTTTCGATTACCTGGCCCAACAGAGCCTTCGGATACTTAGATATAAATAAGCATGGGTCCACTTTACCCTATGTACACATTTCATCCCCTTTCGGTCGCCCTCTTAAGTTTTTAATAGATACAGGAGCATCAGCTTCTTTTATAAACCCTGAATTCACTAAATACCTCAAATCCGAACGGTGCAAACCCGTTAGCATCTCTACCATCCTTAATAATCATGAACTTGATGAACTAGTATCCATCCCTTCCTTTTGCGAATTCAATGACTCCGGACAGTTTACTTTTCTCAAATTTAAATTTCACGCATATTTTGACGGGTTAATAGGCTTTGATATTCTTTCACAACTACAGGCAAAGATCGACATCGGTAACAAAGTTCTCATTACAAAAAATTCTACATTGCCCTTACGTTTTAAACCCAACTTCAATTCGGGCAAATACATCATCCCTTCAAACACAAAAGTTGTAATAAAAGTACCAGTTGACTACCGCAATGGTGATATTATACTCAAACATACTATAATCAAACCCAACTTGACGATATCTGGAGGCATATATACTGCAAAAGAATGGTATTGCCCAGTAGAAGTATATAATAGCTCATCAAATGACCAAATTCTCCTATTAGAACAACCAGTAATGGTCGAACCTTATTATTCTTCAAAATTCATTGAAGTGAATAACTTCAATATAAGTTACGATACAACGACAACCTCCGATATATCACAACTCTTGCGAATTTCCCACCTCAACCAAGAGGAAAAAAAGGTATTTTAAAAGTATGTAGAAAATTCGAGGACATATTTTTCCAAGATGGCCAAAAACTTAGTTTCACCAGTCAAGTCAAACACCAAATACATACTTCAGATGACATCCCAATCTATACGAAAACATATCGCTACCCCTACTGTCACAAAGACGAAGTCCGAGCCCAAGTAAACAACTTGCTTGAACAAGGCATTATACGCCACAGTTACTCACCGTGGAGTTCACCAGTTTGGATTGTTCCAAAAAAGAAAGACTCCAGCGGGAAACAAAAATGGCGAATGGTCATTGATTATAGGAAACTAAATGAAAAGACCATTTCGGACCGATACCCTATACCGAACATCAATGAAATATTAGACAAATTGGGTAAATGCCTCTATTTTTCGACTTTAGACCTCGCCAGCGGGTTTCATCAAATCGACATGGACCCTAAACACATAGCTAAGACCGCGTTTTCTGTTGAAGGAGGACACTATGAATACTTACGCATGCCATTCGGGCTTAAGAATGCTCCATCTACCTTCCAAAGGGTAATGGACAACATACTTAAGGATCTCATAGGAACATCATGCCTCGTCTATCTGGATGACATTATAGTATACTCAACTTCCCTCCAAGAACATCTAGAGAACCTCGGAAAAGTTTTTGCTAGACTTAAAGCGTCAAACCTTAAAGTCCAGCTAGATAAATCAGATTTTCTCAGAAAAGAAATAGCTTTTCTTGGACACATTGTGTCAACAGAAGGTATTAAACCCAACCCGGATAAAATACACGCAATTAAGAATTTTCCCCTACCCCGAACACAAAAGGATATTAGAGCCTTCCTGGGATTACTGGGCTATTACCGCAAGTTTATACAAGACTTTGCGAAGCTCGTAAAACCTTTAACCCAATGCTTAAAAAAAGACCGTAAAATAGAACTAGATAAACATTACATCCACACCTTTGAAACCTGTAAAAACTGAGCAACGATCCCATACTTCAATACCCCGATTTTTCTAAACCTTTCAACTTGACCACAGACGCGAGTAATTTCGCTGTAGGTGCGATACTGTCCCAAGGGCCTATAGGCAGTGATAAGCCCATCTGCTATGCCAGCAGAACACTTTCAACATCGGAAACGAACTATTCAACGATAGAAAAGGAATTGCTTGCCATCGTCTGGGCAACAAAATATTTTCGCCCGTACCTTTATGGACACAAGTTCAAGATAATTACCGATCATAAACCTCTCACTTGGGTTATGAATCTTAAAGACCCTTACTCGAAATTGCTTCGTTGGCGATTGAGACTAGAGGAATATGATTACGAAATATCATATAAAAAAGGTAAATCAAACACAAATGCTGATGCCCTTAGCAGGGTGAAAATAGAAAATCCCCCACAATACCAAACAATAGACATGAACATTAACGACACCCTTTCCGTACAAGGTACTAGTGGTTCAACAGTACATTCGGCACTAGAGAACCTTAATGAAGGCATACATATCTCGGAACGTCCCCTTAATGAATTTAATCTCCAAACCGTACTACAAAAGTCTGAGAAAGGTTCACCTATGACCCTAGAGACTATATTTAAAAACAAACAAAGAAGGACTATAAGAGCCCCATATTTTGACGAAAAAACAGTAATAGATATTTTTAAGAAATTCTTAGCACCAAATAAGCTCAATGCTATATACACAGATGATGAAACTTTTAAAACAGTTCAAACTACATATTCAAAATTCTTTTCCAATAACAAATGCTTTCGGCTGATTCGTTGCATAGATTTACTCACAGACGTACGACAGACTGAAGAACAGGAGAAATTAATTAGAGACTACCATATTAATAACAATCATAGAGGAATCGATGAGACCCTACTCCACATCAAAAGAACACATTTTTTCCCGTACATGAAAAGCAAAATCACAGAGACAGTTAACAATTGCGAGAAGTGTCAAACGCTCAAGTATGACAGAAACCCCCAAAAAATCAAATACGAAAAAACAGAAACGCCTACTAAGCCATTAGATATCCTAAGATATCGACATATATACAATTAGTAATAAACATATTTTAACAATAATAGATAAGTTCTCCAAATTTGCCGCAGGTTACACAATATCATCTCGAAATAGTCTTCTTATTCTTAAATCTTTAAAACACTTTATAAGCCTTCACGGCATACCACAGAAAATTTTTTGCGAACAAGGCACAGAATTTACCTCCAATATTTTCAAACATTTTTGTCTTTGTTACCAAATCCAACTCCACATAGTCTCATTTCAACAAACAAGTAACAACTCGCCTGTTGAGCGGCTACATTCCACCTTAACGGAAATTTACCGAATAATTCTGGCAACATTTAAAGAAAACAAGATGGAAATAGACCACGAAGAAATATTTTCGGAAACCATTTTCACTTACAATAATTCTATACATTCCTCTACTAAATTAACACCTTTTGAGCTCTTCTATGGTAGAACCTTTAAATTTAACCAAAACCTAACCTACGGGAATGAACACGAGTACTTAACTAAACTTACGAAATTTCAGGAAACACTTTTTGATAAAATTAGGGATAAGTTAGAACAATCAACTAGCGAAAGAATTCATAAATTAAACAGGAACAGAAAAGAACCCGAAGATAGATAAGATTATGCCCACGACCAGCAGACACCTTCTTACATACCTGAACTAGATCACTATTACAACAATTACCAAGAACAAGAACCTGAAATATCTGACGAAGAAGTTCTTCAAACAATGCAAGAACTGGACGACACAAATTTTCGATTACCTGGCCCAACAGAGCCTTCGGATACTTAGATATAAATAAGCATGGGTCCACTTTACCCTATGTACACATTTCATCCCCTTTCGGTCGCCCTCTTAAGTTTTTAATAGATACAGGAGCATCAGCTTCTTTTATAAACCCTGAATTCACTAAATACCTCAAATCCGAACGGTGCAAACCCGTTAGCATCTCTACCATCCTTAATAATCATGAACTTGATGAACTAGTATCCATCCCTTCCTTTTGCGAATTCAATGACTCCGGACAGTTTACTTTTCTCAAATTTAAATTTCACGCATATTTTGACGGGTTAATAGGCTTTGATATTCTTTCACAACTACAGGCAAAGATCGACATCGGTAACAAAGTTCTCATTACAAAAAATTCTACATTGCCCTTACGTTTTAAACCCAACTTCAATTCGGGCAAATACATCATCCCTTCAAACACAAAAGTTGTAATAAAAGTACCAGTTGACTACCGCAATGGTGATATTATACTCAAACATACTATAATCAAACCCAACTTGACGATATCTGGAGGCATATATACTGCAAAAGAATGGTATTGCCCAGTAGAAGTATATAATAGCTCATCAAATGACCAAATTCTCCTATTAGAACAACCAGTAATGGTCGAACCTTATTATTCTTCAAAATTCATTGAAGTGAATAACTTCAATATAAGTTACGATACAACGACAACCTCCGATATATCACAACTCTTGCGAATTTCCCACCTCAACCAAGAGGAAAAAAAGGTATTTTAAAAGTATGTAGAAAATTCGAGGACATATTTTTCCAAGATGGCCAAAAACTTAGTTTCACCAGTCAAGTCAAACACCAAATACATACTTCAGATGACATCCCAATCTATACGAAAACATATCGCTACCCCTACTGTCACAAAGACGAAGTCCGAGCCCAAGTAAACAACTTGCTTGAACAAGGCATTATACGCCACAGTTACTCACCGTGGAGTTCACCAGTTTGGATTGTTCCAAAAAAGAAAGACTCCAGCGGGAAACAAAAATGGCGAATGGTCATTGATTATAGGAAACTAAATGAAAAGACCATTTCGGACCGATACCCTATACCGAACATCAATGAAATATTAGACAAATTGGGTAAATGCCTCTATTTTTCGACTTTAGACCTCGCCAGCGGGTTTCATCAAATCGACATGGACCCTAAACACATAGCTAAGACCGCGTTTTCTGTTGAAGGAGGACACTATGAATACTTACGCATGCCATTCGGGCTTAAGAATGCTCCATCTACCTTCCAAAGGGTAATGGACAACATACTTAAGGATCTCATAGGAACATCATGCCTCGTCTATCTGGATGACATTATAGTATACTCAACTTCCCTCCAAGAACATCTAGAGAACCTCGGAAAAGTTTTTGCTAGACTTAAAGCGTCAAACCTTAAAGTCCAGCTAGATAAATCAGATTTTCTCAGAAAAGAAATAGCTTTTCTTGGACACATTGTGTCAACAGAAGGTATTAAACCCAACCCGGATAAAATACACGCAATTAAGAATTTTCCCCTACCCCGAACACAAAAGGATATTAGAGCCTTCCTGGGATTACTGGGCTATTACCGCAAGTTTATACAAGACTTTGCGAAGCTCGTAAAACCTTTAACCCAATGCTTAAAAAAAGACCGTAAAATAGAACTAGATGAACATTACATCCACACCTTTGAAACCTGTAAAAACTGAGCAACGATCCCATACTTCAATACCCCGATTTTTCTAAACCTTTCAACTTGACCACAGACGCGAGTAATTTCGCTGTAGGTGCGATACTGTCCCAAGGGCCTATAGGCAGTGATAAGCCCATCTGCTATGCCAGCAGAACACTTTCAACATCGGAAACGAACTATTCAACGATAGAAAAGGAATTGCTTGCCATCGTCTGGGCAACAAAATATTTTCGCCCGTACCTTTATGGACACAAGTTCAAGATAATTACCGATCATAAACCTCTCACTTGGGTTATGAATCTTAAAGACCCTTACTCGAAATTGCTTCGTTGGCGATTGAGACTAGAGGAATATGATTACGAAATATCATATAAAAAAGGTAAATCAAACACAAATGCTGATGCCCTTAGCAGGGTGAAAATAGAAAATCCCCCACAATACCAAACAATAGACATAAACATTAACGACACCCTTTCCGTACAAGGTACTAGTGGTTCAACAGTACATTCGGCACTAGAGAACCTTAATGAAGGCATACATATCTCGGAACGTCCCCTTAATGAATTTAATCTCCAAACCGTACTACAAAAGTCTGAGAAAGGTTCACCTATGACCCTAGAGACTATATTTAAAAACAAACAAAGAAGGACTATAAGAGCCCCATATTTTGACGAAAAAACAGTAATAGATATTTTTAAGAAATTCTTAGCACCAAATAAGCTCAATGCTATATACACAGATGATGAAACTTTTAAAACAGTTCAAACTACATATTCAAAATTCTTTTCCAATAACAAATGCTTTCGGCTGATTCGTTGCATAGATTTACTCACAGACGTACGACAGACTGAAGAACAGGAGAAATTAATTAGAGACTACCATATTAATAACAATCATAGAGGAATCGATGAGACCCTACTCCACATCAAAAGAACACATTTTTTCCCGTACATGAAAAGCAAAATCACAGAGACAGTTAACAATTGCGAGAAGTGTCAAACGCTCAAGTATGACAGAAACCCCCAAAAAATCAAATACGAAAAAACAGAAACGCCTACTAAGCCATTAGATATCCTTAGATATCGACATATATACAATTAGTAATAAACATATTTTAACAATAATAGATAAGTTCTCCAAATTTGCCGCAGGTTACACAATATCATCTCGAAATAATCTTCTTATTCTTAAATCTTTAAAACACTTTATAAGCCTTCACGGCATACCACAGAAAATTATTTGCGAACAAGGCACAGAATTTACCTCCAATATTTTCAAACATTTTTGTCTTTGTTACCAAATCCAACTCCACATAGTCTCATTTCAACAAACAAGTAACAACTCGCCTGTTGAGCGGCTACATTCCACCTTAACGGAAATTTACCGAATAATTCTGGCAACATTTAAAGAAAACAAGATGGAAATAGACCACGAAGAAATATTTTCGGAAACCATTTTCACTTACAATAATTCTATACATTCCTCTACTAAATTAACACCTTTTGAGCTCTTCTATGGTAGAACCTTTAAATTTAACCAAAACCTAACCTACGGGAATGAACACGAGTACTTAACTAAACTTACGAAATTTCAGGAAACACTTTTTGATAAAATTAGGGATAAGTTAGAACAATCAACTAGCGAAAGAATTCATAAATTAAACAGGAACAGAAAAGAACCCGAAGATAGGGAAATAAATGACACGATATATAGAAAAGAATGTAGAAGGAATAAAACCACCCCAAGATTCACCAAACACAAGCTTAAGAAAAATAATAAAGTTACAGTTTTAACCTTAGACAACAAGAAAATTCACAAATCTAGAATTAAGAAGAAACGAAAATTTGCAAAAAATTAATTAAAGTATCTTATCTATCAGGATGACCCAAACAGGCAGCCAGAAACTAGAAATCCGCGATTTAACAAACACGGAAGGAATACTCCCATTAAAACTAGGCGCAGCAAAGACTACTAAGACCTACAACAACCTTATACACATAGTTAATCTAACCGAATACATGACGAACATCGACAAAATCGAAAAAACATTGACAAACTTTGAAAAATCATACAATAGCAAAACATCAGTAGAAGTAACCAAATTCAAACTTAAAGAACTCCGTGACAAAATTGAGCTTCTAATGCCAAGAACCAGACAAAAACGTGGACTCGTTAACGGACTAGGAACGGTAATTAAACTAATTACAGGAAAAATGGACGCACAGGACGCCGAAAAATTAAACAAAGAAATTGAAAATCTAAACGAAAGGCAGGAGTACATTGGCAATGAAATACTTGCAAAGTCAAAATTAAACTCACAAATGATTGAACGGTTTAGCAACATTACTACACATATAAACTATCAACAAGATTTGATTGAAAAATATCTCAAAAATTTTCAAAAACAGACTAACAATTCAATACGTTCTAACTCCGAGAACCTTATTAACATACAATACATTAACCAAATAAACCTTAATATTGATCTGCTTACAAACCATTTGCGCGACATTTCCGAAGCCGTTATACTAGCTAAACTAAATATTATTTCAAAAACAATCCTAAGCCCCAGTGAACTAGAACAAATTCATAAGCAAATTTATTCAATGGAAATAAGCTCTAATGAACACATCTACGAATTATTAGAACTCCAGGCTTACTTTAATGGCTCTCAAATAATCTTCAACATTCGAATTCCTATCCCATCCCAAGAAGAATTTTCATTTTTTCACCTTGTCCCACTTCCTATCAACAAAACAAAGGAAATAATTGTAAAACCTTACATGTTGTTTAATGAGAATAGTATACAATACTTTGATCATGCTTGCCCCAGAATAGAGAACACTTTTCTTTGTAAGGAATCTTCCCATAAGGAATCTACCAACGAATCCATGTGCATCGGAAGACTGATGAATAACCAACCAGCAAGCTGTCCCATCAACAATGTCGGCGAGATAGAAACAATAAAACAGATCGAAGATAACCCACTTATGTAAATACAAGCAGTAACAACTTCCAACAAACCATCAAAGGCTCAGTTCTACTATTTTACAACAACTGCGAAATAGAAATCAATGGAATCTCCTACAAACATAGGTCAATGATGCAATTTGACCAAATCCATATATTTCCAGCATCTTTAAACAGCGTTTTTCCAAACTACACCATTGAAACGCTAAACATAAGAAAGTTCAACGAATTCCAATTCACACAAGAAAAAACGGCTGAATTGCTGACCTGGGAAGCTAAACGCAGAGACGGATACATTATGCTTACAATAGCCATTTTAACACTCACCTTCATATTGTCGTTTTGTATTTACAGAAGAAGCTTTAATGTAAACCTTACTACAGAACACAACAACGCTCAAGTCCAGTCACCTTAAGGCCACTTGACTCTCGCTTTGTACTTAGGGGGGAGGAGTTACCATTCCATCAGTTACCATTCCATGACAACAACAACAACACATACATCGAGACCAACAGCAACGACAACCAACGCCACAACATAGGACATTGACACCTAGCCGCACGAGCATGGGAACACGAAATACATATTTTGTCAATTAAGCTTAATTTGTAATTGCACAGGTGAATTCATAGCGTCAGCGTCTGCTGCATTTCCGCTCATGAATCCACCTTTGCAAACGATAGGTCACAAGTTGAAGTTTGTTAAAAAAGAAATTCATTCCAGTGTAGACTACTTGCAAATAAAGATGTATTTTTTTTAATCAAACGGAACCATAAATTATAATTCGCGCTTTCTTTGTGGTGAAGTTTTTCTTCTATTTATCTACTTAATTGCCTGTATAAAAAGAGAGTAGAATCATGCTCGGCTTAGATGATTTCATCATGGCTACTGATCGGTTGGTAGAATTTCATGAAACGTTTCGAAAGATTCCTTTAATTGATCAGACTATTAGTTCTCTGCAAATCGCAAAATCAGAGCTTAAGGAACTGTGGTTAGAGATAAAAAATTCATATTCTTTCTGCAAAAAAGCAGAGGAATCGCCCTCAGAAGATGATTTAAAAGCCATCGTGGCTAAATATCATTCATCATCAGGTATATATATTACGTTCTTAAGTGATATTATTGATTCGATTCGAAAACTTGAACTTATAAAGTCAGATTCGGAAAGTGTTACGAAAAAAAGTGGTAACACAGTGTATGCACCTGTGTCTATACAGGTACCCCCATGCGATGCTGATTATTTTCATGGTGATTACATATCCTGGCCGTCTTTTCGCGATATGTTCACGGCTATCTATATCAACAATCAAAGGCTATATGCAGTGCAAAAGCTATTTCATCTTCGTTCCAAAACGAAAGGAGATGCAAACAAGATCGTTTGCAAATTCGCTCTTACAGCCGACCATTTTGGTCTCGCTTGGAAAGCTTTGACTGACCAATATGAAAACAAGAGGATTCTGGTTAACAATCAGTCAAAAACTCTCTTTAGTTTGCCTGTTATAAATATTGAGTCGGCACAAAGTATCAAAAAGCTACACAGTGACATTAATGATTGTCTCTCTGTGCTAAAAGCCTACGAAGTGGAAACCAAAACTTGGGACCCGATCATTGTCTTTTTGTGTTCAAGTCGGCTTCCAGAAAAGACTTTGGCACTCTGGGAGCAATCCATCAAGAAGCCTCGTGATCTCTCAGACTGGTCCGAAATGGACTCATTCTTGTCCAATCATTATCAAATACTTGAGTCGGTTTCAGATATCAAGGACTCGAACCCAAAGGATTCCAGATCCAAATCTGCACCGATAGCTAAGACAAACCAACAACATCGTGTTCTCTACGCTAAAACAAAGGAACTTTGTTGTCCCTTTTGCAAAGGTATTCACCCTCTTCGCCTATGTTCTCAGTTCCTACAATTATCTGTTTCTGATCGAATTTCGAAAATAAATTCATTAAAATATTGTCGAAACTGTCTCGCTTCGAATCATTTCGTAAAAGAATGTCGTAGCAATTACACCTGTAAGATGTGTCAGCAGAGGCATCACACCCTTCTTCATAATTCTTCTAATGACCATGCGCACAGTTCTTCGTCGTCGACTACACTACAAGCATACAAAATTCTGTTCCCATCAAACCAATACAGTCCACTCAAGAAACATACGATGCTCCGGTTCAATCCCATTTTGTTCAGAATAACAAAAGCGTTCTGCTTGCAACGGCCCTAATTAATGTCCATCATCAGGGAAATAAGTATACACTCCGTGCTCTTATTGATCCTGGATCAGAAGTAAGCTTTATTTCCGAAAGTGCACAGGTTAGGCTACGTCTTCCTGTCCAGGCAATCCAAGCCAACATTTGCGGCATTAGCGCGGTTGTCACCGCCACTGCTTCAAAGCTGTGTGCCTTAGTGCTGAGTTCGAGGTACAATGAATCGTTTACACTAGAGGCAAACAAATTACGAAAAGCAATTGCTTCTTTTAGATAGCATGTAAGTATCTTCCAACCAAATCCGCCGTTTAGTAAGGAGCGACATTCCTGGATCGAGAGAAAGCTCTTGGCAAAAAATAATCTTCGGATCTCTTGAAGGATAGGACATAAAACTAAGAAATGGAAGGTGTCTTCGTTCTGATTGAGGTTTCAGAGGTTACAAAGCGGGTTTAAGTCATTTCGGTATGGTCTGAAGTTAAGACCAAGCATTTCAGTGCGTGCCTTAAATACTAAACTAATTTCGGACGCGTTCAGCTTATCACAAAAATAGTTGGCGGTGTGTAAATCGTGAGTGAGGCTTTTATAGAGTTCTCTTGTAAGTGACGTTCTCGCTCTGCACAAGGACTGCTGATAGAGCTTTTCGTCAATGGCTGCCAGGCAGTTATAGAATATACTTCGCCATTCGTGGCAATTTCTCTCGTCAAGATTTAATTGACAATTATGGTTGCCAGCAAGCTCACGCCATTCCTTAAATGGTGAAAAGCCTCCTTCTAGTGCAACCAAAAGAACTCTATGTTGCAATTTATTCACAGATCTTATAATAACTTTGGACAAATAGTCGGCACTTGATTTGGCATTTCTTACAAAAACTGGAGATAAACCCGTTTCAATGTCTATTGCGTAGTTTGGCGATGATCGAGGGAGCCTGAAAATCCTTTTTACGAAGAAACGTTGGATAGCTTCAACCTCGTCGAGCTTTCGGTGACCATAGACTTCACTTGCATAACGAAAGCAGGTGTTAACTACCGCCTCAAAAACCCTGAATTTAGACCGCAAGTCAACATCTTTGTTGGAGAAAAACCTGTTCCACATCGAATTGATCGCAGTTTTAGCTGTCCCCGATCTTTCTTTAATGTAAGGACGAAGGTCTAAATTGAATTTCAGGCGGAAGTCTAGATATTTGAATTCATTCACAATTTCAATGTTGTCGTTGTCCAAGGTCCACCTTTCGCTCCTACTCAATTTGTGGTGATGTCTAAAAATCATAATTTTAGATTTTAAAACATTAATTTTTAGGTCCCAAAGATCACAATAATCTTTCAGCTTATTTATGATAAGCTGAAGAGTAAGAGGGTTAGCTGATAAGACAACAAGATCATCGGCATATAGAAGTACCTTTATTAGAGTATCTCCAAATCTTACTCCACCTGGCAAGAAATTTATTACATCATCGATAAACAAAGCAAACAGCAGGGGACTCAAAATACAGCCTTGTGGGACTCCAGAGTAAGTTAGAAATTCCGAAGATTTCTTACTTCCATCCCAAACTGAGGCAGAATTGTTAGCCAACAGTTTTTCATATAATCTAATAAATTTGGGGGATATACCTAGGTTTGACAATTTATAAAGAAGTAGATTTCTATTTACTGTGTCAAAAGCTGCTTTCAGGTCGACGAAAAAGGAGTAAAGCTTCTTTTTCTTCTCAATAAAATGACTCGCAATAGTCGTTAGGGTGAAAATTTGGTCAATTGTTGACAGGCCTGGACGAAAACCAGCTTGAAAAGCACTGAGTGCATTATTTGATTCAACCCAGCTTACAAGCCTGTGGTAAAGCATTTGAGTAAATATCTTCCTGAGTGAGCTAAGGACTGAAATACCCCTGTAATTTTCCGGGACACTCGGGTCACCTTTTTTAAAAATACCAAACATTTTTGACCACAAGAAGCTTCCGGGAACTATTTCATCTTGAAGAATCTTTTTACAGAGCTCCAAGAGGTAGCTGAGGAATTCAGCGGTCGCATTCTTGAAAAACTCTGCAAGGATTCCGTCAGGTCCAGGCGACTTTGAATTTTTCATTTTTTTTAATGCTGTTAATAACTCCGACATTACAAAAGCGTCATCTAGTTCGGGAACAACACAGTTTGGTAGCGCAAAACTTATGCGTTTTTGGCTGGGGTCCGAAGTCAATAGGTTCTTAAAGTGTGAAGCAAGGAGATCTACGCACACTACCGAAGAAGTTTTATTTTCAAGGCCGGCAACAGAACGAACGGTCTTCCAGAACGTTTTGTAGTCCTTACACAGCAGAAGCTTCGAGGCAGACCTTTTGATACACATAGCTTTTTTGCATTGGCAAACTTCTTTGTATACCCTGTTTGATAGTATATAAAGATTTTTAAACCATCTGTTATTTGTTTTCCTAAAGAGGTTTAAGAAAGCAAACGATTTTTTCCGAAGTTTGATACATTCAGCATCATACCACACAGCCTTTGTTATACTTGAACGCGGCGCCGAGCTAGGGATTGCTGAGTCTTTTATTACATTAAAAACAGCGTTTACAGTAACCTCGATATTACCGGAGGAAACCGCCGGTAGAAAATTCACTCTTAAGCCCAGTCTCTGTCTGTATTGATCTGCTTTTGCTGAAACCCATCTAAGACCTCCACTTGTACGTTCTTGTGGCTGAGCATTACTGACCGGTGACTTGGCCTCACACGATAGTGAAATTGGCAAATGAGACGAGAAACAAGCAGTCAAAACCTCGAAATCGTTTACTAAGTCCAGCCATTTACCTTTAGCAAGACAGTAGTCAATCACCGAGCAGCCCTGATCAGCCACAAATGTGAACTCCCCCTCGCTATCCCCTCTTGTAACACCATTCAAAACAAAAAAAACCATAGTCCGCAATCATTTCTACCAAGAGACTTCCACGATCATTTAGACACTTATCTTTAGATTTTCTCTCACAAACAAAGTTTGGATTGGAAAATTAAAAGATGTTATTTAAATTGCCAATTATTAAAACATTTTCATTGGGGATATTCGCAAGAAAGTCGTGTAACTCTTCAAATCAGATCTCCAATTTCCAAAATTTAAATAAGTAGGAACTATATAGAATTTAACATTATTAAATAACAATTCAAAAAAAGTTCTGTTACCTATACTTTTAAGTGAAATATGCTTATAATTATTTTTAATGGCCAGCAAAGTACCTCCGCTTGCTCTACCCATGACATTTCTTCTTGCGGCAGGTATAAAATCAAAGTTAAAATCTTTAAAGTATTTGAAATAATGATGTTCCTTCCCCTTTTCAACAAATGTTTCTAAAAGTATTATTATATCATATTGAGTTTTGAACGAACTTGAAAAACTCTGGCATAATTAATTTACATTTAAGTCCTGTGATATTGTAGCATAAAATTGATAAATTTGAGTTTAAAAAATGGCAGACGGCAACCCTGTCCTATTGTCGATGAGAGCTGCTTCCTGTATGCGAACTTTGGTGGCGAGATGTCGCTGGTGTCTCTTCGGTTGCGGTGGATTGGATTTGGCATCTGTCATTTTCACGCGCGTTGCAATTGTTGACAAAAAAAACACCTACCTGCATCGCCAAATAAAGTTGACACCAATGTCAATTCGTTGGTATAACAAGTTTTCGTGCCGCCTCGTTATATGGAAAAATTAAGCTTTCGATTTGGAGCTTTATTCCTCTTAAAAGGATTTTGCATTGCGGGTTAATCGCGTTTAATTTATTTTTTATTTCGTATAGTGTTTTTCTTCTCATTCGGGTGATTAATGATTGCTCCCTGTGTAAAACGACACCAGAGCCCTTTAACCTTGGAGCGGCTTCGACTAGTTTGTTTACAACGTCAGAATTCGGGAAACTGAGAATCACTGTGGATTTGTTGGTGCGGGTGTTATTGAACACTTGTGCTTTAGATAGTGGTAGATTAGCACTTTCGTTTAGATTGAGAAGACCTAAACAGGCTTGTGTTGCGAATTCAACCCTATTGGTCTTCTTGTCTGCAGGAAGGTGTAGAACAACATTATTTTCGTTCTGCTTACGTGAAATAAATTCCAACTGCCGTTCGAGTTGTTCGCAGTAGTTCTCCATATTAGATAAGCGCTCTGCGAGCTGCGAGTTTTGAGCCCGGACTAGCTGTATTTTGGTCGAAACGGCTAGAACATCGTCCTTGGTGGCAATATTTTTTAGGTGCGACTTTAAACTTTCGTCAATAATATCTTTGATGTCTTTAGCCTGTAAACTCATGATATTTCTTTGGTGATTCGGGAAAATTCGTTTCTTTTCTTCTGGAGACTGCCCTGGAGAAGTTTCGGACAGTTTTCTTTTCGGTTGCATAGACAACTATTACTGGTACCGTTGGTGTTGGTGTGATGGGTATAATTAAACTTAAGTTTACCCTACCTTTTGTGATTTAATTCGAAAAACTTCAATTGTCTCTGGATATATCTGATAGGACAAGTATTTTGCACTAGTTTTTGTAAATTTGACTTGGTATTTACTTGATAAAAATTTTAAAAGAAACTGGAGCACTAAAACCTTTGAACTTAATCTTTCTTTCTCACTCACTCACTCACTCAAAGAGACCATTTGACAATCAGCTGGTCTCTGGCTGTCCATTTGTCATAACACTTGTCAGCTGAGAATGTATTAGTGACTTTTTCTCCTGTTTTAGGTAAGCATTTAACATACATATGCAGATCACAGTCAGTCGAAGCTTGGGGGCCTAAACAGAACCATCGACCGAAGTTGGCTATCTCCTTTTAATCTGATAAGTGGTGGGGGTGTGAACTAGCATGTAAGTATCTGTTTGTGAATGTGCTTTTGCGAAAGACTGTTTAGTTTAAATAATTTATTTAGCATAATTTTGCTACTTAAAACGTTTCTTACAATTTTTGCCTGCTTAATACTTATGTCTTACATATGTAATTACAGAGCGTTTGTATCTTTTAATATTGTTTTTTAATTTAATATGATTTGGAAGACTGTTATAAAGTTGTATTCCTTTATAAAACAACGTATTTATTTAGTCTTGTTATCTCTATAAAAAGGTACATTTAAGTCATTGTCGTTTCTTAGGTTATAAGGACGCAATTCACTTCTTGTAATAGTTCTTCTTTGCAAATAGTTTGGCATTAAATTGTTTTTTACTTTAAATATAAATACTAACGTGTTCATTACAATTCTTTGTTTTACTGACATCCATCTTAAGCAGTTTAACATTCTATTGATTGATGTATAACGATTACAACGTAAAACAATTCTCATGTCTTTGTTTTGTAGTTTTTGTAGTAAATCTATCATCCGTTCCGACCCCACCAGTAGTATTGTCGGACAATATTCAAATTGGGGCTTCATAATGGAATTAAATACTTTAAGAGCCATAGAAATACAGAGTTTCTTTCTGTGTGTCCCAATGTTCGTCGGAATTTCTTAAGACTTTATCATCCAAGAATGCGATAGAATTATCTTTTTCTTGTTCCATCGTAAACTTTATTCTTGGGTGTTGTGAGTTTAGATGTTTCAAGAAACTCGCGAAAAAAATGTTTTCAAAGAACCGCGAAAGCCTTAGAAGTTATAAATGGGTTCAAATTTCAAATGGGACAAAGTATGAGCGCTAAAAAACCCTTATTCTGCAAGTTCCGCTTTATGGCGCCGAGTGCTGGACGATAAGCAGAGAAGGAGAAATTATACTTGGCTCTTTTGAGAGAAAAATTTTGCGGCGAATTTATGGTTCTTGGTGCGAGTAGGGGGAATGCAGAAGGAGATATAACCGCGAACTCTATATCCTGTACCAAGATGTGGATGTAGTTCTAAAAGCCAAAACACGAAGACTACATTGGCTCAGTCACATCGAGCGAATGGACAACAAGAGGCTTATTATCCGCTTGGTCTGGATAATTGGAAGTAGCGTGCCCAGGATCGTAGAGGATGGAAGGCTACTGCGAATCAGGTAGAGACCCTCCATAAGTCGGGAGCCCTATAAGTAAGTAAGCCAGTACATTGCAAAAGAGTTTGGCAACCGTAGCACACTTGTGAGCAAGGCGTTTTGCATTCTTGGCAATCTGCAGATCTGAGCAAAGTATGATCCCAATAGTGTTTTGAGTATTGCAAATCTAAGTGCCGGTTTATATTTATCCAGTAATAGATCTGAAGTTTAAAGCGGCTGACGATATTTGTCAGGCAACTTTTAAACAATATCCAAATGACCTTTTAAAGATTTAGATTAATAAGATTTATCAAAGAATTTTATTTCATTCAAAAAGGTTTACATAAGATATAATTTCCTAGTATAGCTTGGTTTGGCATAAATAACGCCGCCTACCAGATTAACAGCTATTTTAGATTTATTTGAACGTAAGTCTTAAATGGACAAAAAATTTGAAAATCTTCCCCGATGATAGTCTGCTATAGTAGAAGGCATTTACAGCATATTGAAATAAAAAATCCCAGCCATTAAGCCCGTTTAAAATATTTATAACTTCGGCTACTGACAGGACCTCTAAACTCAAATATCTTTTGCGAAATTCCTTTAAAATTTCGCAAAAGATATTATAAAAGATATATAAATCATCCCTAGGAAGTGTAGGACGTCCTCTAGTGCTCTTAGATGACAGAGATTGCATAAAATTGGAAGTTCAGGTTGATGTGGGATGAAGTTTAATTTCATGAGCTCCCCTCTGATTTTCAATATTGTATTATATTTTGTGTTGTATTATATATTTTAAATATAGTATATTTTGTCAATTGTGTTTTGGTTGAGGAATTAAGTCCTATCCTGAAGATTGTACTTCACTCCCTGAAGAACAATCGATATTGCGAAGATCGTGCTTCCGCTGCGTGCTTTTCATGAGTGAATACACTAACTTTTTCCAATACACTAACTTTTTCCAATACACTAACTTTTTCTTCGATGAGGCCTCCGCGTATTGTAAAGATGTGCACAAGTATTAGGCAACCTATATTCGTCCATCTCCATGACTTCAATGACGTAGTTGAAGTGCATCTTCAGAAATTCCAAAAATTCCTCGCTTTGCGTCAGGTAATTTACGCTCGAGATATTTTCTCATGTTTTGGTTGCCCTTTATCAGGGCTGCTAGGTATTTATATTCACGAACCTTTTCGACAGTTTCACCTTGATACACCCACTCTTCATTTCGAGAATATCTGCCACCACCTTCTCTGAAAACCATCACTTTTGACTTCTCCAATTCCAACAATTACAGTATGCGTCCAGTCTGTTCATCATAAGTTGCAAGCCGTTTATTGAATCAAAGAAGATAACAATGTCGTCAGCATACAGCAAGGCGGGAATTTTTTCGCTTTCGGCATTAATGCCTCCGCCTATGAACTCAGTAATATCATCAATAAATTGGATAAACAGCAACGTGCTCAAGATACAACCTTGTTTCACACCCATTGTTGTTGGAAATTCTTCGGATACTGTGCTTTCATTTCAAACGCATGCAACATTATTATCATATAGTGCTTTCCATATGTTTATGATTACTTGACACTCCTATCTGATGTAGTTTATAGTAGAGCGAACCACGATGAATTAAATCAAAGAAGAAGGCATTAAATCTACAAAGAAGGCATACAACTTTTTCTTCTTCTTTTTGTAGATTTCGACATTAATCAGAGAAAATATTTGGTCTATAGTGGAGTAGTTTTCTCTAAATACTGCTTGAAACTCCGATAATATTTTATGGTTTTCAACCCACTTTGTCTGAAGATCAAAGACGCAAAGAGTTTGGCCGATGTATTTAGGAAAGACATTCTTTGGTAATTGGCTGGGTCGCTCCCGGCTACCTTTTTTTGAAGTGAAAAAATAATAGCCTTTTTGAAGCTATCGGGAACAGCTGCAGTACCGGAAATGCGGTTGAACTCTGTGGTAAGTGCATTTAAAAATTCAAATGTGCATTTTTAGTAGGATTCTACAGGAAATCGGTCCGCCCCGAGAGCCGTGTGAAAATTGGCGTTTTCAATTGACCTTTTAAATGTAGAGGAAGAATGGCGTGTTTTCATCGGCAGCCATTTCCTCTGCAAGAAATGTTTGTGGAGTGAAGCGGCTTAGGTTGGCGGCTGGTGGTGAGAAAAGAACTGCGTGGTTTAAGACTCCTGTAGTTCAAGAAGCCATCAGAGAGAAGAAGAGAGCCTTTATTGTGTGGAATCAATGTAGGAACTCTACTTCTCAAGCCCGGTACGGCGCGAAGAACTTCCAATATGGCGGCAGAACAGCCAAAGAATAGGCATGGAAGAAGTTTGGCGAGACGTTGGAGCATGATTACAGATCTGCAAACACGACATTTTAGCAGACTATTTCTGAGACAGACCGGCTCAGAGAAAGAAAGGTGAATATTGTACAAGGGGCCAAATCCAAAGGTAACAGACGCCAACCAGGAACCCGCTCATTTTGTGACAGACGCCACTGTATTTGGTCCGCCCCGGATATTTTCTATGCCGGTACCCACCATGCCTGGATGAGCATTCCCCTATCCACCACCTGGGGAGGCGCCCAATTGGGGACCAGCAACCCCCCAGAAGGGAAAGAGAGATTCCTCTAACTATAGGGGCATATCGATCTTTAGTCTTCCGTGAAAAGTGTTCGCGAAGATGTTGGAAGCGCGTTAAAGAGCTGTAATCGAGACTTTGTTGCGGGAAGAGCAATGCGGCTTACGGTCTGGCAAAGACACAACCGATCAGATTTTTACTATGAAGGTTATTCTTGAGAAGGCCTGGGAAGATGCCAAACCGTTCTACGCGTGTATTGCAGATTTGGAAAAAGCATATGACCGGGTACCTCGTTCCTCGAGATAAACTCTGTAGAGTTTTGCAGGAATATGCACTCAGTGGGCCTCTTCTAAGAGCCCACTCAGTTTTTTATTTTAATCACCCCAATTACGCAAGTCGTATTCAAGAGTCACATACGAGCTTGCTCGTATTTCGTTATTATGAAACTGAGAGTCACTACGAACATACTCGTACACTAATGAGTTTCATGTCAAAAAGAAAAACGCATACCATCGCGTGCGGTAGCCGGGTCACATCGGTAAGTATGCAAGTCGTATCCAGTCGTTTTTTCAACGGATCTTGTCTTGTTTTCTTCACTTGACATTTTAAAAGTGACTTCAAGTGAACCTTATCAGAAACAAGAAAACCAACATATTTTTTTAAATGGTTTTATATCGATATGTTACTGGACATGTTACTGGACATTTCCTTTAAAATATTTGAAAACATTGGCTGTGGTATTGCTAAAGTAATATAGTTTTCAGCAATTAATTTCTTGAGTTGGAAATTGGTTTGAAATTTTAACTTTAAAAACACACCATGCATTCGGCAAATTCATTGGAATAAACTATCTTTCATGACTCTGCGGATATTTGCCAACCGGTGTGTTAGTTTCTCCCCATCAATGCGATCACCAAAAAATTGATCGATTGGCTTGATTCTCCTTTTTCGTTTTTCAATTTGATTTCTTACATAAATCTCCGAACCTTTCAAGCTTGCTTTGATTTTTTTCATCTGAAATTTTGACACTACTTGTGCATTTGAAGTGCGATGAAACGCGTTGCTGCCCGACTGCATCCGTGATGGAGTCGTATTCAACGCATACGACTTGCATTATCGCAAAGCAAATACAATACGATACGAGTACCAGTCGAGGTGACTTTTTGTATACGACTTGCGTAATTGGGGTGAATGGCAATTTTTTAGGTCAAATGCCATGCGATCATAAGCAGGCGCCCGTGGGTTTGAAAAGCTTTTTCCATAAGGCCTGTCCCAAATTTAACGGAGTATAGCAGCAAGGGCCTGTATTGCTTACGACTTTTTATACGGTATAATAATTTTAATAAGTTGTGAAATAGTGAAACAATGAGCGTAGACCCCCAAGGCCTTTTAGGAATATGATTGAAACCGACCGATGAACCGATTAAGCCATGTACATATTTTGAAAAACGAAAAACATTATTAAATTTTACTTACCCAAGATGCACTGGTGGTTTATTTATGACGCAGTTATCCATAGACTTTATTTGATACATATAAGTAGGCGTTGTCGATTTTTCAATATATTTTGCTGATCCAGTCTCGGCAATATCTTGAATGAAGTTAAAAAATAGAAATTAATTTATTTAACAAAGTAAAAGGGGTGAAAAAAATTAATCTATTCTTAAATTAGAGCAATAATTTGACCTTTTTGAACTACTGATCAATTTTGAAAGGTGCCAATTCCATTGTCAGTTATGCAGTGGAGTAATCTCATTTACCCAAGTTTGGACGAACAGTGGTGGTCATTAATTAAGGACAATGAAAAGTAAGCCAGAATTTTGTTTGTGGTTTTCATCGCCATCTGCTTGTTAACGCATGTTTGGCTAAGATTAACGTTAAATAACGATCATCGTCGAAGATACAATGCATAAAACAAAATTGCATAAAGACCAAAAAGCCACTTCGCCACTGTAAGTAAAAAAAAAAAAAAACATCGAGTAAGTGCAACAGTACGCATGTAATAATTTTAGTACCCCCGAAACCTTGACGAGAGCGTTGGGTAGGCCCAACGCTGGTGTGAGCATTACCAGTGGCTGGTGCACTTGCAAAAACTTCTGGTAAGGTTGGTCCTGACGGAAGGACGATGAGAATGGTGAACTAAGCTACCCCTAATCCAGAGTGTCAAACGTACCGTGCCTATTAGATGGTTTGCAGCCAGGGGTGTATCAGCTGCATTTTAACGGAGCCTCCCTGGTACTGGGCCGCCTCGGAGAGTATTTTGGGCTTACCACATTAATGCGAGGCTCTGGCGTGGCGTTCTGTCTTTCCTGAAATGCGTGATCATACCGCAAGAGATCATCTGCGTCGAATGGAGCAGGATCTCTGGGGGGTGATTTTTTGCAAGTGATCTTCTAAGAAGGCCGGGCACAGACCGAACCTCCCCGTCCTTTGCCAAGAATTCAACTAGGAAACGGGTGGTCCCCAAAATTCTATCTCCTAAGAATCAGGAGCGAAGGCCGAAGAAATAGAAAGGGCCTTAGTGGGGCGCTGCTGCGGCATGAGCCGTGATAGCAAGTATGTTTTCAATCAAAAATTTGGGCCTCGCGCTAATTCAAGAGCCATAGATCCTATTGCACGCATTCTGATACATAACAGGTACAGACATTATTCTCTACTTTCAGAATACGCTTCGCGAACCTCGGTGCCTTTGAGCGACCCTGAGTATCAGAGGAATTCACCGCACTATTATCATCGCTTCCGCGTATCGTGCTGGGAAAGAACCAGCACCGCCGACCCAGCTGCAGGCCCTAATGGAGCAATTTAATAAGCTCCACTTACCACTGCTGAATGGGTGTGATGCGAACGGACACAATACTTTCTTGGGCAGCACGAACATTAACAATCGAGGTAACTGCTTCCTACAATTTATACTTAGTTCTTCTGTTGACATTTAGAATGTGGGAAATGCCCCCACTTTTGTTACTAGGGTAAAACAAGAAGTACTTGTTCTCACGCTTGGCAGCCCGAGCATTGGTAGGATAACAAGAAATAACAGTACAATTTTATTCGATCTTGAAAGCACAGGTTTGATGAGAAATCCGGTATGAAATCCAAGGATCCAAAAACAAACTGGGAAGGTTTCAAAGAAAGCTTAGGAAGCAATCTGCAGTACGTAAAGAAGTGCCATGGTAGAGCAACAAAGCTGTTCAACCCAGCAAAGCGGAACGGAGACTGACAGTTCTACAAAGAGGCAATCACCAAATAAAGAAATAAGGAAAACTCAAAGGATTGCCTTCAGGAATTTTTGTGAGACAATAACAAGCATTCGTTGTGCAGTACGGCTTCACAAGGCTCTCGCAAAATCAGGCCGAGTGTGAGACACTGATAATGAGGAACAGAGAGCACATCTAGTTTTAATAACTCACTTTCTCGGAAGCTCCCCTGACACTAATGTCTGAAGCAGGACCAACCCATCAAGACCTCGGAGGGATGACTTGCAGACAGCGAAAGTCATTTAATAAGTGATAAGTAATACAATGTACATTATCGCATTAGTTTATGAATGTGCATATAAAAGAGTAAGCTTACATTTACGAGTACTTCCATCCATTTGATCATCGTCGGTTGTGTCATAATTTGATTGATCGTTGTCATTTATTATAATTTTAAGCTCATCCGTAGCCATGTATTTATATTGTTGTTGGTCAATTTGATCATCTCCCGCTTCATCCTCAGAATCAGTCATGGATGCCTCTAGCATGGATTCCGGTGCCACTACCTTGTACTTTTCTTCAACAGCCGTGGAGACAATGTTTCTCATGCTTTGCTCTGTGACGATTTTTAGAGTCTCAACCGCAGTCACATAGCCAAGTTTATTTGCAATGTCTAAAGCCGTTTGCCCATTCTGTTTTGTGATAGATAAAATAAAAATTTTATTGATTAGAAAGCTAACCAAACTTCGTTTAAGGGAGTTAGTAGTTATCTAACAACATTGATAAAGATAATCTAGCCTGATACATTCAAATGAAAGCCTATAATCGTTACGGTTTGAACGACACAAAACATATATTTAGAATTCCACCTTTGCTCAGCACCACTTCTTTCCTTTAAGTTTTTCCCTGAGTTGCCCGAGAGATAAAAAAAAATTCACATTTACAAGGAGATGCGCAGATGAAGTGATGTCATTTCGAAATGTCAAAAACGAAAGCATACGTCAAGTCTCTACGTCAATCTTCTCTATTCCGGTGGAAACACTTTGCCATTAACATTTTAATTTTCCTATGTTAATCTCTGTATAATGTGCGTTGGAAGCACCATATTAAGTCCAAAAGATTAAATGGATTTTCCTGGAGATGGTACACACAAATCGGTTGTTTGCAGACTATTGCAAATTGGTTTTCCACGACCCTCTTATTGATAAAAGCTTTGAAAAATTACGGTGACGATAACAAACAGACAGACCCATTGAATCAACTGAATGCCATAAATAAAAATATATGCAAATTTTTCAAAAATCTAATATGTCGTCAAGACTTATGCTACAAAACATACATTTCTTGAAAAGTATATTGGTTTTGAAAATACATAAATAAAATATATGTGGGGTGCCGTGACGTAGTGGTTAGTGTGTATGCTTACTACGCCAGAGGTCTGGGTTCGAATCCTAGCATCGTCACCTGAAAAAAAAGACTCGTTCTTTTTCAGGGTCCCCACCTCCGCGAGGGTCTGACAAGCCCTCCGAGAGTATCACTTGTCTTGAAAAACTTCTCAAATTGCCGTTCGGATTTGGCAAAAATTTTAGGTCCCCTTGTATGTGAAGAAATTATAGCACACACAGCATACATTGGTGAGAAGTTGGCCCTGGTTCACCTCGAGCTGTTGCGCCAGCTCTATTTATTTATTTTTTAAATATAATATATATCTAAATTATGTCTACTTACATTTGTGAGAGCGTTTGGATTCGCCCTATGTGTTAGCAGTAAGTTAATCACCAAAGTGTGACCTTGTTGAGCTGCTTGATGGAGCGGCGTATAACCGATATTTGTACTGAGTTCAATATTAGCGTCATTTTCTAGCAAAAATTTGACCATTGTAATCTGGCCAAAGTGCGCAGCTACATGCAGTGGTGCATATCCAGCTTTGGTTCGTTCTGATATCTTCGCCTTATTGTCGAGAAGGATTCTTGCCACTTCCACATTATCTTCTTGGGCGCATAAATGCATTGATGTCAGCCCATTCTTAGCAGTGATATTTGGATCAGCACCATGGTGAAGCAGAAGATTAACCATATCAATATGTCCCTCTTGCGACGCCAAGTGTAAGGGACCAAACCCAGACTTGCTCTTGGCATTTGGATCGGCTCCAAACTGTAACAGATTAGACGCAGTATCTATTTGGTTCTTCTTGGCGGCAATGTGTAAGGCCGTATGACCGTTTTTGGCACACATGTAAGGAGATGCACCTTTTTCTAGTAATAGCAACGCAATGTCTTGATGATTATAGTGGCTAGCTACGTGTATAGGCGTAATACCGTTTTTCCCCTGTGAATCAACTATAGCGCCTTTCTTAAGCAAATGTTGCACTGCTTTGATTCTTCCATACTTCGCCGCCAAATGAAGAGGAGAGAAACTCTTCTTTGTCTTCGCATCAACAGATGCGTTGTTTTCTATGAGGAGAGCGACAACTTCTTCTTGCCCTTCCTTGGCCGCGATATGCAGTGGAGTGTACCCATCTTTTGTCTGCGAGTCTACATGAGCACCGTGCTGCAGCATCAGCATGATAATGTCAACATTACCAAGTCGAGATGCCACATGTAAGGGTGTTTGACCTTCACGAGCTTTTGCATCTACCTTAGCCCCATTCCGCAGGAGGATGCGTATGATATCCGTTTGACAAGCCCGCGCAGCTAAGTGTAATGGCGTCTCGCCCCTGACAGTCGGTGTGTCCGGATTTGCGTCATGTTGCAGCAGGTATATAACTATGTTCATACAACCCATGAAGCTGGCAACGTGCAGCGGGGTTAAACCACTTTCGGTAGTTGCACAAATGCTGGCATTATGCTTCAATAGCAGCTCGACAACTTTAATTCGATTTTTTTTGCAGGCAATATGCAATGGTGTGAAGCCGTTTAGAGCACGCGCGTTCGGATCTGCGTTTTTATCCAACAGAAGTTTAGCTACCTTAGCGTGGCCGCAGTGGGCGGAAACATGTAGGGCCGTTAAATAATCAACGGTCACTTCGTCTACTGGAGCTTTGTTCGCGAGTAAGATACGAGCTGCTTCATCATGTTCACCTTGGGCTGCCATGTGCAAGGGCGTGAGTCCATTCTTTGTTTTTGATAAAAGCGGAGCATTATTTTCGAGCAGAAGTTCAATGACCTCTTTGTGGCCAGAGCGAGCCGCACAATGAAGTGGTGTTAAACCGTCCCGGGTAACAGCGTCAATGCGCGCATTTTTCGACAGTAGCAACAGAAGAATATTGGCCTTACCCCACTTGCATGCTACATGCAATGGAGTTATATTGTGTTTGGCAACAAAGTTTACATCAGCGCCTCGCTCAATTAACAATGTGGCAATATTAACATTTCCATAGTGCGCAGCTATGTGAAGGGGAGTAAAACCACTTTTGGAAACAATATCAGGATTGTGTTCGTTCTCGAGCAATAGGGTAGCGGCTCTTACATCGTCCTTTTTGGCGGCAATATGAAGGGCAGGAAGGCGAACCTTACCGCGTGAGTCACTTTCAAGAAGAACCGATACGACTTTATCGTGGCCTTGTTGCATGGCTACAGCCAGTGGAGTGAAGCCATCCTGCAAAATATTTCGGTTTTACAGTTTAGTTGCTTTTAGAATTTAAATTGATATTAAAACATACCTCGGTAGCTAACGAAGGATTAGCGCCTTTCGCCAATAAATATCGAACACATGTATCGTGATTTTCTTGCGCTGCCATATAAAGTGGAGTGAAGCCGTTGAGTGACTGCACATTAACATTCGCGTTATACTGAATTAGCAATTTGATGACATCTTTTTGACCTGCAAGAGCGGCAATATGAAGAGCTGTGTTACCTTTTTTTGTCGCATTATCAACATTTGCACCCCGCCGCAGCAATTCACTGACAATATCAATGTAGCCATCCTTTGCTGCTAAATGAAGTGCATTGAGGCCATTCTAAGCAAAAATGGTCAAAACTAAAAAATCTTGTAAACGTTGAGCATGGCTTCAAATTACTTACCGCATTGCAAGTGTTAATATCAGTCACCTGGCCTGACTCCAAGAACTCTATTACTTTTCCGATTTCACCGCTACGGCCTGCTCTCAGGAAGGAAATGGTCGCATCCATCTATAAATAAACAAAGAACGTACATTTTATAACTATGAAAAAGAAATAAGATCAACGTATCCGAAACTAAAGGAAATTTGGCGTTTTTCTATCTCGGCTTGCACAATTAACAACGAAATTAACAACAAAATTTATCGTTAGGCTCATGAATGCTCAGGGGTGCCGTGGCGTAGTGGTGAGTGTGTGTGCTTACTACGCCGGAGGTCTGGGTTCGAATCCTACAATCGTACCCCACATCCGCGAGGGTGTGACAAGCCCTCCGAGAGTATCATTGGTCTTGAAAAACTTCTCAAAGTGCCGTTCGTATTCGGAAAAAAAGGGACCTACAGTCCCTTTGTATGTGAAAAAATCAACACACACAGCATACATTGTTGAGAAGTTGGCCCTGGTTCCCATCGAGCTGTTGTGCCACTCTATTTATTTATTTTCATAAACGCTCACGTTTCTCGCTTTTTTCCTATGAGTTACATCAGAATGCGTCTCAAAAAATTAATTTTGGTATCTGGTATTCGCCATCTAGTTCTTTTGATCACTACCCCTACTAAATGACCATAGAGTTAAAAATAAAACAAGTGGGAAAGTGCAAGAGTGTGTTATAAAACCTTCATTGGGCAAAATGCCTTACCCTACCAAAAAAGTAAACTTACACATTTTTTCCCAAATTTTTTCTGCTTCCTCAAAGACAATTATAAGGCAAAGTCACATAGCAAGAATTAGTCCGCTAGCTCAATGGTAACATAGATAAAGCTTGAAAAATGTATTTTTAAAAATTAGAGATGGTCGCACATACAGGCCTGTAGTGCGCGTGTCTGTAGGCGGATTCAACAAATTTTTAAACTTGATCTGAAGGACTGAACTTCCAGCCAACTTACCAACTTTCAGCTCTCTAGTTTAAAATTTAAAGCCTAAAAGTTGTTTACATACGGACGGGCGGACGGACATGTCTTAATCGATTCTCATTTCGGTCCCATTGATATCTCTAAAAGGTCTTAGGGGTCTACGATTATTTATTCGTAGATGATTATTTACGATTATTAAATATTAATTTTTTCACTGAAAAGGTGAGAAAAAAAACGCAGTGGATTATTTCACTTTCACAAACCTACCTCAGTATCACTCCTCTCATATTTCGTCGAAAAACACGCCGAAATACTTGCCCTTCTCCAGATTTTAGTGGGACCCCAATGAGAACCCTTATCTATTTACTTTAGGTGGCGCTATAACCCCGGGTGAACCTGGACCTCAGCCAACAAGCTTCGCCAGCCAGCCGTGGCTCCCACGACGATAGGGTCTTCGCATCGGAGCTACTCGAAGTCTTCTACATCTCGACCTTGAGCAAGGATCGTCAACCTCAGCTACACTCCAAACCAAATCACCAGAGGACAAGTCAACCCATCAAAGTTGGCTTTTTTTTACAATGGGGAGGCCCACACCGGCAGGACAGCTCTGCATTATTTTACTGTGCGCCGGAATCGAACCCAACCCAGGACCCAGGATATGGCCATGCTCGGTTTGCCATAAGCCGATTCGCCACAACTCTACCTCGGTGAAATGCTCCTGCATTAACTCCTGCATCAACTGGTGTCATCTTCGAAACTGCTCAGGTCTGTATTCTCATCACAACTGGAATTATAATTTCACTTGCAGGAGCTGCAGAACCAACCAGCAACAACCACAAGCAATTTCGGTCCAAGGTCAACAACTGTGCCAGTAATTTTTTTTTCTTTTTAAGATACATACAATAAATGAAATATACTTTAATTTAGATGACTTTTCCTCCATCGATCACACTACTCTAAATTTTGAAAAAGTTTTTTCGGATAGTTCTTATTGCGAAAACAAATGTTTAATTATTCACCAGAATGTCAGAAGCTTGAGAGAAGATTTTGCAGCACTTGTCACTCATGTTGATTCTTTTTTGTGCGTTCCAGATTTTATTTTTGTTTCGGAAATCTGGATTTACGGGTTTGAAAAAAATGATTATTTTATTCGCGGTTTCAATTTTTTCGCGAATACTAATGAAAATTACGCTGCAGATGGTGTTGGTTGCTTTATAAAAGACAAAAAGGAATATGTTGTTCGCGAAGTTATTAATGTTCCGTTTTTGAGTGCTGATGTTCTTAATATTTCCATTGAAACTAACAATGAAATCTTTGCGTTTTTATGCGTATATCGGTTGCATATGTTTACGGCCTCGGCGTTTATGGAAGAATTTTCTTGTTTTCTTAACAATGAAAGGTCAAAAAAATAAATGTTTTAAATGTTTATAAATGTTTTGGAAAACAGTAGTTTCGTTTCAAGCTATTTAGAAGTGCTGGCGTTGCATGGTCTCGAAAGCTATATTAACAAGCCTACAAGACTTATATCAGGTAGATGTTTGGATCATATTTATGGACGCTACAGAAATGGTTTGTTTAGCAATTTTGAGAAAGGCGTCCTTGATTTAATGATTACTGATCACTCGATGACTCTGTTTTAATTTAGCATTTCTGGTAACGCAGGGACTGCTAATTTAGAATTGACTGATAGTGTGTCTAACATTAACTTTAGAAACCTTAGAACCGCAGTTATGTCTGAATTTTGGGTTAATGTCTATAAGTGTCTTAATGCTTGGTCGTCATATTCAGCTTTCATTGAGTGTTTTAAAAATCATATTCTTAGATGTTCAAGTACTTTACGCCCTGTATGTTTACCCAAAAGGCTTAAGCCTTGGATTTCCTCTTTCTTGTTACTTAAAGTTAAGGCTAAAAACAAGCTTAGATTAAAACTCTATAAGAACCCTGGTAACTCGAGTATCAGAGCCGAATACAAACAGTTGTGTGCAGAAATAAAAGAGGAGATACCCATCTGCCGTGATTGCTACTATCGCACTAAATTCGATTCTGCTAGAGGTAACCTTAAATGTGAATGGCGAATAGTCCATAGCGTTTTAAACAAAAATGCTGACACGAAAAAACTATCTATTATACAGATAAATGACTGTCCTGTTACAGACGAGGAAACCATTGCAGACGCTTTAAACTGCTATTTCACCAGGCACCAGCTTGAAGCCTCGTCCAACCCAGCCGTTCAACAATTAGCTGTCTTCCGGAGTCTTCTTCTTGTAGCAGTTTTAGTTTTGAGCCGATAACGCCTCTTGAGGTTTTAAAGGAAATTGGTTCTTTAAAAAACAGCAAGTCCTGTGGAATTGATGGTATCTCCAACATTTTACTTAAAAAAATTGGCTGCTATGTTATGGACGTTCTTTCTTCCATTTTTAACCGCTACATTTTTGACGGAGTTTTTCCGGAAGATCTGAAGTGTGCTGATGTTATACCACTTTACAAAAAGGGTTCTGCTTTACTAATATGTAACTACAGGCCAATATCCCTACTTCCAGTTATAAGCAAAGTGTTTGAGAAGCTCGTTAAGAATAGGCTTGTAAGTTATCTAGTAAGAAACAATTTTTTTAATAAAGCACAATTCGGTTTCCTAAAGGGCAAGCCAACAGAGGACGCACTTCTTCTTTTCTGCAGCCAACTCATGGCTAATCTGGATGGCAAAAAGGGTACGGCTGGCTTATTTATCGATATCACCAAAGCTTTTGATATGGTTGATCGTCAAATTCTACTCAAAAAAATTGAAAAGGCAGGAATACGCGGTTTTATGCTAAATTTGTTTAATTCATATCTAAAAGACAGAACCCTAAGGGTTAAAATTGGAAATACAAGGAGCAATCTTTTATTTCTTAACTTAGGTGTGCCGCAAGGTTCTGTCCTAGGTCCAATTCTATTTCTGATCTACATCAACTCACTTTTCACACAGGATTTTAAAGGTGTTCCTACTGCCTTTGCAGATGATGTAGGTTTTTCGTATGGTTCGAAAAGTTATCTTGAATTGTGATCTCAGTCTTTTGAGAATTTGGTTTGCTAAGCACAACCTGATTATGAGCTCTAAGACTAAGATTATGTTTTTTAATTTGTCCTCTATTCTTGATCTCGATGTTAATGCCTACTTTCCCGCACCTGAGTGTCAAAGGCTCAAACTTGCTTGTGTTAACTCATCGTCAGGAGTTTCGGGTCCCTCTTACAATCCTTGCCTTAACTGTAGTAATAAATGTTTTTTGATCGACATTGTGAATGAGTTTAAATACTTGGGCTTAACCTTAGACTCTAGATTAAGTTTTACAAATCATATTGAAACCTTAAGGAGGTACTATCGTTACACCCCAAGGCATTTTTTTTTTTCTCAGCAATATCTGCTCAACAAACTTACTGAAAACTATCTGTTACGGCATTTTTCACTCTTAGTTACAGTATGGCATTACTTGCTGGGGAGGTGCATATAAAAACGAAATTCAACCTCTTGATCTTGCAAATATATATGGTTCGTAGATTAATGCGCAAACCTAGTAGACATCATACACACCCATTGTTTTGTTCCTTGAAATGGATTCTCCCAGTCCGTCATTTGTATTGTTTTAAAGTATTAAAGACATTTTTTATGAAGTCTGGTAATCGAAACTTTCGACTGATTTCGAATTATAATTTACGTGGAAACTCTTTAAACTCAGTAAATGTTCCTAGCTTCCGCACCACTACGTATCGTAATTTACTATGTTTCGTCAGCCCACCTATTCAATTAACTTCCGGATTCGTATAGATCGATATCTTCTTAACTATATTTTTTAAAAGTCGTAAAAGAATGGCTACTCAGTTTCAACTTTGCTGGTATTGAATATCTTCTGTCAAGTTATTTCGTGTGACTTAAGCATGTTGTTTTCGACTTGAATCGCTTTTAATTTCTTCAAGCCTTAATCTGCTTTCTTCCATTCTTGCAACATTTGTGTGTAATAAATAAATGCAATTAACTTTTCAAAGGTCACCCCACCCATACTTGTAAGAAATTGCAATATATTGTTTAGATTGGTGGCATTCAACACTATTTTGCATTAATAATATTAAAATATATAATGTCAAATGAATTTCTTATTTTATTATATCGAATTGAATTGTATTAAACTTACTTTAAAGGACTTTATTGAAAATAATAAATAAACTTAAATATTGCAACGGTATTTCTGGCAAAATTCACGAACTTACTGATTTCATGGAACGCAACGACATCCTCATAGCTGCCATCCAGGAAAGCAAGCTCACCTCTAAGCCTAACAGTTCCAGAAAACGTAGAACTAACAGGGTTGGCAACTACACCATCTTACCGAAAGACAGAACTAAAGACTTAGGCGGAGGGCTAGCATTTATTATTCACAACACCATCAAATACAGCGCTTTGACACTACCATCACCGTCGACCTCTGACACGTTCCTTGAACAACATGGCATCTCCATCACATCAAACCCTGATATTGAACTTATCAGTATCTACATACCACCCACCAGCAGCTGTGCAACTTCCTACCGCCCGTTTGAACACCTCTGGAACGAAAACAACAGGCTGATCTTAGGTGATTTCAACACTCCCCACGAACTTTGGTTCTCAGCTCTAGCCACTGACACCCGTGGTACAATCTTCGCGGAACACCTGGATAACTCGGACTTCTGCGTGCTGAATGAGAACTCACCGACCAGGATCACCAGCAACTGCCAAAGTTCACCTGATATCAGCATAGCCAGCGCGCCTCTCCTAACCAGCCTCACCTGGAGTACTGATATCACCTTTCGTTCTGGCCACCTGCCAATCACCATCACATTTGAAACCGCGAATAACTTCCAAGTCCCCGAAAAAGGACCTTCATCAACTTCAACAAAGCGCACTGGGTTAAGTTCACCAGGTACACCAACAATTGTTTTAGAAACATACCGCCACTAACAAATGCTATTACTGACGAGAACACATTCCGCAATATCATCACCCACGCAGCAACACGTTTCATCCCAGCCAGAAGAATCCGTAAGGTCCGTCCAAACTTCCCTGCCACAGCCGCTAGATTGGCCGACGAACGCGACTCAATCAGACGTAGCAAACCCGCCGATGCCAGAATCAAACAGCGTTGGATTCATCGTCTAGATGATGAACACCGCAGGAAGAAATGGCACGAACATCTGGACAACTGTTACCTTGGCTCAGGTGTCAAGAAACTGTGGTCAACTGTTAAAAGCCTAGGAACACTATTGAGCAAAACGCCAACATAGCAATCTCTTTTAACTGAATTGCCGTGAGCGACCCAAAGAAATGTGCCAAACTTTTCATCCAACAGTTCATTGAACACCCACAAAACATCAGCCGCCACAAAAGAGTTACAGTTAGGAAACTGCACCACCTCTCAACAAACGATGTTTCCTACAGCTTTACGTCGGAGCAAGTTGCGGCTGCCATAGCGAAGGCCAAACCCTCTAAAGCGCTCGGTCCTGACGGGATCTCAATGCTAATGTTCAAAAAGCTCGGCAAAACAGGTCTGGATTTCCTCACATCTATCCTCACCCTCTCGTTTAACTCGCTGCAGATCCCCGGAATCTGGAAGGTCGCTCGGATTATCCCGCTAAACAAGCCAGGAAAACCGTCTGATCAAGGCAAATCCTGCCGGTTGCCAAGGTTCTCGAAGCATTAATCCTCCCCGACCTCACCAACCATCTGACGCTTGCACCACACCAGCATGGCTTCCGTAAAATGCATAGCAGAACCACAGCTCACAATAAGATTGCATCGCAAATTGCTAACGGACTCAACCAAAGACAACCTTGCCACAGGACTGTCGCTATCGCCTTGGATCTCTCCAAAGCGTTTGACACCCTTGATCACGCCGAAATCCTGCGCAACATCCTGGAGTCCTCTCTGCCCAACATACACAAGCGTTGGATAGCCAACTACCTTACGGCCGCCAATCGTTCGTCGAGCTCCGCAACGTCAAATCACAACACAGAAGGGTCGAAAATCGAGTACCACAAGGAGGCGCTCTCTCGCCACTCCTCTTCAACTTCTACATCTCCAAACTACCCCAGCCGCCACACGGAATAAACATTGTTACATATGCGGGCGACTGCACCATTCTCACCACTCGTCCCAACGTATCCAGACTATGCACAGAGCTAAACCATTTCCTCCCGGCTCTGTAGAAATTTTTCATTGACCGCAACCTCCAACCGTCGGCCGAAAAATCACCAGCTACCCTTTTCACAACCTGGACAAGGGAAGTAAAGCTAGCTCTGGATATCAACATGACAGGAAGTCGTATCCCTACCACAAATCATCCAAAACTTCTTGGCGTTACCTTTGACAGCATGCTGACTTTTTTCACCCATGCAGCTCGGAAGAAACCCTGGTCCAGTTACGCTCCGGTTGGTACCGCACCTTGAACAATTACATGAACCGCCTCGACCCATCCATCGCAGACATTTGCTTTGGCTGCGGTGATGGTCCACAAGACACCAGGCACCTGTTCAACTGTGCAGCAAATCCAACCAACCTGCAGACGAGTGCACTCTGGCTGCAACCCACAGACGTGGCCATATTCCTTGGCCTAGAAACAGCATCATTGTAGTAGCTGCTACAACAACAACAGTCAGCCAGCCGTCTTCAGTTGCGAAGTTGGCTGAGGTCCCCTTTCACTTGCATGCACCACCTGAGTCTCGGTGCTCCTCTACTACGCCGTCCCTGCGGGGTGGATTTGAAGATTTTCCGGGCCGGGGCGTTGGTGTCCATCCGCTCTAGATGACCCAGATATCTTAACCTCTGTATTTTGGCACTTCTTGCTGGGCCGATGTCGCTGTAGAGCCCATACAGTTCAATATTATATATTCTCCTCCACTCTTCGTCTATGCAGACGGGACCATAAATCGTTCGAAGAATTTTCCTCTCGAAGCAGCCTAAAGTGTTTTCATTCGCCGTTGATAAGGTCCATGCTTCTGCACCGTAAAACACTTTTTTTTTTTTACTATCAGAACATTGTTGTAGCGCGCTTAGAGCAAGCACAATCTACAAGCAGAGGATTGCCAAGCAAAAATATGCATACACAGGCTCATCACATAGTACTGGTGTTAGAAGTTAGTATATAAACACCAAATAATTACATACAGTATAATGCATAAAAAAAAAACTAAAACTAAATACGTTGAACGCTTTAGTTTTAGTTTTTTTTTTATTCATCAAATACTATCAACTATCAAATACTATCAATCTAAAAGCTATCAACACTAAATGCGTTGATACGCCAAATCCCAATCTTTTCTTCAGTGCTTCTTTATCAACATTGAAATCTAAAATAGTACAATAAGTATTATAGCGGCTACTCATGCTTGCCATAGTAAGTCCTGTGTTTAGGTACATTTAGTAAGTGAAGGCAGGGGAGATTATAAGAGCCCCCACGAAATTTAAAACGTAGGCAAGATAGAAGGTCAAATGCATCACGATGATGAGGGTCTTATAAATGGACATTTTAGTTGGAGAGGGCTTTGCTACTCACTTGCCTTTAGCCAAAAATCATTGGCAAGAGCAGTAAGAATATTTGATCGGTGGTGGACTTTCCTGGTCTAAACAAATGGCTTCAGGGGTTCAAACAGTACAACAGAAAAGATCTTATATGATATGTTAAGAAAACTGATTCCTTTATAAATGGCACAGTTCAGAGGATCTCATTTCTTCAGCATCGGGCAAACAATGCTGAGGTTCCCTTCGTCGGACATGCTTTTTGCCGACCATATCTTGCAGACGAGCTGGTGCATGCTCCTAACCAGCTCATCGCCAGAGGATTTAAAAAGTTCGGCAGCTAGGCTTCGGCTGATTCGTTACACATAAGTTAAGGCACAGCTACTTTCACTTCTCCAAGTCGGGTGGGCGGTACCGTTCGTATGCCTCGTAGGTAATGTCTTCGCCTGGTTAGAATGGGTCGTTCTGCCTGACAGCGGTATTTGGCTCGCCTTCGCCGTTATACAGTCTGCATAAATCGTCTTGCCAATTCCTTGCTGCTCTGGTAAAACTTCCGAACCTTATTCCTGTTGTAACATCTCTCTATCTCTTCAAACGCGCGCTTCTCGTCCTCTTTCTTTTCCTTCGAAGAAGCCGGTGTTCCTCTTTCCTCCTCTGTTCGTAGAGCTCGCAAGCAGTTCTAGTACTTCTGTGCAGAGCCGATTTGTATGCTTCCTGTTCAGCTGCGTGTATTTGCCGGCACTCATCGTCAAACCAGGGGTTTCGTTGTGGTGGCCGTGTGAAACCCAGGACTTCAGAGGCGGCATCTCCGATGGCATTTTGGCAATTTTGCCACTGGCTATCAATACATTTTTTTTTTTTTTTTTTTTTTTTTTTTTTTTTTTTTTTTTTTCCGTGGGTAGGAAAAACCTTCATAGGCACTACGAGGACCGGCCGCGCGTGCTCATAGTAGTGTGAGATTCTTACTCACTAAAAAACCTCCCATTTTCCGTCAGACTACGACTAAGTTTCCTTAACAAGTAGTTCAAGCTTCTGTAGTAATCGCGTGTGGCAGGCTGCCTTCCAACGAAGGCACCTACAATACCGTCAATTTATGCGGTTTCATCTTATGCTGCTAGATCTAACGGTCTCATTCGTTGTAGTCGGCGCGTAAGATTTGTCTGGTCCAAAGTTCGGATAATTTCATTGTTGCAGTGTCCGCGAAGACGAGTACTAAGTTTGCGAGCAAAGTTTGTTACCTCGTCAGACACGGTTGCGATTCCTAGATCTCGGTGTAGATCGCTATTTCTTATATACCATGGAGCATTTACGATTGCTCTGAGTGTCTTATTTTGAAAAGTTTCTAAAATAGATATATTGCTTGGTTTAGTACAACCCCAGAGTTGTATACCGTACGTCCAAGATGGTTTTAGCACTTGCTTATACAAAAGCAGTTTGTTATATATGCTTAGTTTCGAAAATCTTCCGATAAGCCAATTCATTTCTCTTAACTTGATTTCGAGCTCGTCGCGTTTCTTTTTAACGTGCGGCTTCCATTTAAGTTTTGCGTCTAGAGTCATTCCTAGATATTTCGCTTCATTTGAGTACGGGATTTGTACCGAGTTAATGAATAAAGGTTTGTTGTTTATCTTTTTATAAGTAAAGTTAACATGCGTTGACTTAGTCTCGTTAAGGACAACTCGCCAGCTCTTCGTCCAGTCGCATATTTTGTCTAAAGCGCGCTGGAGTTTCCCTGTTGATAATTCAACTGTCGTATCAATAGCGAGAATAGCAGTGTCGTCTGCGAACGTAGCTAAAATTGTTCCCTCATCGTGGGGTATGTCTCTTGTATAGAGCAAAAATAATACTGGGCCGAGAACGCTTCCTTGCGGGACACCGGCATTTATCTCTTTGAATTCCGAGTACTCATTTTCGTACCTTACGCGAAATATTCTGTCTTTAAGGTAAGACTCTAAGATTCTATAGAGTTTTTCTGGTAAGCAAAGCCTTAATTTGTACTTCAGGCCTTCGTGCCACACCTTATCGAAGGCTTGCGATACGTCGAGAAAAGCGCTAGTACATATCTTTTTCGCTTCCAGAGCTTTTTCGATTTCGTTTGTTATACGATAGACCTGGTCGATTGTTGAATGTTTTTTTCTAAATCCGAATTGGTGATCCGGAATCAATCGTCTTTCTTCAATGATTGGTTGCAACCTTTTAAGCAATAGTTTCTCGAACACCTTAGCTATTATCGGCAGTAGCGAAATAGGTCTGTATGACTTTTTGTCGTTCGGACATTTTCCTGGTTTCGGAACCATTATGACCTCGGCCACTTTCCATTGCCTTGGAACGTATAAAACTCTCATGGAAGCGTTAATGATATAGAGTAGCTTGACCAAAGCTTTTTTCGGTAGTTCCTTTAGAATTTCGCTAGTAATTAAGTCGTAGCCAGGGGCTTTGTTGTTTTTCAGATTATTTATCGTTTGACGAAGCTCAGCCAAAGACACGGTTTTTATTCTATAATTATCTTGTACCGCATAAGGATTGAGCTCCTCGACCAACGGTTCCCCGTCAAACGGTTTAAATGTTTCTTCTAGGTAATCTGCAAATAAATCCGCTTTATCTTTGTCTTCTCTTGCCCATTCGCCGTTGGCTTTTCTTAATGGCGCAGAGTGTGCTATAGGCTTCTTAACGGACTTGACTGCTTTCCAAAGAGAGTAGTTCGAACCTTTATTGGCAGTCAAACTTTCGAGGTAAGCAGTAGTCTCGCGACTTTTAAAATCTTGAAGTTCGTGCTTTAGTTTGTTAGAAAGGTGGTTCAAGATTGTCTTATCCGGGGGTGCTCGCGAACGTTGCCATCTCTTGCGCGCTCTCCTCTTTTCGCATATTAGCTCTTCTATTTCTCGCGGATATATTGTTCCGCTGTTCGATAATTCGGACCTCCGAAAAGAAGTGTTATTCCACGCAGCGCTCTGAATAACTCTCACGAGTTTATCTAATTCTTCTTCTATTTCAAGTGGCGTTTTGAGCGGTACATTTAAGGCTATGTTTTCTTTGCAGTATTTTCTAAAGCCGTCCCAGTCGGTGTTGTTGTTAGTTAATCTAGGCGCTCTATTCTTTTTCGCTAGGCTTCCGCCGATTTTCAAAAGAAGTGCCGAGTGATCTGAACAGAGATCAAAGCGTTCTTCTACGTTCGTAAGGTAACGAGGTACCCCCTTGGCGATAAAGAAGTCGACGAGATCAGGTATTTTATTTCTGTCGGTTGGCCAATATGTTGGCTTTCCCGTCGATAAGAAGATCACGCCGCGTTTTGTACTTGCTTTAAAGAGGGCTCTGCCTCTTGTTGAATTGCACCGTGAGCCCCAAAAAGTATTTTTCGCGTTAAAGTCCCCGCCGATGATAAAGTTTGACCCAAGTGAATCAAAGAGCAGAGCAAGATCTTCATCTGCCAGCCGATACTGCGGAGGAAAATAGCTCGTCGCGATGTTGTAATTTATGTGACTTAATTTTACTGAGACTGAGGTTATTTGCATAGAGTCAAGTTCTATTTCTTCGTTTTTGGAGTGCTTTATGCAGTCTTTAATGTAGAGAGAGGATCCACCTCTCGAATTTTCTGAAGGATGATGCGCGTGATAGTCAATGTAACCTTTTATTTTGCGTGCTGAACCCTTTTTAAAGTGGGTTTCCGAAATCAGGCATATGTCTACATTATTCTTCCGTAGGAATACTTCTAGTTCGTCAATTTTTTGCAAAAGGCCGTTTGCATTCCATGTAATTATTTTGATTGACTTTCCCATATTCATGATTTTTTATTAAATGTTTTTCGAGGTTTAAACTCGAGCTCGCTCAATTTGTTGAATATAACTTGATTAAGTTTCGCCTGTTGCTCAAACTTTTCTAAAATCATGCCTAAAATTTGAGAGACCGAATCTGATGCGGCCGATTGTGGCTTACTTTCACGTGACGCGACTTGAGCGTACGATTTTGGACCAACAAGTGTGGATTCTCTCTTTTGACTCCGGTGGGAACTAGGACCAGCGACGTTTTCTTGCGCATTTTGAATTTTGCCTTTAATCAAACCCTTATCCCTTGTCGACTTAGGGGTTTTTGGCTTATCTACTTTAGGAGGTTTTAGGCTTGGGCCCTTATTTTCAGTATTTTTCTTCGGAGCTTCATGTCGTTTTTGCAACTCAATGGCAATTTCGCAACCTCGGTAGCTCGCTGGGTGACTTCCCCTGCAATTGGCACAAACCGCGGGGGCCTGACTGCTGACATTGCAATCCGTCGAGAGATGTTCGCCGGCGCATTTTACGCATCGCGGCTTTTTCTGGCAGTACGCTTGCGTATGTCGGAAACCCTGGCATCGCTTACATTGGGGAACTAGCCTGTTGCCCCTCCGCTTGGGCTCGATTTTTACCTTGATGTTAAGGATTGATTTAATTTTGTAGATTTCGTTAATATTTTCAGTTCTATCAAAAGAAAGCATAAAAATTTGCAGGCCGCGTCGGACAACAGCGGAATCTTTGCCTTCGTCCGTACGTTGCTTCTCTTTCTTTATTATGTTCACGGCGTCAAGAATTTTAAAGCCTTGGGCTTGAACGTCTTGTATTATTTCGTCCTTGGTACAGGATGGGTGTAGTCCCCTCGCTATAACCCGCAGCGGCTTTTCGAGATGATTTTCATAAGTAAACCATTGGATTTTCTCTAGATTTAACTTTTGTGACAGTGACCGATAGGCATCAGAGTCATCGACGTTAACTTTCCATACGTTGTTTCGAAGTGATGTTAAGTTATATTTCGTCCCAAGAGTATTTTTAAGGATGTTTCGCAACTTTCCGTAGTCCGCGATCCCAACGACATTTATTGCAGGTGGTCGGCGGTTTTTTTCTTGGGGTATTCCTGTCGCTTTGTTTGATACGACTGGTGTTTCTTCTTTTTGCTGCACGGTTTCTACTTCGGGTGAAGAACCGGCCTTTCGTTTCTTGGTAAGCCTTTTCCTAAAGACCGGATTCGTTTCGCGTGCAAGTTCTTCCTCGTCCGTCTGGTATTCACATTGACGTTTCGGCGTTTCCTCGCATGCTATAGTACCACGGGGGTTCCTTAAGGCTTCATTTTCTTTACGTAAGGAGTCTACTTCGCTTTTAAGCTCATGGTAGAGACGTTCCATTTCATTAAGCTTAGCACGGAGTTCGTTGTTTTCCGCTTCAAAGCATTTAATTTTCGCTGAGTCCTGATTAACCGGCGGACTTCCTTTCCCGGAGACCTTCGATCCAGCTGGTGGAGATCGAGGCACCCTTGATTTTTTCAAAAAGGGATTTATAAGCAATAAATGGCTCTCCCCAGAATCCGTAGAGCCTACCTCCGAAGAGGGTGGATTTGCCAGTGAAACTGGATTGCCACCTGGGGTAATAATATCTTTTGTTTTGTCCATTGCATAGTTTGTATGCGCTACGCGCTCGGCATACGGAGGGTGGATTTTAGTCGCCTCTTACGACAGGCATGCCTTACCTCGGGTATATTCTAGCCCCTACCCGAAGGGGGGGCTATCAATACATGATGCTGACTGCATAGGACTTCGTAGAAGGACCTGGCGATCTCTTGCGATTGTAGTCGGCCGACTTGAAACTTCCCCACAGTATTTCCAGTACTTGGCGTTGATCGAGATATTCGCAGCTGTACCTTGCCTACAATAAGGTAGTGACCCGAGTCAATGCCGGCCCCTCGGAAAGCTCGGACATCCATCATACCAGTTGATAGATCGATCATTGACAGTTGATTGATCGGGAGATCTCCAAGTTCCTTTGTGGATATTGAGATGCAGGAACTGTGTAATAGCTACCGCAATGTGTCGCCCCGCAGCAAAGTCGATCAGCCTGAATCCGTTATCGGAGGTCGTGTCGTGCGACCAAAGATGTCCTCCCTTCCTAGCTTGGCATTAAAATTGTCTAGGACAATCATAATGTCGTAGCTAGGGCTCTGCTCATACGATATGTCCAGGAGCTCGAAGAACATATCTTTGGTGTCGTCATTTTTCTCCTCTGTGGAGGAATGAGTGCCTAGTGCTGGTGAATCTAGCCTTGATGCGGATCGTCGCGAAACGCTTGTTCACAGGGTTGAAGCTCAAGACTTTTTGCCTTAATGAAACCACATCCAAAAAGACGCTGGCTTTGATGTCGATAAAAAAAGCAGCCGCCCCACCGCATTTATTGGATGGCAGTATGTCTGCCTAGGGCCTCCGTTAGTTGCTCGGCTGCACGTGGTCTGTTAAGGGACCTGACAATCCATGTGCAGATCCGAACCTCGTTGTCCTTCTGTTGTTTGCATTGGTCGTAAATCCACCCGAAATCGAAGTTTGTTGCTGGTTCGTAACTAGTATTTCATTACGTAGCCGGGAAGGCACCCAGACGGCATGAACCCCAAACTCATGCCAAAAACCAAATCGGAAGAAACCTTATTAAGGGACGCACCATAAAGTAATTTTCAGATGAAAGATTTGGGCGATGCATCATCTGTACTCGGAATCAAAATGGCCCGCAATAAGTCAGGTGGCACAATTTCAATCGACCAGTCCCACTACGTTTCTGAAGTACTCGATCGCTTTGGGATGGCTGCTGCTTTGGGATACACTGCTTGACCTCAACCAAAAAACATCATCGAAGATCTGTCCAACTGCAGTTGACGAACAGCAGCAGATGTCAAAGGTGCAATACATGGAGGCCATCGGCAGTTTGCTTTTTGCAGCTCAAACTACAACACTAGACATTAGCTACGCTGTCAACTGTTGCACTTTCCACTACTGAGTGTTCATGGCAATGGTTGCAGCAGCGCAGGAATCAATCTGGCTAAAACGTTTTGAGAAGGAACTGCTTCCCACTAGCTATAAGGAGATGATCTTATTCTGTGAAAACAAAAGTGCAATCCAGTTACCAACAAACAGCTCATACTCAGCTCGAACATAACATGTGGAAACCAAAACTCAATTCGTTCTTGAAAAAATTCAAAATAGCATCATTGAACTGAAGTACAACCCAACAAATGAAATGCTAGCAGACATTAGCAGACATTTTCACCAAAGAATTACCTAACGTCAAGCATTCAGGCGATACTCAACGATTATGTCTCATAGAATAAAAGCATAACGAAACTAAATTTTTAACTTTTGATTTAAATACTCTTAGCGCATTAAATAATTATTGTTTGTCTGTCTTTATAATAATAATTATTCAGGGAAAGTGATGTTTTATAGAATGTAATATTATACGATTGTGAATACCCTGATTAACAGCGACCCATTATGAACGCAGGCTTGTGTTAAAAATGTCATTTAATAAAATTTATATTTCCTTCTTCTGGTTAAGATGGTTTATCACAGAACCATCTTCATATTGCACTTCTGATATTACTCCAGGGTTTTTTTTTGAACACATATTTCTTTAGTTTTTGCCACATATCTTTTTGAGAAACTGCATTGTCAATTTTACGTTTTATAAAAGGCGATTTATATGATCAAATTTGATTTTTGAACTGCTTTCTATAGTGCAAATAAGATTCCATTCATTTATGTCAATGCTAAATGCTGCCTGCCTATATAGGCCTTTGCCACTTCGAGTTCATTATTGAACCATTCAGCGTTGATATAGGAAACTTGTTTTTCTTTCACCTTTCAGATTTAACACGAATTGCTGACTCAGACAGTTCAAATTATATGGTCTTTTGCAACTCAGACTCTCGAAGGGAGGGATTTCAGACAGTTAAAACATAAAAAGGTTTCTGTTGCATGCACAATATCTAATTAACTTTTTCTTGTTAGGCTTTTTCTGATTTTTTATTAGTATGTCAATTGTTTTGTGATCACGAATTTTTTTAACTTTTATCAACGCTCCCACTTATGTCACTACAGTTTATTATCACTTTTCTCGATTCGCTTTGACTAAGACCTAAGTGTCCAGCTGTAGCCATTTCTTGCGTACAGCTTTGCAACGATTTCCACAACCCGCGTGAAGCCTTTTCCCATAAGACTTTCGATATACATTAGTTAGAGCAATCTCTCCTGTCCACTTTTTACACCCCATCCCATAGGATAGGAGGTATATTATATTTGATTCATAGTTTGTTACATAAAGAAATAATAACAGTACACCCCCAAGACCTTAGGGGCATACGATCGAGACCGAATTGTAAGTCGAATGAGCCATGTCCGTCCGTCCCTCTGTCGGTAGTTTTTAGGCCTTAAATTTTGAGCTAGGAGCTTGAGACTTGATATCTGTTCTTTATAGGTCCCGAAGCAGTACAAGTGTAAAATTTTTTTAAATCCGCTTACTGACACGCCCACTTTACTTATTAGTATGAAAAATCAAAATTGTCGTAGAAATCCTAAATTTGGTATGCAATATCCTCGCTTGAGTATATTGTAATTAACATTTAAAAAAAAAAGCGAAAACCTTGTATGCGTGGTCGTATTTAATATGCATTCTGATAAACGGCTGTTATTTGATACATTTGCTTTAAATCCAAAAAACTAACACCATGCAATGTTCAGATATGTGCGTAAGCTATCAACTCAAATGAATAAATTTTTGGCACGCACATATTTGGGGGCGTTTTTAAGTAAAAAATCAAATTTTTAATACAAAAATGCAATGAACACGTGTACACTGCATCTGATAAAAAATATGCTAAAAAAAATTATGTTATTGAAAAGGGGTTAATGCCACGCCCCTTTTTTGACAAAGAAGATCCTTAGCTCAGAAATTCATAACACAATTAAAGTTAACAGAAACTGAAATTTAACAACCAAGATTTTTGACGCATTTTGGAGCTTGACAGTGGTCAATTGAGATGGGGTTCGCCTAGGCGGATTGTAACCCTCCCACTAGTTTGAAATGGAAATTTTACCTGGTTTCCAACCGCTAGGTACTTTCCCGCTATCCCAAGCAAATTAACATTAAGCATATTCTTCACCCATTTACCTTGACAAAGGTAAATGTTTAATTAATTCCAGCAGCGATTTTAAGCCTCTAAATCGCGACATCATTCCTGCTTTCGGGAGAGAAAATTTTCCAACTAAAGTTCAGTGCACAGAAAAATGATTTCGTTCATATCTACTACCGACAGAGAAAAATATTCGAACAGTTGTCAGCTGTGTACTTCACCTACTTATGGCTGTGTAAAATAAAAGCCATAAAGCAGCCCTAAAAGAACTCTAAAGAAAAAAACGTTTATATTAGGTATTAAAGCCAAAGTGAGAAGTAAACATCCTATCTTTCCTGTACTGACTATTTTTCGCGAATAAGCAATATTTGACAGTAAACTCCATTTGACTAGAGAGAATCATTTATCCAAAACGCAGGCTGGCCGAATATATTTCTTAAATTAATGCAAAAAAACTTTATCAAAACCGTTAAAATTTTTTACATGTACATATTTTAAAAACAAATTTCAGAATATTGTCAATATAATGGCTTACCTGTTTGTTGCCTTTAGATGCCATTTTCTCACATGAGCCTTTTTCGAACCGCTCACAGTTTTCAAAGCCGGTATCAGCTGTTGTTGAAAATTGTTTTTGTTTTGTTATTATTGGTACATTGCCATTTATTTTATCACCGAGTGCCATTTTAGTATGTAAAGCCTTCTCTTCACTTTTGACTCTATCGCTAAATCTTATTTAATGGAGAAGATCTGAAAAAACAAGAGCAAAAGCTTGGCATTAAAATACGTATACATTATATGGCGAGCGGAAAGAATCAGGCGAACTTAAATAAGTACCCAATGAAACCTAATGCTAGGTGATCCTTGATCACAAAAACAATGTGTAAAACACCGAAGCTTCGTCACGCACCAGCAGAGGGGTTAACACGCCTTTATTGTGACATACATGAGCCCTGAAACTATGTTATAACTTATAAGTAAGAGACAAGAATACGTCAAATTCTGGGTTTTTCTCAAATTCGCGTTGCCTATTGGATATTAGAGACAAACTCTACCTGCGATTTTTATCGAGACCGACAGAATTGATTAAGCCTTGTCCATCCGTCCGTATGTCACAGACGGAGCTTTTACATAAAGCACTATTGCACCTTCCCACCTGTTTTTTATAATTCTATTTTATTCTATAATTCTATTCATTCTATTCATATGATGGAGATACATTCCTGCGACACAATTGCCATACAAATTAACAGTAGATAGTTTACAAGACAATATTACAATTTTCTAACTCTAATTTAATAATATAATACAAAAATTTAAATACATGAAACAAATAACAACAACATTCAAAGCGAACATATATTTTTATAAGTAAGTGCAACTATCTGAAACAAATTTAATATTTTACTAGTGGGAGGGTTACAATCCGCTTAGGCGAATCGTTGGATACCCCATCCCAATTGACCACTTTCAAGCTCCCAATTGTGTCATAAATCTTGGTTGTTAAATTTCAGTTTCTATTAACTTCAATTGTATTTAGAATTTCTCAATTTAAGAATCTTCTCCCTTAAAAAGGGGTGTGGCATCCACCCCTCTTCAATAACATCGTGTTTTGTTTATATCTTTTATCAGAAGTAGTATACACGTGTTGATTGCATTTTCATATTAAAAAATTGATTTATACTTAAAAACGCTCCCAAAAGTGGGCGTGGCAAAAATTTATTGATTTCAATTGATAGCTTTCACACATATCTGAGCATTTTATAGCGCAAGTTTTTTGGATTCAAAGAAAATGTATCGAATAAAAACCGTTTATTTAAATGCTAATAATATATGACCACGCCCAAAAGAGGCCGGTTTTTGCTTTTTTTGAAATGTCAATCATAATACACTAAAGCGAGGATAATGCGTACCAAATTTCAGCTTCGACAACTTTGAATTTTCATGCTAATAAGTAAAGTGGGCGGATTTAAAAATTTTTTTACAATTGTACTGCTTCGGGACCTAGAAAGAACAGATATTAAGTTTCAAGTTCCTAGCTCAAGATTTTAGGCCTTAAAACTACCGACACACGGACGGACGGACATGGCTCATTCGACTAACAATTCGGTCTCGATCATATGCCCTCTGGTCTTGGGGGTCTAAGGTGATTATTTCGCTATGTTACAAACTATGAATAAAACTTAATATACCTCCTATTCTATGGGATGGGGTATAATAAATATGTAAAACCAGGAAAAGCTATCAAAGATGACAAAAAAATATTTCAGGAAAATGTCAAAAACCAATGTTTACTCGTAAAATGATTTTATTCCGTAAAGGGAATCAAAGTTTAAGAATAGGACGGGTCACCACACCATGTTATGTCCTAACATCAGCTACACGGACACGGCCATCAGTTCCTAGTCCTTTATGACTCGACCTAATCGCCATTCACTTGGAGACAAATTTTCATTCTTTATTACAACTAAATCATTTTTTGGGTTTAGGCCCACAGAAGAAGTGCGTGACGTGCATTGCTTCCCATAAGAACGCGTGTATTTAACTGACTTGTCAGTTGTGCTCTTCGACGTGAGGGACGCAACGGATTCATTTGGGGTGAAGGTTTAAGAACTTGTGTATTTACCAGAGTTGTCAGTTGTAGGCAAGCCAAAGAAAAATCCTTTTTATATGGAAAAATGCAACCATGTGTTTCAATACAACTCTTTCTGTTTACACAACACCATCAGTAAACACGACCTATACTGGCTGGCAACCTACAACGAGTGCAGCGGCCGGCGTCATCTTGCCAGTCAGCAATACACGACCACTGCCCTCCACGGTGAACCAGAAGTAGGTCAGTATACGTTCTGCCTACATTGTACCGAGTGAATCAATGAAATCGGTGCTGATGCGGCTTTTATTTGTAAGTTATTGTAAGTAAGTTCTAGGCATAATAGAAATATATAAGGAAACAGTAAAGTAACAATATATTGACTTGTGTTTTTACTTGGCCAGATCTTTCTCCGACGTGAACAGCTTTAAGTGCTTGGATCACAATCTAAACGAAATCAGGTTTATGTGCTTGATATAATCTTTTCACTACACGCTTCTTAACATTTTTGTTAAGTTGTAGCCTCGCTCAGCCTTCCTAGTTAAGGCTAGAAATATTTTAATTAAAAAAACATGGAAAGTTAGAAAACTGTGGTTTGTGCTATAAAACCAATGCATACGACCACAAGAGAGTACAGGATTCAGGGAGATCACATCTTCGGAACAATTTTTCGATACCTTCCACTTATATTTGAGAAGGTCCTTGCTCAGCAGATTCTATAGCACTTAGCTGTAATCTCTTTGATTTACCCTTTTCAATCCGGTTTTCGAAAGGGTGACAGCTGTTTTTCCGGATTGGTTAATATCCTAGAGTATATTCGAAAGGATTTTGATCAGGGTCTTGTAACTTTGCTTTGTTTGTTAGATTTCTCTAAGGCTTTTGATAAAGTACACCATGATATTTTCTGTTGGAAACTAAAGCATCTTTTCGCTTTCAGCGATAGCGCTATTAAACACCTTCGCAGCTTTCTTTTAAACAGGCTTCAGACATTTGTTGTTGGCGATAAACTCTCTGATTTTAAACCATTGAAACAAGGAGCCCCACAGGGATCTATTTTGGGTCCCATTTTGTTTTGTATCTTTATCAACGATCTTTATTTGGTGTGCAATTATTGCTTTGCTTATTTTTATGCGGATGATGCTCAAATGCGTCTCTCTCTACCTCTTAGTAAGATAAGACAACTCGTCTCGCTCTTAAACGAAGATTTACCGGCGATCAATGAAGTAGCCATGAAAAATGGGCTACTTCTCAATCAAAATAAATACTTAGCGTTGTCGATATCAAAAAAGTCCTTTGAACTTCCCGATATTTGGCTTGCGAACTGCAAACTTAAAACAGTGGAATCTGCAACTTGTCTTGGCTTCGTTTTGAATCGAAATCGCTCTTGCTATAACTATATTAACCTCGTTATACGTAAAATTTATGAGTGCTTGCGGAAACTTTGGCGATCCGCTAATTATATACCCTTGACTACTAAGCAAAAGTTGGTTCGCACCCTTATTAAGCTTTTGGTCACATATGCCGAGGTTGTCTATCCCAACCCAGATTCACTGTCCATGCACAATCTTCAGATGGAGTTTAACGATATGGTTAGGTACATTTGCAAACTTCGCAGGTACGATTTCTGCTCATGCCAATCAATTCTTGCGATGGACCTTAACACAATATATTAATGCCAGAAATTGTATTTTCCTTCATAAAGTTATAGTTAAGTCTCCTCAATACATTTATGAAAAATTTGATTTTTCCCGCTCGCGTCGAACGATGATTATTAATATTCCTTCTTTCAACTATCTCAACTTTTCTCGGATTTTTTTATAAACTCAATCAGGCTATGGAACTCGGTTCCTTTACGGATTAAATGTATCAACAGCATCTCAACCTTCAGGTCTGCAATCCTGAATTTCTATTCTACGCCTTAATAGCACCTCTTTTCTTAACTAGATTTACTTTCCTTCCATCTCTCCCTCTCTAGATTAAGCTATATTATACATAAATATTAAATTGCGTTAGCCAGTCTTAAATTACTTACACCACTTATTTAATGATTATTATAAAGTACATAAAGAGGCCTATGTTTCATTGTACACCCGCACTGTTTCTGTACTAAATTTATTCATATATTTAGAATTTTCATATTCTACTGTCTTCCACTGACTGGGGACTGCATATGTGTTCTGTGTTTAATCTAGCACACTACTACATTCTCAGCTGGCGAGTGTTTCACAAAGATAGGAAATCAAAGGCAAATTCCATGGCAGATTTCACTACGTTTCATTTCGTTCCTTATGAGTGTTTTTTTCGGATTTTAGAGGACAGGGGGTTGCAAAGCTGGCTATCTCTTGGTATAGTATTTCCATCAAATGAGTAGGTTAACGTTAAAGGTGACTTGGATCTAGAAAAGTTGAAAACATAACACTTATTAACATTAAGTGTAGTTCTTATCGCATCCCAAAAAAAAAAAAAACTAGGATGCAAACCGAGGAAATGGAATTATTGAACTTTATTGCCTGACATTACCAATTTAAAGTCGTGGGCAAACTTAAACAACAGGCACTCAGGCAAATATTTTACAATATCATTAACATATAAGATTTACAAGAGGGGACCAATGTGGCTACATTGGGGCACGTCAGAGGTGACGCAAACTTTGTTTGAAACTTTGTTTCGAAGTATAACAAACTGATACAGATCTTTCAACCAGTGAGTAAGTGCTACAGTGTATACGCAGAAGTTACAGTCCGTAAATATCCCAGACCGCAAAAAATGCAATTTTTTGGTTCAAATTCAATATCTTTATAAAATCCATCCCTTAAAAGGGGCACGACTGAAAACTTTGTATGAACGAAATCTTGAATAAAGTCCGCTTTATCTTACCTGCTAATTTTTATTTTTTATTCATTCTTAAATTAGGTTAAGGCCAGTCGGAACTACGGTTTCCCATAAAATTTGAGGTTTTTCGTCAATTGTGCCTCCGAATGCGGGCGTGGCCCAAAGTATTGTATGTATCAAATGTAGAGCTATATGTTTTCTACATAATATATTAAGCAAACTTTTAAAATTTTAAAAATTTAAAACTTTTAAAACATTTAAAAATTTACCCTTAATATCGATGCTACGCCCACTAGAGGAGGTAAACCGATCAAATTTTTTTTTTTTTATTTTTTAAAATCATTAGGACAAGCGTCAAATTTAAGCCTTTTACGATGTCTTTAAGTTTTGAGAGCACTGGAAGTAGTTACACATATTAACCAATTGTGGGCGTGTCTGTTGGCGGATTTGAAATTTTTTAACACTTGTACTGCTTCGGATAACAAGGAACTTATGTACAAAATTTCAGATATCTAGCTCAAAATTTACAAGCTTAATTAAAATTAATATCTATGGGATGGGGTATAAAAAGGAAGAAAGCCATCGTAGGAAATAAGTAGGAAAACTGGGTCTATCTTATTTGTTAAGTAGAAGTTGACCACAAACGCAATCGAAAGCTATGATTTATGATTTGATATGATATGAATATTGATTTAATAAACAAAAAAGTGTTAAAAGTGGGTTGGGGTAGAAATACTGTAGGGTGCTCCAAATAAAGAAGGGAGATGCAGAAAACCCTATCGAGGAAGATTGGGAGCCTGTCAACGCTAACGGAAAAAGAAGGAGAGTATTTTTGTATTCTTGGCAACGAAGAGTCGTCAACAAAAGGCAAGTAAGTTTGTAATTCTTCTATTGAAAATAAAAAAAAAATTATTAATAATGAAGTAAACCTAAATGTCGAGTCAAAGATCTGACAATATGCCTCAATTAGTACACGAACTGAAAAAGAAAGTTCCAGATTTAGAAGTTAAGGTAATCAATGTAAATAGATTCAAAAGCAAACTTCTTTTCAACAACAGTAAAGTGCACTCCGAATTAGTGGAGCGTCTCGGCAAAACCAAAAACGTCCAAGCGCAATTGTATACGAAGAGAAGACGAGCAATATTATTCTTCGCGGGTTGACATCTGACTAACAACCGTCTGAGATTGAAAATGAAATTAACGAACATGTTCCAAATACGATAGCAGGCGTAAGCATATTCGAAACCCTAAAATGAAAAAGGCAGGGAATAAATTGTTACCTTTTGCTCGTTAGAGTACTCCCTGGTACTGATGCGCGCGAAATTATTAAGAAACGACACATATTTTATACTCGAGTACAATGGGAGGAACCAATTGGCAACAGAGGCCCCTTGCAATGCAGAAGATGTAAGGCATTTGGGCATACTGCAAATTGCACAGGAAGCTATAAGTGTGTCAAGCGTGAGGGACAACGCGGTCCTGGTGAGTGTTCTCTCAAAAGACCTGAGGATTCAGGTCAGGGATGAATGCATCTCTAGCTCAAATCTATAAGAACCCCGCTGACTTCGATAGCTCGCAGGATAGAAACTGAATCCTTGAGTAGAACTAACCAACGCTGGACAGAACTTGATACGTGCAAACACACAAGGAAGCTATGGCCAGCGGTACATAAAAAGTGATCACTATTTATAGTCGTATTAGCCGATAGGGATATCCGAGTACTCACGGGAATCCTCACGGGCTATCTATGCCCCTGCGTGCCTGTGGGTCTACACGCTGAGTGGCATAACGATTACGGCAGAAGCTGCAGGGGCGCTGAAGAAATTGAATCTGTTCGTCACCTGCTTTGCGAATGCCCAGCCCTAAACAGCATCAGTCGTAGTACCCTCGGAATTCGCTTTCTCAACGAGCTCAAAGATCTAAATAATGTAGATCTAAAGGACCTCACAAGATTTGTATACAAATCCGGGTGGGTCCAAGTGGGCAGCACTCTGAGCTTCTAACACCAGTTTATTTCTGTTTTGGTTCGGGGTGCTAAGAAGGTTATCCAAATGACACAATGGGCTTAACTGCTGGTCTAAGTTAGCCGTGACTATTGTCACATGGGCATCAACCTAACCTTACCTTGTCGACGGCTGTCGGAATGTGACGTATTTCTCATTTTTCGACCGCAGGATGCCAAGCAAATCGCGTCTTATATAAAAAAATTCAAGTTTCTGTATAACTGCGAATTATTTATAAACTACTCAACCCAGAGTGTGTCGATAAGGAAAGAAGTTGTTGTGCTTATTCCGTTCTTAAAATTAACCCAAAAATTATTTTAATAAAAAGTGTTCCGAAGATGTGATCTCCTTGAATCCGTGTACCCTTTTGTGGTCGTATGCAGTTTCTACAACACAAACAACATTTTTATAGGTAATCCCTTCCGTGTTTTATAATTAAAATATTTTTAGCATTACCTAGGAAGGCCGATCAAGTCTGCAACTTTCCCGTTCAACGAAACACAGGATTACAATTATTAAATAGTTATTTACGTTTATGTGTAATTATTGTTCGTTTTCCATATAAAAAGGAACTTTGTTCGGCACCCCGCACTCGAAATAAATATCAATAGTCGTCTAATTTTTAAAAGCTCTATTGTTTACGAGATCCTTGAAATGAATTGTCAAAATCGCTTTTTTTGTTTTATTTTTTTTCAATCACTTGTACATTCATTTAGGGCAAAACCACGCAAAACCTTGTGTATTTCATTGATTTCGTATGAGGTGAATAAATTTCACCGAAGTTTAAGAGAAATAATGAAGAGATTGGTACAATAGTTGACTGGCACAAAATTTGTTACTCTGGATCATGTGAAAACTGAAATAATGTGCTTTTCACGGGGCATTCAGGCAGGGGCTGTTTTTATTGACGTCTTGTGAAGACGCAGCGTAACTTAATTCGAAATGACATCACTGCATACCATTAACATATTAAGGCTGATTTGTGTCGCAGCTCGGTATTTTTATTAATTGTTTCCTGGCTTTGGAAAATGTTCTTTTTATTCCCTACCAGATCGACTAGGGATAGAATCTTCATAGTAAATAATGAGGTCAGCATATCCCGTCATCTTAGGTTTTTAGCCCGTCGATACAAAAGTTTATATATCTGAACGGATTGAGAGGTATTCTTGCTTTCGCAAGTAGAAAACAAAAGCTGGACACATACTCAACTCATACCGATATGAATAGGCGCTGGAGCAATCTCTGTTCCTATGTCCCCAACGTGTTTGGGGACCTTTACTCAACATTTGCCAGATGTTTATTCAGGAATCCATAAACAGACTTTCAAAAAGGCGAGGCGAATCTCAGGTTTTAATAAAATATTTATAGCACCAACCATTTTCACACAAGTCTCAGAGTGCGTAAATACATATACAACACTAAATCATAGGCGAGCCCTTTTTAGAATAATCTGCCTCACATTAATAAAACACATGAACTGGGTTTGGCACTGTGCTATAATTATTTTTAATTTTAATAGAAATGTTATTAAAATGTCGTTCTGTTTATTTTCTTTGCTTACATTCGCTTTTCACTTTGTATATCCGCACGAAGAAAACAAGCCTTTCGCAATAAAATTCGTATGACTATTAAATACAATACGCAGGGATGGGTGAATTCCGAGCCCAATGCAAGCACTTTAAAGCTGGGACACAATGAGTTTCTGTGGCTGTGTCTGTGTCTCGCAGTTCAGCTTACGGGAACACGTATAAGCCCTCTAAGCGAATTTCCGAGTCAATTTTTCTGAAACCGATTTAACTTGTTTCTAACTCAAAGAACTCTCCGCAAACGAGTTTTATTTTGTCATGTTCCACATGCTCACACATATACGCGACCACGAATACTCATCGTGCATCTAAACACGTTCTCTCTTAAAAAAATTCTGAGTCCATTTATCTGAAACCGATTTTACTTGTTTCTAACTCTAGCCTTTTAAAAAAATTTTTTGTTTCATGTTCATTAGGATGCGTCTCCACAGGTCAGCTTCCAGGACAGAAAAATTCGGGGTGGGTAGGTAGACAGAAATATTTTTGGTGGGCTGATTATGGTAAGGCGATTCAGTTGTCATGCCTATGCTGAACGAAACGGATGTGCGCTGCATTATTGTGATAGGAGCACTCAAAAAATTGAAAAGAATGCAAAGTGAAGTAAAAAAAACACCGTTTTTGGGTGAATCATTTCTTAGAAAAGAGGAGTCTTCACTATCTAGATAAACATTTATTAAAAGATATTTTGGGGGATACCCAACTTTAATCCTTTTTATTCACTAAATATCATTTTCTTACTAAAACAATTTGCTCATGTCAATGTAACTTTAAAACTAAAACTTTTGCATGAACCTTTCATAATATTACGTTTTTTTAACGGTCTACTTTTATTGCCTATTTATTGCCCTCTCAGTATATACATACATAGTTTTCCGACACTTACCTACTTGCGAATCCCGAAACATAGTAGATAGCGAGGTGTTTGTAATTTTTTCACGATAATCCGTTTGCAAACACTGGTAGGTATAATATTAATGACTTTTCGGCTTTTGCGGGGTAATAAAATGAAAAAACACCCTCATTCTTTGACTGTGAATCCTTTGACTTGCGAGTGATTTACATGTGGAAACCTTTGGTTGCCTCCAGCGAATAAAAGAAAGACGAACGAGTAAATATGACATGAACTTAATTTTATTTAACAGAATTAACTTTTGAAACCGAAGACCGAACCGCGCTACTCTGTAGACCAAACCAGACTCAGCCTCTAGTTCCACCGTTGACCCCATCATTGTTTTCGATCCCCATCAGGGCCATCACCTTCTTCTCTACTCTACAGCCAGTTCCAGATGTTAAGGGAGTTCAAAACCCTATACCACGTCCATAAATTTATTGCTATCGTCAGCAAACATGCTAAGGCAGAGGCACCACCAACCATCAATATAATTTTATATTGATGGTGCCTCTGCCTTAGCATGATATATTTGCGTCGATCGGTCGTCGACAATTCGGTCCTACATACATATATATGTTACCTAGTACCTGGGTTTACTTATAGAGAAAACAATGAATTATAGACACATTTTTTTTTTTTAGAAAATTATTGAAAAAAATATTTTAAAATAGAATTGAAATTACATATATCCAATGAATTATTCTAGCACGGCCCAAATTTCCTATTTTGGCATTCCTCAAAGGAACAAAAACGAATATAAATCCCTTTTTAGCAAAAATCCATCATAACTCTTCCGCGCACGTCATCACACAGCGGTCGCTGTACCAGTTCAGTTCACGTAAAATCTTGCTCCACATATCACAAGACATATGATTATGCCACATTGAGAAAAAAAAAACAGTACACCTACTGCGTCGCTCGTCATTGGATGCCAAGCATAACAAATTGCTGATCTGTGATTGGCCAGCACAGATTGTTGTGTAAACAAACAGACATTTTCTTACATGCATACAAAGTGACAGTTGCATCCCATGACGTCAGATTTGCAGTAAGGTCTGTCACACAAATGTCATAACAAACGCGTATCGTTTCTCTCTCGCGTATCTCTTTCACTCATGAATCATGATCTTGCTCGAATCTCTCGTTCGTAAGCCTTCAACCAAATGCATCCGTTGCGCCCGTCACGTCGAAGTACACAACCGGCAACTCGGTTAAGTACACAAGTTTTTACGCCTCCAGCCCAATGAAGTACACAACTGACAAATCAGTGAAATACACACGTCATTATAGCAAGCGACGTACGTGCACTTCTTCTATAGAGCTTTTAACATTTGACGTCTACTGGTATTATCGAGTGCGGGATGCCAAACAAAGTACCTTTTTATATGGAAAACGAACAAAAATTACACATAAACGTGAATAACTATTTATAAAATGCAATCCTGTGTTTCGCTGAACGGGAAAGTTGTAGACATGATAAGCCTTCCTAGGTAATGCTAAAAATATTTTCATTATATAACACGCAAAGGAAAAGAAAAGTGTTATTTGTATTGTAGAAGCAGTGTATACGACCACAAAAGGGTTCACGGATTCAAGGAGATCATATCTACGGAACAATTTTTCGATACTTTCCACATATTTTGATAACATAATTTTTGGGTATAGCATAAGCATAAAACGGAAGCATAAAACCATAGAACGGAATAAGCACAATAACATCCATCCTTATCGGAGCACTCCAGGTTGAGTAGTTTATTAGATATTCGCACTTCTACAGAAAATATTGAATTTGCTTGGCATCCCGCAGTCGATAAATGTGAGAGACGTCAGATTTTGACAGCCGTGGTAAAAGGTCTATGGGACGCATCCCATTAAAATGTGTGTTTTTAACTTAGTGCCTGTTTCCATTTTTTTCATCTTGGTGCCTGTTTTCATTTGGTTTATCCTTACCTGATGTGTCAGAATTACTATGGGGAGGGGAAGCGCCAGTGTGGTGGCCACCGTCATAAATTACTGAATAAATAGATATTCAACTTGCGTCCCTCTTACCCTCCAACACCCATTTGTTTACGTTTTTTATAAGGCCTTTAAAGCTTTTATAAAGCTTTAAATTTCCTTGTCGGTGAATACGTGTAAGAAGATACAAGAACAATTTACCTTACGTGATCAGCTGATGTAAAAGCTCCAAAACGAAATTGCATGGAAATTTATAAAAAACGTAAACAAATGGGTGTTGGAGGGTAAGAGGGACGCAAGTTGAATATTTAGTTATTCAGTAATTTATGGCCTAGAGTCAATGATGAGCCCCAAGTATTTAAACTCGGTGACGTTCTCAATAACTAAGCAATTATTACTGCAACTTTTATGACTATTAAAAATGTTGGTAAATGAGTCGTAGGTGTTGCAATAGCATGTTTTCAATTCAAACTGTTGGCACTCAGGCGCATGGAAGTACAAGTTAGCTTTAAAACGACACTGAGCTGACAAGTTAAAAACATAATTCTTGTTTTTGAACTTATTAACAACTTGTGTTCAGCACCCCACAACCTTATTAGATTCCCAGCAAACATAACTAACGGAAAGGGGACACTCTCTCCGTCCAATATGTCGGGCGTACGCGGAATTGTAGACTATTTAAGACGGAAAAGGTTGCACTGGCGTTAGTAGAGTATACGACTGCTCCGCGCGGCTTTCTCTCTCTCATGGTTTGCGTGTGCGAGTGCGCACGATTTTTCGGCGCGTTTTACGTGCCCAATCCTTCCTGGATTCGCGGCTTTTTCATTCCACTTGTGAGTCGGGGTTTCCATTCTTTCCCTTGATTCTGCTACGCAAAAAAGAAAGACCATTTGTCCAGCAATAAAATACTCAAACATTTCAAAAAACTTTTATTTGTTCTTATTTTAATTCATTCTGGTCTGCTTCTAGTAAGCAAATCGCATTGTACAGAGTTCTTTGTTATTGAAGGCGTTTGCTAATGAAGAGAAACTTAATTTTGTTGTTACTCCAGCTAGATAAAGTTATTTTTACAGTAATAAAAATAAATACTTACAAGAATTTTTCCGCTCCAAGGACTTCCTTGCACTGCGCGACCAGTGGACACCAACACGTTCCCAAACAAATCCACGCCCGCTCATATTTACTGTACTCTCTCGCGTAAAATGCCTGTACACACACTATCCAAAAACTATTAAAAATGGCGAAAAAGGGAATGGAATTGGTAAGGAAATCTCCATTTGCTAGGGACATGACCCAAAATTGTTTGTTGGGTTGAGATCCCAGTTCATGTCGCTGACTAAGTCCAACCCTCCAAGCAAAAAAGCAAATCGCTTTATTCTTTACGCAAACCTTACGCTTTTGTTGCGCTGAAATATCAACACGACGTATTAGAACTCAGATGTTGGGGTGGTTTCAGTAAACAAATACAATCTCAAGTGTGAACGCAGAAGTCTATTGGCTGGTCTGATAGTGCGTGCTATTGTTTCGGTAAAAGCACAGGCGTTCTTCGATATGGTAGGTAATTTGTTGATTTACGTTAGTTTTAGAAGAAGAAAATATTTTCAATGTTATTGTGAAAAGACTCAAAAAAATAAATTTTCTGTTTTTTGAATATATGTTAAGGCTTTTTATATGCACTGTTTCGCTATAGTCCTTCGAAAACATTTCGTTCAAACTTTACGCATTCTTTACGCTTTCACGTTAAGAAAGCGCTCTGCTTTGGCGTAAGGAATTCGTTTCGCTTGAGCGTTAAGAATTCATTTCGCTTTGGCGTTGAGAAAGCGGCTCGCATTTGTGTTACGCTGGTGATTCTAATTTTCATATGGCGAAAGAAAGGAAATCGTTCAGAAACTAATTCGCCAAGGCGATACGCGAGCGAAGAGTTGTATGGGCAGATGAGTAATTTTTCGTTTCGCGTTCGGTTCGCCTTGCTTAGAGGGAAGGGACTTGGTGTACCAAAAGTGATTCCAACATCATCGGCGAAAGCCGGAACAGAATTGGTCCTAATTCTAGGAACAGAATTAGTCCTAAGACTGAACCTTGCGGTATACCCCAAATACACAGTCTTGATTCCGCTACGAATATTACCTAGCTTAACTCTTTGCGATCTTTTCTCAAGGTAAGACCTAAACCAGTCCAGCATAAACCCTCGAAAACCAGCGTTGTATAACGTATTTAGCAGGATTCAAAAGCCTTAACAATGTCGATGTACAGAGCAGCTGTCAATTTCTTTTCGTCTAGATTGGTGAATAAGCGAGAAGAGAAGTCGAGCATCGCATCCTCGGTGAATATACCCCGCTGAAAACCAAATTGGGCGCAACTAAAGAACTTAGTTTTGTTAAAAAAGCTTAGACCCTTTCTCTGCCAACTTTTTCAAAAACTTTACCGCAGACCGGAAGAAGTGATATAGGTCTATAGTTGCAAATTTCAAAAGGCAAACCTTTTTTAAAATGGGATCTATATTAGCACATTTAAGCTTCTACGGAGACTCGAGAAAATTTTTTTCATTAAAAATACACGCTAGGACATCAATCACAAGGAAAGCAATTCTTTTCAGTTAGTTGTTTGAAATAATTTTTGAGGAAACGAATTACTTGCTGAACATCTAAGGGTGCATCGGTTCGAAAGCAAAGCTGTTACTTCGCACAATTTTGAGTAAGTCAAAACAAACGGTACATAAAAATGCACATGATGGTGGAATTAAGCTGTTAGCAGTGGATGCAAAATAGGTGTTAAAAGCATCAGCCATAACGACTTTATCTGTTACTTCAACACCATTTAAACGTAGTACTGGGGGATGATTTTATGAAGATCGACTATTAACAATGCTTTTCACTATCTGCCACTTCTTTTTATGTTACCCTTTGCTGAATAGAATTGGGCTCTATAAAAACTCTCACGACAAGCCGGAATTTCTTTTCTAAGTTGACGACACAGAGTCTTGTACCTTTTTCTCAAACTCTTAACATTTTATGCTGAGCTTACTTTATTACACAGGTGAGTTCAAATCCATGTCTTAAGTCTATGAGTAGCTTTTTTTGCAGAAACTGTCAAGCAACAATTAGCTTTAAGTTCTTTAAGAGTTTTAATAAACACAGAATAGGAGGAAGAAACATTACTTGCGGAGTAGACATTTTCCCAAAACTCATAAAGAAGCTTATCTTGCAATTTATTGTAATGGATTTTTGTTGCACAGATGGCAGTAAATTATGTTTTTTATTAGAGCTAGATAATTAAATAGTTATGTGGCGACAAGACAACATGCAGGAGTCGCTGAATGCACCCATCGATTCACTCTACGAACACACCCGCTCGAATCACTGAACGAACATACCCAACTGTCATTCCAGTCATTTGACAGCAGACTGCCGTTCGAAGTTCGAATTCGATGTCGAACATCCCCTCCATAATGGAAAAGTACCAATGGAAAATTACCAGCGTCGAAGCGTCGAGAACATGGTGAATTTGTATAAATACATGGATAACAGGCTCGGACAGGACAGTTATATTTTAAACGTTGATTTGTGAAAATCGGTTATAAAGTATATTAAGTGATTAAATTGAAATAAAGTGCTGAATTCTAAGAAGTAAAGTTGAATAACAGTATGATTTGAATTTAAATAAATTTGTTTGATAAATAACTGAGAGGCTGGGATGAAAGTAAACGTGAACAAATCGGAAGTGATAGTTGTTTCCCGAGCTCCTGTGCAGTGTACCCTGCACAAAAATGGAGTTCCATCAAAACAGTTGGAGAAGTTAAAGTATCTCGGGGTCTTTTTTACGAAAGATGGGAGGAGTGATACTGAGTTGTCCTGTAGAATTGGCCAAGCTGGAGCAATAGTAAAGGAACTGCGCCGGCCGGTCATCAGGAAAGCTGAGCTTGGAGTGAAAGCAAAGATCTCAGTCTTTAATTCAGTGTTCGTTCCGACCCTCATCTATGGTCATGAAATTTGGGTAATGAACGAAAGAATAAGATCGCGGGTACAAGCTCCCGAAGTGAAATTCCTGAGGTGCGTTGCTGGTGTTACTCTAAGGGATGGAGTGAGAAACGTCAGTATTCGGGGGAATCTTAATGTTGAGCAGCTAATTCTCCGAGTGGAGCGATCGATTCTTCGATGCTTTGGACACGTTTTTCGCATGGCCCCTGACAGACTTCCTAGACAGGTCATGCTAGCCGAGATGCGAGCGCGTCGCCTTCCTGGTAGGCAAAGAAACAGGTGGTGGGATCAGGAAAAAAACCTTTCTGAGTCCCGCCTGGGGACTGCGCCGGAGTCTCTTGAGTTGGTGTCTGGGGATCGAGAACGATGGAAAGACCATTTAGCCACCCTCGTTTCGCGACCCTTTTAAAGGATTAGCGGCATGTAGAAAATGATGATGATGATAATGATGATGATAAATAAAGTGTTTCATTGTGACGAACCTCAGGCAAAACATTACAAAATATTAGTCCTGTCATTGAGAATTCTGTGATTATTATATCAAAAAAAAATTCATTACTATAAATCCATATTTCTGAAACAAAAACAACATCTGGAATGCAAGCAAAAGAATCTATTTGCGCGGTTAAAGTCGACATTTTTTTCCCTCAAGCCTCTGATGTTTTGATGAATACAAAATAATTTGTTATTGCAGTAATCTGCATCAAGAAATAAGGTGGGCAATCGAGGGTAGAAACACCATCACAACTTAAATGATCAGAATTCATTCTGTTAAAAAAGCTAAATTATCAGCGAAAGATCACTAAAAGATTTAATCAACTTTTTTCAAAAAAATTTTGCCATTTCTAAGCCATAAAAAGTTTGTCCTTTGTCCTTCTTAGCTTCTTTCGACTGCATGTAAAGCGCCTTCGTATATTTTCGTATATTGCACTTTTTCCTACGCCATTCATCCATCCACCGCTGTCGTCGTCACCAAACACCACTTCTGTGCTGAGCTTTTTCGAATTCAATTTCAATCAATTTGGAGTTCAAAAGAACACTTACATGAGCACACATCCGTTCAGGTGTACGAGAAAAGAACGATTTTTTTTTGTATTCGACACCAGTTTCACGATTCGGTGTTGAAAAGAATACGCCATTAAAGAGCATAAAACGCCGCTTCACATCACAATCGGAGATGCTCACGCAGATGACCTATTTAAGTATACCGCTGCCGCTGTTGGATTTGCTGCTGCTGCTATTGCTGATACTATTGTTATGTTTTCCTTTGCTTCGTACTCTCTTCATATAACATGATTCGATAGCACTGTCGGGAACGTGCACTGCAAGAGTACGAGTAAAAATTTGTTGTGCCTTTCTTTTCAACAGATTTTGATGACATTTTTGTACTTAAAAGGATCTTTTGTTTTTAATGCTAATAGCGATTGCGGATTATGTTCGGCCTCTAAGTGTACCTTGCAATCATTGTAGCTTAATATTTATTTTAAGCAATTTGAACACTACAAATCTTGAAACGTATTTGACTAGGTGAGCAGTATACTCGGACAATACACCAGGATTTGAAAAGTAATCATGATCATTATGGAATGAGTGATTTTCTTCTTCATTTGTACTTATAATCATTTGCGAAAAACTTTCATCTGGACTATTGGACTGGAGCCATTAGATAATTTAATTTTAGAATTAACGGACGACCCTATACTTAAAATTTTTATATTGTCTAGGGGTAGACGACTTCCTATTTCCCCACCCTTATTTTATTTATTTATTTATCAACTTCTTGTAAGCAGACTTAAACTGTTTTCCTGAGGGATTATAACCCTCGTTATGCCCCAGGTGTGACAGCACTGATACAAAAAATAGTTCTATATGATCCTGATTTGATTCTATATGATTTGCTCTCCAGATTTGCAGTTTGTTCTCCTGATTTTTAACAAATCAATGATGTCATTCATAGCTCTTACAAAATGCATAGTAGATTGACTTCCACTGAACTGCGGTAGCTTCAATTCATCGCGACAAAATTCAATGGGGAACGTGAACGGAAAAGTAAAAGTCATGAATTACTGAACAACTTAATATAGTTGTTAACTTAATAGCTTGCGACGTGCCTACAACACTCATTTGTTTACGTTTTTAAAGAAGTGTAAAAATTTCGTGTAAGTTAATAAAAGTATTGGCAAAAACACATCAGAAATTCGAAAATCCTCAGATAACACCCCTGCCATTTATAACATGTCTGTAAACTTTCATTACAGCTTATAACATACGTGAGTGTCACTGAGGCAAAATGACGTTAGTCTCCCAAATGTTTAGGTGCGATTTTCTGCACATAGTTTTTAGGCGAATTTAACATTTTTTCAAAGCAAATTGGCAAAATATTTAAGAACAAACATAATGCCTTAATTTTCTTCAATTTGCTCCATAATTTTACTTCTCTCACTCAAAGAATTTTTCAGAATGTGTAAAAAACTTAAATGTGAAAAGAAACCTCTCCACCACTTATTATGTGATAGCTTTTACAATGTTTTATTTAACAATACGTTCTTCCATATTCACTTAACGTAAGAAATAAATAACAAATACACAATGTGTCGCGATTTTAATTTCAAACTTTCTGTTCACTTGGATAAACTGCAATTTTTGCGACCATCGGGGGATTAATGTCAAAAATTTGTGAAAGAACTGATTCACTCACGCATACTGTGTATGTGAAAAAGAGCAATTAATTGTCTCTTTATCCTTTAGAAACCAATGAATAAAGAGACAAGGAAGTGGTGTTTAGGAAGAAAAGTGAAGCATCTGTGACCGAAGATTGTTGCTTATCACCTGCATATCATTTTTTTAAGGCACATCATCGGTAGACTGCCCGAACCGCATTTTATGCAGCCTCGCAAGATTTGTCTTGCCACTTTCCGCTCCATCGGCCCAATTGTCACCACTGCCAAGCTCTGCTGAAACTTCTCGCCAGACCTTTGGTTTTGGTAGCCACCAAAGCCATATTCTGGACCACCGACTTCCCAAAGCACTGGGTGACATTGTCATTTTGTGTCTCTTAGACAGGTCGGCATTTTGAAGCATTCGGAAGAATCACGTTCACAATGCATGATGCTTAATGACAGTAAAAATGACAGAAAAAATGCCTCTAGGCATGCAGTCTAATCTAAGTTTAAGGCCAAGGTCACCTTTAGCAATATGTATTTCTGACTCATTGAAAAAACCGTTGCATTCTAAAATCAAAACAAATCACCCGAAAGTGATTTCGTCAAATGTGATGTGATAGCATTTATATTAAATTGTTATGGATGAACAAAAAGTCCTTGCTTGGGCGTGTGCTGCAGTTGCCGCTAATATTCTCATAGACATTTACGCAAAAAAGAAAAAGGAAACAAGAGATTCAAACAAAGCTCATTTACTTTTCTCCAAAACGAGCTCAGGCTTCAGGATAAAAACGCTTACCGGATGTACCTACGAATGGAGCAAGATTGCACCAAAATAAGCAAATCATAAGGTCATAATGTTCTTAGCAGTACCTACAATAGTTATAATTAAACAAGATACTACAACGCGTAAGTCCTAGGATCACGAAGAAAGACACCTGTTTGAGACCAGCTATACCCGCCGGCAAGGTGCTTACGGTGATGTTGAGATTTCTGGCTACAGGCGAAACATACTGTAATGTTTTTCCCTGGGGTTCGTCGAATAAAACTCTATTTCACTTTTATGCAACACTTTTCACACAATGCAACACTTTATTTATCAAACAAAATTTGTCTAAATTTAAACCACACTTAATTTAATTTCGCTTCTAAGAATAATTCAACACTTAATTTTAATTCGACCTTTTTTTACTTTGGTACCGATTTTCACAAGTCAACGTTAAAAAAATAACTGTCCCTTACGAGCCTGTCACCCGTGTATTTATACAAAATTGAGCACCTTCTAAGCATCTTCCTTTCGTACGTTCCATACTTCCCCTTTGGTAATTTTCCATTAGTACTCTTCCGCTGAATTCCATGGAGGGAAAATTTTCGATATCGAAATTCGAACTTGGAATATAATTTTGCTGTTAGCTGACTGGAATGATAGTTGGGTGTGTTCGTAAAGTGAAGCGATGCTTGGAGTTCCAAAAAATGCTTTCTCTTACATTTCTCTCTAATACAATACCGAAGGTTTGTCAAATAATATATGAAGAACTAAAAGAGCAATATTTGAATGTAAGATTTCATTGGTTACAATAGTTGACCCACTTATGCTCGATATTTTATTTTCAGTTTCCGTAGAGTCATGAGGAATTCCGGCAAAGCGTTTCCGGATTCGAGAGTCGCTGGGATTTTTCGCACTGTTTGGGACGTTGGAATATTGGATGGAAAGCATAAGCTTTTAAAGTGTCAAAATCGGACGGAGCAATTTATTCTAACTATATGAATTTTACCCCAATAGTTCTAATAGCTCTTTTAGATGCGCACTATGGTTGTACGTACATTAAGGTAGGTTGCAATGGACGGGTAGGCGATGCGGGATTTTTTAGTAGGTGCAGGACGAAGTTATTGGCAACAACAGAAAACTGCCGTATGTTATTGTTGGAGATGATGCTTTTCCCTTAGAAAAACTCATGAGGAAGCCGTTTTCCACCAACACCAGAGAAAAAAAAATTAATTTTCGTGTAAGTCGTATGAGTCAAACTGTTGTCTGAGTGTAAGTCAACTGAGTCAAACTGAGGAATGATGAACTTTGGAATGATGGCAAACAAACAGATTTCGATTTCAGACCCATATTCATCTTAGGCCAGAAAAGGTTTTGCATACCGTTCAGGCCACCTATGCTCTGCACAACTTTTTAAGCAGAAATAGTTAGAATTATATCGATGACCCTTCCAATTTTAAAGTAATACAAGAACAAGATAAACGCGCACGTGGTGCTCCGAGAAATCACTCCAAAAAAGCAGGAGAAACAAGAAAGCAATTTATGGAGTATTTTTCTTTGGAAGGTGCTTTGGATTGGCAAAAGTGATATCGTATGGTATCGCTCCGTTGTCAATCCGTCCGTCTGTCCATCCATCTATCTGTTCATCTGTCCGTCCGTCTATCTGTGCGTCCGTCCGTCCGTCCATCCGCACCTGTTATTGACGTATTTTAGAAAAGAAAATCATGAGGGAAAATAAACTGGAAAACCACAAATACCAAGAATTATTTGAAATTTTCGGTTAAACTTTTTTAGCAGATTTTGAGATTCGGCTCGAAAACTTTTTAAAATATTCCAGTATTTTGACAGCAATTACGAATATGCATATTGAAATTTCGTTTGTGTGTAAAACGTGTATTTTTTTTAAATATGTATAGAATTTATCTTTGTCAATGAAAAAAAAACAACAAAAAGTTAGTTGTCCTTGTATTGTCTGCTTCTCGTGAATCGAGCGCGTGTGTTTGTAAAGTGAATGCATGTCTTTTGTTTCTTGTCACCACATAACATTGCCCCCTCTTAGTTTTGTTTGTCCCGAAAAAGAACGTCATCATTGCTTCCGTGGTAGCGGTGTAGGCGATCAACATGGACAAATTCCCTCTTCGCTCTTGATCCTCGTTGGATTCGGAAAATGGCATCATTAATTCGCGTTACAACTTGGAAGGGACCTTCCCAGTCCTGCCGAAGCTTTGGCGACCTTCCCTTTATGCGATGTGGGTTGTAGAGCCATACTAGATCTCCCTCGTTGAACTCGGGTGCTGTTGCTCTCGCATCGCACCTGGTCTTCATGCGGTCGCTTGCAACTTTTATATTACTTCTGGTTCTCTGGTGGATGTCATTAATCCTTATTCTAAGGTCAACCACGTAGTCCTCTTCGCATGTTGAGTCTTCAATGGGAAATCCGAATTTGAGTTCACTAGGTAGCCCAGCAGTTCGTCCAAATAAAACTTTAGATGGAGTATTTCCAGTTGTACTTTGAATAGAGTTTCGGTAGGCCATGAGGAATAAAGGTATTCGGCGATCCCAATCTCGTTGATTCTCGTCCACTACTTTAGAAAGATGTTCCTTCAGTGTCTTGTTGAATCGTTCCACCATTCCATCTGATTGCGGGTGAAGGGCTGTGGTTTGTTGTCTTCTGTAGTCCGATTGCTGCGCATACGTCCTGGAATATCTTTGACTAGAATTAGAACATTCTTCCTTCGTCGGAATGTAATTCCCTTGGCACTCCGAACCTGCACACCCAGTGGTCCACTATCTGGTCGACAACGGTTTTCGCTTCCTGATTTGGACTCGCAAATGCCTCGGGCCACTTGCTGAAGTAATTAGCAATTAAAAGGATCTAACGATTATAAAAAAATAAAATAAATAGAGTGGCGCAACAGCTCGAGGTGAACCAGGGCCAACTTCTCAACAATGTATGCTGGTGTGTTAATTTCTTTACATACAAGGGGACCTACAATTTTTTGCCGAATCCGAACGGCACATTGAGAAGTTTTTCAAGACAATTAATACTCTCGGAGGGCTTGTCAAACCCTCGCGGAGGTGGGGACCGTGAAAAGAACAAGTCTTTTTTTTCAGGTGACGATGGCAGGATTCGAACCCAGACCTCCGGGTTCTAACGATTACCGTTTTCAGTTTTCGGAAACGGCCCTGCGATGTCGACATCGATCCTTTCAAAGGGAGCATCCACATTATACTGGTGCAATTTAGCAGCGCACGTGGTACACTTCCGACACCAGGCCTCAACATCATTTCTTGCACTTAGCCAATTTAAGCGTCCCCGTACCTTTTCAGGGGTTTTGTTGATCCCCAAGTGCCCACCAGACAATCCATCATGCATTTCCCGAAGAATCTTCTGGACTTTCGACCGTGGAACCACAAATTGCATCTTAGAGGATTGACCATCAGGCAATTCCCATTTTCTCCGCAGAACACCATCTTCACCATCTTGTACATGGAGAGAGTCCCACTGCGCCCAGTATGCCTTTAAGGTTGCACTTCTGTCAGAGATATCTGTTGCATTCGGCTTCTCCATAGATTCCTTCCATGCAAGGATTGGCTTAATGTTAGGATCCTCTTGTTGCTCATTACAAAGTTCCTCAGTACTCCAGTCCTCTGCAGGTTAAGCTCTTACTCTCTGGGCGGAAAATGATTCGTCCTCTTCCTCTTGTCGCACGCAATCTTTACAATTGGGCTCACATGGTCTCCGGGATAATGCGTCCGCGTTGCAGTGCAGTCTTCCTTTGCGATGTTGTATTTCGAAGTCATCAGCCTGCAATCGCTCCATCCATCTTGCGACTTGGCCTGAACTGAAGTATTTTTGAACTGAAGTAACCATTTGAGAGCAGCGTGGTCTGTACGTAAGATGAACTTTTGGCCCCTCAGGTACTTCTGGAAATGTTTTGTTGCCAATATTAGAGCAAGGAGTTGCCGCCTGGTAACGCAGTAATATCTCTCTCCACTTTCTCATGCCCATCATGCAATTGCGACAATACTACACCAACACTCTCATTGCTAGCGTCTGCGTCTACAATGAATGTTTTGCCAGGGACGGGGTAAGCTAGTGTCTGTACTTCGCAAAATCGCTGCTTTAGATGTTCAAAGCTTCTTTCGCACTTACCTGACCATTTAAATTGTCTTCCCTTCTCAGTCAGCTGGTGCAGAAACTTCGCGATGCCGGCGAAATCCTTGACGAACGTCCTGTGTTACGAGCAAGACCGAGAAAGCTCCGTAGGTGGTGTTTATCTTTATGAACTGGCCAACTTCGCATAGCTACGATTTTATCCGGATCCGTGCTCACTCCTTCCGACGATATCACATGCCCCAGAAACTTAACTTCTGGGGACCTTAACCAGGCAGGTTTTCCACGTCAGACCATGTAAGGCACGATTTATAAGACGCTCAGAGGTGGCCGGAGCGTTACACAGACCAAATGGCATTACTGTAAACTGTCATAGTCCATTGCCAGTTGTGAAAGCGGTCTTCTCTTTGTCTTCTGGATGGATCTGTACCTGCCAGTAGCCACTTTTCAGGTCAAGGGTGGAAAACTATTTCGCTCCAGAGAGTGTGTCCAATGTGTCATCTATTCGAGGCAAAGGGTAGCTGTCCTTCTTTGTGAGATCGTTAAGCCTCCGGCAATCCACGCAGAATCGAATGCTGCCATCCTTCTTTTTTACCAGTACAACAGGCGAAGCCCAAGGACTTTTCGAGCTTTTAATCAAAACTTGGTCGATATCATCTCGGCGGCCTCATCCTGTTTCGCCAACGGAAGTCGTCTAGCAGGTTGGCAGATTGGTCTAGCATCTCCGGTGTCCATCTGGTGTTGTACTAAGTGTGTTCGACCATAGTCTCCATTCTGTGACGCAAATATATCAGCAAAATCGCCAATGAGATTTTCCGCTATGGTTTGCTACTCCTGATTAAGCTCACAGTCTCCGAGTATAGTCCTACATACCTCGGTCAATTTTGATGGAGAGACAGGACTCGCAGGCTCACTCTCAGTTACTGTCAAAACGGCTGCAATGTCAAAACGGTGAGCATCTTCCGCTCACCTATCCTTGTCTGATCTTAACGGTGCGCTTATTTGGGTTCATCAATCTTACCGGAAATCTGCAAGAATTTTTCCCACAACATAACTTTTGAATTCACTTTTGTTATCTGGCTCGATGAGATAGAATGAAGGGTTCCCAGGATCACCCTCCAAACGTGTCCAAAGAACTGTCTCTGAAGAGGGCCGCAGAACTTCATCGCTTCCCAGTATCGCGCAAAGATTCACAGCAAAGGAAACGACAAGTTTCCGTATACTATAGGGATCTCGACGGTTCAATACCTTAGCACCTGCATCCGAAGGTCTAGAACTACCTCGTGCGCCTTCATGAAGTCCTCTCCAATGATGCATTCGTCGCATATGTCGGCTATCAAGAATGCATGTGAGAAGGTCAGTCCCACGAAGCGCATCTGTAGCAGCATCTCCCCGTACACTTTTGCTGCTTCTCCTGTAGCTGTCTTAAGACTGTAGCAGCTGGTGTTATATACCTAGGACGTCTGAACAAGGTCTCTTCGGATGATGGAGGCCGTGGCACCTGTGTCAATAGTGGCCACACATATACTATTGGCGATGATTGCCTTCACTGTCAGCGTTTTGTTTGTGAAACTTGGATGATGGTCCTGGGGCGGTCCAGCAGTGTGAACGTTGTCCCTGCCAGATGCTTCTTCGTTCTGCCTTCTTCTAGGGCAATGTGGACAGCTCGCTTGTCTAGCTGGAGCTCTACACTGTCGCTGTAGGTGTTCCAGCTTTAATTAAGCTAAATCCTATGTCAAAATTTTGAATGAAATATGTGTCAAATCAATCAATCAATCAATGTATATTATTTCGGTTTGTAACCTTTTTTATAATTTGAGACAATATTTAGGAAAATAAGTCGATTAGTTGTTTATTTTTTCGTTCATTTAATTTGAATTTCCGTAAATTTTATGACGCGAAAATCTTCGTATTCCAAAATAATCTGTTTAACAAAATATTTCACCGTAAAATATATGGTGGAAGGAAGTCAAATCCTTCAGATCAAGTTTGAAAACTAGCTGAATTCGCATACAGACAAAAAAAAATACTTTTTTCAGATTTTAGCTCTGTTATTTTTGGTATGTAACATTGTCTTGTATTTGTCTTTGAGGAAGCAGAAAAAGTTTGGCCTTTTCATTGACCACACCCACTTTTTTAAGGGACTCTAGCTTAAAATTACTGTTTTTCAATAAATATTCATATATGAAATTTGACAAAATATGACAAAAGTTGTAGAGATTAGCATTTTCTCATTTTTATACCCGACCCAGGGTATATTAAGTTTGATATATAGTTTGTAACGCAGTGAAATAATCACCGTAGACTCCTAAGACCTTTTAGAGATATGAATGGGACCAACAGAAGAATCGATTAAGCCATGTCCGTCCGTCCGCCCGTCTGTCTGTATTTTAACCTTTTTTTAGGCCCTTAATTTTAAGGTAGATAGCTGAAATTTGGTAGGTTGCCTGGAAGTCAAGTCCTTCAGATCAAGGTTAAAAATTAGCTAAATCCGCCCACAGACACGCCCACTACAGGCCTGTATGTGCGACAATCTCTAATTTTAATAAATACTTTTTCCAAATTTTAGCTAGCGCTAAAGTAGTCTTTATCTCGAATGTCTTTGAAGTAGTAAAAAAAAAATTAGACTTTTCATTGACCAAGCCCACTTTTTAAGGGGTTTTAGCTTAAAATGACTGTTTTTTAATAAATATATATAAAATTTGACAAAAAATTTTATGACAAAGGTTGTAGATAATAGCATTTCCTAACTTTTATGTATGTATTGTATGTGCCTCTGCCCACTTTTATGTGCGTGGCGTTAAAAAAGTGATTTTTTTAGTTAAAAAAAGCGAAGTTTTAGGCCGAAATGTACGCAACCACCTAGTATAAAGCATTCGACAGTTATATTTTTGTATCCCGCCCACTTTTTGGAGGCGTGGCAGTTGCCTTTTAGGTTTGGTCGGGTATTTTGCGATCCGTCGCAGATGGACTGAAGCTTTTGCATACGCAGTGTTGCACTTTCCCACTTGTTTTGTAATAAAAGATATGCCTCTAAAAACGTGATTTTTTGAGTTAAAAAACGGGGAGTTTGAGGCAGAAATGTATGCAACCAACTAGTATAAAGCATTCAGCAGTTATATTTTTATATCAAGCCACTTTTTGGAGGCGTAGCAGTTTGCTTTTTTGGTAGGGTAGGATATTTTGCAATCCGTCACAGACGGGCTGAAGCTTTTTTATACGCACTGTTGCACTTTCCCACTTGTTAGCATTGACACTGATTTAACATGCCAAAATCCTGGCACAAATAAATGACGATAATAAACTTAAATTGCCTTTGATGCTTTACAGCAATAGTAGAAAACTTTAGTGTTGCCAGGCATAATCCTGGCACAGAGGAATGCGGATAATAGACTTAAATTGCCTTTGACGCACAACAGCAAAAGTGGAAACTAGTGTTACCAGGCAAAAATCTTCCTTTTGCCTGGCAACACTAGTTTCCTTCTATTGCTGTTGTGTGTCAAAGGCAATTTAAGTTTATTATCCTCATTCCTCTGCAGCAGGATTTTGGCATGTTGATTCAGTGTCAATGCTAAAATATAGCAATTAACTTACCTACCCATTTGGTGGGAGTTTTAGGCCTTCAAAAAACTTTTGGAAGTCCGGCGCTTTTTTATTTAGTTCGGTGATATATTTTGGTGATATATCTTTCGGTGATATATTTTGTCAAATAGTTTATTTTGCAAGTTTAAAATACTCTTTGATAGTACCCTCAAATATATGTGATAGTTAATTCCGGTTTGCTCTTGTTCGCTATCGACAAAAATATCCAACTGATAAGGCTGAAAATCGCTCTACGTAATAGTTTTTGAAAGTATCAAACAAGTGCAACGTTTTCCTAAAATGAGCAAAATATAAGGTCAATATTGAAGGCAGCTTGCGTATTTTTTTACTCTCAGCCCTTCAATTCTATGCGTGTGGAGACCTTTTCCCTGTTTGTTTACTGTGCGTTAAATCATCCACCAAAATTTTTGAGTCTATTTAGAAAACTAAAGTCTAAAGGCTATGATGGCCGTTAAGGTAAGAGCATGAACACTTTTATAAAAAAAAACGTTTTCAATTTGATATTATCTATATGAACGACATTGCATTGATTTCGTAGGAGGTAGAGCAGCCAGGGTTTAGTCTATGCCGACTGCTATCGGGCTCATGGTTTATACGACTTGTATTGTTTATTGATTTTTCAAATCAGTCCTGAGGAAAACAAATATTGCAAAGAGTGATGTGCTATGTTTTTTATTTTTATTTACACAAGAGTACCTTTATACAATTCCTTATTAATTTTTTTATACACAGGAACGTACACAAATGAATTTTTGCCTCTGTCGCCGGAGAACTAGCCCATATGGCTCTAACTCTACTTGAGAACGATATATATAAAATATCTTACCTTAGTTTTAAATTCAGTGAATATTAGGAACAGCAAGTAGAGGGAACTTTTTTGATACTGACGAGGGTAAATTCGGGTTTAAAGATCTTGGAGGGATGGAATGTTATTGTGGAAGTGATTTTTTGTCAGTTGGCAGCTTTGTAGTGAATGTAGGAAAGTTTTGGTTTGGTTGCAGATTTTGCATGTTTATTTACTTTTTTTTTTAATATCTACTACGATTAATCTCAACAGATTGATCAAAAACGAAAAAATTATCTTAATGCTAATAATGAGTCCTAGGTAATGTTAAGTTAAGTTGATCATAAACCATATTAAAAACTTTACATAAAAACGTAGCTCGCTCATTCGCCCCATATAAAGTGGCGTGATGTATTTCGTATAACAATGGCCTTGGTTTAAGTGCTCTATGCGGGGCTTATAAACAAATTCGAGACAGTCACAGTAGGTTGCTACAATCAATATTTGAACAAAGTAAATCTGTTACGAATATAGCACAATGCGATTTACGGCGAATTTCAAGGGAGTCGCATCCCAACAGCAAACATTTAGATCGGTGATGCACACCGACATCGAGAAAGAAATGGTGCAACGCAAAGCGCAAGAAGTTTTTTTTTTACTTTTTCAATTCTCTTAATATTTTCAACGGAAAATTGAATCCAAACAACACTGCATTACTCTTGACAGTGACGCACAATGTCTACATATAGGGCTTTAAGAGTGTAGGCATCCCTAAAATCTGAAGAATTTCAAATTTTATTCAAAATTTATTTTAAATTAATCTTATTTAAAATTTTATTTTTATTTTATTATTTTATTTCTCTTCAAAAAAGGCTACAGTCCGGGGTTGTGCTGGGCCTCAGCCAACAAGCTTCGTCAGCCTCTCCAGCTAGCCGTCTCCAGTTTCGCACGCGAAGTAGGCTGACGTACCCTTCCACTTGCGTGCGCCACCTGAGTCTCGGTCCTCCTCTACTGCGCCGTCCCTGCGGGGACCAGATTCGAAGATTTTCCGGGCCGGGGCGTTGGTGTCCATCCGCTTTAGATGACCCAGGCATCGTAGCCGTTGTATTTTGACTCTTTTGTCTAGGCCGGGGTCGCTGTACAGCCCGTACAGTTCGATATTATATCTCCTCCACCACTCTCTATCTATGCAGACGGGAACATAAATCGTTCGAATAATTTTCCTCTCGAACATCCGCCTTTGACAGGGTCCATGCTTATGCACCGTAAAGCAGGACTGGGATGATGAGGGTCTTATAAATGGACACTTTAGTTACTCGAGAAACAACTTTGCTACTCAATTGCATTCTTAGCCCAAAGAAACAGCGATTGGCAAGAGTAATCCTTCATTTGATTTCAGCGCTGGTGTCATTGCCTGAATTGATAGCGGAACCCAGGTGGACAAAGTCCCTAACTACCTCAAAGTTATAGCTGTCGATGGTGATGTTTTGTCAAAGACGTCGGTTTTTGGTGCCTTTTCTAGATGACAGCATATACTTGGTTTTGCCCTCGTTGACTGCTTAGCCCATATTACCGCTCCCGTCCCAATACTCACGAAGGCTTCACTGACATCACGCTTTGTTCTTCCGATTATGTCAATGTCGTCTGCCTATGCGAGTAGTTAAACGGATTTTTGAAGGATTGTGCCTCTGATCTTGGCGCCAGAGTTCTGCACAATTCTCTCAAGTATGATTTTAAGGAAGTCACATGACAGCGCGTAGCCTTGTCTAAATCCTTTTTTATTACTAAAGGGGTCGGTGGGGTCTTTGCCGACCTTGATGGAACAGCGTGAACTTTCCATCGTCCTCCTGCAGAGACTGACGAGTTTGGTAAGGATGCCAAAACTAGACATTGGATGCTATTAATGCTTTATACGCGCCTTAAAATCGATGAAAAGGTGGTGTGCATCGATTTGGAATTTCTAGGTTTTCTCAAAGATTAGCCACAGTGCGAATATTTGATCGATGATGGACTTTCCTGACGTAGAGCCACACTGATATGTGCCTATCAGATTTTTGACAAACAGCTTCAGGCGTTCACACAGTACAGCAGAAAAGATTTTGTATGCGATGCGAAGAAGACTAATGCCTCTGTAGTTGGCACAATTCAGAGGGCCTCCTTTCTTGAGGATCGGGCAAACAATGCTGAGATACCATTTGTCGGGCATGGTACCACCATATCTTGCAGATAAGCGACTGCATGTTCCTAACCTGCTCATCGCCAGCGGATTTAAAAAGTTAGCTACTTTGATTTCCTCCAGGTCGGGTGGGCGGTATTGTTCATATGCTTCACCGGTTGCGTCTTCGCCCAGGTTGAACGGTTCGTTCTGCCTGACAGCGGTATTTGGTTCGTCTTCGGCTTTTTAGTCCGCAGAAGTGGTCTTTACAAGTCCTCAGCACCGACTGCGATTCTACAACGATGTTCCCTTGATGGCTTCAGTTCGAACTTTATACCTTTGTCAGGATCTTTTGATCCTCTGGTAAAACTTCGACAGCTTCGACTCTATCGACAGCTATCTCAAAGTTATAGCTGTCGATAGTGATGTTCTGTCCAAGACGTCGGTGTTGGGTGTTATTTCTTCATGACGGCAAAAGCGTATCTCAAAAACCGTGCAATATTTCAGCCCCGAACTGTATTTTTCTTTCAAGAACCAAAAAGTTGTATATATCTATTACTGTTAACGAGATAGTGGGGAGGGGAGGATCACACGCAGTTTTTAACTTTTCTCTGCATTTTTTAAATTTAAAATCCATAAAACGATTGAATCTTTTTTTGAATGACAATTAGACAGTTTCATAAAATAAAAGACATATTTTTATACCCGACCGTATATTAAGTTTGATGTATAGTTTGTAACGCAGTGAAATAATCACCGTGGACACCTAAGACCTTTTAGAGATATGAATGGGACCGACATTAACACTTAATGGCTCCGTCCGTCCGTCCGTCCGTATCTAAACAACTTTTAGGCCTTAAATTTTAAGGCAGAGAGCTGAAATTTCGTGGGTTGGTTGGAAGTCCAGTCCTTCAGATCAAGTTTGAAAATAGACTGAATCCGCCCACAGACACGCCCACTACACGCCTGTGTGTGCGACCATCTCTAATTTAAAAAAATACATTTTGCAAATTTTAGCTATGTTACAATGGCGCTAGCGCATTCATTTTTGGTACGTAACATTGACTTATAATTTTCTTTAAGATAGCCAAAAAATTTTAGCTTTTTCATTGGATAAGGGATTTTAGCTTAAAATGACCGTTTTTCAATAAATATATATGAAATTTGACAAAAAATTATATGACAAAAGCTGAAGATATTCGCATTTTCTAACTTTTATGTATGTATTTTATGTGCCTCCGCCTACTTTTGTGGGCGATTTTTTTAGTTAAAAAGGCGGAGTTTAAGGCCGAAATGTATACAACCACCTAGTATAAAGCGTTCAACGGTTATATTTTTATATCCCACCCAATTTTTGGAGGCGTGCCAGTTTTTTAATGGTATGGTCGGGTATTTTGCAATCCGTCGTAGATGGATTGAAGCTTTTGCATACCCACTGTTGCACTTTCCCACTTGTTTAAATTGGAATTGAATTTGGTTATATTTTTCGAGCATAAAGTATTTCATGATAATTTGCTGTACGAGAATTAAATTAAATTTTGAGCTAGGAACTTGAAACTTGATATCTCTTCTTCCTAGGTCCCGAAGCAGTACAAGTGTAAATTTTTTTTGAAATCCGCCCTCTGACACGCCTACTTTACTTATAAGCATAAAAAATCAAAGTTGTCGCAGGAAACTGAAATTTGGTATTCGATATCCTCGCTTAGGCGTATTGTGATTGGCATTAAAAAAAAAGCGAAGACTGCCCCCCTTCTAGGCGTGGTTATACTTAATATGCATTCTAATATACAGTTTTTATTTGATATACTTGCTTTAAATCCAAAAAACTTGCACTATAAAATGTTAAGACATGTGCGCAAGCTATCAACTCGAGTGAATAAATTTTTGCCACGTCCACTTTTGGGGGTGTTTTTAAGTATAAACCAAATTTTCAATATAACAATGCAACACCTGTATACCATTCTGATAAAAATATAAACGAAACAATACGATGTCATTGAGAAGGGGTGGATGCCACTCCCCTTTCTTAGGGAGATTCTTAACTGAGAAATTCTAAATACAATTGAAGTTGAAAATGAAAATGAAATTTAACAACCAAGATTTATGACACAATTCGGAGCTTGACAGTGGTCAATTGGATGTAACCCTCCCACTACTTTTTTTAAAATGCTATAAAAAAAGCTACTGAATATTTTCTCAAATTTCTTTTTTTTTAAGAGATTTGTGAAAAAATTAATTTGAGAAAATATTCAGTAGTTTTTTTATAGCATTTTCAAAAAAACAGTTACTTGGCGGACCCTTTATTATATTATATATTGTATTATATATTATTATTATTAAATAAACAAATAAATAGAGTGGCGCAACAGCTGAACCAGGGCCAACTTCTCAAAAGTGTATGCTGTGTGTGTTAATTTCTTCACATACAAGGGGACCTACAATTTTTTGCCGAATCCGAACGGCACTTTGAGAAGTTTTTCAAGACAAATGATACTCTCGGAGGGCTTGTCAAACCCTCGCGGAGGTGGTTACCGTGAAAAAGAACAAGCCTTTTTTTATATTATAATATATAAATAGAATTATTACATATAATAGGTTATAAGAAAAATTTAAGTTATAGCAGATATACATATATTGGATTTGTTATAAAAGTAATATGACTCCGGTAGCTTTTTTGGTTTAGAATCTGGTTCACACCTTTCATTGAATTTTCTCTATTTTTCGAGACTAAAAAAATTAACATGTAAAAATAAAATACTTAACCATTTCACGGTGTTTCGCCGTAAACGTCACACAAAGTTTTTAAATTTTTCAAACTGTCTGGCGGTTTTGAGGTAAAAAAACATTTTTCTAATTTTTTCTTATTAGAAAATGTTTGACTTTTTCAATTTTTCATTTAACTATTCGCTAAGTTACGAAAACCTACTGTTCAGCGTAAAAGTAACCTAAAACGAAACCTAATTTTCCATGGGACACCCATCCTTAACCATTTTTGCTCCGCAATGGATTGAATCTATTTTGCTTGGCCCGTGTTCTGCTAAGGGTGAAACAACTCTAATCTTTGTAGAACACACAAGAGTATAGAGTCAGTGTATCGGACTATTTGCTAATATGTCCCACCCACGTCATATCCAAAGCTGCCGCAATTGCACCATTTGTTCTCTAAATTTGTATTAAATCGTTCGGGTTATATGCTAAATAAGCCGAAGCTTTTGAATTACAAATTTTCTATTTCAGTACCTATAAGTGATCTAAGCGATTTAGAGGGCCGTCGTTTGTTTTCTGCTCTCCGCTTTGTTATTGAATAGTTTGCGCGCACTATTTTCATTCGCACAAATTTATGTTTTCCATAGTAATACTAAGTCGGTTAATTGAATTGCAATGCACGCACAAAAAAATTAACATAATTCAATAAAGGCGTTTTAAAGGAATTGTTTATTTGAGGTTTTGATTTCTTTGTATGGTGTCGTACGTGCGAATAAAAATAAGAAGAAAGATATGAGTCCGCCTGGATTTAATTGGAAAATGTTTACATGATTATCTTTGGTCAATATATGAAACGTAAATGAAGCATGCCCTTGCCAAGGCTACAGGGCATACCTGTGTATCATGAAAAGCAGGGGTTTATATCATAGCCTTCTTTAAATAGTGTGACACTCTCAAACTACAAGCCTATGGAAACCCATTTAAAAATCTTTACAGTCTTAATTGCACAGTGTTGAAATGACAAACCTTTCACATAAGGTAAGAAATTGCAAATGTATAAATCAAACAATGAAGAATTTAGCTGCTATATAAGCTTCAATTTTAACAGTTCACATTATGTTAATTCCTGGATCTCCGCCTTTTCATTTCATTTCACAGTTTGTTATAATCGTTCTTCTATGATATTTCTTAATTCAGTAGTTTTATTGTAACAAGTCCTTTCACAGCTTGATCGAACATGTTAAGCACTATGTTGTAGGCGGTTGTTTCCTGTCCTTAAACCTTTTCTGAGAGTGGAGTTGAAATGCTAGCGGACGAAATGTCGAAAGAAAAAACCCTCTGGGTATGATCACTGCAATTTTAACTTAGCGCGGGTAATGCTCTACCAATTGATACAACGATTGATTCCTTGTCCATATTCGGCTACCTCACAAGTTTTTGCCTTACGTATGCTTTATTCGTTTTATTCCTTGTAGCTGATTGGGAATGTCGCATAGAAGACTTGTGTTGGGTTAGGTTAGGTTGTTGGGTAGATGCAGCGAGTTAACCCCTGCCTCATCGCACTAAGGTCTATTGAGACACATTGTGATACCCAGTGGGGATGATCCGTGTTATTCCTTGAGCCACCTTGTTGATTTAACATTGTTGATTTTACATACCTTTAATGTGTCGACATCCATCCTCTGCAGATGTCGTCATTGTACAGATTTAGTTTCGTAGCATGAAGTAGTAGTATAAAGTAGTAGTTAAATAGAAATCTTTATTTCATATTATAATTACAAAACATGTTGCAAAAATTCATATAGATTAACAATTTAATTATCAATATGAAAATAATAGCAACATTCTGTTGCCTTAAGACAAGTGGGGAAGGTACCGTTATAGAAAATTATTTATCTATTAATTTAACAATTGATAGGGACAAAAATAAATATATGAATATGTATACGTATACCTACAATAGCAAAAATTATAAAGTTTAGTTTAATGCGTAGGAAACTGATCAACTGAAGCATTATCGTAGGAGAATAGCCAAGATAAAACATTTTTTAGGAACAATGATTGCTTCCTATCGGGTAGGGGAGAGTGGGCACCTTTAAACAATTTTTTGCTTCCAAGTCTCATAAAAACCTATGTTTTGTATTTATTGATCTTTTAAATAATTGAGGCTTTGGCAATGGAATTCAGCTTTGATTTAAACTCATTATTCCGTCCGTTTTTTTAAGTTTTCGATTTATTAGTATTTTTTAAATGAAGTAGGTCCTCCACATACGAGGCAGCTTCGAACTTGGCTGGGGCACATTTAAGCGGCAGCTTTTCTCAAAGCTTTTATCTGCATATAAGACAGTAAACGCCTTAAATTTCTTTGAATAAAATGAACAAGTTTCATTTAATTTTTATTTGATGGAAAAAAACTTAAAAACAAACAAGTACTAGGGTAGTTTTTAAGTAAAAATTAAAGTAAAAGTAAATTCTCTTAAATTAAAAAGTGAACTTTAGAAAACTGCATTATTAACACAAATGAAATTCCGTGAAGACAAAGGCAAAAGTCATCATTGCAGCTGTCCTCGATGTGCCTTGAGCATTGATTGGTGGTGGCAGCTCCGCTTTTATTTCGATACCACCACAAATTACTGAATAACTGATATTAAACTTGCGTCCCTCTTACCCTCCAACACCCATTTGTTTACGTTTTTTATAAAGCCTTTAAAGCTTTTTTAAAGCTTTAAATTTCCGTGTCGCTGAATACGTGTAAGAAGATACAACAACAATTTACCTTCCACGATCAGCTGATGTAAAAGCTGCAAAACGAAATTGCATGGAAATGACGAATTCACGAATTTACTGACATTTGTAAACAAATGTCGGAGAATGGGTAAATTCATCGATTTCAGCTTGTGGGCAAAGCTTTTACATGTCCGAAGTTGAATATCTAGTTATTCAGTAATTTATGAAACCACTTAAAGACTACTTGTCTTCTATGTATTTAAGGATAAAAAAAAACTTTTAAAATGCTGACGTCGTATATGTTGCCATCTTTTTCGTTTATCTTGCCGACAAAACCCAACATCTTATTATTGCTTCTATTGGAACAGTCCGCCAATATACTTATAATCGCCTGGATTTAAATTTTTGTAACTTAAAGATAATCACTGAATACGCACCACTCTCTTCTGAGTCCGAACTAAATTTCTAATAGCGTTTTTCATTGAAGAAAAGATTTGCTCTTTCTGTCAAAAGATTTGATCTTTTTCGATTTTGCATGTTTCATTGAAAATAAAAGAGCAACACGAAAGATGCGATCTCCCGATCTTGGGAGATTTGATCTGAACTCACCTACACATGGAAATATTTCTACTGTCAAACGCCAAATCGAGCAATTTTATTTGTTTCGAATTAATGTGCGGACGTGTTTGTTGGTTGGCAGCCCGTGTGTGTGATTTATTTTGCCACCAAACGAGGAAGCATATTTTATTGAAACGAGCAGTTCTCGATTTTGAGAGCAATTCTTTCAAGTTTCAATGAAAAACACTATAAGAATTTTTAACTTTGATTGTCCGTTTCGTGCTTTGAGCTGCTTTTAAACGCTTATTAAAAGACTGCATGGCTTGTTTCTTAAGACGCTTCTGGCGTTCGCTGTATGAAGCGCAAGTTCATTTTTGTCAGGCGTTTCTGTCAAAATACGTGATTTTCCCCTCTTTCTTTCTCGATTTGTGATTTGTCTTAAAGCAACTTTCGGGAAGGGTTCTGCCATTTCAGGTGAAACAATATTTTCTTTTAAAGTATCACGATTCTCTTTATTCAAATGCTGAATATTGGAATTGTTGTTTTCAAAAGATGATAGATTGGCAATACCGGCAAGATCATGGATTGTGATAGTTTTTCCAGGATAATCACATAGCCAGTCATTTTGCGCTACGCCAAACTTCTGCGTAAATGGTCATAGAGTCGCGATATCGAGCGGCTGAAGACGATGGGTGTAGTGAGGAGGGAAAGTAGCTAGCACAATACCATGTTCTCAGCAAAAGCTTATAGCTTCTATTGTGCAATGGCTTTCATGAAGCAGGATCTTGTCCTCCTTTGTGCATCTTTTATGTTTTTGGATGTGCTCAAGAACTTTAACAAGAAGCGCTCCCGTCATCGAACCACTTGTGGGACTGTTTGCATAACCAATGCTTCCAGATGGTGCTCCAGCAAAGCATACTATCATGATATCTAGCTCGAGGAAAGATAGATACTGGAGGATTTGTGTTGCCAACTGAATTGACAAGAACTCTATGGTAATTCATTTGGAATGCTTCTGCTCTGTGGTAATTCATTTGGAATGCTTCGATATTGTTGTTGTTAAGGCTTGTTGATCGAGATAAGCTTGTGTTTTTAGGCTTTCGCAAAGAAACCACTTGTGGGACCAACCACTTGTGGGACTGTTTGCATAACCAATGCTTCCAGATGGTGCTCCAGCAAAGCATACTATCATGATATCTAGCTCGAGGAAAGATAGATACTGGAGGATTTGTGTTGCCAACTGAATTGACAAGAACTCTATGGTAATTCATTTGGAATGCTTCTGCTCTGTGGTAATTCATTTGGAATGCTTCGATATTGTTGTTGTTAAGGCTTGTTGATCGAGATAAGCTTGTGTTTTTAGGCTTTCGCAAAGAAAGATTGGTGTGTCTTTTCATCCCAGCTTGTATATTTTTAACCCACACCTCAGAGCATTTATTTTTTTATTTTAAGTAGAGTGGCATATTGAACTTATACTGTATCAAAATTGAAGGCCTGTGCGGATTGACAAAGCCAATTAAGCTTTCCAGCAGCTCTCTTAAGGAGGCCTAAAGGGTTTACGGCGGTTATTTCACTGCGTTAAGAACTGTTTACTTAAATTATATATCCTGGGTAGGCTAAAAAAAACTTACGGGGCACCTTTGAACATGTTCAAACGTGCCCCGCATGTTTTGTTCAAACCTGCTCCGACATGCCACGTCACAAAAAATTTATCTTAAATCATATTTTTTTTAGACATATTGATGAAAAACATAGGTACCTTAATGTGGCTTCCAATGAAGGTTTCTTCCAATTAACGTGTTGCACAAAGAACAAAACTCACAAAAAAATGTTCACTCCTTTGAAAAAAAAAAATTTAAAAGTTGACCACTGAGGATAGCACCTGAAGCCATTGACGTTCAAAGAAAACAGTGTTGACAAATTAAAAAAATTAGTTCAGGCTCAGAAATATTTTATAAATTCGATTGCACTGTTCAAAGGTACCCCGTGTTCAAAGGTGCCCCACTCTCCCCCAACTTAGTTTCTTTTTAAAAATTTATCCATCTCCACAAGAAACTTCAAACTGTAATGAAACCGTTATATGCACATAGCGAAAATTACCCCAGTTTGCAATCTCATTTAATTTATTTAAAAATAAGTTAAATTACATTTTTAAACAAATAAAATAACTAGATTTTAAAAATTTTGAACTTTTCAATGACGTTTTACTCCTTCCTACAGAAGAAAACTCTTACTCAATATCTTTATTTCTTTTAGATGACACGTTACAAGCATGCAGAGTTCAATGATGACGATTCGGGTTCCATTGGAGCAATACAATTAACTGAAACAAATTCTAGTTCAGGCTATCATTTGCGATACCACACTTCAAGGGTAAGTAGAAAATAGATCTTAAGTTTGGCTGGGGTTCGAAAAACAAGACTACGCTGCTCAGCACTTACTTCAATAATAAAAAACCGGTAGTTTTTTTTTTAGTCATCCAGTTTTTTCGGTTTTTTTCCCTCCTCCGTTCAAACCGGTTAAAAAGAGTCCTTCAAGTATGAAGTCATACACGGAGCGGTCCGTCGATTTTTTTTTCAGGCTATGCGTACAATCATTGCTGAATTTGCATATGAAATGTTGTTTAGTATATATGCGACCTCATGACACTTTTTCAAAAGCATTTCGATAACTGATTTGTTTCGATTACATAATATTTATATAATATTTCGAGTGAAATTTTAAGTAGATAGCTAAAGGATCCCCGTGAGGGGAATCCAAAAAAAGTGAGCGTCGGCCCGACGCTTGATTGCACTTTTGCAGTAATAATTGGTCAAGCGACAACGACCGGATCGCTGACCTCCGCCGACGGTTCCATCTGGAATGCGAATCGACGAGTCTGAGTTAAGCTACGAAACAAGTCGGTTGTCTTTTGTTTTTCTAGTGGATTCACATCATAAATTATAACACGAAGGCCGACCCAACGGCTCACGAATAAAACACGTACAATCGCTTGTTGGCTCTGCAAAATTTTATTCCAGTCTGCTGCATCTGGGCTGCCTGCTACCCATTTCCAGGCTGATCCTATCCAATCAATCGATCTTGGCTTCCTTGAGGGTTTACCTTTCAACAGGTTAAGACGTTGCCTAATTTGTCGAACATGGAAATCGATTAGGCGTCTCTTATCCTCGTCCTTTACGTTTTTGACAATGGTACCGTTATATCGTCCGATATCATCGTACCGATATCATCCATCAACCTTTCGAACTGCAAAAGGTCAATCGTATGGATTAAGTTAACACCTTGCCTTCCTTCAGTGACACTATGGGTGCTTCGTAGTTGAAGATCTGGAACCCTTCGATAGGGACTAAGAAAAGTAGTCTGTGGGGATTTATAAAAAGAATAAATTGCCTAAAGTGGCTTATCAGAAATAAAGTTGTTTGTTCACATATCTATTCCTTCTTGTGATGCATATAATATCTCACGCCGTTGTAATTAAAACACCAACTGATTTTTCTTAAAAAAATGTTATAATTATTATCTGGTGCATCTAACCTAAGCCTTATTTACTAGGTCTAAGTGTTAAATTTCATCTTTCTTAATCTTAAAAATTTAAAATTCTAATCAAATGTTAACGATTGCTTTTCTTGTTTTTCTATAATTTGCAACTCCGGTCAAGATGCATTGTCACGTTTGTGTTTGTCAAACGTTCATTATATCGTCTGGGTGTAATATTGGCAATTTCATTTTACATTTTTTACTTGTGTTTTATGAACCTTTCTGCCCGTGTTTGTTACAATGGTGACCCTGCTGTCTTTGTCTACAACCTCTTTCCGATATAGGGGCTTATGTTTGCCCTGTATCCGTTTGAAAGATGTGTAGATTATGTCACCCTGTTTAAATTTTTTTGATACTGATTTCCTCCGGTTAAACCAGGAGTTCCTTTTAATTTGCCTCTCGTGGAGTTTTTTCTTCAATTCTTGATTTAATTTTATTCGGAAATTTGTTAGGTTTTGATAATTAGTCCGCGAACTCCTATTAAAGAAAACGTCGGATGGCTTCTTACCCGTTACTGAGTGAATCGTATTATTGTACCGGTCAACGGCAATATTCAGTTCCCCCTTGGAGCACTTTCACGCAATCTGGTAGTCGGCTAATGTCGCGTATTTGGTTCAATTCTAGGTTGATTCGGTTTTATTCGGCAAGTTATATTCGAGCGTACTTTAAGGGTTTATGTAAGACGAAATGTATCCCAGACGTATAAAGATAAATACAATGCACCTTACCTGGTTTTATGTGGCTTTAAGTTTCCTTTCTCTTGACTCCTTCTTTTTTCACTAATTATTATTTCCTTATTCACTTGAACTTCCTTCATTTTAATTATTATGAATTATTCTTCTTTTTTTTCACAAACATTTTTTATTTTACGTTAGCAATTTAGATTCTCTTTTTTTCAAAATAAAAACAAAATTCTTCTTTCTTTTATTCACAACTTTCGTTTCCTTTTTGTTCACGAAATTTCTTTTTTTTACATCCACTGTTTCTATATTTTATTTTTACTCTTTAGTTTATTTTTTTCTTCACAATTTCTTGCTGAATTCTATTTTCAATTTTCAAATTTGCACGAAAGAGAAATATTTTTGGTATTCACTATTCCTATCGTTCGAAATTCAAAAATTTTCACAGAGTTTTTTTCTTCCTTTTCTTTTTACTTTAAATAATTTTTAAATTAATTTTAACTATTTTTGGTTAAGATCAACCTTTTTTTTGTGGGATTAGTAGCTCTAATTTTGTTCAAGCTTAGTAGCTCTAATTCCGAGTTAATTCCGTGGTTTTGTCTTCCAAGAACTAAGCAACAAGTGTATATCGAACACTTACATTAGCATACTCCCAAATTTCCTCGCCACGAAAAATTTATCTAATGTAACCGAATATTAGAGGAAGATAAGAAAAATGCGAATTAGTACACCAATGGTAAAAATTTAATGAGAACCGGCCTAGGAAGGTTCGTGTTGATCCCGTTTTGATATAAACGTTGCAGTTGCAAATGTCCTGCTAATGGCACGAAACACTTCACATATCGTTTCAATAACCCTACCGATCTCCAACATGTTCTCATGGGGATGATGGAATTGGTTTCGCTTCAGAATTTGAATAGTCTACTGTGTTCTCACGGGAACAGAGACGTGCACTCAAATAGAGCGTACAAATTCGTCTATCCTGTATTAAAGGACCCGCGACCCATGGGCGATGGAATATTGAAACAATCCTTTTTAAGGCTGGTCCCTGCTCGGGCGCCAGTTAAAGGATACCCGTGAGGGGAATCCAAAAAAAGTGAGCGTCAGCCCGAAGGCCGACCCAACGGCTCACGAATAAAACACGTACCGGTTCACGTTATAAGATTTATTTCAAAGATTTACAACAAACGGAATTACAACAATTGATAATGTCTCTGCTTCGAGGTCTACCCAAGACTGGCTCGTTGTTTTAGTCGTCCGAAGTCTTCCGCTCTCCATACAAACAGTTCGTGGTTCGTTGTTCCCACGAAAAACGCTGACTCTCGTTCCCATGCCCTGGTTCCAGTATTGGGGAAAAATGCTGACCAATAGTTAGTGTTGGGAATTGCATTTGCAATGCAATTCCGGTGTCGGGTGTCCAGGTTGGGAACATGTTCGTTCCCGTCGATGTGCCATCACCTTGAAATCGGGTGAACTCCCTCTGGTCAAGGCGCGTGTACCCGTGCGGTGTTAACTTAGATATATGCATAGGATGTGTATACGAGTTATTAAATGCTGCCGTTGCAGTGTAGTAAATAAAAGGGAAATTTTTTACTGTTTGCCCGGTTTAAAATTTTTAAAATAGATATTTTTCCATTAATTTTACTCTAGGTAACAGTACCTATATTTTGTTGCTCAAGTTTCGGTACTCAAATTTTGTATTTTTATCTGTATTGATTGTTTTTTGATTTATTTTGGTAAAATAAACTAAAAACAAATGGTTTTTTTGTTTTCATTATTTTATATATTTTGCTTTTCACTCCGTTTGGTTAAATTGTGTAAAATTAAGTTGAGATAAAAACTTGCACTTATAGGCATTTATTAGCACTACCATTCTAGTTATTAACTTAAATGATTTTAAGCGTATCTTAAAAAACCACGCGATATTTCAGCCACTCTATATTTTTCTTTCGAACCTCAAAAAATTATCCATGTCTGACATTTTTTTAAACGGTATAATGTTACCGTTATTGAGATAGTGTGGGGGGACACGCGGTTTTTTTTATTTTTCTGAATTTTTTTGATTTAAAATCCATTAAACGTCTACTCGGATGTCCGTGCAGCTACAGTTGAAATGGCTGCAGCGCCCCCCGAAACGAAAAGATGTCGTAAGAGGCGCTTGTCGTAAAAGGCGACTTAGGGGTCTAGGCCACTGTAATACCTAAGGCCTATCGCCCACATGACACTTTTAGTTGCGAATTGTTTGATTGCCTGAGTGAGGTGCTATGGGCTTATATAAGAGTGCGCTCACATACGCAACTGATCGAACATCAGTTTAGCGCAACTTTCGAATCGGTGTTTTGCCACAATTAATGTGGTTGCTTGTTGTCATAAATGTGATTTGTAACATATGCAAACCTATGGATGTGCGCTGAGTTGCAACTAAACTTTTTGAAAATCTCAGCAATACCCCTTTGAATTGCAAATGAGAAGGCTATACGAAATTTCGCATCATTCCTTCTCTCTTTGAAAGGGTAGCTGAGGATCATGGCAACGGTTGAAAATGTTTGTAACTCACGGGATTAAAGGCATGTGCGCCCACTATCAACCGCACAGTTGAAAATTATGTATTATTTATTATTATCTTCACAGCATTATAGGAACTGACAAGGTGGACATAGGTTGCCTCCGACTACCTCACCCGCTATCTAGACTTCAAAACGGCTTTTAGCTGCATGTTTCCTAGCAGGGATGAGTGGGAATCGGAGGAGCCGCTAAGAAATTCATCGAAAGCCATATGCACAGATGGGTCAAAAATAAGCATAGGCACGGCTGTGCGTCTTTACTCTGAGAGCCCACATATGGAAAAATCAATTAGATCAGCCGATTCTTGCAGCATCTTCCAAGCGGAGATCCTTGCAGTCAAAGAGGCAGCCAGCCTACTGTCAATAAGGGCAACTCCACAGGATGATATTACCATATTTGCATACAGCCAGAGACACAGGGTACACGCATATACTTCCTCTATGAGATAACGGTCATGGCCGACAAACTTCTTCACGCAATAAGGACCTCTGTTCTTAGGTTCAAGCTTCTTGGACACACCCGTAGCTGCCGGAACATTTTCGATAACATGAAATCGCCTTCTTGGTAGATATGAGGGGGTTTGTGTTTGGCGTCGAACCGCTGTTACGTGTTTCCTCGTCGTCTTGAAGGGTTGGACGAGATGGTTCTTCACCCTCATGAAAACGAAACCTCGTGGTATGGTTTTTCTGAGAGCTTAGTGCCCATTGCAGCATCATCAGATTGGCATCCCAGTCAATGGTCTTGTCTGTCGTCGTCGTCCTGATGAAGTCCAGTATTGATTGGTTGAACAGCTAGATCTGCCTGTTGGATCTCGGCGTGCGAGCTGCAACCTTAACTTGAGCTATCTGATACGATTGGCAGTCATCCTCGAGGACTCCAGACGTATAAGAGGTGCTTCGAACGGTAACCACACGTCGGGAAAACCCAGTTAACTCATCCAACGCTGATAGCACCGGCGTGGTTTTCGTACTTCCGACGACTTTAACGATAAGATACTTGATGAACGAACTAGTAGTTCCCAGAACGTACAGATTTCCGCGACGGCTTCGTGGGAATGGAAACAGATGATCTGTAACGTCCTAAACAGTATCGAGGCGACTTCGTCGGAGTTGCGCTCTCCTTCCCGTTTTCCTCCTGCGGTCTTATAGCAACAGTCCAAGCAAGATGCTAGGTGCGATTTGGCACAACGTCGATACCGAGGGAACCAAAAATTTTGTTTGACATGCTGTATAGTCTTCTCCAGTCCAAAGTGTGCCTCTACATTGTGGCATGTTCGTAAAACACGCCCGCGTCCGTGGTTCATAATATAGCAAAACGTCGGTTTTCCTTCGGTTAATGCGGTTGCGCTACATGACGAACTCCTTTTTCCACTGATTCGCCTTCTCTTGGGGAACCTTCTCAGCCAACACCTTGTAGATCGTTTTAAGCACTGGGTCTTATATCTGTATGGCGGCAACCCAGTCTTCTACGTCGATGTCCACTCGGAAGATGCTTTCGGTGACCACTTCTGGTTCAGTCGGCGAATCGTGTGGTGGTCGGCTCAAAGCATCAACGAATGGGATATTGCTTCCCGCTCGGTGAATAGTGAATAACACTTTTTTTTATTTTTTTATAACTCACTCACGAAGTAAGGGATTGGCTACCTTTTTAACGTCTCAGGTAGCGGAAAGGATTAGAACGAAAAAGAGACGCTGACCTCGAATTCTTGAAGCTTCAGCCACCACCTGGCAATACGAGATGACAACGGTTTTGTCAGATTCATGGTGCTTATGGCTGCACGATCGAAGACAATCGTAAAAGCTTTTCCTACCAGATACACTCGAGAACGTTCCAGAGTGTCAACGATAGCCAAAACCTCTAATTCGTGGCTATGTTACCTAGTTTCGGCGTCGCTGCTATGTCTTCTATATAGAAATATAAAGGTTGTTACATGCCTTCGGAGTTCCGCTGAAGCAGTATATCAGCGAGTTCCACCGCACTTGCATCCGTGTGTACTTGGTGAACTCCCGTCGGATCATAGATTGCCAAAATCGGTTCGCTACACAACTGGTCTCGCAACACGCAAAAGGCCTCTTCTTGGTCTCGGTCCCAGCTAAACGGTTGTGACTATTTCAATAAAGTGGTCATCGACTCCGGAAATCGCAAATAATTACTGATCTGTGTGATGTTTTTTAAATCATTTGGCCTTTTAGCATCGGAGATAGTGGTGGGGACAACATTTTTTTCACTTTTTTTAGACCGCTAAAAATATTTGAAAATATCTTAACTTACCATTTACACATATTACCACTTTTTGAGGGCTTGACACTTTCCATATAGGTAAAAAAAATTTAATCAAAAATTTGATTCAATTCTACGTATTTCTTGGTTTAGGCAACATCGTCATGGCGGGCACGAAACAAGTTAGAAAAGCAGCTTATAATATCGACGAGTCTGATGGCAGCTGTTATCATCATTCTTATAATTGCTTTGGCTTATAGAACAAAAGACAGCACAACACGCATTCTACATGTTCAGCCACATGCGAAACGTAAGTAATATCTCGATTATCTTTATATTTTCAAACCACAATATGTATTCGGTAATGCTTCTTGAAGCACCTCAGCAAGACCAATATCAGAACTCGCAACCAATAACACCAAATTCGGATGCATCCGAAAGTAAACCAGAAAAGTCAAACTCGCAAGAGCCTCACTTAGATGCTGTAACTGGTGTTAGACCTGCCACACCATTGTCAGTGCCTTGTTTAAGTAAACACTGCATTTTTGCGGCTAGTGAAATCCTTAAGTCACTAGACAATAGCATTAACCCATGTGAGGACTTTTATGCATTCGCTTGGTATGTCATACTTTTAAAATGTTTGCTTATACATTTATGGATTGAAATGCTTTATATTTCGTTTGTTAGCAAGCAATGGATACGAGAAAATCCTCTGCCGGATGGAAAGTCTGTATGGGGTACCTTTGGAAAGTTGGAAATGCGCAATCAAATGGTGATAAGAAACATTCTAGGTAAATGATAAAGCCGACTTACTTATATTAAAATTATTATTATAGTAATAAATAAATTACAGTCGAACCTAACTAACAGGTCAAGCGGGATTCCTCTATTAGTGGCCTATCTTATTTGATGCACCATAGTTTTACTACGAAAAAGAACCATATATGTGGAAATCTTTCAGCTTCTATTGACGATTTAAGGCTTACCCATTGCGGTCAATATTAGAATATATGGAGAAGGGGCACCAGTTATCGGGAGTTGCATTTTATACCCACCGATCCCAACACGGACAACAGACGCCGACCAAGAAGCCGCTCATCCCGAGACAGACGGTCTTGGCTTTTTACTGTTTAGAGTTCAGTCGCCGCTCTGGCATCAGACGCTGACACTATGCATCAGACGCTACTGGGTTTTATTTAGACTTTCAGGTTCATCTCTCAGTTATAACTTTATTGTCAAGGGTGGCCCGCCAGAAGTATATTCTCCTGACAGCATCACTTAAAACATGCTGAAGAATACTTCCTTAAGTGGATTTTAGTCGGCTCTTACGACAGGCATATCTAACCTCAATGCTATTCTTCTCCAGACCTTGCATGCAAACGGCGACGTTTTTGCGGACTCTTCGCCGTCTCCGAGAAAAGAAGTAAAATATCGTACCAGGGGCTCGATAGAATCCAAAGACGGCACAATTTTTCCAAGTGATAACAACTTCTTACGCAGATGGAGCGAGTACTTTTCGGAGCTGCTCAATCCTCAACAGGGCACTGAAGATGGCAATCCCACTGCCGACGGGATTAGGACGGAAAACAATCCTACAGTACTGTATGGGTATATCTCTCTTAAGTATTTCGGGAAAAGAATTTGCAAAGGTTTTGCTCTTCGTTGCGGGAAGAGCAATGCGGCTTTCAGCCTGGCAGAGGCACGACCGACCAGCTTTTTACTCTGAAGATTATACTTGAGAAGGCCTGGGAATATACCAAACCTACGCGTGTTTTATAGATTCGGAAAATGCCTATGACCGGGCTCCTCGAGATAAATTCTGAAGACTCTGTATGGACTGGATGGTGAAGCGCAGTCTTGTTAAGAAATCCTTCGAAATAGCTGGCGTCAGGATGACCCATCTGTTTTCGCATATGATTTAGCTGTCCTGGTGGTGAGGCTGGGATAAAGGTACACGTGAGCAAATCCGAAGTGATAGTTGTTTCCCGAACTCCTGTGCAGTGTAGCCTGCACTTAAATGGAGTCCCATTGAAACAGGTAGAAAAGTTTAAGTATCTCGCGGTCTTTTGCACGACAGTTCGGAGCAGTGATACTGAGTTTTCCTGTAGGATTGGCCCGGCAGGAGCCATATTAAAGGAACTGCGCCAGCCGGTCATTAGGAAAGCTGAGCTTTGATTGAAATTAAAGATCTCAGTTTTTTATTCAGTGTTCATGCCAACCCTCAGCTATGGTCATAAAATTTGGGAAATGACCGAAAGAATAAGATCGCGGGTAAAAGTTGTCGAAATAAGATTCATGTTGCAGGTGCACTTCTTAGAGATAGAGTGAGAAACGTCAGTATTCGTGGGAATCTTAATGTTGATCAGCTACTTCTCCGAGTGGAACGATAAACTATTCGTTGGTTTGGACACGTTGTTCGCATGCCCCCCGACAGACTTCCTAGATAGGTCATGTATGCCAAGTGGGATCAGGTTAAGAATATCTCCGAGACCCGTCTGGGGATCACGCCTGTGTCTCTATAGTTGGTAGCGGTGGATCGGGAACTATGAAAGGACCATTTAGCCGCCCTTACTCCGTGGCTCTTCTAAGGATAAGAGGTCACCGAAATGATGATGATGTCTGTTAAACAGAAGAACAAAGCCGTTCGCAAAATTTCAGCTCTCTAGATTGATTTTGAAGACCTAAAACCTTCACTCATACAGACGGACGGACGGATGAACAGGCTTAAACAATTCACCTATCGGTCTCGATCATATCTCTAAAAGGTATTAGGGGTCTACGGTGATTATTTGACTGCGTTACAAACTATACATTTAACTTAATATCCCCTGGGTAGGGTATAAAAAACTTTTTTCAAATCATAAGATATAAGTTTAGAGTTTACAATCCCACAATCTTACACAAAATACATCATTCAAACTCACTTTCACATTTGTTTTTTGTAAAAATTGCGAAAACCATTTCACTGATATTTTGCAGAAAAGCCATTGGAAAATTTTAAATTCACTGATATTTTGCAGAAAAGCCATTGGAAAATTTTAAATCAGAAGCAGAACGAAAAGCAAAGTTGTATTATGAATCTTGTCTCGATGAAGAGGAAGTTATTGACAAACTAGGAGCTGAACCTATGAAGGATTTCATAAGAAAAGTCGGTGGTTGGAATATATCTTCTTCGGGGTATCGAGCAGACAAGTGGTCAATGGAATGGACATTGAAGCTTTTGCAAAATAGGTACCCACCCTATAATGGCCACTAATAGTTTGCTACTTAAAATTGAATTTATCTTAACATCGCTCCTTTCGCAGATACAATATGGGAGGCTTTTTTTCGTGGGCCATTGGCGAGGATGATAAGAATTCATCAAATCATGTTATCCAAATCGACCAGGGAGGCTTGGCATTACCAACTCGCGACCACTATTTAAATAAAACCGCACATGAAAAGGTTCTGAACGCATATTTAGATTATATGGTTAAGACAGGCGTCCTTTTGGGTGGTAACGAAATAGACGTACGCCGCCAAATGCAAGATCTTCTTGATCTGGAGACAAAGATTGCAAATATTACAGGTAAATACATTTTCTTCAATCCCAGTGGTGTTTTGTGATAACTTATTTTTAGTTTGTTTTATTTCTGATTACTTCCAGCTCCGGCAGAGGATCGACGAAACGAAGAAACTATATATCACTCGATGACATTGCGAGAAGTCGATGAAATGGCGCCATTCATGAATTTCACGCTGCACTTTATCGATGCCCTTGGCACCATCGGTAAAACCATAAGTCAAGACGAAAAAATTGTAGTATATGCTCCGGATTTCTTGCGCAATTTATCAGCCCTTGTACGACAGTATCAAAAGACTGAAAAAGGACGAGTGTAAGTGTAGTGCTTCATTTCTAAACTGTGCGGTGTGAAATTCTATTAAATTTTATAATGAAATCCTCGCTAGGTTTAGTCAGGTTTAGTCGCCACGAGCGAAAAAACAATCGCCGTCGACAGTTGTGATTACATTGGGTCTTATGGGAGCGATAGCTGTCGCTCGTATAAGGCCTCTCATAAGACTCGATGTACCCAAAAACTGTTTCGTCTTTCGGGTAAGGGCAGACTAAGGCTTCAAAGAAAAATGTTTTTTGTCTTAAATACGTAGATAAAACCAAAGATAGATTTCGCCCAAAAATCCCTTTGAACCCAGCAACTTGCTAATCTTAATTACCAATTTACTGCATTAAAGGAAACAAAATGGAAAAATTCTCCTTTACGTTTAGAATAGGGATGGGAAGATTACATCCCTTACAGCTGTCATATATTAATCGTTTTCCATTGTTCCAATCTTCCGTCACAAACTCAAGAGACACTGGCGCCATCCAAAAAAAAAAATTTTTCCAAATCTACAAAACACGTTTAGACCGGTTTGACATATTCCCAGGTCGTCTCAAGAACAACCATTTGAGCTGATCGGTTGTGCCTCTGCCAGGCCGAAAGCGGCATTGCTCTTCCCGCAACAAAGGCTTGATTACAGCTCTGGAACGTGTTTCCAACACCTTTGCGAATACTTTTCCCGGAAGAATTAAGAGAGACATACCCCTCCCCTATAGTTAGAGCAATCTCTCTTGTCCCCCTTTTTGAAAATGGGCACTATAACTCCTGTTTGCCATTGACTAGGTGCTTTCCCGGGCCACCTTAATGACACGTGTTAGCCATTTAACACCTTCTTCATCCATTGCCTTGAGCAGTTCTGGCCGCATTTCATCAACTCCCGCAGACTTACCCACTTTTATCGATTTAATCGCGGCAGTGACTTCATCTTCTGTAGGACAATTCTTCCCCTAATCTTGTCAGCAATGGGATTGCCATCTTCAATGCCCTGTTGAAATCGAGCTCTTCCGAAAAGTGCTCACTCTATCTGCGTGAAACGTCGCGTCGGTTTCATGTGAAAGAAGTGTACCGTCTTTGGATTTTACCCTTTGTACGATATTTATCTTCCTTAACGGAAAATAGTCTGCCAAAACATCTTATTTGCAGATCTGAAATCGTGCTCCCACCTCTCGATTTTTCCAAGCCTATTTCTTGGCTGTTTTGACCGGCCTATTGGAGGTTCTTCGCGTCTCAATGTACCGGGCTCGAGATATAAAGTTTGGTTCGAAACAATATTCCTTTTCTCAGCACTAGCTGCCACACCAAGCCGCTTCACACCATTAACATTTCTTGCAGATGCAATGGCTGCCTATGAAAACAGCTGTCAGTCTTCCTCTAGAACATTTCAAAGGTCATTTGAAATTTGTTCAAACTTCTGCGGAACGTGCCTTGCAAATCGATCCACGTAATCAGATCGGCATCCTGTAACCTTTTCCACCGTAATCGGGCCACCCATCTTGGTGTGCCTGGTCGCAATGAAATTTACACCATTGGATAGGTCTTGTGCCGTAGATTAATTGTTAGTATCGTATAACTTGTATTTATTATTAATATACAATTATTATACAATAATACAATCATTGTACCATGGGAATGTTCTCAATCCCCGAATTAGGTGGGTTAGTCTCGGATTAAACTTTGTATCCGCGACTAGCCCAAAAAACATTCGGCGAGTTAATCCAAGATTAAGCCTGGATCGAAACTGACTGAGAAATTCATTTCTGAGGGTAATTTCTGTGGTAAACTGACTCTAATTGGTCTGATCATGAAGTTCTGTCAGACTTAGAAATAGCGCAAAAGTCTTTAGTTCCTGCAATCTTTATGATAAGTAGGAAAATTTCAATTTTTCAAAATTTTTTATTCTTACAGGACTTTAAGTAACTACCTTGTTTGGCAAGGAGTCCGTACTCTGACGGCTTGCTTATCAAAGCCGTTTCGCGACGCATACAAAGGTGTTCGCAAGGCTCTTCTTGGCTCTGACGGTACTGAAGAAACATGGCGTTACTGCGTCAGTGACACAAACAATGCTGTCGGATTTGCGGTCGGAGCAATTTTTGTTCGTCAAACTTTTGAAGGGAATGCTAAGCCACAAGCTGAAAAGATGATCCAAGAAGTAAGGGAGGCATTTAAAATGAATCTCCGCAACTTATCCTGGATGGATCACCGCACTCGACAGCTGGCGGAAGAGAAAGCCGATGCGATTACCGACATGATTGGTTTTCCGGAGTATATCTTAAATGCTACGCTATTAGATAAAAAGTACGAAGATCTTCAAATAAAAAGCAAGGAATATTTTGCCAACAACGTACGGATCAATCAGTTTAACTTAAAAAAAAATCTCGAGAAACTCAATACACCAGTCAACAAGAGCGCTTGGGGCATGACACCACCGACTGTAAATGCATACTATACACCAACCAAAAATCAAATAGTTTTTCCAGCTGGAATACTTCAAAAGCCATTTTACGATGTTAACAATCCGAAAAGCCTTAACTACGGTGCTATGGGAGTGGTTATGGGCCATGAGCTAACACATGCTTTTGACGACCAGGGTAGAGAATATGATAAATACGGAAACTTGAATAAATGGTGGGAGCCTAAAAGCATAGAACGCTTTATAGAAAAGACCAATTGTATCATCAAGCAATACACCGATTTTAAAGTCATCGGTTTGAGCTTGAATGGCAAACAAACCGTAGGTGAGTTTTGTTTTATATTAAGATGTTTACTGATTGCTTTTATCAAAATATTTTTTTTTATACATAAAAGGCGAGAACATTGCTGATAACGGTGGTCTAAAAGCTGCTTTCAATGCATACATCAATTCAAAAAGTGAAAAGGAAGCCGACTATTTGCCTTTGCCAGGCCTTAATCTTACACACAGACAGTTATTTTTTGTATCATTTGCGCAGGTAAGGGTAGCGATCAAATTAAATGTTATTAGCATTAACACATTTCAGTACTGCATCACAAGTTAACTGTTATCCAAACTAAAATTACGTATCCCGATTTTTTATACAAAATGACCAACATAAAATTAGCGTGCTGCCAACCACTGTAACGTCGCTCTCACGTCCAAAGTACCCGTCTATCTTCTGCGAGCCTAGGCACTGTTCTAGGCTAAGCGCTCTGGAATTCGCGGTCGCAAATTGATATTCGATGCTTTTAAAAACACTCTTTGCACGAGCGTGTCTTTCTGCCCGCGTTGTGACCAATCCAATGAAGTCTTGTTTTTTTTATGCCGCATCCCATAGGATAAGAGATGTATTAAGTTCGGTTCGTAATTTGAAACAATGCGAAGAAATCACCGTTGACCAACAAGACCTTTATTCTAGAAAACTAACGTTACCAGACTTCTATGACAAGCTAACCATTCTTCTTCTCTGAAGCTATGGATCATAACCCTCCCACTTTACTGCATTCCTAATGGTTCCCCCGCTTGTGGGGCACGCCGATTTGACCTCACAATATACCGACAGGCCGACCGGTTTTGGATCTCTTCGTCACTGAGCAAATGAATGCTGTTGTCGTTACATTTGTGTGATCCATGAATGTTTAGGCCTTCCATTTTTTCGCGATTGCGCTGGAATGTTGATTGACATACAATCTCTCTTTTGAACATTGCAATACAAACTAAGCCGGTCGTGCTCAATTTTCCTGGAGATAGGTTCTTTTACATGGTGGCTTCCTCGGATGTTCGTACTTATTATTTTAACTTGCTTTGCTACTCCTGATGCCATGCGAAGCATCTTCATCCCAGCTGTCGTTAATTTGCTCTCGTATTTCTCATACGCTTTCCATATGCGAACGCCGGACACACAACTTTGGTGTAGAGCCTTCCTTTCAGCTTAGGGGACATTTTTGGTCTCAGAAGATGGCGTAGTTTTCTCGCCACTTCATCCACCCTACCCTTACGGAATGATTGCTGTTGTCATGACAGTTGCATTGTTATTGATCATAGATTCCAGGTACCTAAACTTTTCACACTTCGGAAGCATATTTCCATTCAATTTAATGTCTGGAATTGACTCGGATGGGTCAAAAATGGACAGCACAGGAACTCTATCTTCTTTTGGCTAATATGGTGCCCATTCCCCTCCAAAACATCCACCCATATATCAAGTGCTCGCTGCAGGAATGTAAGATCTTGATTTATGATGGATGAATAACTGATGTACTTTCGAATACATCCATTCAAGCAGACAATCCAGGACTACAATGAAAAGTAAAGGAATTGGGATGCTTCTCTGGTGAACACCAACTTAAATGGGGAACTCATCAGTAACTTTGGAAGGACATATTACTCTTGTATTTGCTCCCTCATACATGTCCATGATCATCCGCACGTAGGCTTTTGGAACTCCTCGTTTTCTTAGCGCCACGCTTATCAGATCTCGTTGTAGTCTATCGAAAGCTTTTAAAAATCAACCAGCACTATATGCAGATCTTTAAGGGCATCCCGATGTTTTTTCATTATGATCCATATACTTTGGATTGCATCAGTGGTTGATTTGAAACCCGCACTGGGTTTTAAGATAGCCTTATTATATTTCGCAGTCGACTATCTAGTACCCGCTCGACGATCTTCTATGTTTGTGATATCAGCTTGATAGAACAGTAATTGTCACAGCTTCGTGTATCACCTTTTCATTTGTAGATAATTTCCCCTACACCGATTAGGCATTGGATCCCCTGTTACTAGTTTAGAGATGCAGGTCGTGAACCCTCTGGACCTGCTGTCTCCTATTTTTTTTTCCAGAACTCTAAGGGTATCTGATCCGGCCCAATCGCTTTTCGCTTTTTTGACTACTTCACCGCTTTCCCAACCTCTTCGACTGTGATGTCTTGTACTTTTTCCCGGGTTGGAGTAGTTTGTTCTGGAAAGTGTTGTCTGGGATTCTATTCATTCAAAAGTCGCCCACAACACTGCCGCCACCTATGAAGAATTTTGTCGATATCCACAAGAAGCTGCCCCTGAGCATTGTTGGTGAACTTTGGCGAATGAATCTCCTGGACGTTTTCTCCTCCTCTGAGCGGAAATTTTGAAGATTTTAGCGCCCTTATTCAAGGTGCTTTGTCGAAGATCCTGTGTGGCTCAATGTGTATTAGAAACGGAAGAAGAAGCTTCCTCGAATTCCTGATACAGGCCCTCCTTTCTCTTTGCTTGAAGAGAGACTGCTGAGGTGTCTATATTCCAATTTCAGGCGAAGTATTTCATCTCTGTTGTTTGAGGAGCACTACCGCTTTCTTTTCACTGACCACTAGTTTCACTTCATCTCTCCACCACCATGTTTCTTTGACCTGTTTACAGTGGCCTTTTGAAGTCTTTGGGCGTGATTTGGCCTTCTCTATGCACGTTCGCTGTAGGTCATCCCACATATCTTGTGCTCTGCACTCTAAATCTTCGTTTTCGTCAATGATGTTACAGAGGAAGTTTTGCATGGTGTTTAAAAATGCTTCGCCATTTTCCTTATCCAGATTATATCAGTCGATTCTCCCAGATACTTTTGCTTGCTTAATTTCCTTTTTAGACGATTCCATAATTTCCAAAATGACGGTCAGCTCCAGGCGGTGTTGTGTTGTGATCGCCTCACCTAAAATCACTTTAAAATCTTTGACCGGTGGTTTTAGAGAACTGTGAACAAAATGATGGTCTCTCTGCCTGCTTTCCTCGACGAACATGGTATTCAGCACCGTATGACTTGCAAACGTTTATGATATCTAGGAGAAGAGTTTCTAGTGCCCCGTTCACCATGGCAGTCTTTATAGTCCTCGTTGGATTTCCCGACATGTCCGTTCAAGTCTCCGCCTACAAACAAAAGCTCTTCCTTGGGGATCGCCTTGATGAGATTATGAAAATTTGTCCAGAATGCATCTTTTTCTCTCTGCTCATACCCAACTTGGGGAGCATATGCACCAACAATATTCCACACCTAACCTTGGATCACCAGCTTTAGAGACATCAACCGGTCGCTTGGCTTTGAAATATTCAAGATGCAATCAAGAAGTTCTGCCGCAAGGATGTTACCGATTCCGTTCCTACCTTGTTCGATTCCGTAGTAGTACATTTTATAAGCTTTTGTCTTTATGTCCAAGAAACGGGCTTAATACATTGATTATAGTTTGTAAAAACGTATTCACTTCAAAAAAGTTTCAAATAAAATTGCTTTTTCTCCTAATGCTGTGTGAGATTATGTACCTACTCAATGACTCATAAATGTCCCACTTAAATTTTGTTAATTTTTAAAACTCTCCTTTATGTTGAAGGTATGGTGTTCGGCTATAACAGACGAAGCGGCAACACTTCAAATCGAAAAGGATCCCCATTCACCACCCGAATACCGCGTAATTGGACCATTGTCTAATTTAAAAGAATTTTCAGAAGAGTTTCACTGTCCTTCCGGCTCAAGAATGAATCCAAAAGAGAAGTGCGAGGTTTGGTAGGCAATGTAATTATATATAAGTAGGCATTCAACAAAAAAACGTGTGTGTTGCAAAATTCTACTGTGTAAACATAAGAATGTATTTTTATATCAAAAAAGTTGACTGCAGTAATTTTGACTGGCATCACAAAAAAACGTCGCACAACACTTTATTATATAATGTATAAATATAAATATTTAATGTATTTTGTTTTCATGAATAGGTATTGTATCCCGAAGTATTTTATTACTTAATAAACTTATCCAAGTATTGTATAGTCGCAGTAATATTATGCAAAAAAAAGTGAACGCAACTATGATTTGTGTTTAAATTTGTACATGCATGTGAATATTATATTTTTAACACTATTTATTAAGTTATGGTAACCTGTGGTGGATGAAGGAGTTCTTACTATACGATTTTGTGAAGGTATGAATTTAAAATTTGCTAATAGGTACCCTTAAAGAGCACATTAATTTTTATCTGTAAATATATGTTTTTGTGGGGTGACGTTGTTTAGTGTTTAGATTGTGTACTTACTACGCCGAAACTCTGGGTTCGAATCTGAGATTTGTCTCCTAAACAAAGGCTCGTTCTTTTTCACGGTCCCCACCTTTGCGAGGGTCTGACAAGCCCTCTGACAGTAATACTTGCCTCGAAAAACTTCTCAAAGTGCCAAGGTCTTCTTGTATGTGCGAATTCAACACACACAGAATACATCGATGCGAAGTTGTCTCTGGTTCACCTCAAGCTGTTGGTCCCCTCTATTATACCAATATATGTTTGTATATAGAAAACACACTATTTCGATTTTCTTTTAAGTAACAAAAACAGATTGACATATTAAAAGGTATTAAAAAAAAACCAAAAGGAGAACTAATTGGCACTCACAGCTCAGTAGAGCCCACGTCTGACCTTTCACAACCATACATACTGTGTGGGTTTCAGGTCTTTCTGCATACATGGCGGGGACCTACAATTTTTTTGCCAATTCGAAACCGTGAATTGAAAGGGTCTCATGACAATTGATACACTCGGCGGGCTTGTCGGATCTTCGCAGAGGAGTGAAAAAAACTTTATTGCCCCGGTCGAGATTCGAACCCGCATTCTCGTGAACAGTAGTCCTACACGCTAATCACTGCACCACGGCACGCGCATTTTTTAAAAGGTATTTAACTAAAGAAAATTTTAGACAGAAATAAAAAATCTTTTCAATAAATGTACAAAAAATAAGCTTTCAAATTTATTACTGTTCCTGATCCAGTTAAGCGGGCAGTTGCTTGCTTGTCACCTAAAATGTTTTTACTGCACAGTGCAACCGCAAAAAAGAATGCTAATTATTACGTCCACCTCTGCAAGGTCGGGGATAGAATAACCTTGAGGTAAGGTATGCCTGTCGTAAGAGCCGACTAAAATCCACCGGAAGAAATATTCTTTAATGTTTCAACGGATGCTGTCGATGCTGCTCCATTTGGGGCAACTTTTGGCAGTAAGGTTTTAACTTATAGATAAATCTGAAGGTTAAATTAAAATCCAGAAGCGTCTGTCACACATTGTGGGGCTCACTGGTCGGCTTCTGTATCCAAAGGGGCGGCTGTATTTAAAAATGAAAATAGAAGTGACTTACCTATTTCTCATAAAAACGACAAGTTAAAAAAAAAAATGGCAATGAACAAAACGAAAGATTTGATTACCCCAGGTGGCAGCCCAGCTATGCTGGAAAATCCACCCTCTTCGGAGGCAGGCTCTACGGATTCTGGGGAGAGCCTTTTATTGCTTATAAATCCTTTTGAGAAAAGGACAAAACTAAATCGATCACCACCACCTAGATCGAACATATCCGGAAAAAGCAGTCCACCGGTAAACCAGGACTCTGTGAAAATTAAGAGCTTAGAAAAGGAGAATAATGAACTCCGAGCTAAGCTTATTGAAATGGAGCGACTCTTCCAAGATCTAAAAATGGAAGTTGACTCTCTGCGAAAAGAAAACGAGGATATTAAAAATACTCGTTTAACGAAAGACTGTGAGGTAACGAAAGAGTGTGTAACACCGAACCGACCAGCAGTCGAATACTTCACGGACGAGGACGAACTTGCACTTGAGACCGATTCAGTCTTAAGGAAAAGGTCTAGCAAGAAGCGAAAGGCGAATTCCTCTCCCGAAGTAATACAAAAAGAAGATAAGCCCTCTGGCTCAAACAAGGCTAAACCAGAAGCGAAAATTCGTCCACCTCCCGCAATAAACATCGTCGGGATAGCAGACTTTGGGAGATTGCGCAACCTTCTTGCAAACACGGTGAGAACAGAAAACTATAAGCTTACCTCGCACCGAAATAACGTGTGGAAAGTAAATGTTGACAACGCCGATTCCTATCGCGCACTGTCTCTTAGACTGAATGCAGAAAGAATCGAGTGGTATACTTATCAAAATAAGTACGAGAAACCACTGCGAGTCATTGTAAGGGGGCTCCACCCATCATGCACAAAAGAAGACGTTGTAAAAGACGTAAAAAATAAAGGCCTTCAAATTATTGATGCCGTCAATATCATTAAAAAGGAAAAGCAACGCACGGAAGGAGAAAGAGACACTGTGATCAGACGCGGCCTTCCAATTTTTATGCTCTCCTTTGAAAGAACTGAGAGCATAAACGATATTTATAAAATAAAAATGATACTTAACATCAGGGTTAAAATCGAACCCATGCGAAAGGGCAATAAACTGATACCACAGTGTAAGCGATGCCAAGAGTTCAGGCACACAAGTGTCTACTGCCAAAAAGAACCACGTTGCGTGAAATGTGCCGGAAAACACCTGTCAACAGAGTGCAAAGTTGACATAAAGGCTCCAGCAGTTTGCGCCAATTGCCACGGAAACCACCCCGCGAACTATCGGGGATGCGAAGTAGCCATAGAGCTGCAAAAGGGACGAGAACCTCTTAAGGAAAATACTAGAGGTCAGAATCAAAGCCTAGGACGCCCAAAACCTGCTGAAACTCCTAAGCCAAAGACTCCAAAGACGCCAAAGCCGATCAAAAGTGGAAGATTAACAAAGGAGGCGTCGACAAAAGGCGTAAAAGCTGCACAAAAGAGCGGCGCCAGTTCAAGTGCAGCGGAGAAACCACCTCTGGTCGGACCGAAATCATACGCACAGGTTGCGGCAAACGAAAACAAGGCAAGATCGCCCACAACAGATGCAGTGTCTCAGATCCTCGCTGAAATCTTGGAGAAACTTGAGGATCAGACTAAAATCAACAAAGTTATATTTGACAAACTGAGCAAGCTCGAGTTTAAGCCTCGAAAAAATTACAAGAGAACATGAATATGAAACAGTTATTTAAAATACTTACATGGAATGCAAACGGCCTTCTGAATAAAATAGACGAACTAGAAGTATTTCTACGGAAAAACAATATTGATATTTGCATGATTACCGAAACTCACCTTAAAAACGGGTCTACACCCAAACTTAAAGGTTAAAATGACTATCACGCACATCACCCTTCGCAAAATTCGAGAGGAGGATCCTCCCTCTACATTAAGAACTGCATAAAGCACTTCAAGAACACAGAAGTTGAGCTAGACTCTATGCAGATCAGTTCAGTTTCTGTAAAAATTGACTGCTTAGATTATAACATTGCATCTTGTTATTTCCCGCCAAGATATAGACTGGTGGAAGACGATCTTGATCGTATGTATGACTTCATTGGGTCCAATTTTATCATTGGGGGTGACTTTAACGCGAAGCATACTTGTTGGGGCTCACGATCCAATTCAACAAGAGGCAGATTACTGTACAAAAATAGTATGAAGCGTGGGGTGGACTTTTTCTCTACGGGTAAGCCAACATATTGGCCAACCGATAGGAATAAAAAGCCTGACCTTGTCGATTTTTTCATCGCTAAAGGGTACCCCATATACCTTACGCGAATTGAAGAGTGTTATGATCTTTGCTCAGACCACTCAGGAGTTATCTTGAAGATGGGTGGAAGACTGGCGAAAATAGAAAGAGCTCCTAGATTAGCCAGCAAAAACATGAACTGGGACGCTTTCAGAAAGGACTGTTAGGAGGGTGTTGGCTTGAATGTGCCATTGAAAACTCCTTTCGAGTTAGAAACCGCAGTTGACAAATTCATTGAAGCAATTCAGAGCGCTGCTTGGAACAACAATTCGTCCCAAAAGAACGCAGTTAGCACCGACGGGCATGTACGTAAAACATATCCGCTCGAAATCGAAGAATTGATTCGTGAAAAGAGAAGAGCGCGAAGGAGATGGCAAGGCACGAGGGCCCCCCCAGACAAAACCCTATTGAACCACCTCTCTAACAAACTGAAAGGAATGTTGCAAGATCTTAAAAATCGTGAGACCACTGAATACCTTGAAGGCTTGTCGGCGGGTAGGAGCTCAAACTACTCGCTGTGGAAAGCAGTTAAGTATATCAAGAAACCTATAATCCACTCGGCACCAATAAAAAAAGCTAACGGCAAATGGGCAAGAGAAGACAAAGAGAAAGCGAATTTGTTTGCTGAACATTTAGAAGAAACATTCAAGCCTTTCGACGGTCCGCCGTTGGCTGACGTTCTAAACAACAACGGGGAACCTGATAGCTTTAGAATGAAAAAAGTTTCGTTAGTTGAACTCCGACAGACAATTAGCAAACTTAAAAATAATAAGGCCCCGGGTTACGACCTGATCACTGGCGAAATATTAAAAGAGCTACCAAAAAAGGCATTAGTCAAGCTACTTTATATGATAAACGCTTCTCTTAGACTTCTATACGTTCCAAGACAATGGAAAGTTGCTGAAGTCATTATGGCTCCTAAACCGGGGAAGTGCGCAAATGATAAAAAATCTTATAGGCCCATATAGCTTCTGCCGATAATATCGAAAGTATTCGAGAAACTTCTGCTGAAGCGATTACAACCAATAATTGCAGAAAGACGCTTGATCCCGGATCATCAATTCGGTTTCAGACCTAACCATTCCAGAATAGATCAAGTCTACAGAATAACGCATGAAATTGAAAAAGCCTTAGAAGAGAAAAAAATATGTTCAAGTGCTTTCCTCGACGTATCGCAAGCCTTCGACAAGGTATGGCACGAGGGCTTGAAATATAAGCTACGGCAAAACTTGCCGGAAGACATGTTTAAAATATTGGAAAATTATCTTGAAAGCAGACTCTTTCGTGTTAGGTGTAGTAGTGAATACTCGAGTTTCAAGCAAATTCGGGCTGGCGTACCCCAGGGAAGCGTCCTCGGTCCGACCCAGTTCCTGCTCTACACAAGAGACATACCTCTAGATGACGAGACAGTCGTTGCCACGTTTGCGGACGATACGGCCATCTTGGCAACAGGTGAATCAGTCGAGTCATCAACGAGAAACCTCCAACGAGCAGTGGACAGAATTTGTGTCTGGACGAAGACTTGGCGAATCGCTCTTAACGAGAACAAGTCTACGCATGTGAATTTCACTTACAGAAGGGTTAACAATTTGCCTCTGTTCATAAATTCTGTACAAATCTTACTTACTTACTTAAGGTGGCGCTACTGTCCGGGGTGGACCTGGGCCTCAGCCAACAAGCTTCGCTAGCCAGCTCTGTCTCTAGCTAGCCATCTCCAGTTTCGCACGCGAAGTTGGCTGAGGTCCCCTTCCACTTGCGTGCGCCACCTGAGTCTCGGTGCTCCTCTACCGCGTCGTCCCTGCGGTGTGGATTCGAAGATTTTCCGGGCCGGGGCGTTGGTGTCCATCCGCTCTAGATGACCCAGCCATCGTAGACGTTGTGTTTTGACTCTTTTGGCTAGGTCGGTATCGCTGTACAGCCCGTACAGTTCGATGTTATATCTCCTCCTCCACTCTCCGTCTATGCAGACGGGACCGTAAATCGTCCGAAGAATTTTTCTCTCGAAGCAGCCTAAAGTGTTTTCATCCGCCTTTGACAGGGTCCATGCTTCTGCACCGTAAAGCAGGACTGGAATGATGAGGGTCTTAAACATGGACACTTAAGTTGCTCGAGAGAGGGCTTTGCTACTCAATTGCATTCTTAGCCCAAAGAAACAGCGATTGGCAAGAGTTATCCTTCGTTTGATTTCAGCGCTGGTGTCATTGTCTGAATTGATAGCGGAACCCAGGTAGACAAAGTCCCTAACTACCTCAAAGTTATAGCTGTCGATGGTGATGTTTTGTCCAAGACGTCGGTGTTGGGCGTCTTTTCTTGATGACAGCATATACTTGGTTTTGCCCTTAATTGACTGCTAAACCCATATTCGCCGCTTCCGTCCCAATACTCACGAAGGCTTCACTGACATCACGCTTTGTTCTACCGATTATGTCAATGTCGTCTGCGTATGCAAGTAGTTGAACGGACTTTTGAAAGATTGTACCTCTGGTGTTGGCGCGAGAGTTCTGCACAATTCTCTCAAGTATGATGTTAAAGAAGTCGCATGACAGCGCGTCGCCTTGTTTAAATCCTTTTTTGACATCAAAGGGGTCGGTGAGGTCTTTGCCGACCTTGACGGAACAGCGTGAGTTTTCCATCGTCATCCTGCACAGACTGACGAGTTTGGCAGGGATGCCAAAACTAGACATTGCGCTATATAGCTCGTCTCTATAGATGCAGTCATACGCGGCCTTGAAATCGATTAAGAGGTGGTGTGTATCGATTTGGAATTCGTGGGTTTTCTCCAAGATCTGTCGCAGTGTGAATATTTGATCGATGGTGGACTTTCCTGGCCTAAAGCCACACTGATATGTGCCTATCAGATTGTTGACAAACGGCTTCAGGCGTTCACACAGTACAGCAGAAAAGATCTTGTATGCGATGTTAAGAAGACTTATGCCTCTGTAGTTGGCACAACTCAAAGGGTCTCCTTTCTTCAGGATCGGGCAAACAATGCTGAGGTTCCATTCGTTGGGCATGCTTTCTTCCGACCATATCTTGCAGATGAGCTGGTGCATGCTCCTAACCAGCTCATCGCCAGCGGATTTAAAAAGTTCGGCAGCTAGGCCGTCTGCTCCGGCTGCTTTGTTGCACTTGAGCTTAGACACAGCTACTTTTACCTCCTCCAGGTCGGGTGGGCGGTATCGTTCGTATGCTTCGTCGGTAACGTCTTCGCCCGGGTTGAATGGTTCGTTCTGCCTGACAGCGGTATTTGGTTCGTCCTCGCCGTTATACAGTCTGCAGAAGTGGTCTTTCCAAATCCTCAGCACCGACTGCGATTCTACAACGATGTTCCCTTGATGGTCCTTACAGGCTTCAGTTCGAAGTTTATACCCTTGGCAGGACCTTTTGATCCTTTGGTAAAACTTTCTAACCTCATTCCTGTTGTAACATCTCTCTATCTCTTCAACCGCGCGCTTCTCGTGCTCTCTCTTTTTCCTTCGGAGAAGCCGGTGCTCCTCTCTCCTCCTCTGCTCGTAGAGCTCGCGAGCAGCTCTAGTCCTTCTGTGCAGCGCCGCTTTGTATGCTTCCTGTTTAGCTGCATGTGCTTGCCGGCATTCATCGTCAAACCAGGGGTTTCGTTGTGGTCGCCGTGTGAAACCCAGCACTTCAGAGGCGGCGTCTCTGATGGCATTTTGGCAGTGTTGCCACTGGCTATCAATACTTGATGCTGGTTGCATAGGACTTCGTAGAAGGTTTTGAGAGACTCGGTCGGAGAAGGACCTGGCGATCTCTTGCGATTGTAGTCGGCCGACGTCAAACTTCCTCACAGTATTTCCATTACTTGGCGTTGGTCGGGATATCCGCAGCCGTACCTTGGCTACAACAAGGTAGTGATCCGAGTCAATGTTGGCCCCTCGGAAAGTTCGGACATCCATGATACTGGAGGAGTGCCTTGCGTCGATCGCAATATGGTCAATCTGGTTGACGGTTGATTGATCGGGAGATCTCCATGTCCCTTTGTGGATATTGAGATGCGGGAACTGTGTACTAGCTACCACAACGTGTCGCCCCGCAGCAAAGTCGATCAGCCTGAATCCGTTATCGGAGGTCGTGTTGTGCAGGCTATGCTTTCCGACAGTACGACCAAAAATGCCCTCCCTTCCTAGCTTGGCATTAAAATCGCCTAGGACAATCTTAATGTCGTAGCTAGGACACTGCTCATAAGTTTTGTCCAGGAGCTCGTAGAACATATCTTTGGTCTCGTCATCTTTCTCCTCTGTGGGGGCATGTGCGCATATCAGGCTAATGTTGGCGAATTTAGCCTTGATGCGGATCGTAGCGAGGCGCTCGCTTACAGGGTTGAAGCTCAAGACTTTTTGCCTAAGTCTGCCTCCAACAACGAAACCACATCCAAATAGGCGCTGTCTTTGATGCCGATAGCAGTCGCCGTAGTAGATGTCGCAGTTTTTCATCCTTCTTTTGCCCGGCCCGTCCCACCGCATTTCTTGGATGGCAGTAATGTCTGCCTTGCAGTCGTTAAGGGCCTCCGCTAGTTACTCGGCTGCACGTGGTCTGTTAAGGGACCTAACATTCCACGTGCAGATCCGGAGCTCGTTGTCCTTTTCTCGTTTGCATTGGTCGTCAACAGTAAATCCGTCCAAATCCGAGGCTTGTTTCTGCTTCGTGACTGGTGTTTCTTTACGTGGCCGGGAAGTCACCCCGACGGCACGACCCCCAACCTGGAGGACCAGATCCTTTGCTTAGCTCTAAGGACGGAGAGCCGGATAGCCCGCTCCTTATAGGCCTGAGCTCCGAATACGTCGTAGTAGCCCATATAAGGGGCTACTACGACGTATATATTCTGTACAAATACCTTAAATTACCATAAATACCATAAATTCTGTACAAATACCTTATGCAAATGAAGCGAAGTATCTAGGGATGACACTGGACGCTAAACTAAGGTGGAAACCACACGTAAAGAAGAAGCGTGACGAGCTCGAGATTAGGCTCAGGGAAATGTATTGGCTTATCGGAAGATTTTCGAAATTAAGCACATATCACAAACTGCTCTTGTACAGACAGGTGTTAAAGCCGTCCTGGACATACGGTATACAACTTTGGGGTTGTACCAAGCCGAGCAACATGTCCATGTTGCAGACTTTCCAAAACAAAACACTAAGAGCAATTGTGAATGCTCCATGGTATATTAGGAATAGCGATATTCACAGAGATTTAGGAATAGCTACCGTGGGCGAAGAAGTAACAAACTTCGCTCGAAAGCTAAATGCTCGCCTTCATGTTCATTGCAACAATGAAATGATCCGTACTCTAAACGAGACTCTTAACGATGTTAACAACGAGCGACGACTACAAAGAACAAGACCCTTCGATCTAGCGACGTAGGGTGAAGCCGCATGAATGAACGGCTTAGTATGTGCATTCACTGGAAAGCAACCTATCCAATGCGATCAACACTATGGAAGCGTAAACTACTTGTTAAGTTAACTTAGTTGTAGTCAAGAAGTATTATGAGAGAGCGAAAATTTACTACTATGAAGTGCGTTCTGGCAGTTTCATAGTGTCTCTCATAAATGGGTGGTTTTTTAGCACGTGGAAATCGGGCATAACCAATATCGGCTACTTCGGTATTATGTACCTGCTATAGTGGGCGTATTGGTATCTTTGAAAGATTTTGGAGTTTTAGTCTCCGTCCATCCTAGTATTCAAAAAAAAATAAAATTATTACGTCCACGAGCTTATTTGGTACAAATCGCGTAGGGAAAAATTTCAGGCTTAATGGAGATAATAGCTTTTGGATCTTTTTATAAATTAAATCTCATTAAAAGGCTGATAACTACCCTTATAATCACATTTGAGAGATCCCCAATAAATCATATCAGCATTGGCGATAGACATTTTCATAATGAAAGCAGTTTGAAAATTTATTAACGAACAATTACTAAGAAATAAAAAAATCACCAATAAGTAAAGTGACGGCAGCAGGTAATAACGTCTGAAAACAAATCAGCTCTGTGTTTGGATAACGTTTCAAATAGCGACTTTTTGTTTCCAACCCTCAAGTACCAAAACTGTATTGACGATTGGAAAAGTTAAAATGCGATACCTGGTTGTCAAATTTAGAATTTGTGAATACCTATAGTTGCTAACAGAGATCTCGAAGTTGACATGTTGACGTGTCTTCGATGAAAGAAATTCGTTCTTTCCGTGTGATTTATCATTTAGATTTGTGAATAAAATAGTTTGTCCTCCCATAAAAAGTAAATTAAATGGAAAATATCTTTCCTAAACAAATAATTTTCGTACCCGTTTGACAAAAGGGATGACAAGAACAGCCAGCTGTTGAGGTGTATAGGTCTCCACATATGGTTGGTGTTTGTTATCCATGTTAGGATCGGCCGAATAGAAACGTGGCAGCTGGGTATAAAATGCAAACCCCCCACCATGAAGAGAAGAAAGAAGAAGCCTCGGATATGTGCTGATCCTGGTAACCGACGGCATCCTTTGGAGCTACGCCTTAGGGGTGTCAGCATGCGATAGCTTGGTGGTCGGAATGTCCCGCTCGGCATCCGACCGGGTTTAACCCAAAGAAGTTACGAGCAGCCCGGCAATGGTGACGCTGTCAATTATGGGGCAGCGCTAAGCCAAATTGAAAGCTAGTGCAACTAAGTGCAAATGTTTCGGAGCCAGAGACGTCGCTGATGGGTGGAGACTTTTCTCGTGGCGTCCCACATAACATTACTGCACAGGCGGACATGTTATGCGGGACGAAAAACATTCACAAATACACTTGGTACAAGCACAGTTTAAATCAGAGGTCACTGATCGATTTCTTGTACTATCGCGTGGTAAAATTGTTATGTTCGCGTTTTGAGGAACTGAGCTGTCAACTGATCGCCACCTAGTGTTGTGCAAATTGCGCTTCAGCGACAGTATTCTTTTGCCTCGCTGGCGAAAACCAAGACGGGCGACCCGCATACGATGGAAAAGTTGACAGGATACGTTTCCGAGAAGTTTGAAATTCCAACTGACCTTTTAATGTAGAGGAAAGAGGAAGAAAGGCAGCTGTTTTCATCGGTAGTCATTGCCTCTGCAAGCAATGTTTGTGGAGTGAAGCGGCTTGGTGTGTCGGCTGGTGGTGAGAAAAGAACAATGTGGTTTAAGACTCCTGGAGTCGAAGAAGCCATCAGAGCGAAGAACAGAGGCTATATTGTGTGGAATCAATGTAGGAACTTCCAATATGCCGGTCGGTGAGAGCCTAAAGCACGATTACCGATCTGCAAACAAGATGTTTTGTTCAGACTATTCGCCGTCTCAGACGAAAGAAGTTAAATATCGTACAAAGGGTTAAATCCAAAGATGGTACACTTCTTTCAAATGAGAACGACGTCTTACGCAGATGGAGCGAGCAGTTTTCGGAGCTGATCAATCCCCAACAAGGTACTCAAAATGGAAATTCCATTGCTGACAAAATTAGGGCAGAGAATAGTCGTACAATGAATGAGATTACTGCAGCGATTAAATCGCTAAAAGTGGGTAAGTCTGCTGGAGTTGATGAATTCCGGTCAGAAATGCTCGAAGCAATAAGTGAAGAAGGTGTTAAATGGCTAACACCTGTCATTAAGGTGACCTGGAAAAGCGGGAAAGCATCTAGCGATTGGCAAACAGGAGTTATAGTACTCATATCAAAAAAAAAGGGACAAGAGATCTTCTAGAGCTCTAACTAGAGGGGTGTTAGAGCTTAAGTCTCTCTTAAGTCTTTCGGAAAAAGTAGTCGCTAAGGTGTTGGAAGCGCGTTCCAGAGCTGTAATCGAGCCTTTGTCGCGGGGAGAGCAATGCGGCTTTCGGCATGGCAGCGACACAACCAACCCGCTTTTTACGCTGTAGGTTATTCTTGAGAAGGCCTGGGAATATGCCAAAGCGGTCTACGCATATTTTTTAAAATTTGGAAAAAGCCTATGACCGCGTTCGTCGGGATAAACTCTGGGAGTTTTGCAGGACTATGCACTGAGTGGGCCTCTTCTGAAATCCATTGAAAATTATCAATGAATGGTAACGGGACGGGGTTGGAAAATAAGAAAATATACGAATGGCAAGGAGATAGAAGTGGAAAGGAGAATAGGAATGTTAAGGAGAATAGGCATGTAGGCATGAAGCTTTTACATACGCACAGTTGTACCAACTCACTGGTTAATACAGTGTTTTATCTAACCCTCATCTATGGGTATTAAATTTGGGTAATGACCGAAAGAATTAGATCGCCGGTACAAGCTGCCGAAATTAGATTCCTGAAGTGCGTTGCTGGTGTTACTCTTAAGGATAGAGTGAGGTACGTCAGTATTCGTGGGAATCTTAACGTAAATGTTTAATTCATCAGAGTTTTCGCAAATCTTTTCATTTTCTTTATTAATTGAAGATAGACCCTTACTGAAAAACAATTTTTTTTTCTTAAATTATACCCGAAAATTACATCGAACCCTGTACATGTATTCCCGCAAGAGTGTGCTATTTAAAGAGGACAACCAATGTAACCGGCTGACAAATCAGATGTATCCCGAAGAACTTTGAACAGACTGTTTCCGGACGTATACAACCTTATAAAGATAGTGAAAGTCCGGAATACGAATACGTCCAAATACACACCTGTAAGCCGATTTGACAACAGACAATCCTCTACTATTCCTGTTGTTTATCGAAAAAAATATATATATTTAAATGTTGTATCCACATCTTTCATATATTTATGCACATTTTCTTAAGAAGTAGCCTATTTAAGTTGAATATTAATTGAAGCATATATACAAAATTCTAGCATTACATTGAAGCTTGGTAAAATCTTTAAGCCTATAAACGGGTTTCACAAAATAATTTTGAACTTTAACTTTCTCCTATCATGAATTTCAAGCCGTTCCTATTATGTTTGTCATGAACAACTTCAACCTAAATTATAAATAAAAATAATTGAATTTTCAGCACCATTTGTAAAAGATAAATATCAAAATAAGATTGCAAATGAAAAAATAGTTTTAAATTATTTAATTAAATTATTTACAGATAAATTTGAAACCAATTAAGCCCAAATCTGTTTATTGGACCTTTTGCTTGTTTGCATCACTGGCAGCTGCCGGGGTTTTGCCTGTTGGGCTTAGACGTGACAACACCTCTGTAAATATGATTGTTCCTATAAATACTAATATGGTTCCAATCCAATGAGATATAGTAAAGGGATTTGAGAAGTAAACTATTGAAAAAAGCAGTGAAACAAATTTCCTTAGGGTTACAACCAGAGTGACTGTTAAGGATGTACACTCTGTGGTCAATACATAAACGGAGCTTATACACACATATTGGGTGAGTACGTTGCCGGCGAGGTAAAGCCACATAATCGGTATGTTTAAGCCCGGTACTAATGGAACGGGAGCTGGACTACTATTAGAGCTGATGACAATATGGTCCCAAATATTGCGGTACATTAGAAGAAAGCCAGGTAGAGGTAGAAGATGCTGAAACAAAAAAAAGTAATATATGTGTAAATACTTTATTTTTATTTTTTTTTTAATTCTTTTCCCAGGAAAGGCGAACCTATGACACTGAACCAGTGCCCTGAGATGTAAGGAGATTATTAATAACTTTATTTTTAAAACTTTGCAGTTTATATGTGTTAGGAAATATGTATTTTGTAGGAAGAAGCGAATTCCAAAGTGTGCTTTTTCTTTAAAAGAAAAAAAAATTAATTTGTTTTTTGTGATCTTAAATAACAATTTGTATGGAATGATATGTTTGAAAAACAATGGGTGTGAGTGTGATGTTGTGACTTTCAGCAAGCTTTCATTGCTCCTATACAAAACCTAAAAAAACTATAACGGACAATCTATAAAAAAATCAACCGTACCCCACCTCAAAATACTTTGATGTGATTTTCCGATTCTCGACTTTTAAGTTAGTCCTTGACACAATTCCTTAAACAATAACTAGTTTCAAAAGGGTCACTAGAAGCCTTCGGAAATAAGGATTCACAAACGGCTAGAAAACCCGGCCAGTAAACGGCGATTGTGGTTTACCTCTCAAAACCTCTCAAAATGCCAGGTACACAGCATACATTATTGACAATTTGGCTCGGTTCACCTCGAGCTATTGCGCCTCTCTATGTTTTATTGAACTGACCCTTTAAATGTAGAGGAGGAATGGCAGCTGTTTCTATCGACGGTCTTTGCCTCAGCAGGAAATGTTTGTGGAGTGAAGCGGCTTAGTGTAGCGGCTGGTGGCGAAAAAAGAACTGCGTGGCTTAAGACGCCTGACGTTCAAGAAGCCATCTAAGAAAAGAAGACATTGTGTGAATGCAATGTTGAAACTTAACTTCTCGAGCGCGGAACAATGAGGAAAAATTCCAATTTGGCAGTCAGAACAGCCGTGGAACAGGCATGAAAAAAGTTCGGTGAGAGGTTGCAGCACGATAACAGGTTTTGCGCAGACGAAGAGAGCACTTTCGGAGTCGCTCAACCCCAAACAGGGCACTGCATATGGCATCCCAACACCTGACGAGATTCGGGCGGAGAATAGTCCAACACTAGACAAAGTCACTTCTTCTTCTTCTTTTCTTTTAGGCGCGAAGTTATGATCTGAAGTGATGGATCATAACCCTACCACTTTTGCTAATGGTCCACGTGTGGGCTCCGCCGACTTGACGTACCCGGTCTTAGATATCTTCGTCACTAAGGCCAATGTCGTTTATTTTGTAGGATCCATGAATGTGTAGGCTTTCCTTTCTTTTGCAATTGCGCTGGAAAGTTGATTGGTATTGCCTTTTTGACAGGTTCCTTTACATGGAGGCGTCCTCGGATCTTCGTACTGCTTTGTTATTCCTGCTGTCATGCTAAGTATCTTCATCTCAGCTGCCGTTGATTTGCTCTCAAATTTTTTATACGCTCTTGTACATTGTGAGCCATACGTGAGCGCCGGACGCACAACTGCGGTGTGGAGCCTTCCTTTCAGCTTAGGGGGTATTTTTCATTCACTCTACGCTTACGCAATGATTGTCGTGATCACCGTTTATTTGGTATTGATCAAAGATCGCAGGAACTTAAACCTTATACACTTGGGAAGCGCTGTGTGAGCCTCTTCTGAGAGCCATCCGGCCTTTGTATGGAAACTGTAGAAGCTGTGTGCGGATAAATGGCGTCAAATTCCGTCCTTTTGATGTGTGCGTTGGACTTCGCCAGTGTTCTGGTGCCGCCCCTTTTCATAGCATATACGGACTGGATGGTGAACCGCAGTCTTGGCGAGCAATGTTTCGAATTGGCTTGCATCAGAATGAGCCATCTGCTTGAAGGATGATTTGGCCATTATTGCATCAACCAGGGAGGAAATTCAGCGAGCACTGGAAAGGTTAACAGCCGTTTGTGGTGATGTCTGGTATGAAGGTTAACGTCAACAAATCGGACGCGATGGTTGTTTCCTGAGCTCCTGTGCATTGTACCCTGCACAAAAATTAAGTCCCATTGAAACAGGCGTAGAACTTTCAGTATCTCGGGGTCTTTACCACGAAAGATGGGAGGAGTGATACTGACTTGTCCTGTAAAATTGGCCAATCTGGAGCATAGTAAAGCAACTGCGCCGACCGGTCATCAGGAAAGCTGAGCTTGGAGTGAAAGCAAAGAGCTCAGTTTTTGATTCAGTGTTCATTTCAAGCCTTAAATATGGTCATGAAATTTAAGTAATGACCGAAAGAATTAGATCGCGGGTACAAGCTGCCGAAATAAGATTCCTGAGGTGCGTTACTGGTGTTACACTTAGGGATAGAGTGAGATACGTCAGTATTCGTGAGAATCTTAATGTTAAACAGCTACTTAGTTACCGCTCTGCACTCGTCTCGGCTGCATGCGCTCTCGCTATAATTTCTTGTTCTTAAGCGGAATGGAATATCCCCGATCGTTCTGAAGAGCTATTCTTCCACGCCGGCAAAACCATTTTATTATCAGCTTATGAAATATCTTGAAAGACGAAAACTTCTTAACGACCGGCAATACACTTTTCGTTGCAAAAGGTCCATTGGTGATTTGATGACATATCTCACTGTAAAGTGGAACCAATCTGTTATGCAGTTAATTAGTAATTAGAATTACCTTTCGAACCGTTCAACTCAAGTTGTTTTGGATGGCTTCAAGTCCGCAGTTCACAAAATAAACGCTGGGGTTCCCCAGTGCTCTGTTTTGCCTCCGACACTTTCTCATTTTCCGTAATGATCTTCTGTCTGCTGCAACTAATCCAATCCACTCCTTTGCTGATGACAATAACCTCAGTTTCTCATATTCGCTATCGGTTCCGCCCGCCTGCACTTCGGACGTTGAATTGGAACGACAGCGTATGTCAAATTCATTGAACTCTGACCTTAACAGCATTGTATCACGGGGATCTCAAAATAGAGTACAGTTTAATGCTTTTGAAGCTTAATGCTGTCTTCTATCATTGAAGCAAAACCGAATCACCCAGTCATTATCCATGAAATGCACTTGTATCGACGAAACCGAAACGCTTTCCTTTCTCGGTATGTGTGTCAATCAACAACCTTAGTTGGAATGACCACATATTCGACGTCGCCAAGAACGCTGCGCAATGCCTCGGTTTCCTTAAAAGATGTAAGAAATATTTCACCCCATCTTTTTTGGCTATTTTAGAAAAGTTGGAGTACGTTAATAATAAGTTGGATAAGGCGATAAGTTGGAGTACGATTTCCATATGTCGGCTGGTGCTCCAAGGAAAGCACTGCACTTATTAGATAAGATTAGAAAATGCACGTTAAAACTTATTGGAGACAGAAACATTGTGAAGTCTTTCGACTCATTAGAGCATCGAAGTAATGTGTCTTGCCTATCACTGTTTTATCGCTTTGTTCACAAACAATGTTCCATCGAAATAGCCAAGTGCATTCCGCCCGTCAAGATGTTCAACCGTAATACTCGCCAAAGATCGAATGCACATCAGTTTACCCTCGAGCCCACCTTCGGACGTAAAGTAAAGTTTAGAGGTTCTTTCACAACCCGTACAACGCGAATGTGGAATGTTCTCCCACGGTCAGTATTTGCTGCGCAATACAACCTGCAACTGTTCAAAACAAGAGTACACCGGTACCTCTCCCTTTTCCGCTTCTTCTAATCCTTTTCGCTCGTGAGCTGTGTAACATTAAAAAGTGTGTAAAGTGTATCATAAAAAAACCAGTGAGTTAGTGCTACAGTGTGTACGCAGAATTTACAGCCAGTAAAACGGATCGTTGAATACCCCATCCTATTCCACATTGTAGAATGCTAATGGCATTTTTATTTTTTGACATTTTATAAGTAGTGTAAACTTCGAAAAGGGGCGTGGTCCAACCGCCCGTAATCACAAACAATCAATTATAAGATATTTCCGCAGATATTTCCAAATTAAGCTTAAATGTAGGCAAAAATTCAACTTTTTGCTTCAAATTCAATATTTTTGAAAAATTGCCAAAAAATTTGTGTGAACGAAATCTGAAATGAAGTCTCGTTTACCTAACTTGCTACTTTTTTTGTTTCATGCTTTCCTAAATTAGGCTCAAGACCAGTTGAAATTACGTTTTTCTGGCAAATTTTGGGTTTTTCTCCAATTCTGCCCTCAAATGTGGGCATGGCCCAAAGTCTTGTATGAACTAAATGTAGAGCCAAGCGTTTTCAACATAAAATACCAATGAGTAAGTGCTAAAGTGTGTACGCAGAAGTTACAGTCCGTAAAACGGACCGTTGAATACCCCATCCTATCCCACATTGTAAAATGCTGATGGCATAGTTATTTTTTGACATTTTATAGGTACTGCAAACTTCGAAAAGGAGTGTGATCAAACCGCCCCTAATTACAAACCACAGATATTTCCAAGTTACACTTAGATGTACGTAAAAATGCATTTTTTTGGTTCAAATTCAATATTTTTGATAAATCGACCCCTAAAAGGGGGGGCTTTTAGGGGTCGATTTTATTTCGAAGTTTGCATTACCTATAAAATGTCAAAAAATAACTATGCCATCAGCATTTTACAATGTGGGTAGGATGGGGTATTCAACGGTCCGTTTTAAGGACTGTTACTTCTGCGTACACACTGTAGCACTTACTCACTGGTATTTTATGTAGAAAACGCTAAAAACTTTATATGAACGAAATCTGAAAAAATAAATCATCCGTTTTTTTGTCCTTAGCTGTTAGTGCCAGGTTATCCTGGACACTTAGTGCACACCGACTAAGATTATTTTGTATTATCTCATGGTTGTTTGCTTGCAAGTGTCATTCTGAAAACAAAACATTTGTTGCTGTGTGCTATGTGTTTAAAATCTTACGGGTGATAATTTTTTCACAGAATATGCGTGATGGATCCCCCTTTGTCTAGGTATTTATTAATTATTATTATTGACTATTTATTATTAATTATTTATTATCTATTATTTATTATAATTATTTATTATAATTATTTATTATAATTATTTATTATAATTATTTATTATTATTAACTATTTTTTATTTATTATAATTATTTATTTATTATTGATTTTTAATTACTCTATTTATCTAAATCAGAAATTCGTAGTTTAACTCTAAGGAGGCGGTAAGGATTCTTAATTCAAGTCTAAATCGGTTCTATGTATATCATAAATGTAGCTTACCGTGTAAAATAAGGCTTCGTTCGGTAGTTTTCCAAATCTTTTATATAGCACTTCTTGGTATATTCCCATCCTCGCAGAAATAAAAAGTGCCACAGTCAATAAAATAATACCAAGGCTCCACCAGAAGAACACCGAGAACTCATTTTTGGGCTCGTTAATATCTTTCAAGTCAGGATTACTTGTGTCTTTCTAAATAGAAAAATATATGATCGATAGGAGTTTTATTTACTTATTCAATTAAGAGCGGCGTCTTACCACATCCGAACCCGAAGCTATTGTACAAACAACTATACCAGCCGTAATCATCAGCACTGATAAATATTTCGAGAAATCATATCGCTTTTTCAGAATTAATATTCCCATTATCATATTTGCAATAAGAGAGCCCTGTGAACATAAAATTAATTCGATTGTATATTTTCAACGTGGATAGATACAAAACAGAATGCATGACGTACAATATAATATTCAAAAGTTGTGATTTTTGAAAGTAGACAGCTTGACATTTTTTTTTCAAGTTTGCAAGAAAGTAAAACTTTTAAATCAATTTATAGTCATATCAATGCTACGTTCAGAAGACTGAGCTGGAAATTCTACGTTTCAAGTCTGAATGTCCCACAATCGTATTCTATGTCTAAGGTACACAAACCAGGAGGAACTAAGCATTTAATCCCCCTGGTCAAGATTGCAATGCTCTTAGTAGACGACCTTAAAATGTGGCTTCGACATTAAACGAAGCGTTTTCGTTTAATGTCGAAGCCACATTTTAAGCACATCCAACCCATACCTGAAGCACCCAGTGCTCATAAACATCTTTTAGACATCCACGACATTGAGGAAGACCCCGAAAAAAATTGAATCCAACCGGCAACTCCAGGTCAACTTACCAAATTGATTTCGAAACAAGTATTGAGAATTCTTTGCCACTTTAATTGCCCAACCTTTAATAGCTTGACTAGAAATGAATTTCAAAGATAAAGGCCGATGGCCAGAGATTTGGTTGCACTAGGTAAGTAAGTGACTTTTTGGTGCACTGAGGTCAAAACAGGCCTATTGTACTGCAAGTGGTTATTTAACCAATGGAGGGGGAGGGCGTTAGTTCTTTGCCAGCCGTCTAGTCTTGTCAGTATATTCAAGTATCTTTTTGACCGATGTCTTACTGTCACTTAGATGGTCGTAGAAGTAGGAGCCTTTTATGGATTTCCTGGACGATGCGAGTGCCGGGCAGCTACAGAGAGGATGTTGTACACTTTCCTCTTCTTCCTCGTCTAGGCACACCTACAGAAGTCGTTTGAGAAAATACCTAGTTTTTTAGCGTAAAGACCTAATAAGGAGTGTCCCAAATTAATTCCCACTGCAGGGCTTATTTTGGATCTCTTTAAGGAGATCAGGCTACCCTATCGTTTTGGACCGAAACGGGCCAGATTTGTTTGGAGGTTTGACATGTGGTGTCTGTCCTCCATCTGGCCTTAGTTTTTTTGTTTACTGTGATTGTTGAGCTGTAATTTGAAGGTAGATAGGGGAAAACCGCCTTACATTACAAGTGATTTCATCAGCGTTTTTAGTGAGTTTGTCAGACTCACTGTTTCCTATAACAATCTCTTTGTGATTCTCTCAAGAGACGGATGTGAAATACGGCTTGAGGCAATAATTCAAGTGATTATTTAATTTAAAAATTTTAAAGTGCTTCCACATATTTTGAGGTGCTTAAAAAGAGTGACTCATCGGTCATCGTCTATCCGAAAAAGAAGCAGGAATCAATCGAAACAAGAAAACAAACAAAAGTTAATACAACTCTGCCAATGGCTCCAAAACATCATCATCATCAATTTCGAATGCCGCTTATCCTTTAAAAGGGTCGCGGAGCGAAGGTGGCTAAATGGTCCTTCCATCTTTCTCGATCCTCCGATACCAACCCAAAAGACTCCGGCGCAATCCCTAGGCGGGACTCAGAGAGGTTCTTTACCTGATCCCACCACCTGTTTCATGGCCTACCAGAGGGGCGACGCGATCGCATCTCGGCTAGCATGACCTGTCTAGGAAGTCTGTCAGGGGGCATGCGAACAACGTGTCTAAACCATCAAAGAATCGATCGCTCCACTCGGAGAAGTAGCTGCTCAACATTAGGATTCCTACGAATACTGACGTTTCTTACTCCATCCCTTAGAGTAACACCAGCAACGCACCTCAGGAATCTCATTTCCGAAGCTTGTACCCGCGATCTTATTCTTTCGTTCATTACAGAAATTTCATGACCATAGATGAGGGTCGGAACGAACACTGAATTAAAAACTGAGATCTTTGCTTTGACTCCAAGCTCAGCTTTCCTGATGACAGGCCGGCGCAGTTACTATTGGCGCCTTTACTATTGCTCCAGCTTGGCCAATCCTACAGGACAACTCAGTATTACTCCTCCTTCGTGAAAAAGACCCCGAGATACTTAAACTTCTCCACCTGTTCTAATGGAACTCCATTTATGTGCAGGGTACACTGCACAGGAGTTCCGGAAACAACCATCACTTCCGATTTGTTCACGTTTAGTTTCATCCCAGCATCACCACAGACGGCTGCAAACCTATCCAGTGCTCGTTGAAGTCTCTCTTTGGATGATGCAAGGATGGCCAAATCATCTGCGAAAAGCAGATGGCTCATCCTGATGCCAGCCAATTCGAAACATTGCTCGCCAAGACTGCGCTTCACCATCCAGTCCATATATGCTATGAAAAGGAGCGGCGACAGAACACAGCCCTGGCGAAGTCGAACGCGCACATCAAAAGGACGGGATTCGACGCCATTTATCCGTACACAGCTTCTGCAGTTTCCATACAAAGACTGAATGGCTCTCAGAAGAGGCCCACTTAGCGCATAGTCCTGCAAAACTCTCCACAGTGTATCCCGAGGGACTCGGTCATACGCCTTTTCCAGATCTACAAAACACGCATAGACCGGTTTGGCATATTCCCAGGCCTTCTCAAGAATAACCTTCAGAGTAAAAAGCTGGTCAGTTGTGCCTTAGCCAGGCCGAAAGCCGCACTGTTCTTCCCGTAACAAAGGCTCGATTACAGCTCTGGAACGCGTTTCCAACACCTTCGCGAATACTTTTCCCGGAAGACTCAAGAGAGATATGCCCCTATAGTTGGCGCAATCTCTCCTGTTCCCTTTTTTGAAAATGGGCACTATAACTCCCGTTTGCCAATCGCTAGGTGCCTTCCCGCTATCCCAGGCCACCTTAACGACACGTGTTAGCCATTTAACACCCTCTTCACCCATTGCCTTGAGCATTTCTGGCCGGATTTCATCAACTCCCGCAGAGTTGCCAACTTTTAGCGATTTAATCGCTTCAGTGACTTCGTCTACTGTGGGACTATTCTCCGCCCTTATCACGTCAGCAGTGGGAATGCCATCTTCAGTGCCCTGTTGGGGGTTGAGCAACTCTGAAAAGTGCTCTCTCCATCTGCGCAAGACATCGCTCTCATTTGAAAGAAGTGTACCGTCCTTGGATTTAACCCCATGAATGATATTTAACTTCCTTCCTCTGAGCTGGCGAATGGTCTGCCAAAATATCTTGTTTGCAGATCTGTAATCGTGCTCCAACTTCTCGCCGAACTTTTTCCATGACTGTTCCTTGGCTGTTCTGACTGCCAGATTGGAAGTTCTTCGCGCCTCATTGTACCGGGCTCGAGAAGTTGAGTTTCTACATTGGATCCACGCAATGTAGGCTCTCTTCTTCTCTCTGATGGCTTTTTGAACTCCAGGCTTTTTAAACCAAGCAGTTCTTTTCTCACCACCAGCCGCTACCCCAAGCCGCTTCACTCCACAAACATTTCCTGCAGAGGCAATGACTGCCGATAAAAATAGCTGCCATTCCTCCTCTACATTCAAAAGGTCAGTTGGAATTTGTTCAAACTTCTCCGAAATATGCTGTGCAAAACGCTCTCTGAAATCAGAGTCAGGATCCTGCAACCTTTCCCACCGTATGCGGGTCACCAGTCTTGATTTTCGCCTGGGTGGCAAAGGAATACTGCCACTGAAAAACAATTTACACATCACTAAGTGGTGATCAGTTGACAACTCAGCTCCCCTGAAAACTTGAACATCACAAATCATTCTTTGAACACACGATGGTACAGCAAAGAATTTAATCAGTGACTTCTGATTTAAACTGTGCTTGTACCATGTGTATTTGTGAATGTCTCTGTGTGAGAAAAAGGTGTTCATGATGGACAAGCCATATGCACAGCAAAAGTCCAACAACTTCCCTCCGTTAATGTTTTGATCCGGGTCACCGTGCCTCCCGATCACACTTTTCCAAGTACTGTCGTCTGTACCCACATGTGCATTGAAGTCACCCATCAGGAGAAAGAAGTCCATTTCTGCCACTCTGTCCAGGGCACCATCAACTTCGTTAAAGAAGGACTCATACTCTGACTCTCGATTTGGTGCATAAACAGGAACCAGAGCCATAGTCGATCGTTCAAGCTTAAGCTTTGAGATCAGAATCCTTCCCCCTAACGGAATGACATCGAATACATTTTCTGACAACCGGGGGCTTGTGAGTATCCCCACACCCGCCTGTGGAGTCATGTGATTTGGGACATGTCATTTGGGTCATTTCACCCCTGCAAGGGCGGGGTTAGAATAGCCTTGAGGTAAGGTATGCCTGTCGTAAGAGCCGACTAAAATCCACCGGAAGAAATATTCTTTAATGTTTCAACGGATGCTGTCGATGCTGCTCCATTTGGGGCAACTTTTGGCAGTAAGGTTTTAACTTATAGATGAATCTGAAGGTTAAATTAAAATCCAGAAGCGTCTGTCACACATTGTGCGGCTCACTGGTCGGCGTCTGTCTCCAAAGGGGCGGCTGTATTTAAAAATGAAAATAGAAGTGACTTACCTATTTCATATAAAAACGACAAGTTAAAAAAAAAAAAAATGGCAATGAACAAAACGAAAGATTTGATTACCCCAGGTGGCAGCCCAGCTATGCTGGAAAATCCACCCTCTTCGGAGGCAGGCTCTACGGATTCTGGGGAGAGCCTTTTATGGCTTATAAATCCTTTTGAGAAAAGGACAAAACTAAATCGATCACCACCACCTAGATCGAACATATCCGGATAAAGCAGTACACCGGTAAACCAGGACTCTGTGAAAATTAAGAGCTTAGAAAAGGAGAATAATGAACTCCGAGCTAAGCTTACTGAAATAGAGCGACTCTTCCAAGATCTAAAAATGGAAGTTGACTCTTTGCGAAAAGAAAACGAGGATATTAAAAATACTCGTTTAACGAAAGACTGTGAGGTAACGAAAGAGTGTGTAACACCGAACCGACCAGCAGTCGAATACTTCACGGACGAGGACGAACTTGCACTTGAGACCGATTCAGTCTTAAGGAAAAGGTCTAGCAAGAAGCGAATGGCGACTTCCTCTCCCGATGTTATACAAAAAGAAGATAAGCCCTCTGGCTCAAACAAGGCTAAACCAGAAGCGAAAATTCGTCCACCTCCCGCAATAAACATCGTCGGGATAGCAGACTTTGGGAGATTGCGCAACCTTCTTGCAAACACGGTGAGAACAGAAAACTATAAGCTTACCTCGCACCGAAATAACGTGTGGAAAGTAAATGTTGACAACGCCGATGCCTATCGCGCACTGTCTCTTAGACTGAATGCAGAAAGAATCGAGTGGTATACTTATCAAAATAAGTACGAAAAACCACTGCGAGTCATTGTAAGGGGGCTCCACCCATCATGCACAAAAGAAGACGTTGTAAAAGACGTAAAAAATAAAGGCCTTAAAATTATTGATGCCGTCAATATCATTAAAAAGGAAAAGCAACGCACGGAAGGAGAAAGAGACACTGTGATCAGACTCGGCCTTCCAATTTTTATGCTCTCCTTTGAAAGAACTGAGAGCATAAACGATATTTATAAAATAAAAATGATACTTAACATCAGGGTTAAAATCGAACCCTTGCGAAAGGGCAATAGACTGATACCACAGTGTAAGCGATGCCAAGAATTCAGGCACACAAGTGCCTACTGCCAAAAAGAACCACGTTGCCTGAAATGTGCCGGAAAACACCTGTCAACAGAGTGCAAAGTTGACATAAAGGCTCCAGCAGTTTGCGCCAATTGCCACGGAAACCACCCCGCGAACTATCGAGGATGCGAAGTAGCCATAGAGCTGCAAAAGAACGAGAACCTCTTAAGGAAAATACTAGAGGTCAGAATCAAAGCCTAGGACGCCCAAAACCTGCTGAAACTCCTAAGCCAAAGACTCCAAAGACGCCAAAGTCGATCAAAAGTGGAAGATTGGCAAAGGAGGCGTCGACAAAAGGCGTAAGAGCTCCACAAAAGAGCGGCGCCAGTTCAAGTGCAGAGGAGAAACCACCACTGGTCGGACCGAAATCATACGCACAGGTTGCGGCAAACGAAAACAAGGCAAGATCGCCCACAACAGATGCAGTGTCTCAGATCCTCGCTGTAATCTTGGAGAAACTTGAGGATCAGACTAAAATCAACAAAGTTATATTTGACAAACTGAGCAAGCTCGAGTTTAAGCCTCGAAAAAATTACAAGAAAACATGAATGTTATTTAAAATACTAACATGGAATGCAAACGGCCTTCTGAATAAAATAGACGAACTAGAAGTATTTCTACGGAAAAACAATATTGATATTTGCATGATTACGGAAACTCACCTTAAAAACGGGTCTACACCCAAACTTAAAGGTTACAATGACTATCACGCACATCACCCTTCGCAAAATTCGAGAGGAGGATCCTCCCTCTACATTAAGAACTGCATAAAGCACTTCAAGAACACAGAAGTTGAGCTAGACTCTATGCAGATCAGTTCAGTTTCTGTAAAAATTGACTGCTTAGATTATAACATTGCATCTTGTTATTTCCCGCCAGGATATAGACTGGTGGAAGACGATCTTGATCGTATGTATGACTTCATTGGGTCCAATTTTATCATTGGGGGTGACTTTAACGCGAAGCATACTTTTTGGGGCTCACGATGCAATTCAACAAGAGGCAGATTACTGTACAAAAATAGTATGAAGCGTGGGGTGGACTTTTTCTCCACGGGTAAGCCAACATATTGGCCAACCGATAGGAATAAAAAGCCTGACCTTGTCGATTTTTTCATCGCTAAAGGGTACCCCAAATACCTTACGCGAATTGAAGAGTGTTATGATCTTTGCTCAGACCACTCAGGAGTTATCTTGAAGATGGGTGGAAGACTGGCGAAAATAGAAAGAGCTCCTAGATTAGCTAGCAAAAACATGAACTGGGACGCTTTCAGAAAGGACTGTAAGGAGGGTGTTGGCTTGAATGTGCCATTGAAAACTCCTTTCGAGTTAGAAACCGCAGTTGACAAATTCATTGAAGCAATTCAGAGCGCTGCTTGGAACAACAATTCGTCCCAAAAGAACGCAGTTAGCACCGACGGGCATGTACGTAAAACATATCCGCTCGAAATCGAAGAATTGATTCGTGAAAAGAGAAGAGCGCGTAGGAGATGGCAAGGCACGAGGGCCCCCCAGACAAAACCCTATTGAACCACCTCTCTAACAAACTGAAAGGAATGTTGCAAGATCTTAAAAATCGTGAGACCACTGAATACCTTGAAGGCTTGTCGGCGGATAGGAGCTCAAACTACTCGCTGTGGAAAGCAGTTAAGTCTATCAAGAAACCTATAATCCACTCGGCACCAATAAAAAAAGATAACGGCGAATGGGCAAGGCGAGAAGACAAAGAGAAAGCGAATTTGTTTGCTGAACATTTAGAAGAAACATTCAAGCCTTTCGACGGTCCGCCGTTGGCTGACGTTCTAAACAACAACGGGGAACCTGATAGCTTTAGAATGAAAAAAGTTTCGTTAGTTGAACTCCGACAGACAATTAGCAAACTTAAAAATAATAAGGCCCCGGGTTACGACCTGATCACTGGCGAAATATTAAAAGAGCTACCAAAAAAGGCATTAGTCAAGCTACTTTATATGATAAACGCTTCTCTTAGACTTCTATACGTTCCAAGACAATGGAAAGTTGCTGAAGTCATTATGGTTCCTAAACCGGGGAAATGCGCAAATGATAAAAAATCTTATAGGCCCATAGCGCTTCTGCCGATAATATCGAAAGTATTCGAGAAACTTCTGCTGAAGCGATTACAACCAATAATTGCAGAAAGACGCTTGATCCCGGATCATCAATTCGGTTTCAGACCTAACCATTCCACAATAGATCAAGTCTACAGAATAACGCATGAAATTGAAAAAGCCTTAGAAGGGAAAAAAATATGTTCAAGTGCTTTCCTCAACGTATCGCAAGCCTTCGACAAGGTATGGCACGAGGGCTTGAAATATAAGCTACGGCAAAACTTGCCGGAAGACATGTTTAAAATATTGGAAAATTATCTTGAAAGCAGACTCTTTCGTGTTAGGTGTAGTAGTGAATACTCGAGTTTCAAGCAAATTCGGGCTGGCATACCCCAGGGAAGCGTCCTCGGTCCGACTCTGTTCCTGCTCTACACAAGAGACATACCTCTAGATGACGAGACAGTCGTTGCCACGTTTGCGGACGATACGGCCATCCTGGCAACAGGTGAATCAGTCGAGTCATCAACGAGAAACCTCCAACGAGCATTGGACAGAATTTGTGTCTGGACGAAGACTTGGCGAATCGCTCTTAACGAGAACAAGTCTACGCATGTGAATTTCACTTACAGAAGGGTGAACAATTTGCCTCTGTTCATAAATTCTGCACAAATACCTTATGCAAATGAAGCGAAGTATCTAGGGATGACACTGGACGCTAAACTAAGGTGGAAACCACACGTAAAGAAGAAGCGTGACGAGCTCGAGATTAGGCTCAGGGAAATGTATTGGCTTATTGGAAGATTTTCGAAATTAAGCACATATAACAAACTGCTCTTGTACAGGCAGGTGTTAAAGCCGTCCTGGACATACGGTATACAACTTTGGGGTTGTACCAAGCCGAGCAACATGTCCATGTTGCAGACTTTCCAAAACAAGACACTAAGAGCAATCGGTATATTAGGAATAGCGATATTCACAGAGATTTAGGAATAGCTACCGTGGGCGAAGAAGTAACAAACTTCGCTCGAAAGCTAAATGCTCGCCTTCATGTTCATTGCAACAATGAAATGATCCGTACTCTAAACGAGACTCTTAACGATGTTAACAACGAGCGACGACTACAAAGAACAAGACCCTTCGATCTAGCGACGTAGGGTGAAGCCGCATGAATGAACGGCTTAATAGGTGCATTCACTGGAAAGCAACCTATCCAATGCGATTAACACTATGGAAGCGTAAACTACTTGTTAAGTTAACTTAGTTGTAGTCAAGAAGTATTATGAGAGAGCGAAAATCTACTACTATGAAGTGCGTTCTGGCAGTTTCATAGTGTCTCTCATAAATGGGTGGTTTTTTAGCACGTGGAAATCGGGCATAACCAATATCGGCTACTTCGGTATTATATACCTGCTATAGTAGGCGTATTGGTATCTTTGAAAGATTTTGGAGTTTTAGCCTCCGTCCATCCTAGTATTCAAAAAAAAAAAAAAAAAGTGATTTGGGACGCCACCCCAGAAGAGCTTTCACCCATCATCGAAGTCTTTGGTTCCAGAATCCTTCCACTTAGTTGAGGAGATGCCAGTTGCATCGAGCTGATACTTTTTGGCCTCCTCAACCAGTTCAAGTTCCTTCCTCGTTAGTGACGAGACATTCCACGTGCCAATTTTGAGTTGATGCCGTTGTCGATTTGTAGAGTTTCCACCTAAGCCCTCATTTTGGTCTGCTCGTAACTTCTTCGGTGTTAAACCCGGTCGGATGTCGAGCGGGATCTTCCGACCACCAAGCGCTCGCATGCTGACACCCCTCAAGCCTAGCTGCAAAGGGTGCCCTGGATTACCAGGATCAGCAAATATCCGAGGCTGTTTTCGTTTTCTTTTCATGGTTGATGGGGGGGGGGGGGGGGGTGCATTTTATACCTAGCTGCCAGGTTTAAATTCGGCCGATCCTAGCCCGGACAACAGACGCCGACCAGGAAGCCGCTCGTTGCAAAACAGACGCTCCTGGTTTTCTGTTATTTGAAGTTCAGCCGTCCCTCTGGGATCAGACGCTGACCAACAAGCCGCACAATATGTAACAGACGCAGCTGGATTTTATTTAAACCTTCGGGTTCATCTTTTTCAGTTATAACTTTACTGCCAAGGGTGGCCCCACAAGGAGTTTATACTCCTGGACAGTATCACTTATGCCTGAAGATTACTTCCTTCAGTGGATTTCAGTCGGCTCTTACGACAGGCATACCTTACCTCAAGGCTATTCTAAACCCGACCTTGCAGGGTGAGTCTCCAAAACAATAAACTCAAAACAAATAAAAAAGTTAAAAAAAAAAACAAGTGTATGGTGATAAATAGTGATTGTACTATATCTATAGTTATATATATTAAAAATTGACGGGGTAGCCATTGAGCAAGTAAAACAAATTAAATATCTTGGAAAAAAAATTAGACATTTACCTGAAATTCGCAAACCATATGATTTACATTACATACATATATGCAAAATTTCTAAAAAAAAAATAATTAAACTTCACTTAGACTTTTGCTCCACAATTTTCTTCATGGGGACCAATGAAATCTTACATCGGCTTCAAATCATGCAAAACAAAGGTATGAGAATAATTATGAGACGCAGCTATCAAACACCGACTCGTTGGATGCTGGCTTTTCTAAAATGATTGAATGTCAAGCAGATTACTCAAAACGTCCTAATGTTCGTCTTCAAAATGAAACACAACATGGTTCCTGAGTATCTAACATCAAACCTGCAGTACGCTCAAGATGGACAGCCTTATTTAATGAGACAATAACAATAAATTTTGATTAAAATATTATAGGATCAATCAATCACAAAATATGGTTCTGTACAAGGACTTAAACTATTTAACGAACTTTCAAATGACATCAAAAATAAAATAAATATTAATCGATTCAAAAGTAATTTAATAAAACATTTGAAAATCACAACAGCCTAAATAAGCGTAATCTAAATTCAATATTATAATAGAAATTTTTTTTCTTAAGCCAGTAGATTGAAAATATGTAGTATCATAAGGTTAAATAAAGTTATCAATCAATCAACTTAACTCATGTTGTCAACCAAGCAATCAATCACTAAAAAAAATTAAAGTTTCTCAGAAAATTTTTCAAAACAAAATTTCTTCATCACAGGAACCTAATTTTTTCACAAGTTTTAAATCACCAGCTAGGAAGCCCAAAAGATCGAATCATTGTTGTGTTTTTGGTAAAAAGTAATTGATAAGCACAAGATACTCAAAGAGCACAAGAAACAATAAAAAAATACGCGGAGAACAAGATAGCTTATTTTTGTGAGAGCTTTGCTGTACACAATGGTGAAAAAATATTCACAATTTCTTTTAAAATTTATTTTAAATATATGCGGCTTTTAAATCAAAAAAGTAGCGCTTAGTTCGAAAAAAAATGTGCGGCTTTAAAAAAAAAAAAAAAAAAATTGTCAAACTGTTGATCTTGAATGGTTTTGGCAGAGTGCAACGAAAATTTGCCAATTTTCTCCCCTCTGTAGACAAAAACAAAAGATGTTTTTTTTTAAAATCTATTGCACTCATTCTGCAAAACGTGAAATTCTCTACAAACAGCCAAACAGACATAGAAGAAAAGAATCTCAGTTGCCGAGTAAAGTGCAATGAAAAATACCTCTCAGATCGTCATTGTAGGTAGACTCCCCTCTCAACAAAAGCTATTACTCAATAATGGCCCCTTCGAATGGCACTAGTATCATCGATGGCCGCGCTCCGTCGCCGATAGGCCAAAATACCCATCCTCCTTTTGTCACGGGTACTAAACAGGGAGTCTAGGTGCTTGAATGGGACCGTAATCAATTTGGATTCTAGCAGTCAAAATTATACGTACTGCTAGTTAGGTATGTGCGCTCATACAAAATCTGTGACATAAATGGTCCCAATTCTGTCTTGCTGTTTGGTTCCAGTAAAGTTGCAGAAGCATTCCCCATGGAAATTCCCCCTTTGAAAATGTTTCCTTATTTGGCCACGGGTACCAAACTGCGCGAGTTTTTACGTGCTTGAATGGGACCATAATGAAGATGGGTACTAGCAGAAGCAGTTGACATATTGTTTCAATGTTTGGGACCACAATGTTTGGGACACCTAACTAGCAGTACATTTACATATATTATGTCAATGATTTTAAATAAATAAATCTGGAACTTGTTTTGTTGTGTTCTTTGCTTACCGCTCGGAATATCATATGCAGTGGCATCGGTATATTGAAGTCGAAAGCCAAATTATTGCAAACACTCGATAAGAAAAACATAACTACCAGAAAAGAGTAATCTTTCAGACCAATTTTGGGTTTTTGCGTTCCCCATTTCGCAGTAAAGATGAATCCTTCAACGGCGATAAACAAGAACTGCAAGAAGGTTATAAGATTTCCGGAGCCTGGATCGTGCCTGGAAATCAAAATAGTTTGAAATTCACGCTAGGCATTTAAAAAACAAAAAACACTCACTTGACTAAAAGTTCCAGGAATATGACATTGCTACAGCATCCCACGAAAACTAGCACTATGGCTAACAGGGCTTTGGAGTTCATTTCACGTATCTGGCTAAGTAGTCTTTAAGATCACGCACATGAAGAAAAATCGTAATTAAAAACAAAAATCATTAGAAGCAAATAATAGCTTACTAACAATGCAGGCACACCACTCAAAAGCTCAACTCACGCAAATAATTGGTACCTTACTATCTTTGCAAGTCATGGTTCACTTTTCGACAAGATAATAAATATTAGCTGTTAACAATTACATAACTATTAACTAGGGGAGACAGAAGAGAGTCAACTTGATTTTTTCATAGAAAATGTGCGTGCGAAATGACAAACAGAATTTATTTGGGTTTCGTTTGGAGTCAAAAAAAAATTGAGGTGGGTATGGTATGCGTCATTGAATTAAGAGACAAGGAAGTGGTGTTTTTGGGGAAAAGTGAAGCATCAGTTATAGTTGTGTGAGTGCGGACTACTTATGTGTTGAACCAACCAGGCATGTCATGAGAGACGGCTCTAGGTTCACACGTTTGGGAGCTGGTTCTACTTTTGTTTAACATTCTTGAATTAAAGTGACATTTACAAGTCGATACCCGACATCGGGCGACTAATGTCAAAATAAATACTTCACTCACACACACTGTATATGTGAAAAAGAGCTATTCCTTGTCTCTTTATTCAATGGTATGGGTATGTCAAAACTGAAAGATTTAAATTTGAAAACTTTTCTTTGGTTGCAAAAGTGAGGGGAAATTAAGAGGAAAGCTGACATTTCTGGAATTTAAAATCGCAGAATAAAATCTTGATTTTCAGCAACATTTAATGTGGTTTTTTTTTTGGTATTGGGCAAAATAAAAACCGAATTTTATTTTTTTGTTGTTGAATCAAACAAAAAATTAAATTGAGATTTTTTGTAAAAGTAAAGGTGGGAATAGGTGAGACATGCCATATAGTGTCGCCTCCAGTCATACCAACACACATCATGCCACGACCACACATACCAGGCAACTCGAACCAGAAACAGCCCATACCGGCACCGCAGGTACCCAACTCATTTGGTAACGCGACGTTTGGTACCCGGGACAACTGGTACTATTGAATGAGAATTTTGGCACAACATTGGAGGCCGGCTACTAAGCGTAGCTATAGTGAGCGAAATTAATGCTGGACCGAGGCCCTAATGTGCGTTTCGTTTGGAGTCAAAAAAAAAATTGAAGTGGGTATGGGTATGTCAAAACTCACAGATTTAAATTTGAAAACGTTTCTTTGGTTGCAAAAATCAGGTGAAATTAAGGGGAAAGCTGACATTTCTTGAATCTGAAATCGCAGAATAAAATCTCGTTTTTAGCAAGATTTATTTTCAGATTTAGGTACCAATACCAACACACTGTGTTGACAGCACTGATCAGATATAATTAGATAGGCGACTTGCAATCCCCTTGCCTGAAACACCCGCAAAAAAAAGTACGAGAAATCTCTCTTGACCCTGTCTGTGAATGCATGTGAAGTGAGCAATGGAAGTGTTCAGTGAAACCATTTAAAAATGGCGGAGGCTGAGATAATTTGCCGTCTCAGTCATTCAAAAAATATAAACAAAGTAATCAGCCTCCATTCTTTTTTGGTTTATTTTGTTTTACAAATAATTATTATCTTCTTAGTAAAGGAAAAATCTGCCGCCCAAGCGATTGCCCATTAGGAATAAATTTTTGCCATGCACAACGGGTCAACTGAAAATCGAATTTGTTTTGATTACACTATACAAATGTCAAAAGACATCTGATTCTGGTTTGCTGAGTTCAGTCCATAGGTAGAGTTCAGCACAATTGAGGTGGAAATAGGAGGTGGAAATCTTTGCTACAGGGAGTTTTTTTTCCTTTTTGCTTATTTTTTCTTTAAAATAAACAATCAAGCTATTTGATTGTGTGCATAAATTTTATTAATTAATGCGTTTTCTTATAAAAAAATTACGTGAGACTTTCTGGTCTAAACTTCTTATAAAAATTAGTTGCAAAAAGAATTTGATAAATTTTCCAGTAGTCTGAAACACATTTTGAAAACAGTTTTTTTTATAAATGAATAGGCACATTTAAACAATACTCTGTTAACTTTTAGATCAATGTTCAAAATAAGGAGTTTTTTCCCTCAATTTTTTATTTGTTTTCGAATGATTTCATGAATAGTTTCAATAGTTCGTTTTAATTATTACTAGTTCATTTATGCAATTATAAATAGTAATCCAAATGAATAAATTGACGTCTCAAGTCGACAAGAAATAAAAGGAACAAACGTAGGGTCTAAACACGGATAACGTTTTTATTCACATGAAACAAATTACAGATCCCATCACCAAAAAAGAAATTTTTCGCGATTGCACACAAAATTGAGAAAAATGTGTTTCAGTTTGATTTTTAAAAAAAATTTCAATCACATATGAATAATTTTTATTTGAATAGCAGGAATTGTTTGTTAATAAAATGTTATTCAAATAAAAATTTTATTTAGTTATTTGCGAATTATTGCAAATAAAATTGATGGCATGATGAAATCAAGTCAAATGATTTATTTGAAAATGTATTTTTATTTCATTATGAAAATTCAAATAACTTCGGAAGGTACAAATTTAAAAAAGTTCTTAAACTTTACAAAAGAAAATTTGAAAGCAAGAGAATTTGTATATTATAAGCTCTTCCAATAGTTTGAAATTTTGACATTTAATCCATTATATTTTAGATTTATTTTAGATTTCAAGATTTATTTTCAGATTTAGGTACCAATACCAACACACTGTGTTGACAGCACTGATCAGATATAATTAGATAGGCGACTTGCAATCCCCTTGCCTGAAACACCCGCAAGAAAAAGTACTGGAAATCTCTCTTGACCCTGTCTGTGAATGCATGTGAAGTGAGCAATGGAAGTGTTTAGTGAATCCATTTAAAAATGGCGGAAGCGGAGATAATTTGCCGTCTCAGTCATTCAAAAATATAAACAAAGTAATCAGCCTCCATTCTTTTTTGGTTTTTTTTGTTTTACAAATAATTATTATCTTCTAAGTAAAGGAAAAATCTGCCGCCCAAGCGATTGCCCATTAGGAATAAATTTTTTCCATGCACAAAGGGTCAACTGAAAATCGAATTTGTTTTGATTACACTACACAAATGTCAAAAGACATCTGATTCTGGTTTGCTGAGTTCAGTCCATAGGTAGAGTTCAGCACAATTGAGGTGGAAATAGGAGGTGGAAATCTTTGCTATAGGGAGTTTATTTTCCTTTTTGCTTATTTTTTCTTTAAAATAAACAATCAAGCTATTTGATTGTGTGCATAAATTTTATTAATTAATGCGTTTTCTTATAAAAAAATTACGTGAGACTTTCTGGTCTAAACTTCTTATAAAAAATAGTTGCAAAAAGAATCTGATATATTTTCCAGTAGTCCGAAACACATTTTGAAAACATTTTTTTTTATAAATGAATAGGCACATTTAAACAATACTCTGTTAACTTTTAGATCAATGTTCAAAATAAGGAGTTTTTTCCCTCAATTTTTTATTTGTTTTCGAATGATTTCATGAATAGTTTTTATAGTTCGTTTTAATTATTACTAGTTCATTTATCCAATTATAAATAGTAATCCAAATGAATAAATTGACGTCTCAAGTCGACAAGAAATAAAAGGAACAAACGTAGGGTCTAGACACGGATAACGTTTTTATTCACATGAAACAAATTACAGATCCCATAACCAAAAAAGAAATTTTTCGCGATTGCACACAAAATTGAGAAAAATGTGTTTCAGTTTGATTCTTAAAAAAAATTTCAATCACATATGAAAAATTTTTATTTGAATAGCAGGAATTGTTTGATAATAAAATGTTATTCAAATAAAAATGTTATTTAGTTATTTGCGAATTATTACAAATAAAATTGATGGCATGATTAAAATCAAGTCAAATGGTTTATTTGAAAATGTATTTTTATTTCATTATGGAAATTCAAATAACTTCGGAAGGTACAAATTTAAAAAAGTTCTTAAACTTTACAAAAGAAAATTTTAAAGCAAGAGATTTTGTATATTATAAGCTCTTCCAATAGTTTGAAATTTTGACATTTAATCCATTATATTTGATTTCTTTGACATCATCTGGAAATTGAAGAAGCCGGTTTACTGGACTTACTGGTCTACGGTCCACTGTAGATTACTATACAGTGGATATGATTGCAGTGCTAGTGTAAAGTTAAAGTAGCACAGTAAAGCCGCGTTGTCACAAGGAACAGAAGCAGAAACAGAATCTCATACATTAGCAACTGAAACCTAAGTTCGCTGAATGCTTTTTGCGTTGCTAATGTATGAAATCTGTTTTTTTTCCCAGTTCTGTTCCTTGTGACAACACGGATTTACGAAGCGTTTAATTTTATCTCATTGGTTCAAAGTGTATTCAAGCTTATCAACAGACGAGCTATCCGTTCTTCTGTATTTCTCTCAGATGATCCTAGGTCTTTATTTAAATATATCTTTTACACGAATTTAAAAGACTGTACATTTTTTACCAGTATATTTAAGGCGTCACTGACAAAGTCACTAGAATTTTAGAGCAATACAGAGTGAAACAAATCTTACCACCAGAAAAGGTGATCTTTTAAACAAGAGTAATATTCACCCAAAGACCAGTTCCCATTCTAGACACCAGTATTTTATATGCTGTGCCCTTTGGTTGTACTCGGCATTCATTGGACAAACCCGGCGAAGTATTTCATTTCATTTGAAAGAATGTACAAATGCTGTTGGCATTTACAGTTAGTTGTAGGTATAATATAGGCCAATTTATCTTGTGCAAACTATTTATCAATTTACCAATTTATCTTAGGCAAATAATAAACGTAGCATTTCTGGTTTAAATGCTGAACGAGCGTGATTTGTGTATCATTCTAATATTTTATATTGCTTGCACAAACAAAGATTTCATCGTTTTTCGCAATCAATTTATTAGTTTCTTTCTTTTCCATGAAAGCGAACAATGCAGCATTAAAAATATAATAAATAAATTCTTATTTGAAATGAGAAGTCAAACTTTCTTGCACGGGATTCGGAAAAGTCGACTTGTCTGCAAGGAAATCTGAATAAAAATTCCGAACGATTGCGACCTCATGCGATCCTCGACATGATGACCTGAAACGCAGTCGATATCTCAAATGTGTAGCCTGAAACGCACTCAAAACCCAAAATGAGCTGCACCAAGCGCACTCATTTTGGCCTTGGACGCACAAATCTTGCTCCCAGCTTGGTTGACTGTGTTAGTGAGTTTTTTTTTGTAACACATAAAGTAGCATTGCAACCCACTAACACAATCATGATAGCTGGCAGCATTTTCCCTAGAGAGCCGAAAATCGAGCTTGGGGCAAAAAGAGGCACCCCAGCGAAGATAACTATCTCATTATACCTGATCAATGATTTTCCCTAGAAAATCGAGCTTGTGCCTGTTTTCATTTGGTTGATCCTAGCCTGATGTCAGAATTACTATGGTGAGGGGAAGCGCCAGTGTGGTGGCCACCGTTCAACATCCGTTTTATTTTGAGAAATAAAATTTGGGTTAGGTTAGGATCAACCAAATGAAAACAGGCACCTTGGGGGGCAAAAAGAGGCACCCCAGCGAAGATGACTATCTCATTATAATGTGTGATTTTTTAGCTGGTTTGGTTTTGGCAACACTGGTTTTGACAGCTGACGTGTGTTTAGTACCTTGTGTCACTGTCAAACAGCTTCAGTTTGGTTTGCAATTTAACCATGGATCCTCTTACAAATGAACAACGCTTGCAAATTATTGAATTTTACTATCAAAATTCGTAGATCGTGCGATTTGACACCATTAGATTATTTTTTGTGGGGGTATGTCAAGGCTAATGTCTATAGGGACAAGCCCGCTTCGATTGACGCACTGGAAGCCAACATCCATGCATTCATTCGTGAGATACCGGCCGATGTGTGTGAAAGAGTATGCCAAAATTGGACTCAGCGGACGGGCTACCTGAGACGCAGCCGCGGTCAACATTTGCATGAAATTATCTTTAAACATTAAATTGCAAGGTCCAAACTATCGATTCAAATAAATATTTCATTAATTTTTTCGAATTTTTTGTGTTTCTTTTTTAAAAAAAGTTCTCAACCTCTTAAAAAATCACCCTTTACCTGACAGCATTGATCAGGTATAATGAGATAGTCATCTTCGCTGGGGTGTCTCTTTTTGCCCCCAAACTCGTTTTAGGCTCTCTAGGGAAAATGCTGCCAGCTATCATGATTGTGTTAGTGGGTTGCAATGCTACTTTATGGGGTGGCAAAAAAAAATTCACTAATCCAGTCAACCAAGCTAGAAGCAAGATTTGTGCCTCCAAGGCCAAAATGAGTGCGCTTGGTGCAGCTAATTTTGGGTTTTGAGTGCGTTTCAGGCTACACATTTTAGATATCGACTGCGTTTCAGGTCATCATATCGAGGATCGATTCGTGGCAATCGTTCAGAGTTTTTATTCAGATTTCCGAGCAGACAAGTTGACTTTTCCGAATCTCGTGCAAGAAAGTTTTTTCCTTTCAAATAAGAGTTTATTTATTATTTTTTTAATTCTGCATTGTTCGCTTTCATGGAAAAGAAAGAAATGAATAAATTGAATGCGGAAAACGATGAAATCTTTGTTTGTGCAGGCAATATAAAATATTAGAGTGATACACAAATTACGCTCATTCAAGATTTAAAATAAAGAAACTACTTTAATTATTTGCAACAGAGACATTTACCTTGTCGATTCTTTGTCGGTTGCTATAGTTCTAACATACTCTGCTACACAATGATTTAGCATTATTGTTTGCCGTAAACTCTATTGATATTTATCATTACTATTGGGAAGAACTTCAGTGTTTTTTGGAATACCAGTGGAACCCTTGGTAAGACTTACGTGGAACTTAAGACTTTTGTGAACTTTGTAGGCTTTGTTTGATTGAAAAAATGTTTAAATAGTTTTGAAATAACAGTTCTAGAAAATACTTAATATATTTTATTATTATATTTTTGTTGAAAATTCATGTATTTTTTTTGTGTTTGATTTTGATGTTAAGAACTTATAAGAAAAGTTTGAGTCTATTTTGAAAAGTCTGCGTAAGATAAATTTGTCTTTAATTAAGAAGTTAATTAACTAAAACTGTATAATAATACAGTTATAGTTAATTAACTAATATAATTAACTCACAATAACTAACTGTAAATGCTCACAGCATTTGTACATTCTTTCAAACAATGTGAAATACTTCGCCGGGTTCGTCCAATGAATGCCGATGACAGCTAAAAGGCACACATATACAATGTCTAGAATTGGAACCGATCTTTGGGTGATTGTTAGTCTTGCTTAAAAGATCACCTTTTCTGGTGGTAAGATCTGTTTCACTCTGTATTGCTCTAAAATTCTAGTGACTTTGTCAGTGACGCCTTAAATATACTGGTAAAAAATGTACAGTCTTTTAAATTCGTGTAAAAGATATATTTAAATAAAGACCTAGGACCATCTGAGAGAAATACAGAAGAACGGATAGCTCTTCTGTTGATAAGCTTGAATACACTTTGAACCAATGAGATAAAATTTAACGCTTCGTAAATCCGTGTTGTCACAAGGAACAGAACAGGAAAAAAAAACAGATTTTCAGATGATGTCAAAGAAATCAAATATAATGGATTGTATGTCAAAATTTCAAACTATTGGAAGAGCTTATAATATTCAAAATCTCTTGCTTTAAAATTTTCTTTTGTAAAGTTTAAGAACTTTTTTAAATTTGTACCTTCCGAAGTTATTTGAATTTACATAATGAAATAAAAATACATTTTCAAATAAATCATTTGACTTGATTTCAATCATGCCATCAATTTTATTTGCAATAATTCGAAAATAGCTAAATAAAATTTTTATTTGAACAACACTTTATTAACAAACAATTCCTGCTATTCAAATAAAAATTATTCATGGGTGATTGAAACTTTTTCTAAAAATCAAACTGAAATACTAAAATAAATAATAATAATAATATAAAATAATAAATAAAATAAAATGTTATCCGTATCTAGACCCTACGTTTGTTCCTTTTATTTCTTGTCGACTTGAGACGTCAATTTATTCATTTGGATTACTATTTATAATTGGATAAATGAACTAGTAATAATTAAAACGAACTATTGAAACTATTCATGAAATCATTCGAAAACAAATAAAAAATTGAGGGAAAAAACTCCTTATTCTAAACATTGAACTAAAAGTTAACAGAGTATTGTTTAAATGTGCCTATGCATTTATATTTTTATAGTTTTAAACATTGAACTAAAAGTTAACAGAGTATTGTTTAAATGTGCCTATGCATTTATATAAAAAAAATGTGTTTCGGACTACTGGAAAATTTATCAAATTCTTTTTGCTACTAATTTTTATAAGAAGCTTAGACCAGAAAGTCTCACGTAATTTTTTTATAAGAAAACGCATTAATTAATAAAATTTATGCACACAATCAAATAGCTTGATTGTTTATTTTAAAGAAAAAATAAGCAAAAAGGAAAAAAACTCCCTATAGCAAAGATTTCCACCTCCTATTTCGACCTCAATTGTGCTGAACTCTACCTATGCATGGCAAAAATTTATTCCTAATGGGCACTCGCTTGGGCGGCAGATTTTTCCTTTACTAATAATATAATAATTATTTGTAAAACAAAATAAACCAAAAAAGAATGGAGGCTGTTTACTTTGTTTAGATTTTTTGAATGTTGGAGACGGCAAAATATCTCAGCTTTCGCCATTTTTAAATGGATTCACTGAACATCTCCATTGCTCACTTCACATGCATTCACAGACAGGGTCAGGAGAGAGATCCCGTTACTTTTTTTTGCGGGTGTTCATTATATCTGATCAGTGCCTGACAGTCAATGGTTGACAGTTCGCTTGTTTACTTCGGGTGAATTCGAAACTGGTTGGTCTTTCTAGAGAAATAATTTTGTTTTGTCTTATAAAATGCTTGTAATTAATTAACTCGCGGAAAAACTTGAATTTCAACATGGGCTCGAAATGGAATAACTGTATTCATCCTCATCATGTTCTTCGACAGTCACAGCAAGCTGTATTCGTATATTTTAGGCGAAGAAGCACCCACGACTTTGCCAAAGGTTAAATTAAAGCAAACAAGCTTTGAATAGCGTATATTATAAGGGACTTGGTGCACACATATAGTAGCAAAGAATAAAGATAATGTTTTTAATGTTAAAACATTACAATGGCTTATTTTGTTTCTAGTTTCGTCACAAACAAAAACAGAAAATTTCCAGCAATAAAGCCACAGCAAAATGTTAACAAACTAGGGATGGGAAACAGTTTTTTCAGTTAGTACCTAACAAAGTAGGGATGGAAAACAATTTCTGCAAATAGTACTACAACGGAGCCAATGAACACAAACTAATTTTTGCGTTAAAAAAATTAATTTGCCAATTAGGAAAATAGTTTTATTATGGGAAATATTCGTAAGGCTTTTCGTTTTAAAACAAATAAAATCTCGAATTTTCGCAAATTTGAGCAAAATGAGTGCACTCCAGAAGTACTTTAAGCACTTTAAATTCCTAAGCAGAATACGGATTGAATTTTTACTAAAGTGAAAAGTGTATTTCAAGCTGGGTTTGTATGGTATGGTATATAAACATCTTCAATGAATTTCTTGAAACCAAATTCAAGACATTTCGTTCTTTTCTAGTAAATATCTCACATTAGGCAAAAAAAAAAATTTTGTCATAATTTCGTAGTAAAACGCAGCAACTTTAATTAAGGCATAAGAATTTAGGAAGTGCTTTTTTCGAAACGCCTACAAAGTACTTATTCAAACGTTCGTTAACAGAATATTTCAGCGAAGTATAATTTTAATGCCTTAGATATTTTTGGCGAATGTAAATCAAAGTAAAAATGTAACACCATTACGTATCGAAGTCTCTCTTTTTGTTGCGCTAACTTATGCCACAAATTACTGAATAACTAGATATTCAACTTGCGCCACTTTTACCCCCCAACACTCATTTGCTTACGATTTTTATAAAGCCTTCAAGGCTTTTTTAAAGCTTTAAATTTCCGTGTCGGTGAATACGTGTAAGAAGATACAACAACAATTTACCTTACGCGATCAGCTGATGTAAAAGCTGCAAAACGAAATTGCATGGAAATGACGAATTCATAAATTTACTCACATCTGTAAAAAAAATGTCAGAGAATGGGTAAATTCATCAATTTTAACTAATAACACTAGTTACCGTGGGACCACAATGCCCCTAGCGGTGGTATGTAGCAGTAGTACGTAGTACAGCCGCGGAGCCATGTGGCGTCGTACGGAAAAAAATTGAACACAATGGTGTAGCGCGGCTATGTCGAACAAAAACCTCGTTTATAAACAATGGCCGATACTCTGAATTAATTTGAACTAGATTTAATATTTTTGTGCTACGGATGACACAAATTCCATAAAATTTCTTTAGATTTAACCATCTCAATAAACTTTTCGACGTCCTATTCCTCCATTGTTTACTTAACTTGCATTGAACTGTCCACCGTGTAGCGCTGTCAACCGTGTAGCGCTACGAAAGTTAAAAGTTGGTCAACTCTTACTACCGCCACAGCTACGCGCTACCGCCACAGACACACATTGTGTGCGCAATACACTGAATACATGTGTTTTAACTTTTGACAGCGCTTACTACCGCTACTACTACCGCCACAGCTACATCACTGTGGTTCTACGGTTATTCAGTAATTTATGCTTATGCGTAACAAATTATTTACGCTAACGCCGCGTTGTCATTGTTTCTGTTATTAAAACAGTCACTTATGGCTATTGTTGCATAGTGGCATCAACGGATTGCTGTAATAAAAATATTATGGTTAAGTAAATTACCATTTTACCTTGAAAAAACACAGCTTTTACAAAAAAAAAAAAACTTTTACTCCGATTGTACTATTTTGCGTAGCAAATTCTATTACGGGGCCCTTGGATTGCTTTAGGTAATCAAGTAAGTCGTATTTAGTAAAAGAAAACTATTAGATACAAACAAACTTTTCTGCATTTAGTTTGAGCAATTTTTATAAATATTACTCTTCAAATCGACTTCTTCCCATTCAGAATATTTCATACCTTTCCCTTAATACTACATGCATTAATGCTACGTCTTAAAGCACTCTTCTATTAAGTTAAGAAATTGGTAAATAAATATTGAAGTCAGTTGCACCACCAAACAAAGACGAGGAAAAATGTTCACTCGTCATAAGACAAATTAATAAGTTATATTCACTCGCGTATTTAAGTTTTCACATCCTATTTATGTATGTAAGCAACCAGATATTTACTAGCCGCATTCCTAAACGTACAAGAACATGTAAATATTTTCCAACCAGTGACTTTGGTGTTTTTATACCCGACCGATGGTATATTCATTTTAATGCATAGTTTGTAACACAGTGAAATAATCACCATAGACCCTTAAAACATTTTAGAGATATGATCGAAACCGACAGGTGAATCGATTCAGCCAAGTCCGTCCGTCTGTATGTGTAAAGGTTTTAGGTCTTCAGAATCAACCTAGAGAGCTGAAACTTGATACACGGCTTGGTTCCTCTGTTGCACAGACGAAGTGTAAAAATTGGAAAGTCCGTCAACGGCCACGCCCACTATTGGCTTCAACGTGAGACAACCTCTATTACACATTTTCTTTCAAAATGCCTTTTGCTCAAGTTAGACTAGTCATAGGAACTAAAATTTTGAGTAACTAAAATTTCGAGTACTGAGCAATATTGGCCTAAGACCTTTGACAATGCGAAAATTGAACCGCCCACAATATCGGCCATGCCCACTTTTAACATGTAAGATCTTTAAAAATCTGATTCCTCGGAAAGTGAGCTCAAAATCGAAAAAAAAAATATAACAACAAGTGGGAAGTGCAACAGTGCGTAGGCAAAAGCTTCAGTCTATCTACGACGGATTGCAAAATACCCGACCATACAAAAAAAAACTGCCACACCTCCAAAAAGTGGGCGGGATGTAAAATATAACTCTTGCATGCTTTGGTGGTTGCATACATTTGGGCCTAAAACTCCGCCTTTTTAACTAAAAATCACTTTTTTTAACGACACGCCCAAAAGTGGGCGGAGGCACATAAAACATATACATGAAAGTTAGAAAATGGTAATATATACAACTTTTGTCATATAATTTTTAGTCAAATTTCATATATATTTTTTAACAGGCCTGTAGTTTGCGTGTATGTGGGCGGATTCAGCTAATTTTAAAACTTTCAGACGGACGGACGGACATGGCCTAATCGATTCTCCTGTCGGTCCCATTCATATCTCCAAATTGTCTTAGGGGTCTACGGTGATTTTTTCACCGCGTTACAAGCTATACAGCAAACTTAATTTACCCTGGGTCGGCTATAAATATTAAAGATATTACTATTAGTAAAGTTTGGTCCATACAAAGTTTTGAGCTCCGCCCACTTAAATGGGGCGTTTTTAAAAAAAAATTGTTTTTTTTTCCGATATAATTTACGGTTTTAACGCATTTTGTCATGAATCTAACGAAATAAAAATTAATTGATTTTAATTTTTAGCCCTGACCCACTTTTGGAGGCGTGGCCTATACAAATTATATATGAACTCGGGACAAAACATTTTAAGACTTGGTGTTACACCGTATATAGGGTCGGGTATATAGAAGTTTTTCACAGACGAACTCTTGCACTTACTCCTTATACTTGTTTATTTCTTTTCGTGTTAGACAATGTCAAAAAAGCAAGATATAAGACAACGACAAATATATTTTTTCGTGAGTATAATAAGTTGGTTGCAATAGCTATAAAGAAATTCCCCTATAAGTTTCGCAGTAGTGCCAACTCATTTTGCGTGTAGCGCGGAGCAAAACATTACTTGTGGTGTAACCAGCGCTCACTTTTAGAAATGTACTAAAAAGTTTAAACTATATTTGAACATTTTGATGAGACTATTTCATGGTAAATATTGTACACACGCATTCATTTGAAAAAATAAAATAACGCTTCGATCTAAATACATACATATATACTTTTAACGGTCAGAAAGACTTTGTGCGCGGGGCCCCCAAATGCGCGGGGGCCGTAGCATTTGCTACTCTTGCTACGTGGGTAATCCGCCAATGGTCCTACGGTTATTCTTTACGCAAACTTTACGCTTTTGTTGCTCTCAAAAAACAGCACAACGTATTAGAACTCAAAAATGATATGGTGGTTTCAGTTAACAAATACAATCTCAAGTGTAAATGCATAAGTCTGTTGGCTGGTCTGATAGTGCGTGCTATTTTCTCGTTTAAAGCACATGCGTTCTTCGATAAGGTAGGTAATTTTTTGTTTTCTTCTAATTTTTTTCTTCTGATTTACGTAAGTTTTAGAACAAGAAATTTAAGTTGCAAGAATGGATAAGAAAGATTATTACAATATTCGAAGAGAAATAAATCTGATTTGTGAAAGTGCAAAAAAACATTAGTTGCGTACTTCCTGTTCACAATCTACATTTTATAATATTTTTCAAAAGAATTATTTATTTTGTTCCAAGTTTTTTTTTTTCAACTGCTATATGTTCTATGATATTGTGAAAAGACTCAAAAAAATAAATTTTCTGTTTTTTTAATATATGTTAAAGCATTTTATATGAGAATTACAAAAACGAATGGGTGTTGCGAAAAGATTCCGCACTGGCTTAAGAATATATTTCGCTTTGTACTTCAAAAACATTTCGTTCAAACTTTACGCATTCTTCACGTTAAGAAAGCGCTCTGCTTTGGCGTAAAGAATTCGTTTCGCTTGAGCGTTAAGAATTCATTTCGCGTTGGCGTTGAAAAAGCGGCTCGCATTTGTGTTACGCTGGTGATTCTAGTTTTCATATGGCGAAAGAAAGGAAAGCTTTGAGATTATAATTCGCCAAGGCGATACGCAAGCGAAGAGTTGTATGGGCAGATGAGTAATTTTTCGTTTCGCATTCGGTTCGCCTTGCTTAGAGGGATATGGCATGTCTCACCTATTCCCACCTATACTATCACAAAAAATCTCAATTTAATTTTTTGTTTGATTCAACTACAAAAAAATAAAACTTTGTTTTTATTTTACCCAATACCAAAAAAAAACCACATAAGATAAAAGGGCTCCTGGTCCATGTACCTACATAAGTATTATATTGGGCGTTTTTCCTTTTTACTTCAGAGTGAAGCATTGAACAGAGCTCGAACACTCTGAGCGTGCTCTGAACCGAGTGCGCTCAAAGTACTCTGTTCTGATTTTGTAACACACTTGAGCACATATTTTGGTTATCTGTCAGAATGCAATATGGAAAAGAAAACTTGAAAAAATTGGCAAAATATTGCTACGAGCCGAAAATGGTGCAAAATAAATAATATTTCACCGAACAAAAGTTCATCAAACGCTTTTACTCGGCCTTAAAATAACAAACTTCCCCTTTTAAGTTTTTTTTTTCAAAATTCAGCTGTCATTTCGCTCAGCCACTAGCTCAGAATGCTCGGTCAAAATATTCGGAGCACATTGAGCGCGCTCTGATCATGCTCTGAGCTTAAAAAGAAATACAAATCTCGGGCTATGATTACTCTGAACACAAAAAGAAACACAAATTTTTGTTTAACAGCTCGAGCTCTGCTCTGAAAGAAAAAAAACGCCCCCCATTGTTATGTGGCAACAAGAAATAAAACAACATGCTGGAGTCGCTGAATGCATCCATCGATTCACTCTACGAACACACCCACTCGATTCACTCAACATATATACACAACTGTCATTCCAGTCATCTGATAGCAGCTGGCATATTCGAAGTTCGAATTTCGATTTCCCCTCCTTGAAATTCAGCGGAAGTACCAATGGAAAATTATTAAAGGGGTGCTTAATTTTGCATAAATACGCGGGTGACAGGCTCGTACAGTGACAGTTATATTTTAAACGTTGACTTGTGAAAATCAGTAATAAAGTAAAAAGTGATTGAATTAAAATAAAGTGTTGAATTCTAGCTAGCGAAGTTGAATTACAGTGCGATTTGAACGTAAATAAATTTGTTTGATAAATAAAGTGCTTCATTGTGAAATTATAAACGTGAAATTGAGATTTATTCGACGAACTCCAGGCAAAAGCATTACATTGGTGTCAGAAATTGGGGATAAAACTCATAATTGTGCGGGTAAATTATACAGTGGATTTTCCGGAACAGTGTTAGGGTATCAAACGGTTTATTTTTGCGGTGGAATTTTCCAGATATATTGTGCGTAGACAGTGTCGGTAGCTCATACAGATTTGATTGTGGAATTTTCCAGATATATTCAAACCGTCTGCGCTATAAAGTTATAATTAACGAATTTATAAAAACAGTGTCAGTTTATTCGATAGTGAATTTTCTAGAACAGATATAAAACATAAACTGATTGTGTTGTGAGAGTTGTGTGAAGATAATTCATAATGGGTCGCACAATTGAGCAATTGGCAACAGCTGAATTCGAAGCGGAATTGGGTAAAAGAAATCTCCAGACTTCAGGAAAAGGAAAATTATTGCTCCGACTCCAGGACGCTGTTACCGAGGAAGTTGAAGACCCAGACACGATGCTGTTCGAAGTCCAAGAAGAACAGCGACAAAGCACAGTAAGAACTGCCGAGGAAATGCCCGCTCTCATGAAATTGCCTTTGGAAAAGTTCGGAAATCTGGACGAGAAATTTGAGAAACTGGAAAGAACAAAAGAATACTCTTGAAAGCAAGTTCGACAAGCAAAAGAATTCTCTGGAAAGCAAGTTTGACGAACAAAAGAACGCACTAGAAAGTAAACTCGATTCCCAGAATGCGGTTCTTGAGAAAAAGTTCCAAACAGTAGATCAAAAATTTGAAACCATGGAGGAACAATTCACTGAAGTCAAATCGGAAGTAGAACAACTGGCTAAGGAATTGGAATTGGTTAAGAAACAGAAAGTGCGAGAATGTTTGCCCGACGGTCCACGACGCAAGAAAATGCAGCAGCCTGTCTTCGATGGCCAAACATCATGGCCGATTTATTATAGACAATTCGAAGCTGCAGCATTGACAAACAACCGGGACAACGAAGATAAATCGATTGCACTCACGCTTGCGCTCAGAGGACCAGTGGCCGAATTGCTGCAGACCATCCTTGTAGAAAAACAGAAGGATTATGATGCCATGGTAAAGGCCATCGAGATGAGGTTTGGTGAGGACCACATGCAGCAAGTTTACCGGGTCCAGTTACGCCGAAGAGTTCAGACAAGGGGTGAGACGCTTCAACAGTTGCAAGCCGACATCGAGCGATTGGCGAATTTGTCCTATCCCAACACCAGCAGGGAGATAATAAACGAGTTGGCAACTAATGCGTTCACTAATGCCATTACGGATGGAAAGTTACAAATGACTGTGTCAATGGCAGGTAAGAAGGCTCTCGCTGAAGCACTAGCATTCGCCCTGTCAATGGAAGCTGCAGACCAAGCTTCGCAAGGTAGCCACTGCATCAGAGAAGTGGCTACGCTAGAATGCTCTTGTTAGCGCATCGACATCGAAAGGCAAAACACGAACACCACTTGGGGACAAATGAGATGCTGGAATTGTAACGAGCTTGGAAACCTACAACGACAGTGCAGAGCTCCAGCCAAACAAACGAGCTACCCACATTGCTCTAGAAGAAGGCAGAACGAAGAAGCATCTGGCAGGGACAACGTTCACCCTGCTGGACCCCCTAGGACCATCATCCAAGTTTCGCAAACAAAACGCTGCAGCAAGAGTCTGACAGTGGAGCCAATCATCGCCAACAGAAAATGTGTGGCCACTATTGACACAGGTGCCACGGCCTCCATCATCCGAAGAGACCTTGTTCAGACGTCCTAGGTATATAACACCAGCTGCTACAGTCTTAAGACAGCTACAGGAGAAGCAGCAAAAGTGTACGGGGAGATGCTGCTACAGATGTGCTTCGTGGGACTGACCTTCTCACATGCATTCTTGATAGCCGACATATGCGACGAATGCATCATTGGAGAGGACGTCATGAAGGCGCACGAGGTAATTCTAGACCTTCGGATGCAGGTGCTAAGGTATTGAACCGTCGAGATCCCTATAGTATACGGAAACTTGTCGTTTCCTTTGCTGTGAATCTTTGAGCGATACTGGGAAGCGATGAAGTTCTGCGGCCCTCTTCAGAGACACTTCTTTGGACACGTTTGGAGGGTGACCCTGGGAACCACCGTTTCTATCTCATCGAGCCCGATAACAAAAGATGCGTACCCATTGCAGCCATTTCGACCGTGACCGAGAGTGAGCCTGCGAGTCCTGTCTCTCCATCAAATGTGACCGAGGTATGTAAGACTATACTTGGAGACTGTGAGCTAAATCAGGAGCAGCAAGCCATAGCGGAAAATTTCATAGGCGAGTTTGCTGAAATATTTGCGTCACAGGATGGCGACTATCGTCGAACACACTTAGTACAACGCTGCATAGACACCGGAGATGATAGATCAATCCGCCAACCTGCTGGACGACTTCCGTTGGCGAAACAGGATGAGGCCGCCTAGATGATATCAACCATGGAAATAGAAGGTTTGATCGAAAGCTCGAAAGGGGCGTGGGTCTCGCCTGTTGTACTGGCGAAAAAAAAACGGCAGCACTCGATTCGGCGTGGATTACCGGAGGCTTAACGATGTCACAAAGATGAACAGCTACTCTTTACCTCGAATCGATGACACACTGGACACACTCTTTGAAGCGAAATGGTTTTCCACCCTTGACCTGAAAAGTGGCTACTGGCAGGTACAGATCCATCCAGAAGACAAAGAGAAGACCGCTTTCACATCTGGCAACAGACTATGGCCGATAACAGTAATGCCATTTGGTCTGTGTAACGCTCCGGCCACCTTTGAGCGTCTTATGGCACGTGTCTTACATGGTCTGACGTGGAAAACCTGCCTGGTGTACTTGGGTGACGTCATCGTTTTGGAAAAAAACGTTCGTTGAACATCGCGACAACTTGAGAGAGGTGTTCACACGACTTTGAACAGCACACTTGAAGCTTAATCCAAAGAAGTGTGCGCCGTTCAGAGCAGAAGTTAAGTGACTGGGGCATGTGATATCGTCGGATGGAGTGAAGACGGATCCGGATAAGGTCGGAGCTGTGCAAGTTGGCCAGTTCCCAAAGACAAGCACCACCTATGGAGCTATCTCGGTCTTGCTACGTACTACAGGAGGTTTGTCAAGGATTTTGCTGGGATTCCAAAGTGTCTGCACCAGCTCACTGAAATTGGAGGACAGTTCAAATGGTCAGGTGAGTGCGAAAAAAGCTTTCAACATCTGAAGCAACGACTTTGCGAAACACCGATACTAGCTTACCCCATCCCTGACAAGACATTTATTGTGGGCGCAGACTGTTGGCGAGGCTGAAAATGATGAAAGACTGACAACAAGTAACTAAACTCAAAATGGTTTTATTGAAAATGCAAAAGAAAGAAAAAATGCCCTCGTGGCTGAAAGTTAAAAATCGGAATGAGTCAGAAGAACGATAAACGAAAATGACAGCTCAGCTTCCTGTGTGAAGTTGGGTGCGGTCCGACGCGTAACGTTGCCATGCATATGGCACTGCCATGCATGTATATCCAACACTCCCCCTCGTTACGTAAGGAAAGGATGTAGGCCGAGGATCTCGAGACATCTCTTATGCTTGGGTCCAGGAAGTCCTTTGGTGAGAACGTCCGCTCCCATATCCTCTGTTGGCAAGTCTTGAAGTCTAATATTGTTATTCGGCAGAGCCTCTCGTATAAAATGATAGCGTATGTCAATATGCTTCGTTCTTGAATGGAGGATTGGATTAGATGCCAGCTTCTGAGCTCCCATGTTGTCACAAAAGATTTCCTTTTTCTCGACAAGTTCCTTGAAGCCCAATTCCTTTAAATATCGCTTAAGGTGAATGCCCTCCTTGACGGATTCAGAGAGACTCATATGCGCCGCTTCAGTCGAAGAAAGCGCGACGGTTCTCTGCTTGCGTGATTCCCACGCTATCGCGCCTCCGCCAAGGATGAAAACGTAGCCGCTGTATGATATTCGATCTTCAATACAGTTGCCCCAGTCTGCGTCAACCATTCCAGTGAGCAAAGCTGCCGATGATGAAAAAACGACACCCGTATCTTTGCTCCGATTGATGTCGATCGTTAAACTGACTCAACCAGCTTACGGCATATGCAATGTCAGGGCGCGTGCCCATCGCTATGTACATCAGCGAACCCACCAATTCACGATATGGAACCGGCACCTTCTCCAGACTTATGTCGGCCAGCCTTCCACTCGAAAGTTTCTTCGTCCCAGTTGACATAGGAGTTGACACCGGCTTGCAAGCAGTCATTCCAAAACGTCGCAACACGTCTTCGTTGTATCCTTGCTGATGAATGGTATACCCGTCGCTTCTCCTGACGAATTCGATGCCGAGACAACATTGGACGTCACCCAGATCCTTGATCTGAAAGCATTTTGAGAGTCCTTCTTTTAGTTGTGATATGCTTTTTGGATCCCGAGAGATCACAAGGATGTCATCAACGTAGACCAGCACCATCGTCATGTCTCCCCCTGAACCTCGTAGGTAAACGAATGTATCCGATTCCGTAGGGTACTATCTCAGACGTTGAAGTTCTTGATCTAATCTCTCGTGCCAACATCTACCCGCTTGCTTCAGCCCGTAGAGTGCCTTTTTGAGCAGACACACCTTATTGCCTTCTTCTAGATCTGCTAACATATCCTTAGCTTTATCAAGAACAACACCGTTCGAAGAGTCTCCAGTGTCATCTAGGGAAACTCCATATAGACTTCCACCGACAGCGTTCCGTTCAAATATGCTGCGGTGATGTCGAACTGCCTGATCGACATTCCGAATTGAGATACCAAAGCCGTAGCTAAACGTATCGAGCTTCACTGGAGCAAATGTTTATCGCAAACGTATCGAGCGAGTCACTGGAGCAAATGTTTCGTCGAAATCAATGCCGGGCCGTTCTGCGAAACCTCTCGGCACTATTCTTGCCTTTCTCCGTTGAAGTTTCCCGTCAGGGACATACTTGTTCCGTAAAACCATGCGGCTGCCAATTGTTCGTCCGGCAGATGAACGATCGACGAAAGTGCAGGTCCCACTTTGAATGATGCACTTCAGTTCTGTGGCCATGGCGTCGTACCATTCATGCGCGTCACTGCCTGAGAGACCCAGGTCTAGATCCTCTTCGGCCAAGTGACCGTGTTCAAACTGTTCATGATTTACCTTTTCTGAGTTCTTGAACTTTCTCGGTCGGCCAGGCAAGTCGGTCATGACCTTCTTGGGCCTCCCTCGAGCCTTTCCTGCCTCCAATGAAGATTCCTGCTCCAACGCAACTCCGACTTTGGCGTCATCATCGTCACCAGCAAGTGGGTCCTGTTCGGCTTCGCATTCCTCTGAGGGCTCATCGCTATCCTTTGCCAATGGGTCTGACTCAGGGGCGGATTTGTCCTCTTGGTACTCACACTTCGTGTTCACTGGATCGAAGTCCTGGAAAATGTCCGTCTCTCCGCATTCGAAAACCGTTTCCAGTGGTGATAGATCCACGTATCAAGGATAGTGTATCGATTCCAATTCCCTCACAATATTGCTCTGCTGAAGGCACTCTAGGAACTTGACATCACTTGACACTTCCACTCGACGTTCACCTGGTAACCAAATCCTTTGTTTTCCTCAGAGTATCCCAGAAACACTCCTTCCTTAGAGCGATTGTCGAACTTTCTCTGGCTAGGTGATGTCTTCAGGATGAAAACTTTGCATCCAAACCCGCGAAAGTGACTAACTTCCGGAGCCTTCCTATATCGAACTTCAAACGGCGTTCGCTCATCAAGAGACTTCGAGGGACTTCGATTTCTGATGTAGTTTGCTGTCGATACTGCCTCGGCCCAAAATGATTTCGGCAATCCTGATTGTATGAGAAGACACCTTGCCATTTCCACAAGAGTGCGGTTCCTCCGTTCAGCCACTCAGTTCTGCTGGGGAGTGTAAGCAATGGTTAAGTGCCGCCGGATGCCTTTTGAGTCGAAAAAATTATCGAGAACGTGGTTTTTGTATTCCGTGCCGTTGTCTGACTGTAGACACTTAATACGGGCACCAGTTTCGTTCTCAAATACCGCTTTAACTTTCAGGAACTCTGGAAATACCTGACTCTTTTTCCTAAGGAAACGTACCTCACACCACCTTGTGTGATCGTCGATGAAGGTGACGAAATAATTAGCTTTACCGAAAGATTCCGTTCTCATCGGTCCACAGAGGTCGGAATGAACTATATCCAACGGCTTAGTTTGCCGCATTGAACGTTTTGGAAATGGACTGCGCACCATTTTTCTCAGGATGCAAGTCTCGCAGATAAAGTTCTTAATACTTCCTATTCCGATGTCTTCAATCCCAATTATTTTTCCCTTTCGAAGCGATTCCAGCATGTCCTTAACGTTAAGGTGACCCAGACGTCGATGCCAAACGTGAAGCGGGTTGAAACTGTCGTCACTCTTTTCAAAAACACTCGAGATCATACACTTTTCATCGCCAATATTGATGAAGTACAAGCCGTCTTCTCGCTTAGCCGTGAGGACAACCTCTTCACTCGCATTGATAACCTTGGCGCATTTTTGTTGGAATACCACTTGATAACCTCGATCCGTAATCCTACCAACTGAGAGGAGATTCGTACGTGAGTCTGGGACAAATAGGCCGTCTGTCTCAATTTGCCTGCTCGAATCGTTTTCTTGAACTTCCAGCAATACTCTTCTCCGTGCCTTTATGTCTGCTGACGCACTACTGGCCAGGTTCAACTTTTCAGCAGTTACCTCCATGCTCGAGAACCTGTTAAAGTTTTTGCATATGTGGGAAGAACAACCGCTATCTAGACACCAAGATTGTTCACGATCGATGCTTGTTGCTTTGAAGACACTTCCGCAGCCTCCCTTGTCCTGCGATCCGACAGATGTTAAAAAGAGAAAATTGTCGCCGTACTTAGCGCTATGCGGTTGCTTGTCGTTTTACGCTAATGGGCACTCTGAACGCTTGTGGCCGATCTTCTTACAGCGATAGCATTGCAGCTTAGAAGAGTCCGTGTGGTTTTTGTTTCTGCATTTTGTCTGCCCATGCTGCTTGTTTAATTTTCCCGCGACCATCGCGTTCGATACGTCGCCGTGCCAGTCACCCTTCCTTGCCTCAAACTCCTTAGTAATTTTAATGCGCAGTACTTCCGGAGAAGGCAAGTCGTCGCGAGACTCGATTGCGCAACGAAAGTTTGCGAAACTAGAAAGTAGACTGTAAAGAAGCATGATTGCAAGCAGGTCGGAATTTATTTTGACATTCATATCACCGAGTTTGTCCACCGCGTCGAAAAACCTCCGGAGATGCTCTCGAACGTCTTCTCCCTCATGCATACGCTGAAGTGTCAGATGCTTCAAAAGCGTTGCCTTTCGTGCCGGACCTTTGGACTGAAATATATTTTCCAGTTTCAACCATATTTCCCGTGATGTCTCGCACCCCTTGACCAACTTTAGTTCTGCAGCGCCAATTGACAAGATTATGTCTGACTTTGCCTTCTGGTCCAGGACAATATAGCGCTGATTTGCCTCAACAGTTGCGGGTTTTGTAGGGTCGATTGTCGGCTTCGCCTGTGAACCGTTTACAAAGCTCCAGGCGTCGTTTTTTATCAGCAATGCCTCCATGTGCATCCGTCACTTATCATAGTCCTTATTAAGAGACTCGATTCGTGTAATCCCTGAGGCGGCCATTTTGATTACCGATAAAGTATTTATACCGCAATAAAATAAAATTTAATTAGTTTACTAGGGTTGCTATGTCTGGGCCCATAACCTGTTGGCTAGGCTGAAAATGATGAAAGACTGACAACAAGTAAATAAACTCAAAATGGTTTTATTGAAAACGCAAAAGAAAGAAAGAATACCCTCGTGGCTGAAAGTTAAAAATATGAATGAGTCAGAAGGACGATAAACGAAAATGACAGCTCAGCTTCTGTGTGAAGTTAGGTGCGGTCCGACGTAGCCATGCATATGGCACTGCCATGCATGTATATCCAACACAGATGCTAGCAATGTGGGTGTTGGCGCAGTATTGTCGCAATTGCATGATGGGGAGGAGAAAGTGGTCCAGAAGAAACCCGACCAGAGAGAAACAACTGTGTTACCAGGCGAGAACTCCTTGCTCTTGTACTGGCGACGAAACATTTCCAGAAATACCTGAGTGGCCAGAAGTTCATCTTGCGTACAGACCACGCCGCTCTTAAATGGTTACTTTAGTTCAAAAATCCTGAGGGCCAATTCGCTAGATGGATAGAGCAATTGTAGGCTTTAGACTTCGAGATACAACATCGCAAAGGAAAACTGCACTGCAACGCGGACGCGTTATTCCGGAAACCATGTGAACCCAATTGTTAGCATTGTATGCGACAAGAGGAAAAGGACGAGCGTGTTTCTGTCCAGAGAATAAGAGCTGAACCTGCAGAAGGCTGGAGTACTGAGCTTCGCAACGCACAACAAGAAGACCCTGACATTGAGCCAATCGTTGCATGGAAGGAATCTATGGAGAAACCGAGCGCAAGGGATATATCCGACAGAAATTCCACATCAAAGGTGCAGTGGGACTCTCTCCATGTACAAGATGGCATTCTGCGAATAATATGGGAAATGCCGGATGGAAAATCCTTTAAAAAGTCGAAAGTCCAGGAGATTCTACGGGAAATGCACGATGGAGTGTCTGTTGGGCACTTGGGCATCAACAAAACCTTGGAAAAGGTACGGGAACGTTTTCAATTGGCTAAGTGCAAGAAGCGACGTTGAATGCACCAGTACAATGTGGGTGCTCCCTTTGAATGGATCGCCGTCGACATCGCAGGACCGTTTTCGGAAACTGAAAGAAGTAATTGTTACATCCTTGTTATTACCGATTACTTCAGTAAGTGGCCCGAGGCATTTGCGATGCCAAATCAAGAAGCGAAAACCGTTGTCGATCAGATAGTGAACCACTTGGTGTGCAGGTTTGGAGTGCCAATGGAATTACATTCGGACCAGGGAAGAAACTTCGAGTCGAAGATATTCCAGGAAGTATGCGCAGCAATCGGACTACAAAAGACACGGAACACACCTCTTCACCCACAATCAGATGGAATGGTGAAACGCTTCAACAAGACACTGAAGGACAATCTCTCTGAAGTCGTGGACGAGAATCAACGGGATTGGGATCGGCGAATACCTTTATTCCTCATGACCTACCGAAACGCTATTCACAGTACAACTGGATATACTCCATCTGAAGTTTTATTTAGACGAACTGCCAGGGTACCCAGTGAACTCAAATTCGGATTTCCTATTGAAGACCCAACATGCGAGGAGGACCCCGTGGTGAACCTTAGAGAAAGGATCTATGACATACACCAAAGGACCAGAAGCTGGGAAGGTCCGTACCAAGTTGTAAAGCGAATTAATGATGTGTTGTTTCGAATCCAATGAGGACCAAGAGCTAACATGAAAGTTGCCCATGTTGATCGCCTACATCGCTGCCACGGAAGCAATGATGACGTACTTGTTCGGGACGAACAAAACTAAGAGTGGGGCAATGTTATGTGGCGACAAGAAATAAAACAACATGCAGGAGTCGCTGAATGCACCACGAACACATCCACTCGATTCACTGAACGAAAAAACCCAACTGTCATTCCAGTCATCTGACAGCAGCTGGCATATTCGAAGTTCCAATTTCGATTTCCCCTCCTTGGAATTCAGTGGAAGAGTACCAATGGAAGTGGAAGATTACTAAAGGGGAAGTATGGAACGTACTAGAAGGTGGTGAATTTTGTATGAATACACGGGTGACAGGCTCGTACAGTGACAGTTATATTTTAAACGTTAACTTGTGAAAATCGGTAAAAAAGTAAAAAGTGACTGAATTAAAATAAAGTGTTGAATTCTAACTAGTGAAGTTTAATTACAGTGTGATTTGAACGTTAATAAGTTTGTTTGTTATATTAAACTGGCTAACATTGTCTTGTGGTATTTGTATACCTATTTCTAAGAAGGACTGATTTAGTGGTAAGAGGGACTCATTATGCCAAGAAAATTTAAGTGAATAAACCATGCCCTTTTTATTTGTATTTCTAATCAAAAACATGTGCCTGAAGCACAAGTATACACAAATTTAAGTTCAATTTAAAAGAGCGAACAAATAACAATTATTCACTATTATTGTTTATTTGATCGCTGTTTTAGGTTTCATTACTATATTTTTAGTGAAAATAGAGTTGAGAATCACTTAATGGTAAATATTTAAAGTAAAAGTTTTGGTGGAATAACAGAATAACAGATCCTAGAGTGGAAAACTTTAGAAAGTATGTACATAACTAACATTATTTATTTATTTTTTATTTTTTTTATTTTAACAATTTTTTTTTAATTTGAAAAAAGTTTTTTTTCCCGGGGTTAGGAAAAACCTTCATAGGCACTACGAGGACCGGCCTCGCGTGCTCATAGTAGTGGGAGATTCTTACTCACTAAATAACTTCCCATTTTCCGTCAGTTTACGACTAAGTTTCCTTAACAAGTAGTTCAAGCTTCCAACGAAAACACCTACAATACCGTCAATTTATGCGGTTTCATCTTATGGTGCTAGATCTAACGGTCTTATTCGTTGTATTCGGCGCGTAAGATTTGTCTGATCCAAAGTTCAGATAATTTCACTGTTGCAATGTCCGCGAAGTCGAGTAGTAAGTTTGCGAGCCAAGTTGGTTACCTCGTCAGTTACGGTTGCGATTCCTAGATCTCGGTGTAGATCGCTATTTCTTATGCACCATGGAGCATTAACGATTGCTCTGAGCGTCTTATTTTAAAAAATTACTAAGATAGATATATTGCTTGGTTTAGTACAACCCCCCGTTGTATACCGTACGTCCAAGATGGTTTTAGCACTTGCTTATACAAAAGCAGTTTGTTATATATGCTTAGATTCGAAAATCTTCCGATAAGCCAATTCATTTCTCTTAACTTCATTTCGAGCTCGTCGCGTTTCTTTTTAACGTGCGGCTTCCATTTAAGTTTTGCGTCTAGAGTCATTCCTAGGTATTTCGCTTCATTTGAGTACGCGATTTGTACCGAGTTAATGAATAAAGGTTTGTTGTTTATCTTTTTATAAGTAAAGTTAACATGCGTTGACTTAGTCTCGTTAAGGACGACTCGCCAGCTCTTCGTCCAGTCGCATATTTTGTCTAAAGTGCGCTGGAGTTTCCCTGTTGATAATTCAACTGTCGTATCAATAGCGAGAATAGCAGTGTCGTCTGCAAACGTAGCACAAATCACACTTTTGTTCCACTTTACTACTTAGAATTCAACACTTTATTTCAATTCAATCACTTTTTACTTTATTACCGATTTTCACAAATCAACGTTTAAAATATAGCTGTGCCGTACGAGCCTGTGACCCGTGTATTTATACAAATTAAGCACCTTCTAGTACGTTCCATACTTCCCCCTCGGTAATTTTCCATTGGTACTCTTCCGCTGAATTCCAAGGAGGGAAAATTGAAATTCGAACTGGAATGACAGTTGGGTTCGTTCAGTGAATCGAGCGGGTGTGTTAGTAGAGTGAATCGATGGGTGCATTCAGCGACTCCAGCATGTTGTTTTATTTCTTGTCGCCACATAACAGTATACAAAAATTATAAGGAAGCATTTAAAACAAACCGGGAGTCAAAGTTCGTGCTGTCCTAAAGAAAAGTAGAGCCCTATGAAACCATAGAGATAAAAAACGTGAGTGTTACCACAAAAGTGCGTATAGTTTCATTACATCTGCAATACAACGTTGGACGAGTGAACCTTCGTTCACCTACCTTATCCGTTTGGTGCTGAAAAATGTTATTTCGCTTTGTAGATTATTGTACAAATCTAAAAAGCTTCTTTTCCGCAACCCATAATGATTAATAATTAGGTGTCTTAATTGGGCATAAAAATGGGAAAAGTTAGCTTTTTTAAATTAATTTCAAATTATTCTATAAATATTGGTCATAGGTTTGGTCAAAGTCTTATAAGAAAAAATTTTATATATTAAAAAAGCACTATTTAAATTGATTTATAAGTGCATTTTGAATCGATACAACGCCAAATAGGGGAGAATTAAAAACGACTTTCTCTTGAATGCTTTTGTACCCTAACAGATATTGATATATAAAGACCCTTTTACTTGTCTTCCGCTTTGAAGAACATCAGAAATAATAAATACAAAATACAAATAAAAAGGCATGGTTCATTAACTTAATAATTTTTGGCATAATGAGTCCTTTCTTAACACTAAATCAGTCCTTCTTAAGAATAGGTATGCAAATAAGCAGATGACAGAATTACCACAAGACATTGTTAGCCAGTCTAATAGATAATACTTTTGTGGGTACATGGAATTTTATCTTAGGGCCTCGGCACAACACTCATGTTGCGCACTGTTGCTATGCGCAACAGCCACTGCACTCGTTTTCAGCCAGCCAATCACATGCGCTCTCAGTTTTCCATTCGCAAACACAGGCCGGCCTCCTATGCTGTGCCAAAAGTTTCACTAAAATGGTACCAGTTGTCCAGGAATCAAACGTCGCGGTATCAAATGCGTTGGGTACCAGCCATGAAAGAAAGAATATAAAGATTACGACACGCGTTTGTTATGACTTTTTTTTGACAGACCTAACTGTAAATCTGACGTCACGGGATGGAACTGTCACCTTGCATGCATGTAAAAAAATCTGTGCTGGCCAATCACAGATCAGCAATTTGTTTTGCTTTGCATCCAACGACGACCGAGGCATTAGGTGTACTGCTTTTTTCTCAATGTGGCATAATCTAATGTTCTGTGATTTGTGGGTACCAGCGGTGTCGGTATGGGCTGTTTCTGGTTCGAGTTGTCTGGTATCAGCGGTCGTGGTATGATCTGGACTGGTATGGGTCATACCCGAGCCCCTAACCCGAATATGGGTTAAATTTTTGCTAAAATAATAAGTGTATTTCAGGCTGGATTGGTATGGTATGTAGACATCTTCAATGAAATTCTTGAAACCAATTTCAAGACATTCAGTTCTTTTCTAGTAAAGAAACCACATTAAGCAAAAAAAATAATTATGTTATAATTTCGTAGCACAACGGCAGCAACTTCAATTAAAGCATAAGAAGTGCCAGTATAGTATAAGAGCAAGGACTTCTCGCCTGGTAACACAGTAATTTCCCTCTGGTTGGGTTAGAACTTTACTGAAGTATGCTACCACTTAACAATACTGCGATAAAACTGCCACAACACCCACATTGCTAGCGTCTGCCTCCACAATAATTTTCTTGCCAGGGATGGGGTAAGCTAGTATCGGTGCCTCGCCAAGTCTCTGCTTCAGATGCTGAAAGCTTTTTTCGCACTCACCAAAACTTTACTTCTGCTCCGAAGAGCGCACACTCCATTAGATTGAGCCTTAAGTGTGCTGCCCGAAGTCGTGAGAACACCTTTCTCAAGTTGTCGCGATGCTCAGCGAACGTCTTTCCCAAAACAATGACATCATCAAAATATACCAGGCAGGTTTTCCACGTCAGACCATGTAAGACACGTTCCCTAAGACGCTCAAAGGTGGTCGGAGCATTACATAGACCAAATGGCATTACTGTTAACTGCCATAGTCCATTACCTGTTGTGAAAGCGGTCTTCTCTTTGTCTTCTGGATGGATCTGTACCTGCCAGTAGCCACTTTTCAGGTCGAGGGTGGAAAACCATTTTGCTCCAGAGAGTGTGTCCAATGTGTCATCTATTCGAGGCAAAGGGTAGCTGTCCTTCTTTGTGACATCGTTAAGCCTCCGGTAATCCACGCAGAATCGAGTTCTGCAGTCCTTCTTTTTTACCAGTACAACAGGCGACGCCCACGAACTTTTCGAGCTTTCAATCAAACCTTCTTTTTCCATGGTTGATATCACCTCGACGGCCTCATCCTGTTTCGCCAACGGAAGTCGTCTAACAGGTTGGCGGATTGGTCTCGCATCTCCGGTGTCTAGGCGGTGTTGTACTAAGTGTGTTCGGCCATGGTCCCCATCGTGTCCCCATTTCCGCTATGGATTGCTGCTCTTGATTTAGCTCACAGTCTCCGAGTATAGTCTTACATACCTCGGACATTTTTGATGGAGAGACAGGACTCGCAGGCTCTTTCTCTGCAATTGTTGAAATGGCTGCGACAGGTACAAATTTTCCGATCACCTCTCCTTATTTTTTATTTTTTTTTTTTCCGTGGGTAGGAAAAACCTTCATAGGCACTACGAGGACCGGCCGCGCGTGCTCATAGTAGTGTGAGATTCTTACTCACTAAAAAACCTCCCATTTTCCGTCAGACTTCGACAAAGTTTCCTTAACAAGTAGTTCAAGCTTCTGTAGTAATCGCGTGTGGCCTTCCAACGAAGGCACCTACAATACCGTCAATTTATGCGGTTTCATCTTATGCTGCTAGATCTAACGGTCTCATTCGTTGTAGTCGGCGTGTAAGATTTGTCTGATCCAAAGTTCAGATAATTTCATTGTTGCAGTGTCCGCGAAGACGAGTACTAAGTTTGCGAGCAAAGTTTGTTACCTCGTCAGACACGGTTGCGATTCCTAGATCTCGGTGTAGATCGCTATTTTTTATGTACCATGGAGCATTAATGATTGCTCTGAGTGTCTTATTTTGAAAAGTTTCTAAAATAGATATATTGCTTGGTTTGGTACAACCCCATAATTGTATACCGTACGTCCAAGATGGTTTTAGCACTTGCTTATACAAAAGCAGTTTGTTATATATGCTTAGATTCGAAAATCTTCCGATAAGCCAATTCATTTCTCTTCCATTTAAGTTTTGCGTCTAGAGTCATTCCTAGATATTTCGCTTCATTTGAGTACGGGATTTGTACCGAGTTATTGAATAAAGGTTTGTTGTTTATCTTTTTATAAGTAAAATTAACATGCGTTGACTTAGTCTCGTTAAGGACGACTCGCCAGCTCTTCGTCCAGTCGCATATTTTGTCTAAAGCGCGCTGGAGTTTCCCTGTTGATAATTCAAGTGTCGTATCAATAGCGAGAATTGCAGTGTCGTCTGCGAACGTAGCTAAAATTGTTCCCTCATCGTGGGGGATGTCTCTTGTATAAAGCAAAAATAATATTGGGCCGAGAACGCTTCCTTGCAAGACCCGGCATTTATCTCTTTGAATTCCGAGTACTCATTTTCGTACCTTACGCGAAAGATTCTGTCTTTAAGGTAAGACTCTAAGATTCTATAGAGTTTTTCTGGTAAGCTAAGCCTTAACTTGTACTTCAGGCCTTCGTGCCACACCTTGTCGAAGGCTTGCGATACGTAGAAAAAAGCGCTAGTACATATCTTTTTCGCTTCCAGAGCTTTTTCGATTTCGTTTGTTATTCGATAGACCTGGTCGATTGTTGAATGCTTTTTCCTAAATCCGAATTGGTGATCCGGAATCAATCGTCTTTCTTCAATGATTGGTTGCAACCTTTTAAGCAACAGTTTCTCGAATACCTTAGATATTATCGGCAGAAGCGAAAAAGGTCTGTATGACTTTTTGTCGTTTGGACATTTTCCTGGTTTCGGAACCATTATGACCTCGGCCACTTTCCATTGCCTTGGAACGTATAAAACTCTCATGAAAGCGTTAATGATATAGAGTAGCTTGACCTAAGCTTTTTTTGGTAGCTCCTTTAGAATTTAAAGGAGTAATTAAGTCGTAGCTAGGGGCTTTGTTGTTTTTCAGATTATTTATCGTTTGACGAAGTTCATCCAATGACACGGTTTTTATTCTATAATTCTCTTGTACCGCATAAGGATTGAGCTCCTCGACCAACGGTTTGAATATTTCTTCTAGGTAATCTGCAAATAAATCCGCTTTTTCTTTGTCTTCTCTTGCCCATTCGCCGTTGGCTTTTCTTAATGGCGCAGAGTGTGCTATAGGCTTCTTAACGAACTTGACTGCTTTCCAAAGAGAGTAGTTCGAACCTTTCGAGGTTAGCAGTAGTCTCGCGACTTTTAAAATCTTGAAGTTCGTGCTTCAGTTTGTTAGAAAGTTGGTTCAAGATGGTCGCGGGGGTGCTCGCGAACGTTGCCATCTCTTGCGCGCTCTCCTCTTTTCGCATATAAGCTCTTCTATTTCTCGCGGATATATTGTTCCGCTGTTCGATAATTCGGACCTCCGAAAAGAAGTGTTATTCCACGCAGCGCTCTGAATAACTCTCACGAGTTTATCTAATTCGTCTTCTATTTTAAGTGGCGTTTTGAGCGGTACATTTAAAGCTATGTTTTCCTTGCAGTATTTTCTAAAGCCGTCCCAGTCGGTGTTGTTGTTAGTTAATCTAGGCGCTCTATTCTTTTTCGCTAGGCATCCGCCGATTTTCAAAAGAACTGTCGAGTGATCTGAACAGAGATCAAAGCGTTCTTCTACGTTCGTAAGGTAACGTGGTACCCCCTATAAAGAAGTCGACGAGATCAGGTATTTTATTTCTGTCGGTTGGCCAATATGTTGGCTTTCCCGTCGATAAGAAGATCACGCTGCGTTTTGTACTTGCTTTAAAGAGGGCTCTGCCTCTTGTTGAATTGCACCATGAGCCCCAAAAAGTATTTTTCGCGTTAAAGTCCCCGCCGATGATAAAGTTTGACCCAAGTGAATCAAAGAGCAGAGCAAGATCTTCATCTGCCAGCCGATACTGCGGAGGAAAATAGCTCGTCACGATGTTGTTATTTATGTGACCTAATTTTACTGAGACTGAGGATATTTGCATAGAGTCAAGTTCTATTTCTTCGTTTTTGGAGTTCTTAATGCAGTCTTTAATGTAGAGAGAGGATCCACCTCTCGAATTTTCTGAAGGATGATGCGCGTGATAATCAATGTTACCTTTTATTTTGCGTGCTGAACCCTTTTTAAAGTGTTCATTATTCAAAGTCCTACATTATTCTTCCGTAGGAATACTTCTAGTTCGTCAACTTTTTTGCAAAAGGCCGTTTGCATTCCATGTAATTATTTTGATTGACTTTCCCATATTCATGATTTTTTATTAAATGCTTTTCGAGGTTTAAACTCGAGCTCGCTCAATTTGTTGAATATTACTTGATTAAGTTTCGCCTGTTGCTCAAACTTTTCTAAAATCATACGATCGATCTTGGACCAACAAGTGTGGATTCTCCCTTTTGGCTCTGTTGGGAACTAGGACCAGCGACGTTATCTCGCGCATTTTGAATTTTGCCTTTAATCAAACCCTTACCCCTTGTCGACCTAGGGCTTTTTGGCTTATCTACTTTAGGAGGTTTTAGGCTTGAGCCTAATTTTCACTATTTTTCTTTGGAGCTTCATGTCGTTTTTGCAACTCAATGGCAATTTCGCAACCTCGGTAGCTGGCTGGGTGACTTTCCCTGCAATTGGCGCAAACCGTGCTGGCCTGACTGCTGACATTGCAATCCGTCGAGAGATGTTCGCCGGCGCATTTTACACATCGCGGCTTTTTCTGGCAGTATGCTTGCGTGTGTCGGAAACCTTGGCATCGCTTACATTGGGGAACTAGCCTGTTGCCCTTCCGCTTGGGCTCGATTTTTACCTTGATGTTAAGGATTGATTTAATTTTGTAGATTTCGTTAATATTTTCAGTTCTATCAAAAGAAAGCATAAAAATTTGCAGGCCGCGTCGGAAAACAACGGAATCTTTGCCTTCGTCCGAACGTTGCTTCTCTTTCTTTATTATGTTCACGGCGTCAAGAATTTTAAAGCCTTGGGCTTGAACGTCTTGTATTATTTCGTCCTTGGTACAGGATGGGTGTAGTCCCCTCGCGATAACCCGCAGCGGCTTTTCGAGGTGATTTTCATAAGTAAACCATTGGATTTTGTCTAAATTTAACTTTTGTGACAGTGACCGATAGGCATCATAGTCATCGACGTTAACTTTCCATACGTTGTTTCGAAGTGATGTTAAGTTATATTTCGTCCCAAGAGTATTTTTAAGGATGTTTCGCAACTATCCGTAGTCCGCGATCCCAACGACATTTATTGCAGGTTGTCGGCGGTTTTTTTCTTGGGGTATTCCTGTCGCTTTGTTTGATACGACTGGTGTTTCTTCTTTTTGCTGCACGGTTTCTACTTCGTGTGAAGAACCGGCCTTTCGTTTCTTGGTAAGCCTTTTCCTAAAGAACGGATTCGTTTCGCGTGCAAGTTCTTCCTCGTCCGTCTGGTATTCACATTGACGTTTCGGCGTTTCCTCGCATACTATAGTACCACGGGGCTTCCTTAAGGCTTCATTTTCTTTACGTAACGAATCTACTTCGCTTTTAAGCTCATGGTAGAGACGTTCCATTTCATTAAGCTTAGCACGGAGTTCGTTGTTTTTCGCTTCAAAGCATTTAATTTTCGCTGAGTCCTGATTAACCGGCGGACTTCCTTTCCCGGAGACCTTCGATCCAGCTGGTGGAGATCGAGGCACCCTTGATTTTTTTAAAAAGGGATTTATAAGCAATAAATGGCTCTCCCCAGAATCCGTAGAGCCTACCTCCGAAGAGGGTGGATTTGCCAGTGAAACTGGATTGCCACCTGGGGTAATTATATCTTTTGTTTTGTCCATTGCATAGTTTGTATGCGCTACGCGCTCGGCATACGGAGGGTGGATTTAAGACGCCTCTAACGACAGGCATGCCTTACCTCGGGTATATTTTAACCCCTACCCGAAGGGGGCAACCTCTCCTTATTTGAGCTTAACGGTTCGCTTACTTGGGTTCATCAGTCTTACTGGCACCATGTTGTTCTTTGGTTCTGCAATTATTTTTCCCACGATTTAACTTTTGAATTCCTTTTCATTATCTGGCTCGACGAGATAGAATCGGTGGTTCCCAGGATCACCCTCCAAACGTCCAAAGAGGGCCGCAGAACTTCATCGCTTTTAATTATCGCCCGAAGACTCCCAGCGTTGTCGTTTTTTTTTGTTTTTTGTTTTTTTTTTGTTTATAATTTACTCGCGAATCAAGGGATTGGCTACCCTTTTAATGTTACACATCTCACGAGCGGAAAGCATTAGAAATAGAGGCAAGGGAGGAGAGGTACCGATGCACTCTTGTTTTGAACAGTTGCGGGTTGTAACGTGACGGAAAGACTGAACGTGGGAGAACATTCCACATTCGCGTTGAGCGGCTTATGAAGGAACTTCTATACTTGACTGTACGTCCGAAAGTGGGCTCGAGGGTAAACTGATGTGCATTCGAACTTTGGCGAGTATCACGGTTGAAAGTCTTAAGGGGCGGAATGCAATTGGCTATTTCGATGGAACACTGTTTGTGGAAAAAGCGATAGAACAGTGAAAGGCAAGAGACATTACGTCGATGTTCTAATGAGTCAATTAACTGCGCAATATTTCTATCTCCAATCAGTTCTATCGCCCGTTTTTGTATCCTACCTAGCAGGTGCAATGCTGTTTTTGGAGCACCAGCCCAGACGTGGGAATTATATTCCAGCTTGGGACGGATGTAGGTCTTATATAAAATAGCCAAATCAGAAGGGGTGAAATATTTCTTACATCTTTTGAGGAAACCTAGGCATTTCGCAGCGTTCTTGGCGACGTCGAATATGCGACGTTTCCATATACCATAGGAATTTCGAAGGTTCGATACTTTTGCACCTGCATTCGAAGGTCTAAAATCACCTCGTGTGCCTTCATGAAGTCCACTCTAATGATGCATTCGTCGCATATGTCGGCTACCAAGAATGCATGTGAGAAGGTCAGTTCGGCGAGATGTATCTGTAGCAGCACCTCCCCGTATGTTAGGTTAGGTTAGGTTGGGTGGCTGTCCCCGCTGGGCCGGGACACACTCAGACCAAACGAGGTCCATTGTGATACCACAAGTAGGACCGGAGTTACCAGCCCGAGGACCTTAATGATTGCTTGAGGTCGAAGAGGAGGTGGGGGGGGGACCAGCCCGAGGACCTTAATGGTTGCTTGAGGTCGAAGAGGAGGTGGGGGGCTCAGTGAGGAATAGTTCCTATATAAGAGGAAGCCCAACAGGGGCAACCGATTTCGGTATAAGTCCAAACCTGTTGGTTCTCTGCTAATCCTCATGGATTATCCTCATGGATTGGAAGGTGCAGGGGTAACCGATTCGGTGTGAACCCTTGCAGGGGGGAATTCTCACGCAGAAGCTGATGAAGGGTAACCGTCTTCGGAGTAAACCCGTACTACAGGCCGCTCGCATTTTTGGGGGGAGGGTAGGGGTAACCGAAGCAGTATAAACCCTTACCAGTGAGGATTATGTGTTGGTGATCCCGTAGGGGTGGATAGGTGAGGGCAACCGAAGCGGTATAAGCCAACACCGATCCAGCCCTGTGGAATCGGGGAGGTAGGGGTAACCGAAGCGGTATGAACCCGCACCAGGGGGACTATGTACTGGTGTTCCCAGAAGAGCGGAGAGGTGAGGGCAACCGAATCGGTATGAGACCTCAACAGGCCGGTTCTGTTGGGAAAGAAGCTTGGGGAGGCTGCTAATAAGGTATATTTGGCGCTCCACTGTAAGGTGCTTGCTCGTCTATAGAGATTCCAAGTGTTACACTCTTATGATACACAATTATGCGTTAAGCCAGTTTGACCCGGAGATAAAGTTCATTATCCTCTTTAGATCGAGTCGCGCTCTTCCCTTTACCGAAGATGTCAATGGGAAGAATATCGAGCATTGTATCAAGCGCAGCCCAGGGAGTTATTCTAGGAGCACCCGTGATGTAAATACAGGATAGTCTTTGAACTTTCTCTAATATAGCAATGTTGCTACTCTTGTCTAGTGCCTTCCACCAGACTATTACTCCGTACATAAGTATGGGCCTGACGACTGGCGTGTATATCCAGTGCACAATCCTGGGTTTGGGACTAGGATTTTCCTGCAGGAATACAGGCCAATAGAGGCCTTCCTTGCACGGTCTTGTATATTCAGTTTCCATCTGAGCTTCTTATCTAATATAACTCCCAGGTATCTAGCGTGATCTGTGAGTGACAGTTCAACGCCTTTCAGTGTTGGTGGAGTTATGGAAGGTATTTTATACTTTCTTGTGAACAGTACTAGTTCAGTTTTGCTGGGTTTACTCCATGACCGACGCTATCGGTCCACCTAGCTAATTTGTTAAGCGCAAATTGCATTATGTCCCTAATAGTGGGGAGTCAGCATAAGCTATAAATTTAAGGCCGTTTTTCTTTAGGATCAAGAGTAGTTCGTTAACTACGAGGAGTCAAAGTAGTGGCGATAATACCCCGCCTTGTGGGGTGCCTCTGAACACGGAATTATCAGCTAGACAACTCCCCAGCTCGGCATGGACGAGTCTGCTCTTAAGCATTTCCTCGATCCAATTGTGGAGATAGTTGTCAACCTTTAGCTTAAGGAGTGCAGTTGATGATTGCCTCCACTATCAGACTCTTGTTGCAGCGTTTTGTTTGCAAAACTTGGATGATGGTCCTGGGGTTGCCGATTCCATCAACCAACTTCTGCCCCTCGAAGTTGGTTCTCTTGGAGCTCTGCACTTGTTGTCTGCCAACTTGTTGCAATTCCAGCACCATATTTGTCATCGACCGTTGTTCGTGTTTTGTCTCTCCATTTTTACGCGTTGACATGAGCACTCTAGGGTACTCCATTTCCCTGATGCGGTAACTACCTTGCGAAGCTTGGTCTGCTCCTTCCATTGTCAGGGCGAATGCAAGTGCTTCAGCGAGCGTCTTTTTACCTGCCATTCTTACAGTCATTTGTAGCTTTCCAACCGCAATGGCATTAGTAAACGCATCGGTCACCAGCTCGTTGATAATTTCCCTGCTGGTATTGGGATATGACAAATTCGCCAATCGCTCGATGTCGGCTTGCAACTGTTGAAGCGTCTCACCCTTTGTTTGAACATTTCGCCGCAACTGGACCCGGTAAACTTGCTGCATGTGGTCGTCGCCAAATCTCATCTCAGTGGCCTTAACCATGGCGTCATAGTCGTTTTGTTTTTCTTCAGAGATGGACTGCAGCAACTTGGCACCTGTTCCCCTGAGCGCAAGGGTAAGAGTAATCGACTTATCTTCATTGTCCCAGTTGTTCGTCAACGCGGCGGCCTCGAACTGCCTCTTGTAAATCGGCCGTGATGTCTGACCACCGAACACAGGCGGCTGTATTTCTTTGCGTCGTGGGCTCTCGAGTCCCGAACTTTCTGCTTCTTGGCATAGTCGAGCTCATTAGGTAGCTGTTTGTACTGTTGCTCTAACTTTTCCGCTTGAGATTCTACTTTATCGAATTTCGCTTCGAACTTGTGATCTATTGTCTCGATTTGATCTTTAAAAATCGAACTTTGGGCATTGAGCTTCGTTTCGAGTTTAGCATCCAGACTTTCGAGTTGCTGCTTTAGAGCACTCTTTTGTTCATCAAATTTGCTTTCGAGAACATTCTTTTGTTCTTTTTGGCCGTTCTCCAGTTTCTCGAATTTCCCTTCGAAAGCGTTCTTTTGTTCTTTGAGAGCAATTTTTATGGCTACCCTCCATCTTTTCGAATTTCTCCAGAAGCAACTTCATGAAAGCGGGCATTTCATCGGCAGTACTTACTGCGCTTTGTTGCTGTCCTCCTTGAACTTCGAAAAGCATCGCGTTTGGGTCTCCACCTTCCTCGGTAAAAGCGTCCTGGAGTCGGAGCAATAGTTCCCTTTTGAGCCCCGAAGTCTGGAGGTTTCTTTTACCCAATTCTGCCTTCAACTCAGCTGTTGTCGATTGTTCAATTTGTCGACCCATTTTGAATTGTCTTCACACAATTTTCACAACACAATTAGTTTATGTTTTATATCTGTTCCAGAAAATTCACTCGCGAATAAACAAATCACTGACACTGTTTTTATGACTAAGTTAATTATAGCTTTTTCGCACAATCAGTTTCACAGCAAAAATAAACCGTTTTAGTCCCGACGTTATTAACGCGCAATTTCTCTAGAAAACTCCACTTAGAACTGTTTGACACACTAACACTGATTCGGAAAAAATCCACTGTAGAATTTACCCGCACAATTTTGAGTTTTATCCCCGATTTCTGACACCAATGTTATTTTTTAGGCCTGGGGTTCGTCGAATAAAACTCAATTTCACTTTTATAATTTCACAATGAAACACTTTATTTATCAAACAAACTTATTTAAATTCAAATCACACTTTTGTTCCACTTTACTACTTAGAATTCAACACTTTATTTCAATTCAATCACTTTTTACTTTATTACCGATTTTCACAAATCAACGTTTAAAATACAGCTGTGCCGTACGAGCCTGTGACCCGTGTATTTATACAAATTAAGCACCTTCTAGTACGTTCCATACTTCCCCCTCGGTAATTTTCCATTGGTACTCTTCCGCTGAATTCCAAGGAGGGAAAATTGAAATTCGAACTGGAATGACAGTTGGGTTCGTTCAGTGAATCGAGCGGGTGTGTGAGTAGAGTGAATCGATGGGTGCATTCAGCGACTTCGGCATGTTGTTTTATTTCTTGTCGCCACATAACAGTATACTAAAATTATAAGGAAGCATTTAAAACAAACCGGGAGTCAAAGTTCGTGCTGTCCTAAAGAAAAGTAGAGCCCTATGAAACCATAGAGATAAAAAACGTGAGTGTTACCACAAAAGTGCGTATAGTTTCATTACATCTGCAATACAACGTTGGACGAGTGAACCTTCGTTCACCTACCTTATCCGTTTGGTGCTGAAAAATGTTATTTCGCTTTGTAGATTATTGTACAAATCTAAAAAGCTTCTTTTCCGCAACCCATAATGATTAATAATTAGGTGTCTTAATTGGGCATAAAAATGGGAAAAGTTAGCTTTTTTAAATTAATTTCAAATTATTCTATAAATATTGGTCATAGGTTTGGTCAAAGTCTTATAAGAAAAAATTTTATATATTAAAAAAGCACTATTTAAATTGATTTATAAGTGCATTTTGAATCGATACAACGCCAAATAGGGGAGAATTAAAAACGACTTTCTCTTGAATGCTTTTGTACCCTAACAGATATTGATATATAAAGACCCTTTTACTTGTCTTCCGCTTTGAAGAACATCAGAAATAATAAATACAAAATACAAATAAAAAGGCATGGTTCATTAACTTAATAATTTTTGGCATAATGAGTCCTTTCTTAACACTAAATCAGTCCTTCTTAAGAATAGGTATGCAAATAAGCAGATGACAGAATTACCACAAGACATTGTTAGCCAGTCTAATAGATAATACTTTTGTGGGTACATGGAATTTTATCTTAGGGCCTCGGCACAACACTCATGTTGCGCACTGTTGCTATGCGCAACAGCCACTGCACTCGTTTTCAGCCAGCCAATCACATGCGCTCTCAGTTTTCCATTCGCAAACACAGGCCGGCCTCCTATGCTGTGCCAAAAGTTTCACTAAAATGGTACCAGTTGTCCAGGAATCAAACGTCGCGGTATCAAATGCGTTGGGTACCAGCCATGAAAGAAAGAATATAAAGATTACGACACGCGTTTGTTATGACTTTTTTTTGACAGACCTAACTGTAAATCTGACGTCACGGGATGGAACTGTCACCTTGCATGCATGTAAAAAAATCTGTGCTGGCCAATCACAGATCAGCAATTTGTTTTGCTTTGCATCCAACGACGACCGACGCAGTAGGTGTACTGCTTTTTTCTCAATGTGGCATAATCTAATGTTCTATGATTTGTGGGTACCAGCGGTGTCGGTATGGGTTGTCTCTGGTTCGAGTTGTCTGGTATCAGCGGTCGTGGCATGATCTGGACTGGTATGGGTCATACCCCAGCCCCTAAGCCGAATATGGGTTAAATTTTTCCTAAAATAATAAGTGTATTTCAGGCTGGATTGGTATGGTATGTAGACATCTTCAATGAAATTCTTGAAACCAATTTCAAGACATTCAGTTCTTTTCTAGTAAAGAAACCACATTAAGCAAAAAAAATAATTATGTTGTAATTTCGTAGCACAACGGCAGCAACTTCAATTAAAGCATAAGAAGTGCTTTATGGAAACGCCTGCAAAGTACTTATTTAAACCTTCGTTACCGGAATATTTCGGCGTAGTATAATTTTAATGGCTTAAGCATTTTCAAGAATTTCATACACTAGCAACGCAAGAAGCAGTCAGAGAACTTAGATTTCAGTTGCTAATGTGTAAGATACTGTTTCCGTCCTTGTTTTACGTTGCTTGTGACAACGCGGCTTCAAAGCCCTGTGGAGCAAAATGCTTTCGAAACAGCAATGCGAAATAAAGGATCCAGGGGAAAAATGGCTTAAGTCCACTAAAATCGATTTTGAGAAAAAAGTTGAAAATAAAGTGTACACGCCATATAGTGTCGATCCCACTAGCATACCAATTTAGTGAAGATGATTTTGAATAAATATTATTATCTTTTAAAAAAGTGAATACAATTTCGGATAGTTCTTAAAAAGAAAATAAGAACTAATAGTTTTCACCAGTTAAATTTTGACAAAAATGGACTTTGTCGTTTTTCCCGTGGACCCTTCAAATATTATCGCACAAATCAGAAATTTATATTTTAGCATATTAGTCATAAATAATCATAATCATAAATATGTAATTTGTTTCTGTTCTTAAAACAGTATCTTATGGTTATTGTTGTATAGGCATTAACAGATTGCTGAAATAAAAATTGTATTGTCAAGTAAATTACCATTTTACCTTGAAGAAAAGATAGTTTTTACAAGACATTTTACTTTTGGCCATCCTTGCATCATCCAAAGAGGAACTTCAACGAGCACTTGATAGGTTTACAGCCGTCTGTGGTGATGCTGGAATGTAAGTAAACGTGAACAAATCGAAAGTGATGGTTGTTTCCCGAACTCCTGAGCAGTGTACCCTGCACATAAATGGAGTTCCATTAAAACAGGTGGAGAACTTTAGGTATCTCGGGGTCTTCTTCACGAAAGATGGGAGAAGTGATACTGAGTTGTCCTGTAGAATTGGCCAAGCTGGAGCAATAGTAAAGGAACTGCGCCGGTTGGTCATCCGGAAAGCTGAGCTTGGAGTGTGTTCACGCCAAAAAGCACTGTAACTAACTCATTCCAATGTAACGAATTTCATGTAGTACAAATATTTTAAGTAGAGGTCGCTCGGCACCGAGTCTCCTATCAATTCATGGTCTACTTCCTCTTTTCTATATTGTAAAACCTTCTTCTTGAACAAGCCCTCCACGAGGTAAGACGTACTCCGTAATCTATTGAATAAAAGCTCAGAAATCTAACTCCAACTTTGTATTATTTTTCTACCCAAATCCTCCACGAGGTACAACGCTTTTACCAGCACCTGCTATAGGGTCAAAATAGACCCAAACATTTTGGTCCAATCGAGCCAAATAAATCAATTATTTGCGCTTTGCTCCACTAGAACAAATGTGCCACTACAACAAATGTGCCACTACAACAAGCATCAACCATCTGTACAAAATACACCTTGCCATTGATTTACAACCTTATCATCGAAAAAGGCAAGCAGCTACATCAAACCCATCTCCGATCGATCGTTCAGCACGATAAGCAGCTCACCCAGCCCACCAACGCCTTATTCATCAGTCAAGCAGTAGTCGCAGTAGACCACGCACAGTCGCACAACCTGAAAAAGTGCTTAACAGGTATGTGAAAATTTTATTGATCAGTGATTAAAAATTATTGAATATCTGCATTGCTATATAAATTATATATCTGATCCATAGTGTAAGAATTGTGTACATGCAAAAGTGTTTAAAATCATTGATCAAGCTAGTCAACAATATATCAAAATTAAAAATTTCCTTTGCACCTATAATCGCGCGCTTTCTTTGTGGTGAAGTTTTTCTTCTGTTTATCTACTTAATTGCCTGTATAAAAAGAGAGTAGAATCATGCTCGGCTTAGATGATTTCATCATGGCTACTGATCGGTTGGTAGAATTTCATGAAACGTTTCGAAAGATTCCTTTAATTGATCAGACTATTAGTTCTCTGCAAATCGCAAAATCAGAGCTTAAGGAACTATGGTTAGAGATAAAAAATTTTATTACATATCCTGGCCGCCTTTTCGCGACATATTCACGGCTATCTATATCAACAATCAAAGGCTATGTGCAGTGCAAAAGCTATTTCATCTTCGTTCCAAAACGAAAGGAGATGCAAACAAGATCGTTTGCAAATTCGCTCTTACAGCCGACCATTTTGGTCTCGCTTGGAAAGCTTTGACTGACCAATATGAAAACAAGAGGATTCTGGTTAACAATCAGTTAAAAACTCTCTTTAGTTTGCCTGTTATAAATATTGAGTCAGCACAAAGTATCAAAAAGCTACACAGTGACATTAATGATTGTCTCTCAGTGCTAAAAGCCTACGAAGTGGAAACCAAAACTTGGGACCCGATCATTGTCTTTTTGTGTTCAAGTCGGCTTCCAGAAAAGACTTTGGCACTCTGGGAGCAATCCATCAAGAAGCCTCGTGATCTCTCAGACTGGTCCGAAATGGACTCATTCTTGCCCAATCATTATCAAATACTTGAGTCGGTTTCCGATATCAAGGACTCGAACCCAAAGGATTCCAGATCCAAATCTGCACCGATAGCTAAGACAAACCAACAACATCGTGTTCTCTACGCTAAAACAAAGGAACTTTGTTGTCCCTTTTGCAAAGGTATTCACCCTCTTCGCCTATGTTCTCAGTTCCTACAATTATCTGTTTCTGATCGAATTTCGAAAATAAATTCATTAAAATATTGTCGAAACTGTCTCGCTTCGAATCATTTCGTGCAAGAATGTCGTAGCAATTACACCTGTAAGATGTGTAAGCAGAGGCATCACACCCTTCTTCATAATTCTTCTAATGACCATGCGCACAGTCTACACTTCCACAGTCAAGCATACAAAATTCTGTTCCCATCAAACCAATACAGTCCACTCAAGAAACATACGATGCTCCGGTTCAATCCCATTTTGTTCAGAATAACAAAAGCGTTCTGCTTGCAACGGCCTTAATTAATGTCCATCATCAGGGAAATAAGTATACACTCCGTGCTCTTATTGATCCTGGATCAGAAGTAAGCTTTATTTCCGAAAGTGCACAGGTTAGGCTACGTCTTCCTGTCCAGGCAATCCAAGCCAACATTTGCGGCATTAGCGCGGTTGTCACCGCCACTGCTTCAAAGCTGTGTGCCTTAGTGCTGAGTTCGAGGTACAATGAATCGTTTACACTAGAGGCAAACGCAATTGTCCTCAAGCGACTCACAGGACACTTACCTTCCTACTCTCTTAACGTAGTTGCACTCTCTGGGAGTCTTGACTTCACACCTGCTGATCCGTTCTTCTATGAAAGCTCAAAGGTAGACTTAGTCATAGGAGCAGATCTATATCCTTCAATTATATTAGAGGGCATCAAGCATAATGTTTTCGGATCTTTAATTGCTCAACATACAGTCTTTGGGTGGGTTTTGACTGGTCCGGTAAGGCAAGCGGAAACAAAGTGTTTTTCAACCTTTGTCTCATTCTTTACGGAAACTTCAATTGATACACAGCTATCAAAGTTCTGGGAAATGGAAGAAGTTCCAGATCGAAAAGCGCTTTCTCCTGAAGAAGAATACTGTGAAAAACTGTATTCCGAAACCACATCCAGGGATGCTAATGGACGATATATTGTCAGACTTCCCTTTAAAGATCCTTTTGCCGTTCTTGGAGAGTCTCGAGATATCGCCTTTAAACAATTTTTACAGAATGAAAGGTCTTTAAAGAAAAGACCTGACCTACATTCCCAATATAACGAAGTACTTGAAGAGTACTTAAATCTTGGACATATGACTCAAGTTCCACCTGCCAACTTCACTGAACCAAAGCGAACTGGGTCTTCCTACTACCTGCCACATCATGCCGTGATAAAACCAGATAGTCTTACGACAAAGATTCGCGTCGTTTTTAACGCTTCAAATCCTACAACAAATGGCAAAAGCTTAAACGATTTATTGCACACAGGTCCAGTCTTGCAGACTGATCTTATTGCCCTTATTCTAAGGTGGCGTTTTTATCGTTATGTCTTTAATGCCGACATCGAAAAGATGTACCGGCAAATATGGGTTCATCCTGAACATAGTGCGTACCAAAGAATCTTATTTCGAAAATCCTTAAATGATAAATGTGCCGATTATGAATTAAAGACAGTCACGTTTGGCGTAAACTGCGCTCCTTATCTGTCCATTCGTACACTACGGCACTTGGCAGACGATATACAGTATCAGTTTCCAATCGCGTCTTCCATTCTAAAAAATGATTTTTATGTCGATGATGTGTTGGCAGGATCGCACGATCTCAAATCGGCACTGCAAGCCCAAAAAGAGTTGTCTGTAGCTCTGCAGTCGGCAGGTTTCCACTTGAGAAAGTGGACCTCCAACAGTCTTGATTTAATAAAACAACTACCCCAGTCGTTTCTTTACGATAAGAATTTCCTCCAACTAGAAAACAAAAGCAATACCAAAACACTGTGTATCCAATGGAATGCCAAGCTTGATACATTTCATTTTTATTTGAAAATAGAAAACGATGAACATCCGATCACCAAGCGACATGTATTGTCCATCGTTTCTAAATTGTTTGATCCAGCAGGTTGGTTATCGCCAATCATAGTTACTGCTAAGATAATTTTACAAGACATCTGGCGTGATGGGACGTCATGGGACAAAACTCTTTTGCCTCATACGTGTCACCGTTGGAAGCAGTTTTTTTCTTTTCTTCCGGAGATTCAAAATATACAGATCCCCAGGTGGATTCAATACACCCCAAATAAGTCCCTTCAAATTCACGGATTCTCTGATGCTTCTGAGAAAGCATACGCCGCCACCTTGTATTTACGCTTAGAACAGAGTCCTGATAACTGGGGCAGCCATCTTTTATGTTCCAAGAGTAAAGTAGCGCCTGTAAAACCAGTTTCTCTTCCGAGACTTGAGCTCTGTGGTGCTGTGCTTCTGTCGAAACTAGTTTAGAATATCCTTTCGCAATTAGACATCTCAAACTATTTTTTTTTTTTTTTTTTTTTTTTTTTTTTTTTTTTTTTTTTTTTGAATACTAGGATGGACGGAGACTAAAACTCCAAAATCTTTCAAAGATACCAATACGCCCACTATAGCAGGTACATAATACCGAAGTAGCCGATATTGGTTATGCCCGATTTCCACGTGCTAAAAAACCACCCATTTATGAGAGACACTATGAAACTGCCAGAACGCACTTCATAGTAGTAAATTTTCGCTCTCTCATAATACTTCTTGACTACAACTAAGTTAACTTAACAAGTAGTTTACGCTTCCATAGTGTTGATCGCATTGGATAGGTTGCTTTCCAGTGAATGCACCTACTAAGCCGTTCATTCATGCGGCTTCACCCTACGTCGCTAGATCGAAGGGTCTTGTTCTTTGTAGTCGTCGCTCGTTGTTAACATCGTTAAGAGTCTCGTTTAGAGTACGGATCATTTCATTGTTGCAATGAACATGAAGGCGAGCATTAAGCTTTCGAGCGAAGTTTGTTACTTCTTCGCCCACGGTAGCTATTCCTAAATCTCTGTGAATATCGCTATTCCTAATATACCATGGAGCATTCACAATTGCTCTTAGTGTTTTGTTTTGGAAAGTCTGCAACATGGACATGTTGCTCGACTTGGTACAACCCCAAAGTTGTATACCGTATGTCCAGGACGGCTTTAACACCTGCCTGTACAAGAGCAGTTTGTTATATGTGCTTAATTTCGAAAATCTTCCGATAAGCCAATACATTTCCCTGAGCCTAATCTCGAGCTCGTCACGCTTCTTCTTTACGTGTGGTTTCCACCTTAGTTTAGCGTCCAGTGTCATCCCTAGATACTTCGCTTCATTTGCATAAGGTATTTGTACAGAATTTATGAACAGAGGCAAATTGTTAACCCTTCTGTAAGTGAAATTCACATGCGTAGACTTGTTCTCGTTAAGAGCGATTCGCCAAGTCTTCGTCCAGACACAAATTCTGTCCAATGCTCGTTGGAGGTTTCTCGTTGATGACTCGACTGATTCACCTGTTGCCAGGATGGCCGTATCGTCCGCAAACGTGGCCACGACTGTCTCGTCATCTAGAGGTATGTCTCTTGTGTAGAGCAGGAACAGGGTCGGACCGAGGACGCTTCCCTGGGGTACGCCAGCCCGAATTTGCTTGAAACTCGAGTATTCACTACTACACCTAACACGAAAGAGTCTGCTTTCAAGATAATTTTCCAATATTTTAAACATGTCTTCCGGCAAATTTTGCCGTAGCTTATATTTCAAGCCCTCGTGCCATATTTTGTCGAAGGCTTGCGATACGTCGAGGAAAGCACTTGAACATATTTTTTTCCCTTCTAAGGCTTTTTCAATTTCATGCGTTATTCTGTAGACTTGATCTATTGTGGAATGGTTAGGTCTGAAACCGAATTGATGATCCGGGATCAAGCGTCTTTCTGCAATTATTGGTTGTAATCGCTTCAGCAGAAGTTTCTCAAATACTTTCGATATTATCGGCAGAAGCGATATGGGCCTATAAGATTTTTTATCATTTGCGCATTTCCCCGGTTTAGGAACCATAATGACTTCAGCAACTTTCCATTGTCTTGGAACGTATAGAAGTCTAAGAGAAGCGTTTATCATATAAAGTAGCTTGACTAATGCCTTTTTTGGTAGCTCTTTTAATATTTCGCCAGTGATCAGGTCGTAACCCGGGGCCTTATTATTTTTAAGTTTGCTAATTGTCTGTCGGAGTTCAACTAACGAAACTTTTTTCATTCTAAAGCTACCAGGTTCCCCGTTGTTGTTTAGAACGTCAGCCAACGGCGGACCGTCGAAAGGCTTGAATGTTTTTTCTAAATGTTCAGCAAACAAATTCGCTTTCTCTTTGTCTTCTCTTGCCCATTCGCCGTTAGCTTTTTTTATTGGTGCCGAGTGGATTATAGGTTTCTTGATATACTTAACTGCTTTCCACAGCGAGTAGTTTGAGGTCCTATCCGCAGCCAAGCCTTCAAGGTATTCAGTGGTCTCACGATTTTTAAGATCTTGCAACATTCCTTTCAGTTTGTTAGAGAGGCGGTTCAATAGGGTTTTGTCTGGGGGGGCCCTCGTGCCTTGCCATCTCCTACGCGCTCTTCTCTTTTCACGAATCAATTCTTCGATTTCGAGCGGATATGTTTTACGTACATGCCCGTCGGTGCTAACTGCGTTCTTTTGGGACGAATTGTTGTTCCAAGCAGCGCTCTGAATTGCTTCAATGAATTTGTCAACTGCGGTTTCTAACTCGAAAGGAGTTTTCAATGGCACATTCAAGCCAACACCCTCCTTACAGTCCTTTCTGAAAGCGTCCCAGTTCATGTTTTTGCTAGCTAATCTAGGAGCTCTTTCTATTTTCGCCAGTCTTCCACCCATCTTCAAGATAACTCCTGAGTGGTCTGAGCAAAGATCGTAACACTCTTCAATTCGCGTAAGGTATTTGGGGTACCCTTTAGCGATGAAAAAATCGACAAGGTCAGGCTTCTTATTCCTATCGGTTGGCCAATATGTTGGCTTACCCGTGGAGAAAAAGTCCACCCCACGCTTCATACTATTTTTGTACAGTAATCTGCCTCTTGTTGAATTGCATCGTGAGCCCCAAAAAGTATGCTTCGCGTTAAAGTCACCCCCAATGATAAAATTGGACCCAATGAAGTCATACATACGATCAAGATCGTCTTCCACCAGTCTATATCCTGGCGGGAAATAACAAGATGCAATGTTATAATCTAAGCAGTCAATTTTTACAGAAACTGAACTGATCTGCATAGAGTCTAGCTCAACTTCTGTGTTCTTGAAGTGCTTTATGCAGTTCTTAATGTAGAGGGAGGATCCTCCTCTCGAATTTTGCGAAGGGTGATGTGCGTGATAGTCATTGTAACCTTTAAGTTTGGGTGTAGACCCGTTTTTAAGGTGAGTTTCCGTAATCATGCAAATATCAATATTGTTTTTCCGTAGAAATACTTCTAGTTCGTCTATTTTATTCAGAAGGCCGTTTGCATTCCATGTTAGTATTTTAAATAACTGTTTCATATTCATGTTCTCTTGTAATTTTTTCGAGGCTTAAACTCGAGCTTGCTCAGTTTGTCAAATATAATTTTGTTGATTTTAGTCTGATCCTCAAGTTTCTCCAAGATTACAGCGAGGATCTGAGACACTGCATCTGTTGTGGGCGATCTTGCCTTGCTTTCGGCAATCTGATCTCAAACTATGAGGTAATTCTTTGGACTGACAGTTCAATTGTCCTAGCATGGCTGAGTAAACCTGCTCATACATGGAAGACATTTATTGCCAATCGGGTATCTGCAATTCAAACACGTTTGCCAAATTCTGTGTGGCGTCACGTGCGCTCAGAAGATAACCCTGCAGACCTAGCATCGCGAGGAGTACCAGCGAATGATCTGATTAAAAATACTCTGTGGTGGAACGGACCTGCATGGCTACAACGTCCTCAAAATCTTTGGCCAAAAACCTTGGCGCACTCTCCTATTGAGGGTGATTTAGAGAGAAAACTTGTTAAAACCAATCTTACAACTCTAACCCCAAACATTGACACAATACTCAAACGATTTTCATCTTGGTCGAGAGCACTCCATGTGATAAGTTATATACTGCGATTCCTTCACAGAACCCATCCGAGCTACAAACCAAATTTTACTTACAAATCCTTGGATATCTCCCACGATGAAGTCACCAAAACGAAGAAGCGCATCATTCAAAGAACCCAAATTTTATTTTATTCAAAGGAGTACAACTTTCTACAGCAAGGAAAACCAATGCCTACGAAGAGTCCACTATTGAACCTCAATCCAATGTTAGACGAAAATGGTATCGATAGATCAAATGGGAGATTAGCATCCTCTACACTGCCTTATAATGAACGATATCCAATATTTATACCTTACCATGCCGTTATTTCAAACCTTCTCGTTAAATTTACTCACGAGCTATCTTTGCACGGTGGCAATCAGCTAGTTATACGTCTAGTAAGATGCGAGTATTGGATTCCACGCATAAAAAATCTTGTAAAACGACACATTCGCGCCTGCAAGACTTGTATTATACATAAAAAGTAAGTGAACTCCCAAATAATGGCAGCACTACCCCAAGAACGAACAGATATCTCATTGCCTTTCAAGCATACAGGCCTTGATTTCGCGGGTCCCTTTACAATCCATACCTTTTCGGGACGATATTGTAAATTGTCCAAAGGATACGTTTGTGTGTTCATGTGCTTTGCAACCAAAGCAATTCATCTCGAGGTCACAAGTGATTTAACTACTGAATCCTTTCTTGCGGCCTTCCACAGATTTGTTTCAAGACGAGGGCTACCGAAAGCCCTCTACTCAGACAATGGCACCAATCTCGTAGGGGCAAACAAAATTATATCACGGGATTTCAGACAGTTCCTTAAAACCTTTCCTTCCAACGTGACGGAAAAATACAAAAGCCATGGCCTGGAGTGGAAGTTTATACCACCAGGTGCCCCACATATGGGCGGCCTTTGGGAGGCTGGCGTCAAGAGCTTTAAATTGCACTTTCGAAAGACCGTTGGCAATCAAGGACTTACTTTCGAACAGTTTTCCACCCTTGTCACAAGGATCGAAGCCTGTCTTAACTCCAGGCCGATTTCACCGATTTCCGAAAACTCTAACGACATACCGCCTTTAACCCCCGGACATTTTCTTCGTGGCGGACCTCTCTTAGCTCCACCTGAACCTGATATAACCGAAAAGTCTCTCAGTTTCATAAGACGTTGGGAAAGAGTTAAATTGCTTCACCAACAGTTTTGCTTACGATGGAAACAGGAGTATCTTTTGGAGCTCCAGAAGAGATACAAGTGGAAATATCCCCAAAGGAATATTAGCGTTAACGATTTGGTAGTCATTCGAGACGAAAAACTTCCCCCATACGAGTGGCGATTAGGACGAATAATTAAAGTCTACGTAGGATCTGATGGTAAAATTCGCGTCGCGGATGTAAGAACCGAAAACGGTGTTCTCAAACGACCAATCGTTAAACTCTGTATACTGTCAGACACCTGAGCTATCAAATACATTCATACGCTTCGTGTACACAATTTTCACCTTTGTTTAGAAATCGTTAATACAATCCTTTTCTTTAATTGTTATTGAGTATTTTTTCAACGCTGATCAACAAAATATTTCACAATCTTGTTAAGTGATATATGTACACACAAAAAAAAAAAATCTGTTTGTAATAAGTTTATCTATTTTTGAGAGCTATGAACAATTTATGAAGTATAGATCCTAATCTAACGGAGTGAGTGGAGTCCCTCCGATAACAAATGACTTCCCCATAGTTTTAAGTATCTATGTTATAATCATGTATAAGTTAAATCATGTTTAAGTACCTATCTTATATTGAATTTAAAATTGTATCTGTATCTTAATTTGCAGCAGTTGCTGCAAGGCGGCCGGCAATGTTCACGCCAAAAAGCACTGTAACTAACTCATTCCAATGTAACGAATTTCATGTAGTACAAATATTTTAAGTAGAGGTCGCTCGGCACCGAGTCTCCTATCAATTCATGGTCTACTTCCTCTTTTCTATATTGTAAAACCTTCTTCTTGAACAAGCCCTTCACGAGGTAAGACGTACTCCGTACTCTATTGAATAAAAGCTCAGAAATCTAACTCCAACTTTGTATTATTTTTCTACCCAAATCCTCCACGAGGTACAACGCTTTTACCAGCACCTGCTATAGGGTCAAAATAGACCCAAACAGAGTGAAAGCAAAGATCTTAGCTTTTAATTCAGTGTTTGTTCCGATCTCCATCTATGGTCATGAAATTTAAGTAATGACCGAAAGAATTAGATCGCGGGTACAAGCTGCCGAAATGAGATCCCAGAGGTGCGTTGCTGGTGTAACTCTAAGGGATATAGTGAGAAACGGCAGTATTCGTGGGAATCTTAATGTTGAGCAGCTACTTCTCTGAGTTCAGCGATCGATTCTTCGATGGTTTGGACAGGTTGTTCGCATGCCCCCTGACAGGCTTCCTAGACAGGTCATGCTAGCCAAGACACGAGCGCGTCGCCCCCCTGGTAGGCCAAGAAACAGGTGGTGGTATCAAATAAAGAACCTCTCTGAGTCCCGCCTGGGAATTGCGCCGGAGTCTCATGAGTTGGTGGCGGAGGATTCCCGGATCGAGAACGACGGAAAGACCATTTGACCACCCTCAGATAAGCGGCAATCAAAAAATGATGATGATTTTACTTTTACTATGATTGTACTTTTTTGTTCAACCCGACCCAGTACAATTGTATTGGCCTTCCCACCTTTCAAACAAATGCCAGGTCTCACCTATTCCAACCTATACTATCACAAAAAATCTCAAGTTAATTTATTGTTTGATTTAACCACAAAAAAATAAAATTTGGTTTTTATTTTACCCAATACCAAATTAGTGTGGTTTTTTTTTTGGTATTGGGTAAAATAAAAACCGATTTTTTTATTGTGGTTGAATCAAACAAAATATTAAATGATATACAGACATCGTCACCTCAGGATTGGAGTGACATACATGCATTTTTGCCGTTCTAGAGTTAGCAATGTTTTTTTGGTGAAAAAAACCAGATCTTTCGATTAGTGTAATAAAATCTCTTCTATCTCTATTATTTCAAAAGATATTAGTATTGCAAATGACATATATGCACTTTTGGGAAGAAATTCTCGGTATTGATCTGCCACATAAGCCTTTGTATGGAAATGTCATATATTGTATGAACTTTTTTGATTTTTTTAATGCCCCATTCGTACAATTGGACTCAGCTATGCTTTATTTGCAAACACATCATTCAGTGCTGAAATGCCCTATACATACAATGCCCTATACAACATGCTTTATATGCGTGATTATTTTTCAGTATTGAAATGCATCATATCAACAAAATTGTGGGTTGAAGTTTCAAGCATTAAAATGATTTCAGTGGATAAGTAACACATAAGTACAATTGTTTTCAAAAAAGCATTACGTACGTTTTCTGTTATTCAATGTTGAAGTGACACATGCATACAATTCATTTTCCTCAAAGCAATTTGTTGTATTTTCCAACCCCCAAAAAAGGATGTGGGCTAAAAATGGGCGGAGTCTATTAATGTATTGTGTTGAGCAAACTTAAGGAAAGGTCCATTCCAATTGTCCAATTAAAATTTTTCGGTTTCGAAGGAATTTTTCGGAGGAATCTTTGTAAAATCAAATTTTTGAAGATCTAACATGATAAAAGTGGGCTTGGTCGACTGCGTAAGCGGTCCAATTTTCGTCTGGTTAAAAACTAATGGTTGACTTCAATGCACACCAAAATTTTAGTTCATACGCCTTGTCTAGCTTACGTAAAAGGCATTTTCAAATAAAGTACAGATTATAGGTTTTCTTACATTAAAGTTAATTGCTAGCGTGGCAGTAGGCGAATCTTATCAATTTTCATATTTTATCTGAAGAAAGTGAAAGTCGAGCTACGTTTCAAATTTCAGCTCTCTATCTCGATTTTAAAGACTCAAAAAATTTCGAATACGGACAAACGGATGGACAAAAAAAACTAAAAAAATTGGATTTTTAAATCCAAGTTCTCAACAAACGGTTTTATTTTTTTAAGGAAATTTCCTGTTAAATGTTAGCCTACCTTTATTGCTAACAAAAAAATAGAGTTTTAGAAAAAAAAACAATGTAGAAAAAAATAACACTTGTTTCAAAAAATTGATTTTGTTATACTTTTGTATGAGAATATGACACAAATGCATCCATTATACGCAATCGCGTTCAGTATTTAAATGACACATAGGTTGATCTAAAAGTGCCACATACCATACAAATTCGCACAATTTGAAAAATATATAATGCCAATGCAGTTTTCTTTTTTTTCCAATTTTTATTGAAAAAAAAACTAATAGCCCGATTTCAACAAAACCGGAATACTTTAATGAATTTTGCGCATGATTGTATTTTATAAGGTTTCTGTTTTATTCGCATTCAAACTGTTTTTGACAATTTTAAATTATATAAAATTTCTATGATTACTCGAATTTTAAAGGCTTTAACTTTAAGAAGAACTCAGACACGATCTTGATTTTAAGAAGATGGTTTTTATAATGAGCTTGCTATCCGGAAGCTATTACAAATTTCATTTTATCCTGGATGACAATATAAGAAAATACAGGGTGTTCTGATATCTTAACAAAAGTAGGTAATAGAATAACAATGAATTCATAAATGCTTATCTATATGCGAAGGGGATTCGTAACATTCTCCCCACCTTGAGAAGACGATGTCTGATCAATTAGAAGACGTCTTACTTTGGCAGCTGCTCTTAGTGTTTCGCCATTCGCGGTCTTGACGGTCACAGCTCGAACGACTCCATCTTTTCCCGGTTGTACACCTACTACCTACACCTGTAAAATCCTTTTAAGATGAAATTTGGTTGACTTGACGGCGGCCTCCCATAGGCCGCCATAATGAGGAGAGCGTGCGGGAATAGTCTTCCAGGTTATTCCCATGGCCGAGCAGGTTCTTTTGACATCGACGGAAAGACCATTTGACCACCCTCAGATAAGCGGCAATCAAAAAATGATGATGATTTTACTTTTACTATGATTGTACTTTTTTGTTCAACCCGACCCAGTACAATTGTATTGGCCTTCCCACCTTTCAAACAAATGCCAGGTCTCACCTATTCCAACCTATACTATCACAAAAAATCTCAAGTTAATTTATTGTTTGATTTAACCACAAAAAAATAAAATTTGGTTTTTATTTTACCCAATACCAAATTAGTGTGGTTTTTTTTTGGTATTGGGTAAAATAAAAACCGATTTTTTTATTGTGGTTGAATCAAACAAAATATTAAATGATATACAGACATCGTCACCTCAGGATTGGAGTGACATACATGCATTTTTGCCGTTCTAGAGTTAGCAATGTTTTTTTGGTGAAAAAAACCAGATCTTTCGATTAGTGTAATAAAATCTCTTCTATCTCTATTATTTCAAAAGATATTAGTATTGCAAATGACATATATGCACTTTTGGGAAGAAATTCTCGGTATTGATCTGCCACATAAGCCTTTGTATGGAAATGTCATATATTGTATGAACTTTTTTGATTTTTTTAATGCCCCATTCGTACAATTGGACTCAGCTATGCTTTATTTGCAAACACATCATTCAGTGCTGAAATGCCCTATACATACAATGCCCTATACAACATGCTTTATATGCGTGATTATTTTTCAGTATTGAAATGCATCATATCAACAAAATTGTGGGTTGAAGTTTCAAGCATTAAAATGATTTCAGTGGATAAGTTATACATAAGTACAATTGTTTTCAAAAAAGCATTACGTACGTTTTCTGTTATTCAATGTTGAAGTGACACATGCATACAATTCATTTTCCTCAAAGTAATTTGTTGTATTTTCCAACCCCCAAAAAAGGATGTGGGCTAAAAATGGGCGGAGTCTATTAATGTATTGTGTTGAGCAAACTTAAGGAAAGGTCCATTCCAATTGTCCAATTAAAATTTTTCGGTTTCGAAGGAATTTTTCGGAGGAATCTTTGTAAAATCAAATTTTTGAAGATCTAACATGATAAAAGTGGGCTTGGTCGACTGCGTAAGCGGTCCAATTTTCGTCTGGTTAAAAACTAATGGTTGACTTCAATGCACACCAAAATTTTAGTTCATACGCCTTGTCTAGCTTACGTAAAAGGCATTTTCAAATAAAGTACAGATTATAGGTTTTCTTACATTAAAGTTAATTGCTAGCGTGGCAGTAGGCGAATCTTATCAATTTTCATATTTTATCTGAAGAAAGTGAAAGCCGAGCTACGTTTCAAATTTCAGCTCTCTATCTCGATTTTAAAGACTCAAAAAATTTCGAATACGGACAAACGGATGGACAAAAAAAACTAAAAAAATTGGATTTTTAAATCCAAGTTCTCAACAAACGGGTTTATTTTTTTAAGGAAATTTCCTGTTAAATGTTAGCCTACCTTTATTGCTAACAAAAAATAGAGTTTTAGAAAAAAAAACAATGTAGAAAAAAATAACACTTGTTTCAAAAAATTGATTTTGTTATACTTTTGTATGAGAATATGACACAAATGCATCCATTATACGCAATCGCGTTCAGTATTTAAATGACACATAGGTTGATCTAAAAGTGCCACATACCATACAAATTCGCACAATTTGAAAAATATATAATGCCAATGCAGTTTTCTTTTTTTTCCAATTTTTATTGAAAAAAAACTAATAGCCCGATTTCAACAAAACCGGAATACTTTAATGAATTTTGCGCATGATTGTATTTTATAAGGTTTCTGTTTTATTCGCATTCAAACTGTTTTTGACAATTTTAAATTATATAAAATTTCTATGATTACTCGAATTTTAAAGGCTTTAACTTTAAGAAGAACTCAGACACGATCTTGATTTTAAGAAGATGGTTTTTATAATGAGCTTGCTATCCGGAAGCTATTACAAATTTCATTTTATCCTGGATGACAATATAAGAAAATACAGGGTGTTCTGATATCTTAACAAAAGTAGGTAATAGAATAACAATGAATTCATAAATGCTTATCTATATGCGAAGGGGATTCGTAACATTCTCCCCACCTTGAGAAGACGATGTCTGATCAATTAGAAGACGTCTTACTTTGGCAGCTGCTCTTAGTGTTTCGCCATTCGCGGTCTTGACGGTCACAGCTCGAACGACTCCATCTTTTCCCGGTTGTACACCTACTACCTACACCTGTAAAATCCTTTTAAGATGAAATTTGGTTGACTTGACGGCGGCCTCCCATAGGCCGCCATAATGAGGAGAGCGTGCGGGAATAGTCTTCCAGGTTATTCCCATGGCCGAGCAGGTTCTTTTGACATCATTCAAATGCATCTGGTTCTGGAAGAGTCGGTATAATTCATGTAACTCATTTCTCGCGCCGACAAAATTGGTTGAGTTATCACTGTATATGCTAGAACATAAACCACGCCGACCAACGAAGCGTCTAAGTGCCGCCAAGAATGCAGATGTTGTTAGATCCTCGACCAACTCTAGATGGATCGCCTTCGTTGAGAAACCGATAAATACTGCTATATAGCCCTTCGTTGATATGATTCCTCGGCGATTGTACTGAAAGGCCGTAGTTGCTGAACACGAAGCTCGGGTAGATTACCCATTAGTAGTTCTTGTTTGGCTGGCTTAGCTCGAAAGCAAGTGATGCACTTGTGGTAAATCGATCGACAAATTATTTTTCCATGAATTGGCCAAAAGGTTTGCCTAACAATGCTCGGTAAGGTCTGCGGACCAACATGGTGGTTTGTAACATGAAGATGTCGAATAAGAGCATATGTAAAAGGGTACTCCTTTGGTAGCAATATGGGGTGTTTGGTGTTGTAGTCCAACGCAGAAAGTGACAAACGCCCACCAACTCTCAAAATACCTCTATAGTCGATGAAGGGTGCAAGAGATTGAATTTGGCTTTTCGCGGTGAGAGTCTTACCGCTTTCCAATATGTGCATCTCTGCATAGAACGAAGTCATCTGGACCACTTTAAGGACAACAATAAGGGACTCTTGAATCTCATTAGCTGTAAGAGGTCCATGCGTTCGGAGGGCCTTGTTCCTTTGCAAGCAATTATTCTTGAACCGTAAAATGTATCCATTAACACGCAATATAGAATGATAATCATTGCAATACTTAATGTCATTAATAAAATCGTAGTTGTTGACTGCACTGGTGTGAAGAACTATTTTATTCCTTTTTCTCTCTAACTTAACTTGGTCGCTTTCCAATTCATATCCAAACATGGGCAAATTTTTTGAAGGAGATGATAAAAATTGTGGTCCATGAAACCAAATATCTGAACTAATGAGATTTACCGGATACGAGCCTCGCCACAAAATATCTGCAGGATTCATTTTTGTTGGTATATGGCGCCACTGATGAAATGAAGAACTTTCTTGGACGATTGATACTCTATTTGCAATAAAGGTCTGCCAGTTGCATGATTCTTCCTTTATCCAACTCAAAACGATTGTAGAATATGTCCAAAATGTTATGCTTTCGAAGTTAACGAAATCAAAAATAGATTTAACACGATTGACAAGTTGTGCCATAATGACAGCAGCACAGAGCTCGAGTTTTGGGAGCGAGATTTTTTTTGCAGGCGCAAACCTTGGTCTCACACACAGTAAATTGACCTTTATTTCATTTTCTACGCCAATGGATCGAATAAAAATGCATGCCCCATACGCATTTTCTGAGCTATCTGAGAATGCATGCACTTCATAGCGACAGTTCGTAAAAAATACATGACGATCTATTTCCAACTCATTCAACATCATTAACTGACTTCTAAAGTTAATTCATGATTCTCGATATTCCTGTGGAAGTGGATCGTTTCAATCCAATTTCAAACGCCAAAGCTGCTGCATAAATATTTTAGCTAGTACGATGACTGGATTTACAAGACCCAGCGGTGTTAAAAACGCACCCTTAAGCAGCACGCGACCATCGACTATTTTCAACTAGAGGGAGACACAATCGCAGAAAAACAGCAGTGAGCTCACGCAGTTTCACAACTGCCAACATAATTAACTGCCAGTCTAGAATATAACGTAAAAACCAATTTTAAGCCTTCTGCTATTACGAATTTAAATACAACTGTTTCTTTTCATTTCATAACTTTATAATTTGCGTTCGTTAATAAATTGCTTTAAAAAGTTTACAAAACGTTTCAGCTCCATAATTAACAAGCGGATCAAAGAGTTGGGCAATCTCTGATAAAACCGTTCTCTTGGTTATGTTCGTTTGAACGTTAACATTTACTTGGAAAAGATACTGGTCCGCAGCAGGTTTCCAAAAAATCTTAATTGCATCAGAGCTTCTGATCTTAAAAAATGCTTTTTGTCTTCATCAGCTATATCCTCCAATAAATCGTCGTGATTTGCACACCACTTCCTTAGGCTAAATCCACCCTTTCGTAGCTCAATTGCATCTGTTAACGTGTTAGCACCGGACAAGACATCATCAACATAAAAATCAATAGGGAAATTTGAACCCTCATCGATAGATAACTGCTGAAGTGCTCGAGTGGCAAGAAAAGCGGCAGAAGCTGTACCGTAGGTAACAGTTGTCAGCTGATACATTTGGATCCGATCACTAGCATTTGATCTCCAAAGAATGCAATGATATCGTCGGTCATCTGGATGTAGAGCTACCTGACGATACATTTTGGTGATGTCAGAGGTGAAAACATACTTGTAAAATCTGAATCTCAGCGTAATTGTGAAAAAGTCTGGCTGAATGACCGGACCTACCATCAAAAGCTCATTTAGCGAATGACCTCAACTTGTTTTTGATGAAGCATCAAACACAACTCGAAGCTTTGTTGTGGAGCTTGAGATCTTATGAACGCAATGATGGGGTATTATATAGTGAGGCTGCTGAAAGTCGAAGTGCTTTATTCTCTCCATATGTGAGAGCTGAATAAATTCATTCATAAATTGAGTGTACTGTTCTTTCAGTTCGCTGTCCCTGTTAAACTTTCTCTCAAGGCTCAGAAACCTCCTCAAAGCAATTTCATATGAGCTTCCCAAATTGAGTGACTTGTAACCTCCTCATTAGGTTGCATACCGGTTATTTCACTCATAATTAAAGTCTCCAATGTAGTTGTAAAAGAGGTAAATAATGATTTAATTGTTACCGAACATTTGAATTTAGCAGTGCCCAGACTATCGGTAACACACATTAATTCTGTTGGTGAATATCTGCGCTTGATACCAGAAATGCGAATGAGGTGCTCGGAAATCATGTTAAGCTGAGAGCCACCGTCTAGTAAAGCGCGACATGGAATATGTTGATTGTTTTTGCCGATTAGATAAACTATAATGGTTCCTAAAATATTGTTATCTCCTGAGTTGCTGTTAAGAGAGTATATATGGTTTGAAGATGATGACGTTGCAGGTTGAGAGATAATCTCACTCCGGTTTGATATGAATTGGTTTCAAGAGGAAGTACTACCTAGTGCCGCAGAAAAAGAAGTAGGGTTGCTTGACAGTATTTGATTTTGGTTTTGATGGAGTAATGAGTGGTGTTTGTTGCCACAAGTGTTGCAGTAGCTTTTGGAGGGACAATCAGCCTAGGAATGATTATTGATCTTCAAGCAATTTGGACATAATTTAAGTGAAGTGACCTTGTTGTACCTTTCTGATACAGGCAGATTTAAAAAGGCTATGCAGCGATTAATAAAGTGCCCTTGCTTATTACAAAAATTGCATGCATTTTTAATAGTCATTAGTGACTTAAGTGGTTTGTGATTTTTGGTTATGCTACCACTATCATTTTTGAATGAATTTGCTGTTTACATATGTGGAGAGGTGTTACCTTCAATAATCTGGCATCTTTTCTACAAAAACGTCATAAGCTCTGCAAGTGTTGGCAGTCTATCCACAGGCGAATCTTCGTTCCACTTCAAGGCTGTGTCCGGATCCAGCTTAGAGGTTATGATGTGCACCACGAGGTCGTCCCAGCCGTCCACAGGTCGATTCATGTTCTTGAGTCCAGTGAGGTGGTTATTCATTCGGTCCATTAAGTTTCGCAGATCAGCAGCATTTGCCTTTAGAATTTTGGGATGGTGAAAAATTTGTTTAATGTGTTCTTTTCCGATGATTTTTTTTATTTTCATAGCGTTCTTTTAATTTATCCAATATTACCTCATAATTTTCTGCATTAATTTTCAAACCTGCTATTGGTGCTCTTGCGGTAAGGCTGAGCTTGGAAATTAGATGACGCTATTTGGCAAATTTTGTTAGGTTCTCGTTATTATGAACCAATGACAAAATATCGTCATACCAACTTATCCACGTGGTTATGTCACCTGAAAATTCTTGAAGCTCAATTTTTTTTCAGTTATTTTACTGAATCATACCTTTTATCCCTATCAGTTGCCGTGATGTTGCTTTATTTAATGCATTTTTCTAGGTTATCATGCTTTGCAATTAGAACCTTTAGAGCTGAAGCGCCTAGGTAGTACATTTCCTCGTAGGTTGACCTGTTGGGTTGTGAGATTTCGTCAAAGTCCTTTTCCTCGATTTTTCCTTGAATAGCTTACTGCAAGGTCAGCTTCATCCACAGGGTTAGTTTTGGAATTCAATTCTGAAGATGGTGAAGTCTCTTTTTGAGGCTTATTGTCTGCTTCTAGTTCATCTCCTGGCATTTCGCGTAATTACACAATGTACGGAAAATAGATCGAAAATGTCTTAAATTTGGAAAATATTAAAAGCCATTATCTCGCCGGGGCCTCCAAATGGTTTTGACAATTTTAAATTATATAAAATTTCTATGTAGGCTCGAATTTTAAAGGCTTTAACTTTAAGAAAAACTCAGACACGATCTTGATTTTAAGAAGATGGTTTTTATAATGAACTTGCTATCCGGAAGCTAATACAAAGTTAATTCATTTTCGTATATGTAGTTGACATTTCATTTTATCCTGGATGACAATATAAAAAAATACAGGGTGTTCTGATATCTTAACAAAAGTAGGTAATAGAATAACAATGAATTCATAAATTCTTATCTATATGCCAAAGGGATTCGTTACACAAACCTTAAACGTTGTTTTCTTAAAACTAGGTTTTTGTCGTTTAGGTAACTCCAATACTGAGGTGACGACATGTTATACATAAAAAACGGTAGCAACAAACTTTACACCAGACGTTGTTTCAAACTTGGAATAGCAACAGTGATGAAGACCTTAGGCTGCGAATACCAAAATAAATTTTTCGTAGAGTATCGGACATAGCATCGCAACAACTCAAGTTCCTATTAATGATAAAACCTAAATACTTAACGCGCTCCACATAAGGAATAGCTTTACTGTTTAGAACAAGTGGAGGAAGGTCATCATGAGAAAACTCACATCTTGAGCATATCAAGGCTACAGTTTTAGTTGGATTTAGTTTTAAATTGTTCGTATTGGACCAATGCAGGATGCTAGCAAGATCTTCATTTACTCTGGCCACACAATCCTCCATTAAGCCGGTTGGCCGAAATAGATAAGGAATAACATCATTCGCATATATGTGAACTAAACTATTGACAATTATTTCCCTTAGATCATTTATATACAAGAAAAACAAAAGCGGACCTAACACAGATCCTAGCGGAACACAATCTGGCTACGATTCGTTAAGTACTCAAGAAGTAGTTTAATGGAGAAGTCTGAAAACTGAAACTTGTTCCTCAGTTTTTGGAGAAGAATTGTGTGATCAATGCAATCAAATGCTTTTGAAAAGTCTAGCAGCACCATAACCCCAACATTATGTGAATCTGGTGCACCCCAAAAGTCCGAAGTCACTTTAATTGCAGCAGACTCTCAAATATGGTTTTTACGAAAACCCGACTGCCATTTGGCAGTATTTGTGTTTTGTTTTCGCTTAAGTAGTTTTGCATTTGATTGGCAAGTACTCTTTCAAATATCTTTGACACAAAGCACAACAAACTTATTGGGCAAAACTCTAACGCCAGTGAGGGTTTTTGTTTTCTTGAGTGCAGGTTTTATTTTTGTAGCTTTCCAGCTCAGTACCTTGCAGGTTACCTGTATATGCAAACATTAAAAATGTGTACAATAAACGGATACAAGACACCAGGACGAGCTTCAAAAATTTTGGTGAGACTTCATCAGGGCTGGTTGCATTAGACTTAATAGTTCTAATATCATTATGTATATCCTCTATACTGACACAATCAAATGAAAACCTATCATCGATGCGATTTCATTGACAGAAAATAGATTCTAAAGTTACTGGCGTAGACGGACGTAAGACAATAAAACTACTGATTTCATTTATTAAGAAGTATAGTATTTGAAGGGTCCACGGGAAAAACGACTCAAGTCCTTTTTCGTAAAAATTTAAGGGGTGAAAACTATGAGTTCTTATAGTTTTTTTTTAAGAACTATCCGAAATTGTGTTCACATTTTTAAAAGATAGTAATAGTTCAAAAGATCATTAAAGTCTTAAGCCCCAGATTATTGACCATTGTGTTTCGCAAAATAATATTGGCTTCTGATTTGCTCATCAGTGGGTGAGCCAATCATAACTTCACAACTTTTGATAATAATAGTTCTTTAAAATCATCTCCAATTAACTTTTATGCTAATGGAATGGACACTATATGGCTTGTACACTTTATTTTCAACTGTTTTCTTAAAATCGATTTGAGTGAACTTAAGCCTTTGTTCTACAGCATTTTGTTCTACAACGCTTTAAGCCACGTTGTCACAAGCAACGTAAAACAGGAACAGAAACAGAATCCCATACATTAGCAGCTGAAACCTAAATTCGCTGAATGCTTTTTGCGTTGCTAATATATATGAAATTCTGTTTCTGTTTCTTGTGATAACGCGGCTTAAGCGTAAATAAATTGTTACGCATCAGTTAGCGCAACAAATTGACAGACTCCTATACGTAACGGTGCTTCATTTTTAGCTTTTAGTAACATCCGCCAAAAATATCTAAGGCATTAAAACTATACTAATGTTGGCGATTCAATAAAAAAAAACTAAAACTATAATGTTGGCGATTCAATAGTATTGTTATATAAAGCAATAATTTTCTTAATATAATTTTTAAAGAAATATTTTGTGTGCAAAATAATTATTGTGCTAAACGCGAAATCACGCGGCGTGCAAAATATAAAAAAAAATCAATTTACACAAAGGGACGAAGGTCATAGCCGACGGCAGCAAAGAAGTACATATAGACAAACAAAGAAGACGACACAATTGCAGCAAACTAACAAAAAATTACACGTGAGTTATAGAATTAAGTTTAATTACAATATATCTACATTTAACCAATATAATCAATTAAATACAAACATAAAAAGGATTAAGGTTTAATTTAAAGATAATTAAACGTAATTAAAACCCTATCAAAAGCAAATTAAAATCAAACTTAAACTTAATTAAGAACTTAATTTAAACTTAATTTACTATGGCTACATATGGAGAACTGCAGATAGGGCTTCTTACGAAGATTTTGCCTGACGCTGAAGCATTTAGGGTTGCAGATATTTCCAAGCGGACGGTGTCATATGCCAAAAGCCGATCGTCGGTTCTGGAGACGGATATGTCGCTGGCTAGAGATACCACGAGGAGATTTTCAGCAAAAATAAACTGGAAAAGACGACGTTAAAGGATGAAATAGTTGAGGTGTACCATAAAATCAATGACGCTTACATGGACTACAACGCAGATTTGCTGAGTGTTCTGGAGGCAGCTGAAGACTACAAGAAGTTAGATAATCGTTCCCTTGGTGATGTGTCTACTCCAGCAGTTGGATCCAAGCGAAGTCTTCCCCTGCCAGTCTTGAAACACCCGCCATTTTCTGGATCATATTGCAAATGGCGGTCATTTCATGACTTCTTTGTAACAGCCATCCATTCTGATAATGAGATTAGTGATCTGCATAAACTTCATCATTTAAAGTCGTGTTTGTCCGGTGAAGCAGAACGCCTTTTGCAACACCTGTCACTTGAGGCAGGTAATTACACGAAAGCGTGGGAGTTGCTGAAGGGTAGATACGACAACAAGCGTGTCTTAATTCATTACGAATTTAAACTTTTGTTCAACTAAAGCGCTCTCGGTAAGGAATCTGTCAACGGCTTACGGTCACTTTTAGACACTTCCACCGAGGCCGTCCATTCTTTGGAAAATTTGGGGTTGCCGGTAAAACATCGGGATGCAATTTGGATTTATGTCCTTTTCCAGAAATTGCCGACTATGACTCAACAACTTTGGGAGGAAAAGCTGAGCAGCAGCAAAGATCTGCCAAACTTCCAACAGTTTTTGGACTTTTAAGAAGCCCGTTTCAGGACATTAGAAGTAGTTACTATTACAGGTTACCAAAGTAGTACGCGTCCATCTGTTAAAGCTGATCAACCAAAGGTTTTTCATGCCAAGGCAAACCTAAAAGCGCAGTTTCAATGCAAGGTATGTAGTCAGGGTCAACATTCGTTGCGGAAATGTAGGAAGTTCCTGGCCATGGAGGAGGCACAACGGCAGCAAGCTGCACGTATGGCTAAGGTGTGTGAGAACTGCCTAGCTTATAGCCATGCTTCTAGGGACTGTCCGAGCATGAAGACATGCTACTTTTGTCAGCAACGACATCATACTCTGTTGCATATTGGACCTAGTGCGCAGGTTAACCAAACAACACATACACACACACATGCACAGTCACACACACAACAACAACACAGAAAGGTCACACTTTAGTGGACACACCAACACAAATCAACTGTCGGTCAACCCAGAGGCTGATATTTTTGTCCCAAGGTCTGAGGAATCAGGTAACGAAGAACGTCGTACTTTTTTCAGCAAGCTCAGCAAGTACTGCTAGCTACAGCTGTGGTTAAGGCGTTGTCGGCTGATGGAAGCGTTATTTACCTGAGAAATTTGATCGATCCAGGGTCAGAAGCGAGTTTTATCACGGAGTCAGCAGTTCAACGACTCGATTACCAAAACATCGCACATCTATCGAAGTGTCTGAGTTGGGGAAGGTCAGCAGCGGCGCCTGCAAGCATTTCGTTGATTTAGCGTTTACGTCTTGCCATTCGACGTTTGGAAGCGCCGTCAAAGCCTTCATTTTTAAGTCGCTGACTGGGCTTCTTCCGGCCCAACGGACGACACTCGATAACCTGACGCATATAAAGGGTTTGCAACATGCGGATCCTCGATTTTTTTTTCCTGCGTCGATAGATCTGCTGCTGGGAAGTGATGTCTATGCCGAGATCGTTCTTCCGGACATCGTGAGGGATCCGAGCTCAAGCTCCTTGATTGCTCAGAGAACTGAGCTAGGATGGATCGTTTTAGGCAAAATTCCGGATGAGACTATGGAGCCTCGCCGACTCAGAGCCTTCACCCAAACGATAGATCTTGATACTGAGATGAGGAATTTCTGGGAGATTGAGGTTATCCCTTTCAAAATCAAGCAATCTGAAGAAGATGCGGCGTGTGAGAAGCAGTTCCAAGCAACTACACGGAGACTGTTGGACGGGCGGTATGAGGTTACACTCCCGTTTAAGGAAGGAAGACATCCCGAGCTAGAAGCTAGTATGGATATTGCGCTAAGGAGATTCGCCCAACTCGAACGACGTTTCCAGAGAGACCCGTTGCTGCATTCCAGATACAGACAATGTATAATGGAGTACTTAACTCTACAACATATGGAAGAAGTAGACTTGTCCAACGACTTGACAATCACTTCTCCATATCATTTTTTCTTACCCCAGCATGCGGTTTTCAAGGAAGCTAGTTCCACGACCAAGCTCAGGGTTGTGTTTGACGCAGCAGCCTAAACCGCAGATGGGACTGCGCTCAACGATAACCTGATGATTGGTCCCAAGTTGCAAAAGGACATTGTTGAGCTCATTCCCCGATGGCGGCGTCATCGTTTCACCTTCACCGGGGACATTGAGAAGATGTACAGGCTGGAGGACAGGCATTACCAGATAATTCTTTGGAGGAACGATGCGACTCAACCAGTTAAGGCATACAAGCTGAGCACAGTGACCTTCGGAACTGCACCTGCCCCCTACTTGGCGATTCGAGTTCTCAACAGAGCTGCCGACGACGGAGCTCTAGAATATCCCATAGGAGCACAGGTGGTTCAAGAGGATATGTACGTTGATGACTTAATCAGCGGAGCCGACACTGTAGATGAAGCACTTCAAAAACGAGATGAGGCCCGCCAGCTGTAAGCATCTGCAGGGTTTAATCTCCGGAAGTGGACCTGCAATGACAAAGAGTTAGTTAAAGATATTCCTGAAGAAGATTGTGAGCTTGATTTCGCACTTCCCTGGGTGGTTTCCCAAATCTGATTCTTTCTCTTTTCAGAATTTTCAATCAGACAGTGAAGAGGTTACAAAAAGGACTATGCTCTCAGCGATCGCTAAACTGTTCGACCCACTAGGCTGGATATCCCCGTGTGTGATCAGAGCAAAGATCATGATGCAGCAACTCTGGTTAAAAGGATCAGATTGGGATCAACCGATTCCAACGGAACTCCAAAAAGAGTGGGATATTTTCGGTCGTGAGCTCCCACAAATTGAGAGGATCAAAATTCCGAGGTTTATGGGTTAATACCCATAAGGCCTGCCGGGCGATCGAACTCCACGGGTTCAGTGATGCCTCAACCAAAGCACACTGGATAGCGAAGGGACTATTCATATGCACCTCTTGATGTCCAAAACTAAGGTGGCTCCTCTCAAGAAAATAAGCCTTCCTCGTCTTGAACTGTGTGGCGCTGTCATTTTGGCAAAATTGCTGAAATATTGTGCTGAAGCTCTAGAATTGCCTGACGACCAGATTTATGCGTGGTCGGATTCAACCATTACGCTAGCTTGGATCCAAGCATCTCCTTCGCGCTGGTCAACATTTGTGAGTAACCGAGTCTCTGAAGTACAGCGACTTACAATCTGCAGCATCTGGAGACACGTTCAAACGCATCACAACCCAGCGGATTTGGCTTCACGCGGAATCTCACCATCTACTTTGGCAGATCAAGACATGTGGTGGAAAGAACCTTCATTTCTCAACGCCCAGTGGAATTTCACAGTGCCAGACCAGCCAACGCCTGTCACCACTGAGGAAGAGAAGCGGTCACTCAAATCTCACTGTGCAACTACCAAACCAGTAAGAGATGCTGTGGTAAATCGCTTGCTTAACAAATCTGATACCCTAATCAAACTTTTAAGAATTCTAGCATTGTGTAAACGATTTACTCATAACTTTGGAGCTAAGTCAGGTTTTCGGATGGTTGGTGCTGTGGATCCTTGTGAGATAAGATCAGCTCTGCTGAGTGTTGTCATTTTAGCTCAGCGAGATATGTTCCCAACGGAGCTGGAAGAATTCGGAAAATGCTCTACGACTCCAAAAACCCTTCGCCAACTCAACGCCTTCATCGATGGAAACGGCATCATTCGAGTGGGAGGTCGATTGCAGAATGCCAACATTACATACAATCAAAGGCATCCAATTATTTTGAAGCCCGATCACCATTTTACGGATCTCGTAGTTCGAAACGCTCACGAGCAAACCCATCGTGGTGGAACCCAGCAAACGAGCGCATACGTAAGAAACACCTATTGGGTCTTACAGCTGAAGCGATGTGTAAAAAAGCATATACATCGTTGCATGGCATGCTTTCGTCAAAAAGCAGAGGTCATGGAACAACTAATGGGAACGTTACCGAAAGGACGCGTGACAATTGCTAGACCATTTAGCAACACTGGTGTGGATTACGCGGGGCCCATAGACATCAAAGACTGGAAAGGACGCGGCGCAAAGATGTTCAAAGGGTACTTTGCGATTTTTATCGGTTTGGCAACAAAAGCTGTTCACTTGGAAGCGGTCACGGATCTCACAACACAAGCATTTTTGGCAGCATTCCGGCGATTCACTTCCAGAGGAGGATTATGCTCCGAAATCTTCAGTGATTGTGGGACCAACTTCGTTGGAGCAGATCGCGAACTTAGACGCTTGATGAAGGAGGCCAAACATGATTGGATCGAGGTGGCAAATTCACTCGCGAATCAAGGGACGAAATGGAACTTCATCCCCCCAGCAGCTCCTCGGCGGTCTGTGGGAGGCTGGAGTAAAATCTGTCAAGCATCACCTGAAACGCGTAATTCGCGACGAAAAGCTGACATTTGAAGAACTTAGCACGTTTCTCACTCAAATTGAGGCTTGCTTAAACTCTAGGCCACTCTGTCCATTGACCAACAATCCCGATGATCTAGACATCCTGACACCAGGGCATTTCCTCATAGGCGAGACACTTCTGGCGGTACCACAAGGTGACATTTTAACTGAAAAGGTGAGCTACCTTGATCGCTGGAAGAGGGTGCAAGGATTTGTCAAAGTCTTTTGGCAAAAATGGAGTGGCAAATATCTTGCACGCTTGCAACAACGACCAAAGTGGACCCGACGGGAAAGTGCACCAAAGGTGGGAGATTTAGTTCTCATCAAGGACGAACGTTTGCCACCATCGCAATGGCTTCTCGCGAGAATTACAGATACTCATCCCGGAGTCGACAAACTCGTTCGCGTTGTAACACTTAAAACAAAAAATGGATTTCTAAAACGCCCGATTACAAAAATATGCTACTTGCCAATGAACAAAACTTGCGAAGATAGCACAATCATCTAACTCATAGCAAATCATTCATTTGTACCTACCTATGTACGAAAAACACTTAATGAATTCATTAATGAATTGGTCACACAAAAACAAAAACAGTACATAAAACCTATAGGTAAATGGAGTTAAATTAAAAAAAATAATTGCTCATTTAAATGAATTTATTTATATAATTCAAATAACATATTCTCAAATAACAGAATAATACTAATAAAAACCAAAAAAAAAAAAAAAAAAAACACTAAAAAATGAAAGGCTCATACAGAAACAATGAATTATAACCGCAGCCGTTCGTTTCAATAAATTTATTATTATTATAAATTATATAATTTAATTCATAACACAAGAATTATATGCTCTCTACACTGAACTCTGAACTCTACACTGAAATCAAATTTTCATAAGCAGTCGCCCATACAAGGACGCACGGGTCAACGACATTGTCACAAAAAAAAAAATGCACTTTGAAAAGTGCCGTCGGCAAAACACTCTTAGCGGACAAAGTCAGCTGAGAGTGCAATCGTTTGCCACGTCACATTTTTTTTTCGTCAACGGATTTTCATTTTATCATCCCGGAAAAGCCGTAACCGTTTGATAAAATTCAACACTACACATGTATATAAAACACTGGATTTCGACGCGTAAACATACATACCCGATCGTATATAATTTTTTTATGCAAAATTATGCTTATGCACTACACGAAAGCATATACATATATCGACACTACACACTTGCATGCTATCTCAATCATATTTTTTGTATGCATGCGAAAACCGAAATTTATAATTTTTTAACACAACACTACTCATGAACTTTATGCACTTCAACACGATCGCGAACACTCGTTAAACGCGTTAATTCATTAAATCATAAATACTTTAAAAGAATAATAAAATAAATAAAACCTCACCTACCATACCTACATACATTTGAAGATGCCTATCCACACGGCATTGGAGTATACCTGCAAAAAAAAGCACCACATTGTGTTATGCCATTGTTACTTTATTGTTTTTTCACTTGGCATAATCACTCACTTTACCATCACAATCGCGTATTAAATTAAAGAAATATAAACTTAAAACATTAAATAATTAAAAAAAAAACACAAGAAATAACACGCACAACAAATAAAAAAAAAAAAAATAAAAACACCGAGCGGCCGACAAACTCACGCAACAACTGTTCCAGCTTCCAACCATTTCAATAAGTTATCAATGAAAACTTAACACACGATGCTTGACCCGTTGCCGTTTATATGCTGCAGTGGGAGGCTGGCAAAAAAGAGGAACAAGATCAGCATTATCGTCACATCGGTAAACAGTATTGTTTACATTTCGCTGCTCCGCTAGCTTGTGTAAATGCTCCCACAAAGATAACGAGTGCAGTCATATTGCACTACATTATTGCGCGCTCTTTTTGTCCTACGGACTTAGAACTTAATTTATTTACGTTTCATTGTGCTGTCCCATACACGTTTTGTTGTTGCATTTATTAATGATGTTTCTATTTTCATGTGATACATACTGAGAAGAAAAATATGAAGCATCTATGGGCCAGGAGAGCCAAACACACAACACAATAATGATGTCAAACGACAGTAGCGTGGCGTCGCAACAACGTAAAAGGCAACACACCACTTTGAAGAACTGCGTTCTTGGGGCTGGAGAATGTTGGCGATTCAATAGTATTGTTATATAAAGCAATAATTTTTATTCTAAAATGTAAATAATGAATTGTACGTAACTATTGTGAACTAGCTAAAACCAAGTTGAACGAAAATTTATAGAATGTCAAATTCGACCTTAAATAATTGTTAAGGTCAAAACCAACATTGTAATTGTAAAAATGAGCTTTTTCTTTGTCAAGTATATATAACCGTAGCTTATAAATCGCTTTTAATGACTCGCAAATAAATCGCTTAATTGTAACGTTGTAAACGAAACTCTTTTTCATTTTCGGAAAAAGAGTTTCACGGAACATTTTTGGACACAAAGACAGTGATTCAACACTACGCCGAAATATCCGTTGACGAAGGTTTGAACTTGTAGGGGTTTCGATAAAAAACTTCTTATGCTTTAATTAAAGTTGCTGCCGTTTTACTTCGAAATTATAACAAATTATTTTTTTTTTGCTTAATTTGGTTTATTACTAGAAAAGAACTGAATGTCTTGAAATTCGTTTCAAGGAATTCATTCAAGATGTCTATATAGCATACCATACCAACCTTGCTTGAAATACACTTTTTACTTCAGCAATAATTCAATTCATATCCTGTTTATGAATTTAAAGTGCTTAAAAGTGCTGCTGGAGTGAATTCATCTTGCTCAAATTAGCGATAATTCGAGATTTTATTTGTGTAAAAATGAAAAGCTATGCGCATATTTCCCATAAAAAACTTTTATTCTAATTGGCAAATTAATTTCTTTTTAACGCAAATATAATTTGAGTACATTGGCTCCGTTTTAGTACTAACTGAAAAAAATGTTTTCCATCACTACTTTGTTAGGTACTAACTAAAAAAATTGCCCTAGTTTGCTAACATTTTGCTGCGGCTTAATTGCTAAAAGTTTTCTGTTTTTGTTTGTGACGAAACTAGAACAAAATAAGCCATTGTTATGTTTTTACATTCAAAGCCTCAACTTTCTTTATTGCTACTATATTTGTACACCATAGGGTATATTTGTACACCATAGGGTATATTTGGCGCCCCACTGTTAGGTGCTCGCTCGCCTATAAGGTTTCCATGTGGAGGCGGGATGGGTTTTGTGATACACAATTATTCGTTAAGCCAGATAAAGTTCAATATGCTCTTTAGATCGTGTCGCGCTAGATAATTTAGATCATCGGCACTTCTCAGTGCCGATAGGGCAGGACAGTGGCGGGACCTTCTCATCCCTGCAACTTCTGCAGAAATCGTTGAAGGGAGCACCAAGTCTTCTGGCATGTCGCCCTACCAGACAGAGGCTGTGAGGGCCCCAATTATCTTTCTAAGAATCAGCCTACAGTCCGGGGTGGACCTGGGCCTCAGCCAACAAGCTTCGCCAGCCAGCTCTGTCTCTAGCTAGCCGTCTCCAGTTTCGCACGCGAAGTTGGCTGAGGTCCCCTTCCACTTGCGTGCGCCACCTGAGTCTCGGTGCTTCTCTACCGCGTCGTCCCTGCGGTGTGGATTTTAAGATTTTCCGGGCCGGGGCGTTGGTGTCCATCCGCTCTAGATGACCCAGCCATCGTAGACGTTGTGTTTTGACTCTTTTGGCTAGGTCGGTATCGCTGTACAGCCCGTACAGTTCGATGTTATATCTCCTCCTCCACTATCCATCTATGCAGACGGGACCGTAAATCGTCCGAAGAATTTTCCTCTCGAAGCAGCCTAAATTCTTTTCATCCGCCTTTGACAGGGTCCATGCTTCTGCACCGTAAAGCAGGACTGGGATGATGAGGGTCTTACACATGGACACTTTAGTTGCTCGAGAGAGGGCTTTGCTACTCAATTGCCTTCTTAGCCCAAAGAAACAGCGATTGGCAAGAGTTATCCTTCGTTTGATTTCAGCGCTGGTGTCATTGTCTGAATTGATAGCGGAACCCAGGTAGACAAAGTCTCTAACTACCTCAAAGTTATAGCTGTCGATGGTGATGTTTTGTCCAAGACGTCGGTGTTGGGTGTCTTTTCTTGATGACAGCATATACTTGGTTTTGCCCTCATTGACTGCTAAACCCATATTCGCCGCTTCCGTCCCAATACTCACGAAGGCTTCACTGACATCACGCTTTGTTCTACCGATTATGTCAATGTCGTCTGCGTATGCAAGTAGTTGAACGGACTTTTGAAAGATTGTACCTCTGGCGTTGGCGCGAGAGTTCTGCACAATTCTCTCAAGTATGATGTTAAAGAAGTCGCATGACAGCGCGTCGCCTTGTCTAAATCCTTTGAGGTCTTTGCCGACCTTGACGGAACAGCGTGAGTTTTCCATCGTCATCTTGCACAGACTGACGAGTTTGGCAGGGATGCCAAAACTAGACATTGCGCTATATAGCTCGTCTCTATAGATGCTGTCATACGCGGCCTTGAAATCGATGAAGAGGTGGTGTGTATCGATTTGGAATTCCTGGGTTTTCTCCAAGATCTGCCGCAGTGTGAATATTTGATCGATGGTGGACTTTCCTGGCCTAAAGCCACACTGATATGTGCCTATCAGATTGTTGACAAACGGCTTCAGGCGTTCACACAGTACAGCAGAAAAGACCCTCTGAGTTGTGCCAACTACAGAGGCATAAGTCTTCTTAACATCGCATACAAGATCTTTTCTGCTGTATTGAAGGAGATAAGTCTCTTTGTTTTCCTACGATCGAGCTCTGGCCACATTTGTTTGGAGGAGAGACATATGCTGATGTTATTCCACCTATTGTTTGCCATTGTGATTGCTTCGACGTTCATGTGGAACTTTATCGAGTTTATGCTGCCGGTTCCGTTGTATGAGTCGGGTTATCACTAGCACCTTCTCTAGCTAGCTTATCGGCTCTGCAGTAACCTAGAATATCCGAGTGGCCTGGAACCCAGCACAGGGATACGTCGCACCTGACAGCTTTTTTACATCGCACCTCCAAGGCTTTTATTGCAGCCTGGCTGTCTATATAGAAAACAATAGCGCTCCAGTCTATTGAGTCAATTAAAAACCAGGCCGCAGCTTCACGAACGTCTGTAATTTCTGCTTGAAACACACTGCAGTCATCTGGCAGGCGCTTGGAGATATATAGGCCTAGAGTACTGGAAAAGGCTCCTGATCCTACTCCAAGTGCTGTTTTCGATCCTTCAGTGTAGATTTCTATTGAAGATGCATTTAAGACCTCACATTGAAGTCGAGTTATGGGACAACGTAGTCCGAGTTGCGAAGGATGATGTCGTGGCCATTCAGGATGCTAGCATGTCCCATGTTGTCACGAGGCAGTTGCGAGGATTCCCTAAGCCTAAGTGCTGCTTTCGCTGCCATCCCTTTACCGAAGATGTCAACGGGGAGAAGATGGAGCATTGTGTCAAGCGCAGCTGAGGGAGTTGTTCGAAGAGCACCTGTGATGTAAATACAGGATAGTCTTCGAACTTTCTCTAATATAGCAATGTTGCTACTCTTGTCTAGTGCCTTCCACCAGACTAGTACTCCGTACATAAGTATGGGCCTGACGACTGCCGTGTATATCCAGTGCACAATCCTGGGTTGGAGCCCCCAGATTGCGCCTAGGATTTTCCTGCAGGAATACAGGGCATTAGAGGCCTTCCCTGCACGGTCTTGTATATTCACTTACCAACTGAGTTTTTTATCTAATATAACTTTCAGGTATCTAGCGTAATCTGCAAGTGACAGTTCAACGCCTATCAGTGTTGGTTGAGTTATGGAAGGTATTTTATACTTTCTTGCGAACAGTACTAGTTCAGTCTTTGAATAGTTGTCAACCTTCAGCTTAAGGAGTGCAGCTGTAATAGCTTCCGTTCTGACATTGTTGAAGGCTCCTTCAATGGCAAGGAATAATACTGGAGTGAAATCCCTAGTTTCTAAAAGGATTTCTCAATGAAGCTTGCCAAGGAATGTAGGGCAGTCCCTACCGATCTTCTATTGCGATACGCATGTTGGGAGCACGAGAGGAGACTGCTGTTTATGTTGGCTCTGATGTGGGCGTCGATCAGTCTCTCTAGGGTCTTCAATAGGGTCCTCCAGGATTTGGGTGTCTAAAGCCTGGTTTAAAAAGCCTGGAGTTCAAGAAGCCATCAGAGAGAAGAAGAGAGCCTACATTGCGTGGATCCAATGTAGAAACTCAACTTCTCGAGCCCGGAACAATGACGCGCGAAGAACTTCCAATCTGGCAGTCAGAACAGCCAAGGAACAGTCATGGAAAAAGTTCAGCGAGAAGTTGGAGCACGATTACAGATTCGCCAGCTCAGAGGAAGGAAGTTAAATATCATTCAAGAAGTTAAATCCAAGGACGGTACACTTCTTTCAAATGAGAGCGATGTCTTGCGCAGTTGGAAAGAGCACTTTTCGTAGTTGCTCAACCCCCAACAGGGAACTGAAGATGGCATTCCCACTGCTGACGAGATAGGGACGGAGAATAGCCCCACAGTAGACGAAGTCACTAAAGCGATTAAATCGCTAAAAGTTGGCAAGTCTGCTGGAGTTGATGAAATCCGGCCAGAAATGCTCAAGGCAATGGGTGAAGAGGGTGTTAAATGGCTAACACGTGTCATTAAGGTGGCCTGTAAAGCGAGAAGGCACCTAGCGATTGGCAAATGGGAGTTATAATGCCTATTTTCAAAAAAGGGAACAGGAGAGATCGCGCCAACTATAGGGGCATATCTCTCTTGAGTCTTCCGGGAAAAGTATTCGCGAATGTGTTGGAAACGCGTTCCAGAGCTGTACTCGAGCCTTTGTTACGTGAAGAACAGTGCGGCTTTCGGCCTGGTAGAGGCACATCCGACCAGCTTTTTACTCTGAAGGTTATTCCTGAGAAGTCCTGGGAATATGCCAAACCGGTCTTTGCGTGTTTTGTAGATCTGGAAAAGGCGTATGACCGAGTCCCTCGAGATACACTGTGGAGAGTTTTGCAGGACTATGCGCTGAGTGGGCCTCTTCTGAGAGCCATCCAGTCGTTGTATGGAAACTGCGGAAGCTGTGTACGGATAAATGGCGTCAAACCCCGTCATTTTGATGTGCGTGTTGGACTTCGCCAGGGCTGTATTCTGTCGCCGCTCCTTTTCATAGCATATATGCACTGGATGGTGAAGCGCAGTCTTGGCGAGTAATGTTTTGAATTGGCTGGCATCAGGATGAGCCATCTGCTTTTCGCAGATAATTTGGCCATCCTTGCATCATCCAAAGAGGGACTTCAACGAGCACTGGATAGGTTTACAGCCGTCTGTGGTGATGCTGGGGTGAAAGTAAACGCGAACAAATCGGAAGTGATGGTTGTTTCCGGAACTCCTGTGCAGTGTACCCTGCACTTAAATAGAGTTCCATTAAAACAGGTGGAGAAGTTTAAGTATCTCGGGGTCTTTTTCACGAAAGATGGGAGGAGTGATACTGAGTTGTCCTGTAGAATTGGCCAAGCTGGAGCAATAGTAAAGGAACTGCGCCGGCCGGTCATCAGGAAAGCTGAGCTTGGAGTGAAAGCAAAGATCTCAGTTTTTAATTCAGTGTTCGTTCCGGCCCTTATCTATACTCATGAAATTTGGGTAATGACCGAAAGAATTAGATCGCTGGTACAAGCTGCCGAAATGATGTTCCTGAGGTAAGGGATAGAGTGAGAAACGTCAGTATTCGTGGGAATCTTAATGTTGAGCAGCTACTTCTTCGAGTGGAGCGATCGATTCTTCGATGGTTTGGACACGTTGTTGTCATGCCCCCTGACAGACTTCCTAGACAGGTTCTGCTAGCCGAGATGCGAGCGCGGCACCCCCTGGTAGGCCAAGAAACAGGTGGTGGGATCAGGCAATGAACCTCTCTGAGTCCCGCCTGGGGATTGCGCTGGAGTCTCTTAAGTTGATGGCGGAGAATCGAGAAAGATGGAAGGACCATTTAGCCACCCTCGCTCCGCGACCCTTTTAAAGGATAAGCGGCTTCCGAAAATGATGATGATGATGATGATGATGATGGAGGAAGCTGTGCACTGCCCACTGTATCTTCTTGGGTGTGACAACATCTTCGGGTACAGTGTATTGAACTCTATCGTGGCTTGTTTCAGTTTATTTATTTATTAAATCAAGCAGACTTATATATAAATTTACATATAATTCTTATAGACAACAGAATACAATGTTAATGATAAAAATAAAAAAAAAAATAAAAAATAACCCCCAGGTTAAATAGAATTTAATATATCTAGGATTCTAGCTTTGAAAACTTCGCGGCTTAAATGCACATGGAAATCTACATAATTACAGATTTTATTTGACTCTCTTAAACAACGTGTTATAGGTTCATTAAGCCCATAGTTAACTCTATGCACTGGTTCGTAGAAAGTGTTTCTTGTTCTGAAAGATGACGCGAAGGAGCATATATATTGATTTTGGACAGCAAAAAAGGGCAATTGATTTGTGAAGTTAAGATGTATCTTACGAACATAATTGAAAAATACCTTCGACGCGATTGAATACCGAACAGCTGGCATCCGACGTTGTATCCGGGCATTACAGTATTCCTGTTCAACCTGTATATAATAAGTCTAGTGAAACGTTTTTGGACTCTCTCAATTCTTATGGTATCAACATTATAGAATGGATTCCAGACTACACAACAGTATTCCAGAACCGAGCGAACAAAACAAAAATACAAGGATCTTAAGGTATAAGGATCTCTAAATTCCTTAGAGTTTCTGGAAACAAAACCCATCATTTGGTTCGCTTTGACAACGATGAAATCAAAGTGCCTCTTAAAATTGAGCTTGGAGTCAAAAATAACCCCAAGGTCTTTCTTTTCAGCAACTTTGAGAAGAGGGGAGTTTCGAATTGTATAACAAGTTTATTGGCCAGCAGTTTCTAGTAAAAGAGAGAAACTGACATTAACTTATATTAAGGAATAACTTGTGGGGTGCCGTGGCGTAGTGGTTAGTGTGTGTGCTTACTACGCCGGAGGTCTGGGTTCGAATAATGCCATCGTCACCTGAAAAAAAAGACTTGTTCTTTTTCACGGTCCCCACCTCCGCGAGGGTTTGACAAGCCCTCCGAGAGTATTAAGTGTCTTGAAAAACTTCTCAAAGTGACGTTCGGATTCGGCAAAAAATTGTAGGTCCCCTTGTATGTAAAGAAATTAAGACACCAGCATACATTGTTGAGAAGTTGGTCCTGGTTCACCTCGAGCTGTTGCGCCACTCTATTTATTATAAGGAATAACTTATTCCGAGAGCACCATTCTTGTAGCGATTCTAGGTCTCGTTGAAGCTGGAGGCAGTCCGCTTGGTTTTTGATGCACTTGACAATTTTTACGTCATCTGCAAACATTAAACAAATGGAGTTCGAGATGAAATCAGGAATGTCGTTTACTAGCAGAAGAAACAACAAAGGTCCCAAATGGCTTCCCTGAGGTACACCTGAAGTGACATGGGTGGGGTCAGATAGAATATCATTAATTTTAACGAACTGGACACGGCCAATAAAGTATGATTCCAATGATTTCAAAAAGCGTGAGTAGAACCCTAATGACTCAAGTTTATTCAGTAGAACTAAAAAGTTGACTCTGTCGAAGGCTTTAGCAAAGTCCGTGTATTGAAAACCATCTTCGAGATACTTGGAGACATGATTACAAAAAGTTGCCAAATTAGTTGTCGTGGATTTACCGGACACAAAACCGTGTTGACACGGCGAGATAACCTCTTTAAGAAGGAAAACGAGCTCTTCGTAAACAAGTTTTTTCAAAAAGTTTCGGAATAGCCGACAATTTGCTTATTGGGCGATAGTTCGAAACGTCCAGGGCTCTAATCGCTTAAGGCAAAAACGATTGAACGACGTCGTTTCGACCATGGAACTACTTCATGTAAACACCAAAATACAATAATCGCTCAAACGATTGAACGAGCGTCGTTTTTGCTTGTTTCCCCAAACTAAATTAAGTGTCAGATCTCCTCGATCGATTCGATTGAGTGATAGCAACTTTGCAATCTTTTTGTAATTTTTTGTTATATTTTCTCGATTTGAATGCTAAAAGCTTTTGTTTTTTGCTTCGAAACTGAGACATAATCATTAGTTTTACGCTGAATACCCTATTCCACATTATCGTCAATAATGTGGTGATAAAAATTAAGAAAAAAACCAAAATATTTCAAAACTACTTTGCGGTTTACCGGGCATCATGTTGCCTCGGAAATTAAATTTTAAAGTTTCGGGAAACGTCACTTTTCATTTCAACTTTGGAGTTGAATACCTAAGAAACCGAACTTCTTAGGTAAATATTGGTTGCAGATTTGAGTTCATTATATATACTTTGTTATATTAACTTCTTTTGCGAGTCATTTAACATGCCTTGAAAAATAAATAAGGGATTTTCAAATGACAATTCGCGTTACTTGACGCTTTCTTTTATAGTTTTAACTTTTGTACTTTTCAAACTGTTGAAATTGACGACGACGAAAGATTCGACTAAACGATGCTATTGTGATGTTACAAAAAGCAATCTTTTAACGATTGTAGTTTCGTTTAATCGTTTCGACGACAGTATTCCGGAAAATTACGCAATTAGAGCCCTGTTTGGGTCCAGACTTATGAATTGGGATGACATACGAAACTTTCCAAACGCTTAGAAAGATACCCTTTTCAAGAGAAGCATTAAATAATAAAGTTAATGGCTCTGAAAAAGCAAAAGCACAATTTTTGAGTACGATTGGTGGGATGCCGTCAGGGCCAGAGCTACTGTCCCCTTTAAGATTTCTTAAGGCCAACTCAACATCAAGATTCCTTAAATATAAGGACCCGATGTTAACGGAATTTATCGATGGGATTGAATCAGAAAAAAAGCCCGTAGGTGGAGAGTATACCGACTGGAAAAAGTTTGCGAAAAAGTTTGAAATTGTAGAGGGATCGCTCGAAGTAGATTGGAGATATTGCATGCAGTTGGGAATACTATTTGAGCACTTTTTGCTATTGATATAGCGCCAAAAGCACTTGCTGTTTTTTTAAGATTAGATTCTGTGCGAAACAAAAAAGATTTGTATAAAAATCGGTTCAAGACGTCGAATTCATTTTGAAGAAGCCGATAATTGGTCAGAAGTACGCGATCACCATTAGCAGAACTACGGAAACGTTTGTATGCTTTATTTTTCCTGTTGCTGAGATTAATTAAGACCTTCTTTTACCAAGGTTGTTTTTCTATTGAAAATAGGTATTTTCGGTACAAATAAATCAATTAATTCTTTTAAGCTTAAAAGTAATATATTATAGGCTTCAGACAGACAATTGCTGCTTAGAATATGGCCCCATGAAAAAGAATTAATGTAAGCTGATATACTAGTAAAATTTCCTTTAGCGTAATTATACTTAAAAGTTTTTTTTACGAGAGGGATTAAGATACGCTATAAATTTGAATTGCATGCAGAGCGCTTGGTTTAGATGGGAGCGCTGATTAGAATGGTTGTTCGTCTGGTTCAATTCACGACCCGGTGGAGAACAATCGCTGTTTGATAATTGCGTTCAAATAGCATTTGCAACCAGAGACGAAGATGCAATTATGTCGCCGATTTCAGTTGATATAAGGTTATTACTTGAAATAGTTCCCGAGAAATGAGATAGCTTAAAACTCGCGAACTCCTTAATAAGGTTAGAAAGGGAAGCAGAGATAATATCAATTTTCTTTAGAAGCACTACTTTTGACTCAATTTTACAACAAGTGTTACATTTCCACGTGATGTTAGGATTGTTCAATACTTCAATTTCAATGTCAGAAATATTTGCACAGTTCTGATGAAAAGACTGACCACGTAGGGATTTGCAAGTAACAGTAGTATGTTTCCTCCTAATAGGAGAAACACACTTAGCACAGAAATTGCCATTAAGGAAGGGACTAAGAAGATTAAAAAAATAAACGTGCGTGCGCGGTGGAAGCCAGTAGCTTATTGTGACTTTTGTTTCAGAGAACATTGTCCCTGCTTTGCTGCCAGGAAAGTGGGTGTCTATGAGAAGGTCTAAAGTTTCCTTGCTGGACATTGTCCAGTTTCCATCTAGCTTTTTAATGTAGCAGAGTAACTGGATATTTGGATAGGATTTTCCTAATCCGAGATGAATCACTGGTTTTCTCTATGTTTTCACAGAAAAGATGCCAAGAGGAACGTTGTGATTTCCTTATCTCCGTCTTAAATTTCCTTGTACTGCTTTTATACAGGTCCCAGTCAACTCGGTCTCCAGAGCGTTTTTCTTGATTAAAGAGTTTCCTGCTCTCTCTTCAAAGCCTGCTAATTTCAGCGTTTCACCATTGGAGCTTGCCCTCATTTCTGTGTCTGCTGATAGGGCAGGACTTGTTAAGAGCTAGGTTCATTGCCTCCGTAAGCCTACCCACCATCAGGTCTGGTTCCGACCGTGATTGCGGCTGATTGGGAGTATGGTAAGATGACTTTTCAACTTTGTGCTGAAGGTTTCCCAGTCGGTCCTTCTGGGGTTTCTGAAGGGGGACTTTTCGGGAGGTTTAAAGTCAATACCGAACTGAATGAAACGATGGTCGAAGAATGATACATCACTTGATACAGTCCAGTTGTTGACGGTTATGCTAGGTGAGTTCGTGAACAGGGTCACATCGGTAGTCTTTAGGCCTTAAATTTTAAGTTAGGAACTTGAAACTTGATATCTCTTTTTTCTAAGTCCAGAAGCAGTACAAGTGTACAAAATTTTGAAATCCGCCTCAATATCTTCCTGCCTGCTTCTGGTGATGAAGGTGGGATCTGATCCCTTGTTACAAACAATGAGGCTAGTAGCTATTATATAATCAAAAAGGCACTCACCCCGATCGTCTGTGTCGCTGCTGCCCCAGGCAGTATGGTGCGCATTGGCATCATAGCCTATCACAAGGGTATGTCTTTTCCTCTCGGCTCAGCTAATGGTGTTTCGGATGATTTCTGTCGTTTATGCTGGTTTATGCAGGGCTCCTGGATGAGGGCGATATCTTCTCTACCTTCTTGTAGGCGGAGCAAAAGGTTAGCAGAGGCTGCTGTAGAGTGGTGTAGATTAATCTGTAGCAACCGAAGCATTATTGCTAGTCGGTAAAGACTTCTCTACAACGGTGGTGTCGCAGTCTTCCGAATCAGAGCATTGCTCGCCACCATCCTGCTTCTCCGAAAGCTTACCTTGGGACGGGCCAGCCAATACCTCAGCTGGGCCCGAAACTGACTTACCGTCCCTCTCATAAACCTTCATGTGGAGTGTCTCCAGCCCATAGAAGAACGTGAACCCCTTTGCAGCCAAGGGGGCAATAGACTCCGGGTTCAGTAGTAATGAAACTAATCGCTCGCTTTTAGTCGGAAGGTCGGGGTTCTGTACTCCTATGAGTCGGAGCATGTCCTGCCGGCCTGACAGGAATGTCTGCTTTCTGGACGGCCTTAAGCTTAGCACCGGGCCATACAGCGCCAACCTCTGACCGCCGACTTGATGTAGTCAGCAGAGGTCTCATTACTGCAAACCAGGAGTTTGACACCCGTCTGATGCCAGCCCCCGTCCATAAAGGTAGGAGGTGGCAAAGTAGGATTGGCCAAGCAGTGCTGAAGAATGCCTGAAGAAAGCTGAGCCTTCAGGAGTCTCCAGTTCTCCGAGCCAATACCCAGTATCAGATGACTCTTCGCTACCTCGCTGAAGGGCCTTGACACCACTGAAGATGTCTTGGCCTTTTTTGAGGTTTTTGAAGGGCATTCTTGAGACCTGGGTCTCTTGGACGTCGGTTTCGATGTAGATGGCTTGGTAGAGGGCCCTCCCGAAGCGAGTTGACTCCTCCTCCTAGTGCTGTTAGGGAGCCTTCCCGAAACGAGTTGACTTCTCTTAGCAGTTTCTCTTAGGGGTTTACCGTAACCGGTTGATTGACTGAGCTCTCATCGGGTTGCCCTCCCGAAGCAGGTTGATAACACGCGATGAGCGCTTCAGCTGGTTTCGCGGACTTACGATCGCTCGCACTCCAGTTTTCTTCCCCCTTTTTCAGGAGACGCTTTAGGATGAAGTCCGCAGACCTCCGGTTTTTATAAGACTGAGCACTGGGGCTCAATTTTTTACCAGCGTTTTTTTCCGCCGCAGAGCAGCCGCAGGTTCCGCAGCCATTGGAGCAGGCTGTTTAGCAGCTGTTTCAGTAACGGTGGTGGCCTCCGAAGCGGAAGACACCGAGTCCGTCTCCGTAAGGAAGATGAAGGCATCGTCGTCGATGCTCAGCCTGTAGAACTGTTTCTTCACCTTCCTTGTCACACGTTCTGTCCTTTGTCGTGAAGTATTTGTCGTCGTCGTTGTCATAGTGTTGGTCGTTACAGTGTTCGTAGCCGTTGCGCCCGCTAGGGCTGGGTGAGGGCGGTGACACACCGGCGTCATTGGAAATGACGCACTCGTCAAGGTGTCTGCCGAAAACGGAGGAACCCCAGAATAATTTATTTTGTATCTGACTATCAATTTTTTGCAAGCAGACTTGAAATGTTTTACTGAGGGATTATAACCCTCGTTATGCCCCAGGTGTGACTGCACTGATCCAAAAAATAGTTCTATATTGTAATGTTTTTGCCTGGGGTTCGTCGAAAATTCTATTTCACTTTTATTACAATCAATGCAACACTTATTTTAACAAACAAAACTTATGTAAATTCAAATCACACTTAATTCAACTACTTAGAATTTAACACTTTATCTCAATTCGAAACTGTCCCATCCGAGCCTGTCATATATATATTTATACAAATTCACCATGTTCTCGACGGTTCGACGTTGCTAATTTTCTATTGGTACTTTTCCATTGAAATCCATGGAGGGGAAGTTCGATATCGAATTTGAACTTCGAACGGCAATCCGCTGTCAAATGACTGGAATGACATTTGGGTATGTTCGTTCTGTGAATTGAGCTGGTGTTTTCGTAGAGTGAATCGATGGGTGCATTCAACGACTCCTGCATGTTGTTTTATTTCTTGTCGCCACATAACAATATAATGCTGATATGATTCTATATGATCTATTTGATCCTTTTTGCAAATTAAAGCCGTATATACTGCTGGTTTTTAACAAATCAAAGATGTCATTCATAGTTCCTACAAAATGTACAGTAGATTGTCACTGAACTAATGTAGCTTCAATACATCGCGGCAAAATCCAAAGGCGTCTGTGACTGACTTGCTTAAAGTTTGAACTGCAAGCTTAACCAATAAGCAATAAAAAAAGACATATGCAAAATGCAAGTTCCAACTGTTTCGGTCTTAGAACCTAATAATGCTGATAATAAACTTTGCTAAGGGGGCGTTCAATTAAAAACAAAACTGAATATTAAGAAATTTTTCCAGAGAAATATGTAATTATAATCTATGCTGTAATGTTCTCTACTAAAACATACAAAATAAATTTTCTCTTAAAGATCAGAACGCAAAACACAAATGTTGATGTAGACCACTAAAGCTATTTATACCGTAGGCTGAGTTTCCATCGAGAGATGGTGTTCAGATGCATAATGAAACAGTACTTTTCTGAAATGTTAAATTGAAATCATAGATGTCACAACTGCTGTAAATTTCCCAAAATGTTTCCTTATAATGTTCCCTACATCCTGCTGGTTAAAGCTAAATATGCTTGGCCTTTACCCTAGGATCTTTCTATTCCTTCATCAACCCACATAGAGGTAAGACCTACTTGGTATCCCGTAAATAAAACCCAATTTTGTACCAACCCAAACCATTTCTTTCCTTTTCTAAATCATTTTATTTACTCGAAATAAAATATTCCAATTGCACTCGGCAATTGGTAAATATCACGCGCATCCAATAAACCAGGCGACCTCCCGAAAACCGACAAATTTTGGAACCCTTTAATTGTCCCGCTACAATTTGGTGGAAGATCTAAAAAGATCATTCTTCAATTATCAAAACACGATAAAACGATCTTCATCTCGATCATTTAATCATCTCTAATCACCATCACGATCATCAAATCGATCCCCTACTCATCGAAAATCGAACATCATAACCGATCATCATATTTTCTCTACACCAAAACCCGAAATCAACCAACATCATTATCATCGCTCTCTATCCAAATTTCTCGCTCTCTAAGGACTCACCAGTACTAAGGACGTCCACACAGTCCAAGCATTTAAATTTTATTTATTTATTTTATTTTTATTTTTTATTTCATTTCTAAAATTCATAGTACAATATTAATCATTATTTTAAGGTTTGCATTATAGGCTTTGTTCAGATCATAATACCATTAAATGTAATCTGAAGTTTGTACATGAAATTTGTTATTTCGTCTTTAACTTATGTACTCACTTTGTGATATAAAATATCAGTATCAAGTGAGTTTGGAAAAAGTTTTATAAATAGATTAAGCAAAATGTAGAATTAAAAAAAAACGCAGCGAGAGAGGAGACTGTTTGCTTATTGTAAGTATTTTAATTTTGTTTTATAAGTTAGAGTTAATTTGGCGAAGATGTGTACAGCGAAAAGGAATGAATTAAGTACGATATTGTGGACAAATAATTTAAATATTTAAGTGACTTTTATTTATTTTTTATTTTCTTTTGCTCAAAATTAATTGATAACCTTGAAAAGTGATTCTACCTCTGATCTCTCTATAAGCCAATATCTAACTTTCCGAAGAAATGTTCTTTTACAATTTACGGAGCCGCAAATGTCTAAGGGTAGTTTGTTGTAAATAAAGGACGCAAGAACAGTTGCAAATCTTCTATAATGCTCCCTCCTAGCTCTAGGAACCACTGCAGCGTTACTGGTTCTGAGAGAATAAGCATTATTTCTACGAGTGTTATTGAAGCCGCTACGCAGAAAGAACAATTTCAATACTTTGAAAACATAAAGATAACGAAGTGGCAGGATATTTGAATTCTGAAACAATGGAAGGGATGGTTCCCATCTTGATTTGAACCGAATAGTTCTAATAACTTTCTTTTGTGCAGTAATTAGAGGTTTTAAGTTGCTAGTATATGCGCTACCCCAACAAGATAAGCCGTACTCCAAACGTGAATTAACAAGTGCATAGTAGATGGTAGTAAGCATGCTGCTTGGCACAAGCCTCCGAAGGTGGTAAATTTTATTCATTGCTATATAGATAACTTGTTTCACTTTAGCTATATGCGGCTTCCAGCACAGCTTGGCGTCAAGAGTCACACCTAGATACTTCCACTCAGACACTGACTCAAGTTCCAAGCACTTTATGCCACAGGTTGACGTATTACAGGCTTGATGATGGTAGATGATGCCATTGATGGAATAAGGGCTCGAAAGTGAAAAAAACATAACTTTTGACTTGTTGCTTAAAACCATTTTATGAAAACAAAACCAGTTTCTTAATAGCAACAACTCCGTTTTAATTTTCAATTTTAGACATTCAATGGAAGATGATGCATACGATAAACCTAGCTCATCAGAAAAGGCGATCATTGATCCATTTAAATCTAAGCGAAAAATTGAATTTATATATATTATAAATAACAGAGGACCAAAAATCGATCCCTGGGGAACACCACTATTTCCTCCTGGTAGCGCCCCACTGAAACTCTTTCCTATGCGAACATAATGCTCTCTATTCTTAAGATAGCAGCTAAGCCAGCTTAAAAAACTTCCTCTGAAGCCAAGTCTGTAAAGCTTCTTTAGCAGAATTTTGTGAGAGACTAGATCAAAGGCTTTTGTTAAGTCAAGAAAGAGGCCAGCTGTCTTTTTACTTTTGTCTAAACCCTCGTAAATTTTCTCCAAAAAACTGATCAAAGCATCTTCAGTGGATTTACCTTTAGTGAAACCAAATTGTGCTTCATTAAGAAGCTTAAACTTTTCTATAAAATCTAGCATTCTTCGTGTAGCAAGTTTTTCGAAGATTTTTGAAAACACAGAGAGGAGAGCAATTGGTCTATAGTTGTTAGGATCACAGGGATCACCTTTTTTAAAGATGGGGATTATAACCGAGGTTTTCAAGCAGTTGGGAAAGATTCCATTCTGAAAGCTTTTATTGATAAGAAATCTGAGTGGACTACTTATGTTGGTGATTATTTTTTTAATAAGTAAGCTACTAATGCCATCCCTGCCACACGAGTGGTTCAGTTTTAGGTCAGAGACAACATTCGTAACTTCACCTTCCGAAACTTAAATGAAGAAAAAGGAAGAAAAATTGAAGTTATCTAGAAAAGAGTCTTGTAAAATCAGGTCAGGATAATCATCTGAGTCCTGAATCACCTTATTTGCAACATTGCTAAAAAAAAGAATTAAAAGCGTTGCATATTTCAACTTCATTAGAAGTGAATACAGAATCAGCAATTTTCAGGCTTTTGATTTCTTTCTTCTTGCAGGTTTTACCCAAGATTTCGTTTACCAGATCCCATTGCTTTTTTGTGTTATGGCAGGTTTCATCAAGTTTTTGTTGATAAAATTCTACCTTCTTACTTTTAACTAGTTCAGATAACTCTTTTTTTAAACTCTGGTATCTAGTCTTAATCAAAGGATCATGCAATCTATGTTTGTTCTTAGAATAAAACTTGTTTTTTTCTTCAACTTTCATGCAAATAGACTGTGTTATCCATGGTTTAATTTTTTTAGTTTTAACTTACTTTTAAAATATTTGCTTTCCTCAATTTTGGACTGTAAGGTTTCTACAAATATTCTAAAAGCGTCAGATGGACAACTGCAGTTGTAAACCTGGTCCCAAGCTTCAAGATCAAGCAATTGTCTCAAATTCGAAAAGTTTATTTCCGTAGCGACATTCTGTTCCTGCTGTTTTGTGTTTTTTCGTAAGTGTTCTGCAGATAAGAGCCCTGCGAAAGTAACCCCTGTTGAAAAATGATCTGTTATGTCTAATTCTAGAACATAAGGAACAATAGCAGAAACAAATCTTGATCTAAGAAAGATGTGGTCAATACACGTTCTGGTGTTTTCTGTCTCCCTGGTTGTTTTATTTATAAGCGAGTCAAAACCCAGCGAAGACATGACGAGAACGTAGCTATCACTACTAGTTGGATGATCCAGAATATCAATATTTATATCTCCAATTACGCAGACATTGATGTTGTTCACCCCACACAGAAGCTGTTCAGATTCTTTTAAAAATGTATCCTCATCAACAAACTGTAGCCGAAAAACACTAACAACGTCTAAAAGAATATTTCCTAGTTGAACTTTTAAAATAATACAGTCAGCACTCTCGAGATCAAGTTTGGAAAATTCAACAATTTCAACATTTTCGCTAACAAAAACAGCTACCCCACCCGCTGCGTAATTTTCATTACAATTGGGATAAATCTCATAACCCGGAATAGAATAATTATCCTTTTCATGATCAAAAATCCATATTTCAGTTAGAACGATCATCTGCGGCAGGCAGGAAAAACTATTTTGCAAATGTGAACACAAAGAATCAAAGTTTGACCTCATACTTCTAATATTTTGATGAAAAATGTTAAAATCAGTTGGTACTGAGCAAAAAAAAAGAACCAGTAAAGGTTTCATGAATGGCACTACAGCTATCGAGATCAAATAAATTATTACAGTTAAACATTAGAAGTTAATAAAGAAAAATGAAGGCAAAAAATAATATCTTAATCACAAACGATTAAGATCAGCAGCACATTTTATGTATTTAATCTCCATACCATTTGCACGTCGCATCATTACTTGTCCATGTCGTACCCAGAGAAATTCGTACTTCAGTTTCTTGTTCGCCTTCTTTGCTTCCTTCAGCAGCAGTTTGGTCTCAGTCGATAGCCAGTCGTTGAAGTAAATGAACTCTTCTTCGCCAATATCACAATTACTTGCAATTGCAGTTGCAGAGAAAATTTGTTTTGTCTCTACTCTCTTCTTTTTCGCATTAGTCACCGCCAAAATCCGTTCTTTCGTCCGCCTGTTGCTTAATTTTGCCACCACAGTGCCCGTTGGTTGGCCTTTGCTTTTTTTTCGGTAGCACAGCTCCACATCGTTGTCGTTTATGGTGATGCCTGCCCCTCGTTCGATAATAAGCATTGCGGTGTCATGCACATTTTCGTTTTCTATCGACTGTACTCCGTGAAACTCAATATAGTTTTCGTGCAGCATACACTCTGTGACTCTCAGCTTATCATTTGTTACCTTGAGTTCTGCTTTGAGTTGAGCGTTTTCACGTTGAATGACATCCAATAGTTTGGCCGTTTGTTCCACCACCGAAAGTTTATTTTTCATTGCATCGATGGTTTTAACAGCGGTTGCCAGTGTGTCTTTGAAATCCAATATTTGTTTGTAGAGCGCATCGATGGAAACTGTGTCTTGGCTTAAGCTTGCAGATGTACCAGGTTCGGATTGAGGTGCGCTTTGTTGGTGTTGAGTGCTTAATGCAGTTTTTTTGTTGGTGCATGGGGAACACTTCCATGGTTTTTTACTTTTCACCATATATTCAGCATCCGATTTTTTAACATTCGCGCAGTCTGCATGTTGGAAGTTGTTGCACATACTACACGTTAATTTGAGGCAGTCTCTTGTAACTTTTAGATTACAAATTTTACACAAACTCATTTTGGTAACACACGTCTACTCTCTAGGGCGGCTAAACTCTCACTCCATACTCTCACTCATACTCCAAACTCTCACTCCAAATTCCATCCAAAATTGATAATAGTGCCTCCCATTGTATAAAACTCCCGCCGTGCGATACAAAGGAGTTCTTTGGCAATTATTTAGAATGGCCGTGTTTAAGATATATGTTTACAACCGTGTATATTAAACATGTAAAGTTACTTGCGATCCAAAACTAAGGGTGGCGCTTTCCAAGTTGTGAATAAATTCTCTCTTGTCGACGAAAATTTTGATGTGAATATATAAAAAAAAATTGGCGTGGAAAGCACTTTATTACAGGATCATTATGAAAATAAAAAATAAAAGGATCCTCGTCAACAACCAAATCCAAATCCTTTTCCAAAGCCTGCCCTACATTCAAACTGAGTTTGGTGAGTCAATAAAAAACTGGTAGCAAGCTGGTATAAGTGATTGTTTAGTGGCTTTAAAATCCCATGGGATAGATACCAGTACTAAGGACTCCATCCAAGTTTGTCTGGTGCTAGCCGACTTCCAGAAGTAACTTTATCTCTTTGGGAACAATCCTTAGATCATCCCGCTGATATTCCCCTATGGGATAATTTGAGTACTTTCCCCCAAATCGTTACCGCTATTAGAGTCAGTATCCGATATGACTATTTGCAGTAAGCAGAAACAAAATGTTTCCAAGGCGAAACAACCCAAGCAACCCCCTCGTTTCAAGAACGTACGAACCTACAATGCAAAGCAAAAAAAAAAAACGTACAAAGTTTGTAAAGATCAGCACCCTTAACGATTTTGCCCCAAATTCTTAAACATGAACATCGATACCCGAATGTCTACAGTTCGAGATCACAACTATTGTCACAACTATATATAACAACTTACCCACATCCATGCTGATTGTAAAAGTGCAAATACTTGCTTCTGATGCCAGAAACGGCATTACACACTTTATCATTCTGCTGACGCAATACCTAACACAGTCCACTTCCCAAAAGGCTCAGTACATTCTCTCCATCTTCATCACACCCTCTTCTCATCGACCCATCGACAGGTTGTTATATCCACCGCAATGGTAAAAATTCTTTATCAGAGCTCTGGGTTTAATTTGCGTTTCATTCATTTCGGAAGAGACCCTTTCCGAAATGAATTTGAGTTCATGCACAAATATATGGTATGAGCTCAACTATCACCGCCTCTTCTTTCAAGTTATGTAAGTTTACTTTTCGCTCTAATCACGTAAGCGATTTCGCTCTTGACCTTCAAACACTGGTCCTCAAACGACTTACCGGTCAACTCCCATCATGTTAATTTAGCATTGATGAACTCAAAAACAATATCGATCTTCCTTTAGCTGACTCATACTTTAATAGAAGCTCGCAAATTCATATGTACTGTAACGAAGTGATTCGTTACACAATCGATTCATTAAATAGCTGACCGTCCGCTGACCGTATCAATCCCACACCCAAGTAGACCAACACAGTTGTTCCACCGTTGATTATATAAATCAAGCAGCACTGGTCATACTGAGTACTTGGGTGGTGAACCACATTAAAACACATGTGATAAAAATACTTTTTTATTTTATTTTCACTTCAGACTTCACATTTCCTTTTTGCCGGAAAGTTATAAAGTACTACTTCGCCGGTGGGAAAAGTTGGAGTTACGATTGGTCTGAACACTGGTATAGTCAGTAAGCCACTTTGAAAATATATTCAGAGAGCACTCCCGACTCTTATTTAAAGGGTCAGCCTGATAAAGGCATTTTTTTTTATTTTTATTTTATTTTTTTATTTAAAACCCAGACGTCCATTTGGACATCCGCCTTATAAAGGCAAGCTAACCCTTTCTTTCCTATCTAGCACCGAAATCAACCGACCGCCGACATCGACCGTCCGAAGTAGTACTTTAATCCAGTAGGAGTTCCGACGCCGTTTTCCTATCATACGATAGAGTCCTTTCCGGTCTTCAAGACCGAGTTTACTTTCCAGTCATCCGACTGAGTCCTTTAATACTTTTCCTAACATACGATAGAGTCCTTTCCGGTCTTCAAGACCGAGTCCACTTTCCAGTCATCCGACTGAGTCCTTTAATACTTTTCCTATCATACGATAGAGTCCTTTCCGGTCTTCAAGACTGAGTCCACTTTCCAGTCATCCGACTGAGTGTTTTAATACTTTTCCTATCATACGATAGAGTCCTTTCCGGTCTTCAAGACCGAGTCCACTTTCCAGTCATCCGACTGAGTCCTTCACAATCTAGTTAAGATATCCACCAATGTTGTTACAGCAGGCTTGGCGGAACAGAGGTGAGCAACAAATATCGGCAAAGAGATTTATCAAACAAAAATACTCTTTGTACAAAATCCAATTTTATTTCTGAAAGTTATGAAAACATTATAAAGGTTTACATTTCACATTTCACTACTTACAATCTCTTTTTCTGTCCTACACATCCCAAGTCCACTGCAAAAATGAGTCACAAAATTGTTTCTCCAATTAAATTCCACGCGATTTTTCTTAAAATTGCCAACCGGCTTGCCCTTGTCAAACGATTATCACAAAAGGAGCAAATATTGTACTAGTCTTTTAAGTAACTGAACGCAATGGGCTTAAGATGTGTGTACATTTGAATAAGATCTTTGTTTTATTGTTTTTCAACAAGAAAGGCAAAATAATTTACGAAGCAAAAAAATGATGGCTCGATGACATCCCGGGGCCCGTCTGAAACTCTAGGGAGAAGACTCCAAATCCAAAACAGCGAGCCTTCCTACTGACCGTTTCAACTTCATTGACCCATTGGATAACTTAACGTCTGCTGTCCGAACCACACCATCAGGGCCAGCAAAGGTCTTGGTTACCCGACCTAACTGCCAGGCTGAACGAACTTCCGTAGGATCGATGACGAGTACAATATCACCCTCCGCAACTGGTTTAGAGTCCTTGTACCATTTAGTACGTCTGGTGATTTGTGGTAGATACTCTGAGTACCAGCGCTTAACAAGTTGACTCATTAAGTGCTGACAACGACGGCTGTAGAGTTTGCTGTATAGGTCACTTTCAGAATACACTCCTGGGGCGGTGATATCCCTGTCGTCATCCACAAATAACATCGAATTGGGAGTAAGTGGCTTGGGCTCATCTGGGTCCACTGGCATATGTGTAAGGGGGCGCCGATTAATCTGCCCTTGAGCTTCCATAAGCGCGTTCCGTAAAACATCTTCGCGAGGAACGGAGTCTCTCAGCACGAATTCAATGCTCCTCTTTATGGATTGTATGAGTCGCTCCAAAGCACCTCCCATCCAAGGTGAGTACGCAGGAATAAATCGCCACACAATACCCTCGTACTTGGCCGCATACTCGCTAAGCTTGAGCTCCATCTCTTTTGCATCCTTCTCCATCTGGTTTTTTGCACCCACAAAATTTAAGCCATTGTCACTGTAAAGATAACGAGTGACAACCCGATTGATAACGAACCGCCTTATAGCCATTGTGCATTGGTCCAAGCTCAAGTCATTTAGCATCTCAATTTGCACTGCGCGAAAGGTGAGGCAGGTGAATATCATCCCGTATCGCTTTATCGTTCCTCTTCCATATTTGGCTAACAACGGCCCAAAACAATCCACGCCCACATGAGTAAAGGGTCTTAAATTGAACGCCAAGCGGGCATCAGGTAGTTCGCCCATTTTTGGAATCACTGGCTTGGCCTTCAGCCTCTTACACATGTTACATCTTGATCTTACTCTTGCAAGTGCCACTCTAATATTAATTATCCACGCGCGCTCTCTTATGGATGCGATGACTGACTCGGATCCAATGTGACAGTTCTTCTCGTGATGGTGAAAAATAAAAACGTCCACTAATGGGTGACTCTTGGGTAATATTGCCGGGTTACGAGCTGCGTACGAAACAAATGCCTTTTGTCCCCTTGAACTCATCCGCATCGTGCCTTCATCGTCGATGAAGGGGGAGAATCCGAGAAGTTTGCTTGAAGCTGAGACTCTTTTCTTGACTTGAAGCGCAAGCATGTCTGCAGGGAAAGCCTCCAATTGAATTTTTCGAAAAAACCAATTCTCCGCACTGCAATACTCATCTGGTGTAACGTATGGGGTTCTATCGCCAGGTTTCTTAAATAAAATGTCTTTACGTCGAAGTAGAAACGCTATCACTCTGACAGAAGAACTCCATCTTGCACGAAATCTAGCTTTGAGTTTATCATAAATGGCAAACGAAACTGGTTGTTCCCTCTTGTGCAATAGAACTACGCTTGGGTCAGAGAAACTTGTACTCACCGGAACCTCTGCAAACTTTCCCTGGGTCACGGGCCAACTATCTCTCAGGTTGCGCAGGAACTCGGGCCCATTAAACCACCTTGTACTTCCATCTCCAACTGACATGTCACTCCATTTTGTAGCGTCGTCTGCAACGTTATCGCCGGACCTCACATGAAACCACTGACGAGGTGAAGAAGTATCCAAGATTTCTCCAACACGAACGGCAACAAAAGACGGGAATTTGAAAGTTGATGAATTTATCCATGAGATGACTGTGCTTGAATCCGAAAAGTACAAAGTTTCATCAAAACGAATAGTATGACATTTCGAAATTGTGGTTGCAAGTCTTACACCAAGGACAGCCGCTTGTAGCTCGAGCCTAGGAATTGACAGCATCTTAACGGGAGCGACTTTAGCCTTTGCCATTACTTGGGAAACTTCAACTTTTCCATTTCCCTCATCTTCGAAACGTAGATACGCCACTGCCACAAAAGCCTTCTCAGATGCATCGACGAAAATCACCAGCATAGCTTTAGAATCGTTAGGATTCCACGAAAGATATCTACGGGGTATCTTGAGCTCTTCAATAGACTTCAAACGCTTGAGAAACTCCAACCAAGCAATTCTCAAGTCTTGTGTCACTGGCTCGTCCCAATCAAGCCCGACTCACCACACTTCCTGCAAGATGATACGACCTCGAATAATATAAAAGGACACAAGACCGAGAGGGTCAAAAACTTTCATAAGCGTCCTTAGCATCTCTCGCTTGGTAGTAATGGCATCGGATACCACATTCTTCGGCACATCAGTTGTTGAAATTCTATAGGTGAAGAAATCCGACGTGGGATGCCAATACATCCCCAGAACCTTCGATACAAAGGACTCGCAACTCGTTGGATCAATGTCAACCAGCTTGGGATTCACGTGGCCTTCTGCTATCAACTGAAGTAGATCCTGGCTATTGGATTGAACTCCCACCAAATCAAAGTTCATCGTCTTGCATATATGGATTGCCTGCTGAGTCACCGCCAATGCTTGCTGAACCGTGTCGTGACTATTAAAATAATCATCCACATATGTGCGTCTTGTCAAGCCATCGACTGCGTCTGGGTACTCTTCACGAAACATTGCTGCATGGTGATTTTTTACAAACTGCGAACACATGGGAGAGCATCTCGGGCCGAACATCATAACTTGCATGATGAAGACTGCCGGTTCTTTAGAGCTGTCTCCGCCCCTCGACAAAATGCGTTGACATTGTTGGTCTTCTTCACAGATCCCGATCCTATGGAACATCTCTTTGACATCGGCGTTGACAGCTACTGCACGTTCGCGAAATTTAAAGAGACCAGCATGGAGCGGGACTAAATTGTCTGGGCCCTTTAACAAGTAAGTGTTGAGAGCAACTCCCTTAACTTTGGCAGCCACATCCGCGACAACTCGTGGTTTCGGTGGGCTTTTATTTGGGTTCTCAACAATGAACGTAGGCGCGTACCAGACTCTAGGCCACTGTTTCTTCAACTCCTCTTCGGGTGCAACCCTCGCATAACCCTTCGCAACTAAGCCTTGCACGTAAAGGTTCATCCATTCCAACAGGTGAGGTTTTTTTCTCAAAGATTTCTCCAAACCACAAAGCCGACTTAATGCCATTGGATAGCTATCAGGCAGCCTGACATCATCCGCACTCCACAGCAAACCGATCTCGTAACCACGTTTGGTTCGTTTTAATGTTCGTTCCATGATATCGATAGCTCGACTAACTTCTCTGCCTACCAATTCATTCTTGGGGGCCGTAACGCCGAAATTCTCCGTAGTGAAGTGGTGCTTGACCAACTCATGCAGCTCATCTTCCGCCTTCATTGCATCGTGGAACAAAAAATGCATTGATGGTTTAGCTGCCTCATTCAGGGACGCCACATTTAAAGCAGGAGACGATTTCCCAAATACAACCCATCCCAAAAGAGTTTTGAGAGCGCAAGGATCTTCACCTTTACCATGCCGTTGTTGCCGGCCACAGGTTGCTCGCGTCGACTGCTCATGCCGTGAAACTCCTTTCGTCCACTGAAGGACCAGCTCTTCAGGCTTGCCATCAAGACCCAGATCATCAAACAGGTCCTTCTCTATCATAGATATGGAAGAACCGTCATCTAGGAAAGCGTGTGTATCGATAAAATTTCCGTCGTTACCGTGGATGCGAACTGGAACGATCTTGAACAAAACAGACCAATTTTCTCCAATGTGCGAGGAATGAAATTGACCTTGTGGAATAAAGGTAAAGGTTGAAGTAAGGGATGATGGTGGCCACTGCAACCTTCGAATCCACAAACAGTCCTTTGGCGACAGTTTCTCCAGTCATGCTTCACTGGATCTAAACAACAGAAACAAATTGACATTCGGATGACATGTCCTTAAACTCTGGACACTCTCTGAGCAGATGGTTTCGACTGCACCTCAAACACCCCTGGCCCATGCTTGGCTTTACCGGCTTATGTGTCAGAACACGACCAGAAACTTTCGAAGATCTTGTCGACTTTTTTGGGTCAGCTACATCAGCATGTTTCGAAAGCTCTGGAGGTAAATCGACGACTTTCTCGGTCAAAAATTTCGCCAGATCACAAAAATTGGCACGAGGATTATTTGTTTTGATTCTTGTCCAATCCTGGTACAGGCCGGAGCCCAGCTTACAAACCAGGCATGTCAAAACATAACCATTGTTCAAATCTTCCTCTTGACCAAAGGATTTAAGGTCCGCCACAAATCCACTCAGCTTAACTGCCCATAGACGAATCTTCGGATCGCATTTCGAAGAAAGTGCCGGGAGGTCCAACAAATCCACTGTCAAGTCGTGCACCAAAACATCGTGCCTACCAAAAACAGCTCGTAGACAATCCATAATCTCATCAGCATCTGAAGAGTACTTCAAGCAATCGCTTACTAACTGATAAGCTTCGCCCTTCAAAGCCTTCCGAAGTCTTGACACGTTTTCCTTTCCATTGTATCTGCCCTCGACAGTGGTGGACCTAAAAACTTCCTCAAAATAAGGCCACTCGCGTTTGTCCGCCCCTGAGAACTGTGGTAGCTCTTGAACTTGGTTCCTGCTTAGGATGGTGAGCAGGCTGGACATGTCCGCATTTTGGAGGGAAGCAACGGAAACTTTCGAACTCTCATCTGACCTCTTAGAAATCGGTGTCGATTGAATTGGTTGTTTGAGCTTATTAAGAAAGGATTGGTGATTGGCCTGAATCCTCTTGATCACTTCCATCCTCTCGTCCATGGCTGTAGTCGTAGAACTGTGATGTTCCTTAGCATCAGCTAAGCGTTGAGTAACTTCCGATGATTCGGCAAGATTCGCCTTCAATAGCTCCATCTCTTTTCTTAGGGCGGAAAGCTCCTCATCTTTCTGCAAAACTGCTGCTTGAGCTACAGCTGCAGCCTCAATGAGAAGATTTATTGACGACGATTCTTTGCTCTGTCCTGAGGAAGATGGCTGACTACGACCATCCGAGTGACCTGCGTGGGATTCAGTCTGATCATCTGCCGACGATATGTTGGAAGATTCGGTTTCCTTGCACTTGGAATCTTCACAGAACCATGGTGTGATAGAGTCGAACTGATCAGGATCAAACTGAGCGCACGCATAATGCCACCAGAGCTTGCAGCGATCACATGATACCATTTGGTCGTCGTCTACCTTACGACATTTCGGAGCACTGCAACTAAAATCCTTACCCTTCATCATACACTTTATAGCGCTTTTACCAACAGCCAAAAATCCAAATTACGATGAAACGAAAACTCGAGCGGTAGCCCCAGTACACCAGCCAGACAATGTAACACAAATCCCCGTGTTGGCGAACAATCCCAGACGAACAGTGTCTATCACAAACCAACTGTCTGCGAAACAATCCAAAAGCATATATTTCCAATGCACAACAAACGATGTCGAATCCAAACGCAAATAGATTAAATAAAATGATGTTGTTACAGCAGGCTTGGCGGAACAGAGGTGAGCAACAAATATCGGCAAAGAGATTTATCAAACAAAAATACTCTTTGTACAAAATCCAATTTTATTTCTGAAAGTTATGAAAATATTATAAAGGTTTACATTTCACTACTTACAATCTCTTTTTCTGTCCTACACATCCCAAGTCCACTGCAAAAATGAGTCACAAAATGGTTTCTCCAATTAAATTCCACGCGGTTTTTCTTAAAATTGCCAACCGGCTTGCCCTTGTCAAACGATTATCACAAAAGGAGCAAATATTGTACTAGTTTTTTAAGGAACTGAACGCAATGGGCTTGAGATGTGTGTACATTTGAATAAGATCGTTGTTTTATTGTTTTTCAACAAGAAAGGCAAAATAATTTACGAAGCAAAAAAATGATGGCTCGATGACAGTTAAGCTAGTTTAAGATATCTATAAGCTTGTTAATGTATAGTTGTTAAGTTAGTAACATAAGTAAAACAATAAAGTGTACTGGAATAAGAAAACCTCGTGTATTAAGACTTCGCAAACACAGAGTTATCGTCTTCTCTGTGGACACCCTGGAACCGACGAGCGAAACCTCAGCTATAGACAATAAAAAGACCCTTACATTTTGGCGCCCGAGCAGGGACCTCAATCGAGGTCAACCAATCCGTTCCCGACCGACCGACAAAACTCAGCGTACTCCAGCGAAAATCCTGCCAGCCCAGTCGACTAATCCAGGCAGACCCGTGAACCAGCCCACCCCAGCGAGAGTCAGGCCAGTTAAGTCCGTTCAGCCCTCCAAGCCCGCCAGCCACCGAATACCCACGACAGTAGCCAAATCAAAATGCCAACAGCAGAAATCAGTGTCCAGAATGTCCGATACCGAAAATAGCCCCCCGCCACCGCTGGCGTAACCGAACCGACCGATCTGAATCCGAATTTCCCCAGCGTCGGGTGGATATATTTACTATGTAAAAAGGAACTGATAGAAGTAATGGAGAACCGAGGCTTGGATGCTACTGGACCTGTAAGTGAGTTAAGAAAACGGCTTAGCGAGCATTTGAAAAAGGCACGGAGCAGCCGATCAACACTAGATCTGAGCAAGGAATGGGAGGAGCGGGTAATAACGAGAGAATATCCAGAACCAGCCGTGGAGCCTGCTAAGCTGATAGTCGAAGGCACTCCACCGTATACGAATATCTTCGTCCCTGTTCCTCAGATGGAACCAGGTGGCACATCCGACTCCCGAACTGACTCCAAGCAGCCGACTTTCACCGTACCTACGAATACCGCACCGACAAACGGCAGCTACCGGCCCGAACCACCCAGGATAGGTCAGAGTAATGAAGCCGAGACTATGAATACCGTCCGCAAGTGGGGGTTGCGTTTCGAACCCAACGGAAATGCTCTCGAGTTCGTAGAAAGAATCGAAGAATTAGCCCGATGCTATGATGTCCCATTCGATGCCCTGGTTAGGACCCTCCCAGAAATGCTCAGAGGAAGAGCATTGGAGTGGCTCCGAATAAAACGCGACAACCTGCGAACATGGGATCAATTCCGAACCGAGTTCTTCCGACATTTTTTACCGGCACGCTACCTGTCCAAACTGGAGGATGAGATATTGAGACGAAAATAAGGCCCTAGAGAAAAGGCGCAAGAATTTATCATGGCCATACAATATCTCATCCACCAACATCCCCGAATGACCGTCATCGAAAGTTTGGAGCGTATTTACGACAGCCTACGGCTGGAGTACAGACTTTACATCTGCCGACGCGACTTTCAGACGGTAGAGGAATTAATGGAGCTAGCCGAGAAATTCGAATTTATCAAGCAAGAAGACCGAAGCCGAAATGTGCAAACCCGCCAGCCATCGCCCCGTACAATAGAGAAACACACTGCTGGAACTGCAAGCAGAAGGGACACCGCAAGCAGGAATGCCGACGACCATTTCGGCTATTCTGCTCGTTTTGTGGGGAGGATTGACGTAGAACAAGGGACTGCCAATGCCAACAAGGAGCCTCGGCAGTCATATCCAGACCAGCACCGACCGACCCACGCCATTTCATTCCGATCATAGTAGAGGATCAGGAATTTCGAGCATTAATCGATACCGGGGCCACGACGTCGTTTATTAATTCAGCACTTCGCCGGAAATTAAGAGAATCCGGCATTCCATCGTTACGACGAGAGACAACGATTCGACTCGCCGACAGCACTTCGGTCACCACAAGCGAACATTATGCTGTTACCATCAACTTGGGTGGAACAGAGATGACTGGCGAAGTAATGTATATGGAGGAGTTAGCCGAAGATGCCATCTTGGGCATGAATTTCTTGGTCTCCGCCCAGATGGAAATGACGTGGGGAGGAAAGACTATTACTGACCAAGCGAAATTGAGAGTCATCGTTCCTGAACCAGCCCGTATTTCCGAAGAGCCCCTGTATGCCATCGTAAGTGAGGAACATTTGGTAGAGGGTGAGGCGGAATGCTTGGCTAAGTTTCTGGATCTCGAGCTACCGCAATTTGAAGGCATCGAAGGCCCGACGCACATAGCCGAACATAACATCCGAGTAACCACGGATAAGCCATTCAAACAACGATATTACCCTCGGAACCCAGCCATGCAGGAAATTATTAACAAGGAAGTGGACCAACTTCTAAGCGAGGGAAAGATCGAACCGTCCCATAGTCCCTATAGCTCACCTCTAGTACTGGTAAGGAAAAAGGACGGAACATGGCGCATGTGTGTCGACTACCCCGTGCTAAACGAGATAACAGAGCCCGACGCGTACCCGCTACCATTCATCAATGCCAAACTCGATAAGCTGCGTGGAGCCAGGTACATTTCTACAATAGATTTGAAACAAGGCTACTGGCAAATACCAGTGGGAAAAAAGTCACGGCCCTACACGGCTTTTACTGTTCCTGGACGAGGTCTGTTTCAATGGACAGTCATGCCGTTTGGCCTACGTACCGCTCCGGCTAATTTTCAACGAGCCCTAGACACTGTAATCACCCCAGACATAGAAGAATATGCGTCGGCATATTTGGATGACATTATTGTCACGTCCAAGACGTTCAAGGAACACATTGCTCACTTGCGGGAGGTATTCAGTCGTTTACGGAAAGCCAACCTGAAAATCAACCTGGATAAATGCCAATTTTGCCGAAAAGAATTAAAGTATTTGGAACATGTAATCAGCAATCAAGGAATAGGCACCGACCCGGACAAAATTAGTGCCGTGCAAAGACTTAAGGAGCCAAAGACGGTAACCGAGCTGCGTCGCATACTGGGAATATGTTCATGGTATTGCCGATTCATCAAAGATTTTCCAACAGCGATCGCCCCTCTGACGCTCCTCCTCCAAAAGAACCAACGTTGGCACTGGGGTCAGGAGCAGCAAACTGCTTTCGAGGAAGTAAAACTACGTCTTACTCAAGCTCCGGTTCTGTCATGCCCAGACTTCAATACTCCTTTCGTGCTCCAAACTGATGCAAGCGATTATGGGCTAGGGGCTGTGCTTACACAAAGCATTGAAGGACAAGAAAAGGTTATCGCATATGCCAGCCGTACCTTATCCAAGGCCGAGAGGAAATTCACCGTAACGGAAAAGGAATGCTTAGCAATAATCTGGGGAATCAGCAAAATGAGACCATATTTGGAAGGGTACCACTTCACCGTCCTGACCGATCATCACTCGCTTAAGTGGCTTCACTCGCTGGAAAATCCGCCTGGTAGGCTTGCTCGATGGGCTATCGAGTTACAACAATACGACTTCGAAATCAAGTATCGAAAGGGATCAATGAACGTTGTAGCATATGCACTATCCCGAGACCCCCTTCCCGACCTCAGCACCTTGCAAGCCACAACCAACACGCCCGATGACTGGGTAAGTCGGAAGAAGCAAGCTGTAGAAGAGCACCCTGAAGAGGACGCTGACTACAAGGTCGAAGGAGGAAGATTATACCGCAAATTTATAAATAGTAACCCACTTGAACCAAACGCACACGAATGGAAGTGGTGCGTACCAAAAGCTGACCGAGAGAAAGTATTGATTGAGAATCATGACGCAGTCACTGCTGGCCACCTAGGAATCATGAAAACTACCGCCCGTATAATGAATAATTACTACTGGCCAGGATTATGTAGAGATATAAAGAAGTATGTACGACAATGCGCCACGTGCAATGCATACAAGCCGTCCCAGCAAAGGCCAGGAGGAATGATGTACTCAAAAATTTCAAAGACCCCGTGGGAGATCGTTAGTTTAGATTTCATGGGACCCTTTCCCCGCACCATGAAAGGCTTTACGATGCTACTGGTCATGACCGACAAATTTACCAAATGGGTCGAAGCCGTCCCTCTACGAGCCGCCACCGCGCCGACCACAATAAAAGCGATACGAGAAAGAATCATAACCCGATTTGGATGCCCTACCATGATCATCTCAGACAACGGTCCTCAATTCATCAGTAAATCGCTCCTACAATATCTCGACGAAAATGCAATAAAACACCAATTCACCGCTCCGTATACACCGCAGGAAAACCCAACTGAGAGATCAAACCGCACACTAAAGACGATGATAGCACAATACGTGCAAAACAACCACCGACATTGGGATGAATACCTACCCGAACTTTGCTTTGCAATAAACACAAGCAAACACGAAACAACCGGGTTTTCCCCTGCATTTCTGAACTATGGCAGGGAGTTACGCTCACCAAGGCAGCTCGAACACCAATACGAAACAAACGACCGAACCGAAGAATTGTCTACCTGGGGTGAGCAAATGAGAGCGATGTACGAGCTCGTCAAATCAAACTTACAAGAAGCAGCACAAACTCAAGCTAAATACTACAATATGCGAAGACGACCGTGGCGACCAGGCATCGGGGAACAGGTATATATGAAATTGCGTGTACAGTCCTCCGCTGCAAAACATTTTACAGAGAAGCTGGCACCACGTTTCGACGGCCCATACGAAGTGGTGAAATATGTGTCTCCCGTTATTGCTGTGGTAAAAAGAAAAGGAGATAAGAAAAAGCATCTGTTCCGGGCGCACGTACAAGATTTAAAAGGCTACCAGAGTGAAAATGAAACTCAGGAGCTCAGTTCTTGTTCAACTATGGAGACGACAACATCCATCCCCGGAAACAAATCAAGCCGCAAGGACCAGCCGAAGGAGGCAGTTGCTAGCGACGACTTGACAATGACCTCACTACCACGTGCTCCAAAACGGACAGCCCCCGAAAGTACCATGGACCCATGCATTCGCCAAGCAACCAAACCCAGACGTGTCAACAGCAAGATAGTACGGCCCAGCGCACCTAACGACAGGGTAGTCGTCGATTCCGTGCAAATACTTCCGCGCACGGATCCGTATACCCAGCTGGCAACCATCCGAAATGCCCGACAAGCAGCGTCAGCTAAATGGACCAGCCGAAACAGCCAACCCGGAGGCAGGACAGAGCATCTCGCTGTGACTACCACACACACCAGCCAACACACCGATCCACCGGCCGCCAAACCACAGATCACCAAACCACCGAACGCCGAACCACCGACCACCAATCCACTGACCGCCAAGCCACAGACCACCGTAAAGTTTGACCCATTTGCTGGCATTCAGCTAAAGGCCCCTACTGATGGGAAGCGACGCCAATTCTCCATTAATCAGCCCTGGGGACCTGTCTCGGTCATCATAACAAAGGACAGGAAAGCCCTCCTCGCCTACCGAGGCCAGAAGAAGACACTGGACCTGAACTAGAACCCGCAAACAACCCACTAGCGCCACAGCCGCTTGGATGACAACGAGCATACTAAGTTGAGATGGAGAGCACATTAAGTTTTTTTTTGCCATGAAGGCTATTGTTTAAGTTTAACAAAGATAAGAATTTAAGAAATTATAATGTTAAATGATGTTTTTGAAAAAAATTTAAAAAAAAGGATTTGTGTAAACAAAAAAAAAACAAAAAAAAAGAAAAATATAAAAAAAAATGAATTAATTAATGAACCTAATTATTGTTTAAGCAATGCTAATATACTTGTTCTTACACTACCTATAGAATACCTTTTATGGCACAACTAACCAAACAAGTAAAATCACCGATACATTACCGAAGCTCAACGTAGCCACCGATCGTCGAAGGTTCACCGAATACCTCAATTGTCGACCGCCGACTAGATAACGATACCAACACCAACTAGATACCGGAAAACACCAATGATCATCACGCCTCTAGCCTAAGATTTAGTCTAAATTAAGTAATTATAAATAATAAATAATCTTAAGTCTGTACATTAGTAATAAGACATATAATCCGTAAAATAAAGTGATCGACGAGACGGTTCTCGTCTGGGAAAGGAAGGGGGGGAATGTAACGAAGTGATTCGTTACACAATCGATTCATTAAATAGCCGACCGTCCGCTGACCGTATCAATCCCACACCCAAGTAGACCAACATAGTTGTTCCACCGTTGATTATATAAATCAAGCAGCACTGGTCACACTGAGTACTTGGATGGGGAACCACATTAAAACACATGTGATAAAAATACTTTTTTATTTTATTTTCTATTTCGAGTTTCACTCGTTTATAGACTTCACATTTCCTTTTTGCTGGAAAGTTATAAAGTACTACTTCGCCGGTGGGAAAAGTTGGAGTTGCGATTGGTCTGAACACTGGTATAGTCAGTAAGCCACTTTGAAAATATATTCAGAGTGCACTCCCGACTCTTATTTAAAGGGTCAGCCTGATAAAGGCATTTTTTTTATTTTATTTTTTTATTTAAAACCCAGACGTCCATTTGGACGTCCGCCTGATAAAGACAAGCTAACCAGTTCTTTCCTATCTAGCACCAAAATCAACCGACCGCCGACATCGACCGTCCGAGGATTAAAGTACTACTTTAATCCAATAGGAGTTCCTACGCCGTTTTCCTATCATACGATAGAGTCCTTTCCGGTCTTCAAGACCGAGTTTACTTTCCAGTCATCCGGCTGAGTCCTTTAATACTTTTCCTATCATACGATAGAGTCCTTTCCGGTCTTCAAGACCGAGTCCACTTTCCAGTCATCCAACTGAGTCCTTTAATACTTTTTCTATCATACGATAGAGTCCTTTCCGGTCTTCAAGACCGAGTCCACTTTCCAGTCACCCGACTGAGTCCTTTAATACTTCTCCTATCATACGATAGAGTCCTTTACGGTCTTCAAGACCGAGTCCACTTTCCAGTCATCCGACTGAGTCCTTTAATACTTTTCCTATCATACGATAGAGTCCTTTCCGGTCTTCAAGACCGAGTCCACTTTCCAGTCATCCGACTGAGTCCTTTAATACTTTTCCTATCATGCGATAGAGTCCTTTCCGGTCTTCAAGACTGAGTCCACTTTCCAGTCAGCCGACTGAGTCCTTTAATACTTTTCCTATCATACGATAGAGTCCTTTCCGGTTCTCAAGACCGAGTCCACTTTCCAGTCATCCGGCTGAGTCCTTCACAATCTAGTTAAGATATCCACCAATTGTTAAGCTAGTTTAAGATATCTATAAGCTTGTTAATGTATAGTTGTTAAGTTAGTAACATAAGTAAAACAATAAAGTGTACTGGAATAAGAAAACCTCGTGTATTAAGACTTCGCAAACACAGAGTCATCGTCTTCTCTGTGGACACCCTGGAACCGACGAGCGAAACCTCAGCTATAGACAATAAAAAGGCCCTTACAATACTCATAGGAGCGGATCTTAATTGTTTTAGAAGGCGTGAAAAATAAAGTCTTCAACACTCTCATGGCCCAAGAGATAGTCTTTGGTTTGGTTGGATTCTTTTGGGACCGCTTGATAGAATGGCGAAGCACAACCCTTCTTACTCAACCTTCGTATCACATTTTAATGAGCTATCGCTCGATAAGCAATTGGGGAATTTTTGAAAGCCGGAGGAACTGCCCCAAGCTTCTTCGCTTTCATCTGCAGACCAGCACTGTCAAGACTTCTACAAAAATACAACATATCGTGATGCTTCAGGAAGTTACGTTGTAAGTCTACCATTTAAAGAAGCTTTTCCGAATGAGGTTGCGTTGGGCACTTCCTTTCCTTTGGATATATGAGAATATGAGAGCGAGCGAGAAGACGTAGTTTCAGTCTGGTAATTTTGTTGCAAGTTTTGTTCGTAATCAAAAGCTTCCAATTTTATTAAAATGTACTTAAAAGAACAAAATAGTGGTCATAAGTGATTTAAATACAAATCCCAGTAATTAAGCTTTAATTCTGTGAAAGCAGACACATAAAAGACTTGAATATTCACTAAGCCCCTTGCATAAAATTTTCCCGTTGTGCCTAATGAGTGGAAAAAAGAAAATCGTCTCCGTGCAAAAACAAACTTTAATATTTGATTCACCGCGCTCCTCCTTCACGTCTTCCTCAAAAAACGTCATGGATGACAGTGCCGAAATGTGGAAGAAAATAGAATTTTCCCTTCAAAAACAGAGTGAGTTAGTAATTTCACTTCTGTCTAGCAAAATGTCCGAGATGGAAACGAAAATTTCATCCAAAATCAAGGCAAAAATGGGAGAAATAAGAAACACGATTGCCGATCTAAACGCGAGAGTTGCTCTGGTTGAAAGCACAAATGGAATTATAAGCGCCGAAAACACAGTACTCAAAAATGAAATCATCGCGCTAAGATCTTCGTTGTCGGAAGTCAAAGCAGAGTTTGTTAAAACTACTTTTAGCTTGAGCTCCGAAATAAATAGCCTCAATACAAGAGAAATACAAGAAATACAAGAGGCAAATGAAAACAAAAGTGTAGCCTGCGATGCTGTCATCAATGGAATACCACATGCACCTGACGAGAATCTGAGGGCCATATTCAATCATTTTTACCTGGCCCTAAAAATAAAACCACTGCTGCTAAATATCATCTTTCGCACACGCCCGACGAACAACTCTAGAAACTCTGCGTTAATTATTAAGTTTGGTTCAGCTTTCGACAAAAATACGCTTCCAAGATCAATTGCTGTTTTTCGTAAGCAACACAAAAGACAACTTTGTCTACAAGATGTGGGGATAATTTCTGACGTTCCAATTTTCATACGCGACCAGATTCTTAGACCAGATTTTTATGAGGATGATGTCCTATCTGGCGCTCACGATGTACAAACTGCCCAATCTTCTCAATCCAAACTCGAGGCAGCACTTGCTTCAGCAGGTTTTAGCGTACGAATGTGGACGGCAAATTTACCTGAGTTATGGGCTAATATACCAAGAAATCACTTGCTGAATGAGGATTTCTTGAACAAATCGATCAAACAAGGCAGCAGCAACTTTGGGCATCTGTTGGAAGACCATATCAGATAACTTTTTCTTTCTCAGTCCTCCAGAGTCTTTGATGTGCTCTGTGATTCGTTCTTTCAGTACTCGCCAAGTTGTATGATCCTGCTGATCATCACGCAGCAGATGATTGAATTCAAGAATATAAAGCTTTATCTCAACGCCAATCTATCACTTCCAAAAGTTCTTTGCTGACGCTCAACCCTTTTTTGGACTCTAAAAAAATCCTTCGCGTCAATGGAAGGTTAACATTAACCTCTACACTTTCTTTTAGTGAGCATCATCCCATTTTACTCCCTTACAATGCGTATTTTTCGAAACTTTTAATTGACTTCGTACACATTCTTTCTTTGCCCGGCGAAATTCAGCTCATGATTCACATGATCCGTTCTGAATTTTGGATTCCGAAACTGAAAAATCTTGTTAAGAAGTGTATCCGCGAGTGCAAAGTATGTACGATTCGCGTAAAAAGAAAATTTAAATGCAAATAATGGTTGCGCTAAATGTAGAAAGAACCACATTTACAATACCGTTTACAAATACGGGATTCGACTTCGCAGGACCCTTTATAAATAAAAAGGGTCCTGCGAAGTCGAATTGTCGTTTGGAGAGAGGCTATATATGCTTGTTCGTTTGCTTCTCGACAAAAGCGATTCTCCTAGAAGCGGTTAGCGCCTTGTCAACTTAAGGCGCTTCTTGTCAACAACAAGAGGCATTCCTGATGCGATATTTTCTGACAACGGCACGAATTTTGTCGGAGCCTCGAAAAGTATCATACATGACTTCAGAAATAGTGTTAAAAGTTACCCTAGTACGAATTTTTCGCAAATCAAGTGGACTTTTAAACGTCCTGGAGCCCCCATTATGGGTGGATTATCTGAGGCAGGCGTAAAAAGTTTTGAGGTACGTATCCGTAAAGTCGCCGGAAATACGAAACTGACCTTCGAAGAATTCTCTATGCTTATTGCTCGAATTGAGTTCTGTCTTAATTCAAGACCCATTTCCCCTATCTCAGAAGATCCTTCTGAGACTCTACCTCTGACTCCAGGCCATTTCTTAAGAGGGGGCTCTTTACTTACTCGAGCTTCACTAGCGAATTAAGTGGAATTCCGCAAAGAGATAGTCAGATATATGATATCGTTGTAGTAGGCGACGAGCATATGCCTCCTTATGAATGGCGACTAGCTAGACTAATCAAAACGTATCTAGGTGCTGACAAGCGAGTCAGAGTAGCGGATGTCAGAACGCAAAAAGGAATAATCACTTGTTCCATTGTAAAGCTCTGCTTGCTTCCGTGTCAGTAAGCTATTAAAACGGTATTTGATAAATATAAATAACCCAGAGTATCTTTCATTTCAATATCACGCTAGTATGCACATGTGGATAAGTATAATTTCTCGATCGTCTTTTTAAATAGATTTTTCATATTTTTCGCACTTATCTCGCAACATATTTCATGCATTTATTGACTTAGTTTATCTTTCTCGAAACTATTTCTTAGTTTATATTTCTTTAGCCTGAGTGTCGTCCCTCCGATTAACAAAAGGCTCCTCCATTTAAATACCCACTCCACCTTACTCCCACATAATTTTTCTCGAGCTTGCCCCTGTTGTTAAGCAGTAGTTACTGCAAGGTGGCCGATAATGTTCGGATGCATATCGAAACAGAACTTTTTTGAAATGTTAAATTGAAATCATAGATGTCACTACTGCTGTAAATTTCCCAAATTATTTCTTATAGTGTTCCCTACTTCCTGTTGGTTGAAGCTAGATATGCTTGGCTTTAACCCTAGGATCTTTTTGCTCCTTTATCAACCCACATAGAGGTAAGACCTACTTGGTATCCCGCAAATAAAAGTCATTTTTGTACCAATCCAAACCTTTTCTTTTCTTTTCTATATCATGTTATTTACTTGAAATATAATATTTCAATTGCACCCGCAATTGAAATATTTCCGATCCGCGACACAACTCTGCGGATCGTAAGGTCTTCGTTTTTAAGTTTAAGGGTAGAAATCCATAGATTAATTTTGATTATACACTGAGGAAACTTTAAACACGAACGGAAAAGTGAAAGTCATGTGAACTAAATATTCAATGCGCGTCCCTCTTGCCCTACATACAGAAACCATTTGCTTACGTTTTTAAAGAAGTTTTAAAATTTCGTGTAGGCTAATAATACCATTAGCAAAAACACATAAAAAGTTGAGAAATCCTCAGATAACACCCCTGCCCTAAGTACTAAAACGCATCATAAATCGCTTCGCACAGCCACCATTAGGCGGGAAGAACAGTGTGGCTTTCGACCTGGCAGAGGCACAACCGACCAGCTTTTTACTCGATTTTCAGTGTTATATATAATAATAAATAACCCTATATTGCTCCTCGGATGACTTGAACAATCGAAAGCCAACATATAAAGATCAATGTATTTTATTTTTATTGTTAAGTTACCTAACGCATAAGTTAACAAATATTCAAGGTAAATAATTATAAGTATTGATTTATGTTTATATTTGCAATATGCAATATGAGTGTTTAAAATTGAGATATAAATGAAAAGGTGTCTTTAGCCACTTAGAAGTTTACCAGTTGATGCTGCGTCCAGTGGAGGTGCGGTCTAAAAAACGGCATAGGTTCAATTTTTATACCTGACCCAGGGTATGTCAAGTTTGATGTATAGTTTGTAACGCAGTGAATTAATCACCGTAAGCCCCTTAGACCTTTTAGAGATATGAATGGGACCGACAGGAGAATCGATTAAGCCATGTCCGTCCGTCCGTCCGTCCGTATGTTAACAACTTTTAGGCCTTAAATTTTAAGGCAGAGAGCTGAAATTTTGTGGGTTGGTTGGAAGTCCAGTCCTTCAGATCAAGTTTGAAAATAAGCTGAATCCGCCCACAGACACGCCCACTTTTTAAGGGATTTTAGCTTAAAATGATGTTTTTTCAATAAATACATATGAAATTTGACAAAAAATTATATGAAAAAGGTTGTAGATAGCATTTTCTAACTTTTATGTTTATATTGTATGTGCCTCCGCCCACTTTTTTTAGTTAAAAAGGCGGAGTTTTAGGCCGAAATGTATGCAACCACCTAGAATAAAGCATTCAACAGTTATATTTTTATATCCCGCCCACTTTTTGGAGGCGTGGCAGTTTTCTTTTTGGTATGGTCGGGTATTTTGCAATCCGTCGTAGATGGATTGAAGCTTTTGCATACCCACTGTTGCACTTTCCTACTTGTTTTTTTAAATTTTAAAATTTAACAAAAAAAAAATTTAAAATTTTTTTTGGTAATCAATAATAAAAATGCATTTAAAATATATATAATAATTCAGACTAGATAATACTTACCTCTACTGAGTCCACTTCACTCGATGGCTTACTTCTTCTTGCTGATTGGAAAGCCTTTCCGTAATCTAGGAACTGACCATATTTCTATGGTCATCATATCCAAAATTATCTTTAACATCAGTTTTAGAGTGCAAATGTGCACATTTTGAGCACTGTCGCTTGAGTGCGGGTCTTTTCCTAGGACCCAGACATTGCAGGGCGAAACAGAATTCATTCGCCATTTCATCACAGAGGGTTTGTTTTACCATTCTGTTGGGGCCATGTCTCGCATCGCTGATTGAATCAACTGCAACTATATCGTCTGATGCTTCGTTTAATGATATTGCTTTCCTATTTCTTTTGTGATGCTGGCGAAACTCATAAATCGACACACAAAACGCAACAATTAACCCACAAATTAGTACCACAAAGACTCCGCCTATTTAAAGAAATAAAAAATAAATAAAATATTTCGTTATACCGTTTTCACACCGAGCCAGAATCTAGATTCAGAGTAAAAAAGTCCCAAATCTAATTTATAACTATTAGATGTATGGGAAACATTTGTGGGATTCAGAATCTAGATTCACACAGAACCGAATACAAATATAGTAGATTTGTGTTCGATTTTGTTGGAATCGTCTATTGTGAATACATTGCCGATGGCGAAACAGCTGATGAAGTTTGTTTACAAAATAAATTCAAGAAATATTTTCATTTTTTTTGTACAGTTTCATAGTGAGATGATTTTTAAATATTTTTCAGTGCTTGTTGAGTGATTACAATATTCTTTTATACTTATTTGAAACCATTTAACTTGTGAAAACTGTGACAAAGTTGACGGCTTGTGTTCAATTAACCGAAATGTCAACAAAACTATAATTTTCGCAGTGTGAAACCTCCGTTCGATTTGGAAATCGAATTGCTCAGAATCTAGATTCTGGACTCGGTGTGAAAAGTGTATTATAATTTTTTTCTGTATGTTCAAAACAAATTATCTGCTAGTATTGACAAAAGACATACTACGCAAATTCAATTTAGGGTTAATTGCCAATGGCAAGAAGCCGCTGAAAAAAGCACAACCTAGACAACGTGGTATTGGTACAGAGGGCTGCATCATTTATCTCGAATATTCCTACGGGAAAGTCGGAGTTAGAATAACCTTGAGGTAAGGTGTTGTAGGGTGTATCCACCGGACACTTATCTGCAATTAAGATAAATCGTGTATTAAGATATTCACTCAAAATCACGAGACTAACCATACGAATATTAATCTCTTCAAGAGGAGATTAAAAATGAATCGCGTAGTTAATCTCTTCCACGCAAGAATTCTTAAATCAGACCGAACAGAATTTACGTGTTCTGTGCGTTTTTGGACGAAACAAAACAAACGCACCTTTTACTGACAGCTGTAAGGTGCAATAAGGTGTGCACACTGCAAAAATAATGATGAATTTTGATGGATTGATTTTAATGGAGCTGGGAAATCCCTATAACATACATATTTCACGTTTTGTTTTTCTTTTTTTATGTTATATCGATTCGTAGATATAAAACCGGTGGCAATTAAAAATTAAAAATTAATTAAATAATTTCTGAACGTGTACAAGGAGATGCGCAGATTATGTAATGTAACGAAGTGATTCGTTACACAATCGGAATGTAACGAAGTGATTCGTTAAACAATCGATTCATTAAATAGCCGACCGTCCGCTGACCGTATCAATCCCACACCCAAGTAGACCAACATAGTTGTTCCACCGTTGATTATATAAATCAAGCAGCACTGGTCATACTGAGTACTTGGATGGGGAACCACATTAAAACACATGTGATAAAAATACTTTTTTATTTTATTTTCTATTTCGAGTTTCACTCGTTTATAGACTTCACATTTCCTTTTTGCTGGAAAGTTATAAAGTACTACTTCGCCGGTGGGAAAAGTTGGAGTTGCGATTGGTCTGAACACTGGTATAGTCAGTAAGCCACTTTGAAAATATATTCAGAGAGCACTCCCGACTCTTATTTAAAGGGTCAGCCTGATAAAGGCATTTTTTTTATTTTATTTTTTTATTTAAAACCCAGACGTCCATTTGGACGTCCGCCTGATAAAGGCAAGCTAATCAGTTCTTTCCTATCTAGCACCAAAATCAACCGACCGCCGACATCGACCGTCCGAGGATTAAAGTACTACTTTAATCCAATAGGAGTTCCAACGCCGTTTTCCTATCATACGATAGAGTCCTTTCCGGTCTTCAAGACCGAGTTTACTTTCCAGTCATCCGGCTGAGTCCTTTAATACTTTTCCTATCATACGATAGAGTCCTTTCCGGTCTTCAAGACCGAGTCCACTTTCCAGTCATCCAACTGAGTCCTTTAATACTTTTTCTATCATACGATAGAGTCCTTTCCGGTCTTCAAGACCGAGTCCACTTTCCAGTCACCCGACTGAGTCCTTTAATACTTTTCCTATCATACGATAGAGTCCTTTACGGTCTTCAAGACCGAGTCCACTTTCCAGTCATCCGACTGAGTCCTTTAATACTTTTCCTATCATACAATAGAGTCCTTTCCGGTCTTCAAGACCGAGTCCACTTTCCAGTCATCCGACTGAGTCCTTTAATACTTTTCCTATCATACGATAGAGTCCTTTCCGGTCTTCAAGACTGAGTCCACTTTCCAGTCAGCCGACTGAGTCCTTTAATACTTTTCCTATCATACGATAGAGTCCTTTCCGGTTCTCAAGACCGAGTCCACTTTCCAGTCATCCGACTGAGTCCTTCACAATCTAGTTAAGATATCCACCAATTGTTAAGCTAGTTTAAGATATCTATAAGCTTGTTAATGTATAGTTGTTAAGTTAGTAACATAAGTAAAACAATAAAGTGTACTGGAATAAGAAAACCTCGTGTATTAAGACTTCGCAAACACAGAGTTATCGTCTTCTCTGTGGACACCCTGGAACCGACGAGCGAAACCTCAGCTATAGACAATAAAAAGACCCTTACAATACTCATCGGAGCGGATCTTAATTGTTTTAGAAGGCGTGAAAAATAAAGTCTTCAACACTCTCATGGCCCAAGAGATAGTCTTTGGTTTGGTTGGATTCTTTTGGGACAGCTTGATAGAATGGCGAAGCACAACCCTTCTTACTCAACCTTCGTATCACATTTTAATGAGCTATCGCTCGATAAGCAATTGGGGAATTTTTGGAAGCCGGAGGAACTGCCCCAAGCTTCTTCGCTTTCATCTGCAGACCAGCACTGTCAAGACTTCTACAAAAATACAACATATCGTGATGCTTCAGGAAGTTACGTTGTAAGTCTACCATTTAAAGAAGCTTTTCCGAATGAGGTTGCGTTGGGCACTTCCTTTCCTTTGGATATATGAGAATATGAGAGCGAGCGAGAAGACGTAGTTTCAGTCTGGTAATTTTGTTGCAAGTTTTGTTCGTAATCAAAAGCTTCCAATTTTATTAAAATGTACTTAAAAGAACAAAATAGTGGTCATAAGTGATTTAAATACAAATCCCAGTAATTAAGCTTTAGTTCTGTGAAAGCAGACACATAAAAGACTTGAATATTCACTAAGCCCCTTGCATAAAATTTTCCCGTTGTGCCTAATGAGTGGAAAAAAGAAAATCGTCTCCGTGCAAAAACAAACTTTAATATTTGATTCACCGCGCTCCTCCTTCACGTCTTCCTCAAAAAACGTCATGGATGACAGTGCCGAAATGTGGAAGAAAATAGAATTTTCCCTTCAAAAACAGAGTGAGTTAGTAATTTCACTTCTGTCTAGCAAAATGTCCGAGATGGAAACGAAAATTTCATCCAAAATCAAGGCAAAAATGGGAGAAATAAGAAACACGATTGCCGATCTAAACGCGAGAGTTGCTCTGGTTGAAAGCACAAATGCAATTATAAGCGCCGAAAACACAGTACTCAAAAATGAAATCATCGCGCTAAGATCTTCGTTGTCGGACGTCAAAGCAGAGTTTGTTAAAACTACTTTTAGCTTGACCTCCGAAATAAATAGCCTCAATACAAGAGAAATACAAGAAATACAAGAGGCAAATGAAAACAAAAGTGTAGCCTGCGATGCTGTCATCAATGGAATACCACATGCACCTAACGAGAATCTGAGGGCCATATTCAATCATTTTTACCTGGCCCTAAAAATAAAACCACTGCTGCTAAATAACATCTTTCGCACACGCCCGACGAACAACTCTAGAAACTCTGCGTTAATTATTAAGTTTGGTTCAGCTTTCGACAAAAATACGCTTCCAAGATCAATTGCTGTTTTTCGTAAGCAACACAAAAGACAACTTTGTCTACAAGATGTGGGGATGATTTCTGACGTTCCAATTTTCATACGCGACCAGATTCTTAGACCAGATTTTTATGAGGATGATGTCCTATCTGGCGCTCACGATTTTCAAACTGCCCAATCTTCTCAATCCAAACTCGAGGCAGCACTTGCTTCAGCAGGTTTTAGCGTACGAATGTGGACGGCAAATTTACCTGAGTTATGGGCTAATATACAAAGAAATCACTTGCTGAATGAGGATTTCTTGAACAAATCGATCAAACAAGGCAGCAGCAACTTTGGGCATCTGTTGGAAGACCATATCAGATAACTTTTTCTTTCTCAGTCCTCCAGAGTCTTTGATGTGCTCTGTGATTCGTGCTTTCAGTACTCGCCAAGTTGTATGATCCTGCTGATCATCACGCAGCAGATGATTGAATTCAAGAATATAAAGCTTTATCTCAACGCCAATCTATCACTTCCAAAAGTTCTTTGCTGACGCTCAACCCTTTTTTGGACTCTAAAAAAATCCTTCGCGTCAATGGAGGGTTAACATTTACCTCTACACTTTCTTATAGTGAGCGTCATCCCATTTTACTCCCTTACAATGCGTATTTTTCGAAACTTTTAATTGACTTCGTACACATTCTTTCTTTGCCCGGCGAAATTCAGCTCATGATTCACATGATCCGTTCTGAATTTTGGATTCCGAAACTGAAAAATCTTGTTAAGAAGTGTATCCGCGAGTGCAAAGTATGTACGATTCGCGTAAAAAGAAAATTTAAATGCAAATAATGGTTGCGCTAAATGTAGAAAGAACCACATTTACAATACCGTTTACAAATACGGGATTCGACTTCGCAGGACCCTTTATAAATAAAAAGGGTCCTGCGAAGTCGAATTGTCGTTTGGAGAGAGGCTATATATGCTTGTTCGTTTACTTCTCGACAAAAGCGATTCTCCTAGAAGCGGTTAGCGCCTTGTCAACTTAAGGCGCTTCTTGTCAACAACAAGAGGCATTCCTGATGCGATATTTTCTGACAACGGCACGAATTTTGTCGGAGCCTCGAAAAGTATCATACATGACTTCAGAAATAGTGTTAAAAGTTACCCTAGTACGAATTTTTCGCAAATCAAGTGGACTTTTAAACGTCCTGGAGCCCCCATTATGGGTGGATTATCTGAGGCAGGCGTAAAAAGTTTTGAGGTACATATCCGTAAAGTCGCCGGAAATACGAAACTGACCTTCGAAGAATTCTCTATGCTTATTGCTCGAATTGAGTTCTGTCTTAATTCAAGACCCATTTCCCCTATCTCAGAAGATCCTTCTGAGACTCTACCTCTGACTCCAGGCCATTTCTTAAGAGGGGGCTCTTTACTTACTCGAGCTTCACTAGCGAATTAAGTGGAATTCCGCAAAGAGATAGTCAGATATATGATATCGTTGTAGTAGGCGACGAGCATATGCCTCCTTATGAATGGCGACTAGCTAGAGTAATCAAAACGTATCTAGGTGCTGACAAGCGAGTCAGAGTAGCGGATGTCAGAACGCAAAAAGGAATAATCACTTGTTCCATTGTAAAGCTCTGCTTGCTTCCGTGTCAGTAAGCTATTAAAACGGTATTTGATAAATATAAATAACCCAGAGTATCTTTCATTTCAATATCACGCTAGTATGCACATGTGGATAAGTATAATTTCTCGATCGTCTTTTTAAATAGATTTTTCATATTTTTCGCACTTATCTCGCAACATATTTCATGCATTTATTGACTTAGTTTATCTTTCTCGAAACTATTTCTTAGTTTATATTTCTTTAGCCTGAGTGTCGTCCCTCCGATTAACAAAAGGCTCCTCCATTTAAATACCCACTCCACCTTACTCCCACATAATTTTTCTCGAGCTTGCCCCTGTTGTTAAGCAGTAGTTACTGCAAGGTGGCCGATAATGTTCGGATGCATATCGAAACAGAACTTTTTTGAAATGTTAAATTGAAATCATAGATGTCACTACTGCTGTAAATTTCCCAAATTATTTCTTATAGTGTTCCCTACTTCCTGTTGGTTGAAGCTAGATATGCTTGGCTTTAACCCTAGGATCTTTTTGCTCCTTTATCAACCCACATAGAGGTAAGACCTACTTGGTATCCCGCAAATAAAAGTCATTTTTGTACCAATCCAAACCTTTTCTTTTCTTTTCTATATCATGTTATTTACTTGAAATATAATATTTCAATTGCACCCGCAATTGAAATATTTCCGATCCGCGACACAACTCTGCGGATCGTAAGGTCTTCGTTTTTAAGTTTAAGGGTAGAAATCCATAGATTAATTTTGATTATACACTGAGGAAACTTTAAACACGAACGGAAAAGTGAAAGTCATGTGAACTAAATATTCAATGCGCGTCCCTCTTGCCCTACATACAGAAACCATTTGCTTACGTTTTTAAAGAAGTTTTAAAATTTCGTGTAGGCTAATAATACCATTAGCAAAAACACATAAAAAGTTGAGAAATCCTCAGATAACACCCCTGCCCTAAGTACTAAAACGCATCATAAATCGCTTCGCACAGCCACCATTAGGCGGGAAGAACAGTGTGGCTTTCGACCTGGCAGAGGCACAACCGACCAGCTTTTTACTCGATTTTCAGTGTTATATATAATAATAAATAACCCTATATTGCTCCTCGGATGACTTGAACAATCGAAAGCCAACATATAAAGATCAATGTATTTTATTTTTATTGTTAAGTTACCTAACGCATAAGTTAACAAATATTCAAGGTAAATAATTATAAGTATTGATTTATGTTTATATTTGCAATATGCAATATGAGTGTTTAAAATTGAGATATAAATGAAAAGGTGTCTTTAGCCACTTAGAAGTTTACCAGTTGATGCTGCGTCCAGTGGAGGTGCGGTCTAAAAAACGGCATAGGTTCAATTTTTATACCTGACCCAGGGTATGTCAAGTTTGATGTATAGTTTGTAACGCAGTGAATTAATCACCGTAAGCCCCTTAGACCTTTTAGAGATATGAATGGGACCGACAGGAGAATCGATTAAGCCATGTCCGTCCGTCCGTCCGTCCGTATGTTAACAACTTTTAGGCCTTAAATTTTAAGGCAGAGAGCTGAAATTTTGTGGGTTGGTTGGAAGTCCAGTCCTTCAGATCAAGTTTGAAAATAAGCTGAATCCGCCCACAGACACGCCCACTTTTTAAGGGATTTTAGCTTAAAATGATGTTTTTTCAATAAATACATATGAAATTTGACAAAAAATTATATGAAAAAGGTTGTAGATATTATATGAAAAAGGTTGTAGATAGCATTTTCTAACTTTTATGTTTATATTGTATGTGCCTCCGCCCACTTTTTTTTAGTTAAAAAGGCGGAGTTTTAGGCCGAAATGTATGCAACCACCTAGAATAAAGCATTCAACAGTTATATTTTTATATCCCGCCCACTTTTTGGAGGCGTGGCAGTTTTCTTTTTGGTATGGTCGGGTATTTTGCAATCCGTCGTGGATGGATTGAAGCTTTTGCATACCCACTGTTGCACTTTCCTACTTGTTTTTTTAAATTTTAAAATTTAACAAAAAAAAAATTTAAATTTTTTTTTGGTAATCAATAATAAAAATGCATTTAAAATACATATAATAATTCAGACTAGATAATACTTACCTCTACTGAGTCCACTTCACTCGATGGCTTACTTCTTCTTGCTGATTGGAAAGCCTTTCCGTAATCTAGGAACTGACCATATTTCTATGGTCATCATATCCAAAATTATCTTTAACATCAGTTTTAGAGTGCAAATGTGCACATTTTGAGCACTGTCGCTTGAGTGCGGGTCTTTTCCTAGGACCCAGACATTGCAGGGCGAAACAGAATTCATTCGCCATTTCATCACAGAGGGTTTGTTTTACCATTCTGTTGGGGCCATGTCTCGCATCGCTGATTAATCAACTGCAACTATATCGTCTGATGCTTCGTTTAATGATATTGCTTTCCTATTTCTTTTGTGATGCTGGCGAAACTCATAAATCGACACACAAAACGCAACAATTAACCCACAAATTAGTACCACAAAGACTCCGCCTATTTAAAGAAATAAAAAATAAATAAAATATTTCGTTATACCGTTTTCACACCGAGCCAGAATCTAGATTCAGAGTAAAAAAGTCCCAAATCTAATTTATAACTATTAGATGTATGGGAAACATTTGTGGGATTCAGAATCTAGATTCACACAGAACCGAATACAAATATAGTAGATTTGTGTTCGATTTTGTTGGAATCGTCTATTGTGAATACATTGCCGATGGCGAAACAGCTGATGAAGTTTGTTTACAAAATAAATTCAAGAAATATTTTCATTTTTTTTTGTACAGTTTCATAGTGAGATGATTTTTAAATATTTTTCAGTGCTTGTTGAGTGATTACAATATTGTTTTATACTTATTTGAAACCATTTAACTTGTGAAAACTGTGACAAAGTTGACGGCTTGTGTTCAATTAACCGAAATGTCAACAAAACTATAATTTTCGCAGTGTGAAACCTCCGTTCAATTTGGAAATCGAATTGCTCAGAATCTAGATTCTGGACTCGGTGTGAAAAGTGTATTATAATTTTTTTCTGTATGTTCAAAACAAATTATCTGCTAGTATTGACAAAAGACATACTAAGCAAATTCAATTTAGGGTTAATTGCCAATGGCAAGAAGCCGCTGAAAAAAGCACAACCTAGACAACGTGGTATTGGTACAGAGGGCTGTATCATTTATCTCGAATATTCCTACGGGAAAGTCGGAGTTAGAATAACCTTGAGGTAAGGTGTTGTAGGGTGTATCCACCGGACACTTATCTGCAATTAAGATAAATCGTGTATTAAGATATTCACTCAAAATCACGAGACTAACCATACGAATATTAATCTCTTCAAGAGGAGATTAAAAATGAATCGCGTAGTTAATCTCTTCCACGCAAGAATTCTTAAATCAGACCGAACAGAATTTACGTGTTCTGTGCGTTTTTGGACGAAACAAAACAAACGCACCTTTTACTGACAGCTGTGTATTTTCAACTCAGCAGGTTTTCTAGTGTGGTGTGAGGTGTAAAGGGATGCGCAGAACGGCTGATGTTGCTGTTGATGTGGATGTGGTTGTTCTTGTCAAAAAAGTTAAATGCAATAAGGTGTGCACACTGCAAAAATAATGATGAATTTTGATGGATTGATTTTAATGGAGCTGGGAAATCCCTATAACATACATATTTCACGTTTTGTTTTTCTTTTTTTATGTTATATCGATTCGTAGATATAAAACCGGTGGCAATTAAAAATTAATTAAATAATTTCTGAACGTGTACAAGGAGATGCGCAGATTATGGGATTTCACTGAGAAATTTCTAAATCGAAAGTATACGTCAAGTTAATGTCCTCTTTTCCGGTAAAAGCACGCGGGGATTAAATTTTAATCTTCTTACTCTAATCTCTGTATTATGTGCGGTGGAAGCACCCTATTAAGAGAGCTGACTTAAATCGGACGGAGTAATCAAGGCATCCATAGACGACAGCGTTGCTAAGGAGCCTGCATCCACAGGCACCCTACAGGGAGGGTAATCTTACCACCCCTATGTTAGTAAATGAGATGTTTGCAAGACTGGGCGTGACAGGGATTCACCTGGTGGCCTACGCCATAAATTTAAAGAGAAATTTATACCCAGTATCAGCGAACTCTGAGAGAAAGATCGAACGGCATTTTATTCCTGGGCAGTAAAGTACTTGGGATGTTAAAACACTCAAAAACAGCCTTGTGCAGTTCGCACAAAAAAACCATGTGACACACAAGCAGACGGACGGGTATGGCTTACTCGAATTAGAATTCGGACTTGATTGTTTTATTTTTACTCTAAACCAGTGGGTGGATTACAAACCGTTTATGCCATTGGATATCCCCTCCCTATTGACCTCTGTCCTTTTATTAATCGCCAAATGTCAAAAATTAGTCTCTTTCAGTAAAAACGGGGCTTAGCATCAACCCTTTTTTAATAACATTGTAGTTTTTGACCTAAAAAGTTTAAACGACAACGAAAAGTAACAAAGTTGCTTTATTGTGCCTTATGTGGAGTACTAAAAATGAAATTTTTGATTTTTAATTAGTTCTTGGCCTCAGCTCCAAAATAATTATTCGTGCAGAATAATTAAAAATGCGTGTCGTCGCCGCCTCCGCCATGACTTATCAATGAGCGTGCGAAGCTGGTTGCTCAGACGCAATTTCCACTCGGTGGTCGACGGTTACCGACTGTAAAGTGAAATTTCTGGTCGAAACAAAATGTGGCGCGATGTTCTGCGCAAGAAAACGTTTTATAAGTTATTGTAATGTGGCGGCAAGAAATAAAATGACCTGCAGGAATCACTAAGTGCACGATTCACGTTACGAACACACCCAACTTTCATTGCAGTCAGCTAACAGCAAAACTACACTGAGTCAAAAAAGTCTCCATGCACTTCGAGAAAAAATATTTAAATGTTTGTATTTTGACAGTGAATGAACATTTGTGTCACAACTTTTAGTCAGTCATTCCTTAGGATAGCATGATTAAATATAAGCAAGCAAATTCACATATTGAATATTGCGTCACCCGTTATTCGTGTGAAGTTGGCAGAACTGTCTGTATCAAAAGTCAAAAAAGTTTCCATACACCCTGTTGATCGTAAATATTTACAGTTATCAATGAAATCAGTGAATGGTAAGCAACTTCGTAGTTGTTTTCAGTTAGTCTTGATTATCTCTCATCCATTACAAACGCATCACTGGCATTCTTGCTGTGTAAAATGGAAGTTTCTCAAGATATCCGTGCCCTGATAGTAAAGATGCGTGAAGACGGTAAATCGTTCCGTGAAATAGGAAAAATAGTGGGTAAATCCCATGCAACAGTGCAATACATCATTAATCGGTATAATGAAATGAAAAATTTCGACAATAGACCCCGATCAGGACGCCCAAGGAAATTGGAAAGAAATCATCGCAGAGCAATTTTGAAGGAAGTTAGAGAGAGACCAATGACCAGTGCACCTAAATTAACAGGTATGATTTCTGAACTGTATAACATTAATGTTGTTCCTGAAACAGTGCGAAATGTGCTAAGATCAGAAGGCTATAACGGCCGTGTGCCCAGAAAGAAACCATTGATCAGCAAAACAAACCAAAAAAAGCGGTTAGAGTTCGCGAAAGCTCATCTCAACAAGCCACAAAATTTCTGGGATAACGTTATTTTTAGCGATGAATCTAAATTTAATATTTTTGCTTCGGACGGAAGGGCTTGGGTGTGGAGAAAGCCAAACGAGCAGTTGAAATCTAAGAACATAATCAAAACTGTTAAGCACGGTGGTGGTAGTGTGATGGTTTGGGGGTGTATGAGTTCAGCCGGTGTCGGAAATTTGGTTTTTATTGATGGTAATATGGATCAACACATGTACCTAGATATTCTCAAAAATAATTTAAGAAACAGTGCAGAAAAACTTGGACTTACAAGGTCATTTGTATTTCAACAAGATAATGACCCGAAGCACACTGCTTTGCGCGTAAAGGAATGGCTTATATATAACATCGCAAAACAGCTTCATACACCCCCCCAATCCCCTGACTTAAGCCCCATTGAACATTTATGGGATGAAATAGGAAGGCGACTCAAAAAATATGACATCAACAACAAAAATGCTCTCAAAGAGGCCATCGTTACCGAGTGGAATTCTATTGAGCCAGAGGTCACAAAGAAACTTGTTGGAAGTATGAAAAACCGTTTACTTGAAGTCATTAGAGCAAAGGGAGGCAACACAAACTACTAACTGTATCAAATTAAGTAACATTCGATTTTCCCACTGTATGGAAACTTTTTTGACATTGAATTGTACATTTTTAAGTTTCTTTTTTGTTTTTAAGACTTTTTTTAAGTTTTATTTTAATTTTTTTGTGTGTGTATAAATTTGAATAAACTATTTGAATAAAAATATATAAGTTATTTCAACCAATTACTTCCTTTTTGTAAGAAACTACAATAAATATAAAAAAAATATTGTTGTATGGAGACTTTTTTGACTCAGAGTATATTCCAAGTTCGAATTTCCCCTCCATGGAGTTCAGCGGAAGAGTACCAATGGAATATTACCAAAGGGAAAGTATAGATCGTTCTAGAAGTTCTTAATTTTGTATAAGTCCACGAGTGACAGGCTCGCATGGGACGGTTATATTTTAAACGTTGACTTGTGAAAATCGGTAGTAAAGTGAAAATTGATTGAAATGCAATAAAGTTTAATCCTAAGTAGTAAAGTTGAAAAAAGAGTGATTTGGATTTAAATAAGTTTTGTTTGATAAATAAAGTGTTTCGTTGTGTAATTATAAAAGTGGAATCGAGTTTTTTTCGACGAACCCCAGGCAAATATATTACATTATTACATTATTCAAGTACGCCCCAAAACTGAGCGTGGTAAAAGTTTTCCTGTAAATTGATTGAAGGTATACAGGGATATGTTTACATATAATTCAAGAATTTCTTGAATACAAGCATAATAAACATAAATACCGTTTGTAAAACTGCAAATCAAATGCGGCCACGCCCAAAATGCGTTGTCAGTCCATCCGTAGGTACCTGTAACTTCTGAAACTTTTTTATACACTCGTAACGGTTTGATTATCGTTTGAATTTCGATTGTAAAAAAGACTAAAAGTGTTTCGGCCCTTATCTTAAAAAGATTTGCAGCTAGAAAAAAGAAAATTGAAAATACACTTGACAAATATTTAGCCCTCATAAGAAAATCGAATTTTAAAAAATACTGAAAAGTTTTGAGCAATAAGAATGGAAAATATATACCCATTTTCATCGTGTTTAAGGTCATAACGTTTTCAGCACTTAATTTAAAAAGCCGATATTGGACTTAGATGTGAAACAGCCGCAGGCTAGCAAGGGGTGTAAACTACAGCAAATAATTTTAGTTTTGGCGTATTTTCAAAAAAAAAAATCGTGAAAAATTTTTTTTCCCACCTCTAATTTACCACTTTAACTTTTTTTTATCTCTGATATAGAATTGGCCAAATGATTTGAAAAAAAAATCACACACATCAAGAATTATTTGTAATTTTCGGGAAAACTATAGCGGATTCTGAGAATTAGTTCGAAAACTTCAAAATCATTTCAAAAATCTAGAATTTTTAAGATCTTTCAAAAATGACGTCCCTTGTCAACCAGCCGAGAAAGACAAAATTTACGAGCATACTCACCAATATTGTCGAGGCCCAAGTCATTCGCTTTTGATTGCATACTTTTGTCCGTTCGAATACAGGTCTCACCTGAATTTTTCCACCTTTTGTCGTACAACATTTGGATCTCGGCCTTTTCCTGTAACTCTAAAATTGTAAGTGATATTTTGTCCCGCCACGGCGATCCCATTGGTGTAGCTATGCCATAGCCTAGACAACAAAGAAATGAAATTAATTCTATTAAAAAACTATATATATAAGAGGCTCTTAAAAAGCACCTTTTGCGTCTAATAAACCCCCTATTTGTGTTAAATTACAATCCCGCTGCACAATGTAGTCTAAAATTGTGGATTCCATAAGAAAAGCATAATTGCCTTGCAGGACACGTTTAATTCCTTCTTCATATGTGGTCGTGAAAACTGATGGCTTTTTGTTTTCCATAAGCCGCCACATCTTACGATAAATCTCAATCATCGATTCCTGTTTGATTTAAAAAAGGAGAGTCATTTACTCGAGCTGTAGCTGTATCAAGAGAGATAGAAAGTATGTAAGCCTGGAACATAAAATTGTAAGTATTTCAATCTTGAATTTTGGCGTAAGCTCCTTCAAGGCTAGCTCTTCGCATAGGTGCCGTGATCGAAGGCCATAATAACGCCATATTGGCGTTAATTCACCTCCAAATGCAAATAAACGCCTTAATAGAGTTCTGGCCATATTTTGCTTTCGAAATTGAACTATATACTCCCGGTGGGGCCAGCCTTTGGGGTAAAGTTATAACCGTAGGATGAACCTGAAGGTCTAAATAAAACCCAGAAGCGTCGGAATACATAGCGTACAGCAAACTGGTCAGTCTTAAAATTACAAGGACACCAACTTGAAATTGTCACATGGAAAGTCTCATCGATAACGGAGAAGGATCTTAAACTGGTTGAGGAGGCCAAAAAGTTTCAGCTCGGTGCTACTGGCATCCCCTCAACTAAGTGGAATGCGCAAAACAGTTCCGGCGCCGGAACGAACATGGAACGAATCTGTTTTTTATCGGAACTTGTTCCTGGAACTAGTTCCGAAAACGATTAACGTAGAACTGCCTTATTTTTGTATTGCCCAGTAAGTTAAGTTTTTAAGAAACATTTCAATGTAACTTTAAACCAAAAATAGAAAAATCAAGCAAAAAAAAACAGGCACAAAAACAAAAAACTTCATAAAACATGTGCGTGCATGTGCAAAACACAAACTTTTTGGCGAGCGAGTTTAGCCATAAAAATAATGATAGCGTCATCCACACAACACGCATGACTTCGTATGGTCTCTTCTTAACTCGAGAAAATATGATATGCTATTCCTCGTTTTAGTTCTATGTTTGGAGATGGAGCAATGTAAGGACATGGAACTATATTCGTACCTGGAACTAAAATAAGGCATGGAACTATTTACCGATCCGTTCAGGTAGCAACATTTCAATAATCGACGATCCTCGTTCGTATGGTACTTCCTATCGCACATTGTGTGCGAGCATTCTTCCTACACTACATGCTTCCCATTTACCCCATTTTCGTATGCACAACACAAACTGTTTGACATGCAAGTGTTAACATTGATTGTTCGTAGTAACACTCAATTTCTCAACCTCTCTAGGTCTCAAGTCTCAACACGAGTAGAAGAGAATGAAGCTGCGAGGAAAATAAACAGTATATAAGTTACATGACTCGATTTAGTTCCATGTTCGGACAATGGACATGGAACTGTGTTCAGACATGGACTGATAACCGATCCGTTTAGGTATATTGTTACGGATGTCGACGGCAGCTCACAAAACAACAACAGAATGGGTCAAATGACTAGACGCTAACTCAGCAGAGGCAGCAGAAAACTCAGCAGAGGTAGCAAAACAACATACATAAAGGAAACCGCAGTGTCAGCAGTCTCACGTTATTTAGGCAGGTAGTCGGTACGAAATCTTTGTAATTAGTTCCCAGTCATTAACCAAGACGGTTGTAGAAATTTTTTTTTTTTTTTTTTTCCGTGGGTAGGTAAAAACCTTCATAGGCACTATGAGAATCGAACGCGCGTGCTCATAGTAGTGTGAGATTCTTACTCACTAAAAAACCTCCCAATCTTTGTAAGACTACGACTAAGTTTCCTTAACAAGTAGTTCATGCTTCTGTATAGTAATCGCGTTTGGCAGGCTACCTTCCAACGAAAGCACCTGCAATACCGTCATTATGTGCGGTTTCCTCTTACGACGCTAGATCCAACGGTCTTGTTCGTTGTAGTCGGCGTGCAAGATTTGTCTGATCCAGAGTTCGGATTATTTCGTGGTTGCAATGGCCGTGAAGGCGAGTGTGAAGTTTGCGAGCAAAGTTTCTTACTTCGTCGGTCACGGTTGCGATGCCTAGATCTCGATGTAAATCGCTATTTCTTATATACCATGGAGCATTTACGATTGCTCTTAGTGTCTTATTCTGAAAAGTTTCTAAAATAGATATGTTGCTTGGTTTGGTACAACCCCAAAGTTGTATACCGTACGTCCAAGATGGTTTTAGCACTTGCTTATACAATAGCAGTTTGTTATATACGCTTAGTTTCGAATAACGTCCGATAAGCCAATTCAGTTCTCGTAGCTTGATTTCAAGTTCATCGCGTTTCTTTTTAACGTGTGGCTTCCACTTAAATTTTGCGTCTAGGGTCATGCCTAAATATTTCGCCTCGTTTGCGTACGGAATTTGTACCGAGTTTATAAATAGAGGTAAGTTGATTACCCTCTTGTAAGTAAAATTTACATGCGTTGATTTTGTCTCATTTAGGAGGATTCGCCAGGCCTTTGTCCATTCGCATATTTTATTCAAAGCGCGTTGGAGTTTTCCCGTTGATTGTTCGACTGTCTTATCCGTAGCGAGGATAGCCGTGTCGTCAGCGAACGTGGCTATAGTCGTTGTCTCTACTTGAGGTACATCTCTTGTAAAAAGTAAAAACAGTGTTGGACCGAGGACGCTACCTTGTGGAACGCCGGCTTGTATTTCTTTGAATTCTGAGTATTCGCTCCCGTATCTCACTCGAAATAGTCTGTTGTCAAGATAAGACTCTAAGAGTTCATACATTTTTTCCGGCAGAACTTTCCGTAGCTTATATTTTAGGCCTTCGTGCCAAACTTTATCAAAGGCTTGGGGTACGTCAAGAAAAGCGGTAGAACATATCATTTTCGCTTCTAAGGCTTTCTTAATTTCATTAGTTATTCGATAGACCTGGTCAAGTGTTGAATGTTTGACCCTAAAGCCGAATTGGTGATCCGGAATCAATCGTCTTTCTTCAATTATTGGTTGCAGTCGTTTGAGCACAAGTTTCTCGAAGACTTTAGATATAATCGGCAGAAGCGAAATCGGTCTATATGATTTTTTGTCGTTCGGGCATTTCCCTGGTTTTGGAACCATTATTACCTCTGCGACTTTCCATTGCCGTGGAACGTATGAAATTCTCATTGATGCGTTTATGATGTAGAGAAGCTTGACTAACGCTCTTTTCGGTAGCTCCTTCAAAATTTCCCCAGTAATTAGGTCATAGCCTGGAGCTTTGTTATTCTTCAAATTTCGGATTGTTTGACGAAGTTCAGACAGTGTCACGGTTTTCATTCGATAATTGTCTAATTCCGCATTGCGATACAGATCGTCAAATAACGGCTCCCCGTCAAACGGTTTGAATGTTTCTTCTAGATGTTCTGCAAATACATCTGCTTTCTCTTTGTCGCCTTTAACCCATTCACCGTTATCTTTTCTTATTGGCGCCGAGTGTACTATGGGCTTTTTAATGGACTTCACGGCTTTCCAAAGTGAATAGTTTGACCCTCTATCGGCAGTCAAGTTTTCGAGGTAGTTGGTAGTCTCGCGACTTTTGAAATCTTGAAGTAAGTGCTTTAATTTGTTAGATAGCCCATTCAGAATGGTTTTATCAGGAGGAGCTCGAGACAAATGCCACCTCTTTCGAGCCTTTCTCTTTTCGCGTATGAGCTCTTCAATTTCGCGCGGGTAAATTGATCCGCTTTTCCTTACTCCAGTCTTCCGGAAAGAAGTATTGTTCCAAGCAGCGTCTTGGATAGTTCTAACGAGTTTATCGACTTCGTCTTCTATTTCTAAAGGGGTTGTAAGTGGTACATGTAGAGATACATTTTCTTTACAGTATTTCCTAAAGCCATCCCAGTCGGTGTTGTTATTCGTTAGCCTAGGCGCTCTCTCATTGTAGAAATAGAAGACTGAAGAAATAGAAGGTTGTAGAAATAAAACTCATAGCATTATAAAACTTGTGTTGACTTTCAATTTCGATCTGTTGTGCGACTCATTTTTCCACTAAAGTTGTGCGTTTGTTGACATCGGTCATTCTGAACACAAGAACTTGTGCAGTGAATCTTGAGAACATCAGAAGTTGTGCTTACTCTTGAGAATTCCGCTTCGCATACCCAAAGGAAAAGCCAGCATCGTTGGACCCCGATAGAAAACCTGGCCTAAGGGTGAATCTCCTTCGCGATCTTTTTTTTATTGTGTATAGCCGAACCCAGGCATAACACAAATTTTTGGTGGCAGCAGTGGTATACGCGAAAAGAAGAGGAAAGTGTAAATTCTCCGAATTAGCAGCTAGAGAGGGAAGCGAAAAACATCCAGATCCAGATGAAGCAGCGTTCGATAACTATTATCTTTCTGTGAGTGCATTTATTGTAAAGCTTTTGTTTCATACGGTGCATAAAAAAAAAGAAGAAGAAATTATAGTAAGAATTTCCAAGAACTAAGTATTCATGTTTTCAAGATTTCGTGCTTCAATAAGCGGTCTAAATACTAACGCGGAAAACGAAAGCGAAGATAGTTCAAAATACAGTGATAGTCCAGAAGATAATAGGATATCTTAAATAATAGTGAAAGCAATACCAATAGTGAAATTAGAGTTGTAACTATGAGTGAAATCACGATTAACGTTTTAATTTCCTTCATCCCCACATTCAATGGTACAAGTGACGAAGTTTTTACTTTCATTGATTCGTGTAACGATGCTATCCAATTAGCATCCGCTACACAAAAAGATGTTCTCTTCAAGTATATCAAAACAAAGATTCGTGGTAATGCCGCAACAATTCTTATGAATAAGGACATTAAAGACTGGGATTCTCTAAAAAAGGAATTAACAGCAGTATTCAGAGAGCCTCACAGTGCTCTACAGCTTCATAGGGAACTAATTTCCATCAGGCAAAATAGGAATGAGTCTGTTGTTCATTACCTACAAAGGGTCGAAACGTTGCAAAGACGTTTGTTACAAAGTAAGCTCGCAGACGTAAAGAGTGAACATAAAGAAGGGCAATTGGAATATATTCAAAATGAAACCTTAACGGTTTTCATTAATGACTTACAAGAAAGATTGTCGACGTACACGATAACACAACGTCCAAAAACGCTAGCCGAAGCGGCTCAATTTGCGTCCGAAGAGGAACAACGTATGAACATATTTCGATCACATACTCAAAAACATTATACAAATAAGAATCTAGCTAAGATAAATTACCAAGAAAAACGGTGTTTTAATTGTGGTAAACCAGGACATATTGCGAGGTTTTGCAGGTTACCGAAGAAAGATAGGAATGAGCTAGGTAATCGGGAAAATGAGCCAAGTACCAGCAGTAATAGCAGTAGTAACGATAACAAGAACTTTAAACAGAAAAATTTTCGGTAAGCTGTATGGTCAATGAGGCACCCGTGCAGCTTAGGACCTTGGATAATTCTGAAAGTCCTCATGTACTAGTAGAAATTAATGGCGAGTTGAAAAGGCTTATAATCGATACGGGAGGTGTCCCTTATCAAAGCCAACTGCGTTTATGAAGAAGATGTAGAAGCAAGGAGATGTATAAAATTTAGTGGAATAGGTGGGTGGGACACGTAGAACCCTAGGTGAAACAGAAGTCCATATTAGATTTGTTCCCTTAGCCGGAAAATCTAAAGCTATCAAGTTCCAAGTAATAGAAAATGATTTGTTAGGAGAATACGATGGATTGATCGGAAATCATTTCCTACGAGAGGGTGGTTTCTAGATCAATTACAAGGAAAACATTATCAGCGGGAAATACGAAAAAATACCTTTACGGTTTTTAGGAGAGGAACTCATCGTAAAGGAAAGATCTGAGGTTTTTAGGACAGTTGAGATCGATAGTGGTTTAAATAGTGACATTGTAATACCCAGACAGGAAATTACCGGAGGTATCATAATTCCAAATTGCGTCACGCTGAATAATAATGGGAAATGTCCAGTTTCAATAGCTAATACTACTGACAAACCATTAAACTTAAAAAATGTTAGGATCATAGGAAGAAATTTGAGTGAATTCGAAGTTTCTAAGGGCAGATCTCAAATAGTGTCAGGCAAGGTTCGAACTGACCATTTAAACAAGGAAGAACAAGAAAGTCTCATCGAAATCGTTAGGAAATATAGTGATATTTTTAGTATCGAAAATGAAAGGTTGTCAAAAACTTCCGTAATAAAACATAAAATACGGACAAAAAGCGATTGTGAACCTGTGTTCACTAAAACGTATAGATACCCTAAGGTAAACGAAGAGGAAGTTCGTAAGCAGATAGAAAAATTGAAAGAGTATGGAATAATCCAAAATAGCAGTTCTCCCTGGAGCTCTCCGCTATGGATAGTACCCAAAAAGTCCGACGCAAGTGTGACAGTCTTGTGGTCTACAGTCTTGTTATTACAAAGTGCTCCGTGCAATTGTTTTTTTTTTGTTTATTTTCTTTGATTTTACCTGTTAAATTTTTGTATACCTACGTTTTTGCATGCACACTGTATTTCTTCTTCTAGAATCTCTTCTCTGAAGTCTATAGTTTGTGTAATTTGTGCATGATAATTAAAAATTTCTTGTGTGAAATTGAATTTTTATTCTTTCCGTGCTTAGTGGTAAGCGGTTTTTTTTATTATATTTACTTCTCTCCCTAAAGCTTTTCAAAACTGCACTCACCTAAGTTCTTTCTAACACATACACACGTATTATTTTCTCAACTCTTATACGTTTTACCACACGCTATTTTACAATAATTTCCAGTAAATCACTATCTCTGTCTAAAGCTTTCACTGTACCATTAAATTAAATATAGCTTATAATATACTTTCATGTCCTTGTTTTTGGCAGTGAACTTTTAGCGACTTAGTGGCGCAAAGGTAGGGTGTTAGGTTGACGAAGTTGTGATTCTCCGAAAGTCTAGGTTCGAATCCCGCGGTCGTTTCGAAGATTTTTTTTTTTTATTTCTTTGCGTAGTGGTTTGTTCAAAATATTTTAACTTTCGAATTATTCGTTACTAGGTCCTTTTAATACCAAAAATTTTTTTCTCTCGAAATGGCCTGTTCAGCCGGAAAATGTTGCGATAGCAAAATCAATGCCCCTCTATATACTTGCCATGGTCCTTGTGGTAACCACTTTCATGCTAAATGCGTTGGCTCAACTGCCGCGTTTCTTGAAAAAGTCAACTCATCTGAGCTAGCTTTCTGGTATTGTCAGCCTTGTCGTAAGATTTCCCTGTCCCAACTGTCTTTTAAATTGTCATCCTTTAAGCATGACATCAAAAAACTGTCGAAGAATTCCAATGACTTGCTTGATAGTTTTAATTCAGCTGTGACTAACGTCTCATCGTTTTCCAGTGTCAGTTATTCTACTGATGCAGCCACTGAAACAGATCCTGACCCCCTATCTTCATCTTTTAACACTCAGAAAATCGTCGTCTCTACCTCGACAGAAGCTCTTCCTCTTTCTCCTTGCTTATCTCTGTCATTACCTAATGACGATATCGCTTCCACATCGTCGGCAGCCCCTTTGACTGTGCTAAGTCCCCTTTCGGAAAACGCGAATCGCCAGACTAAAACTATATCTAACATTGAGCCTAAACGTCCTAACTTGAGGACCCGTAATAAGAAATCAATCATTGAGGTCTCTTCAAACTCATCGCATCCGTTAATTAGTAGTGCTTCTCAAGATATTACAGCCTCTGTTTCCAACTTACCCTCCAATTCTTTACAATCTGTGCCTACGCCAAAAATAATCTTTGTTTCTAGGCTTAAACCGGAAACTGCTGATGAAGTTGTTCATCATCTGATTTCACAAAAAATCATCTCCACTGATTCTATTGTCAAATGCACGAAACTCAGTAAGCAAAACAGCTTTGTGTCGTCGTTTAAATTAGTATCCCCACCCGCTCTTTTCGACTCTATTTGTAACAGCACAATCTGCCCAACTAACACTCTGGTCAAGGAATTTACATATCGATCCACAAAGGCTAAGCCACAAAGTAAACAAAACATCTTTTCAAAAAACTAAGCAGCAGGCTAAGCTGCTTCTATCAGAATGTTCGATCGATCCGCTGCAAACACAAATCGGAAGATGTATTTAAAAATTCAATGGTTTTTCCTCATGACGTCATTGTTTTGACTGAAACTTGGCTCAATGCTTGTATTACTGACGCGGAGCTCTTTAATAATGAGTTTCTAGTACATAGAAAAGATCGTCATAAGGACGATTTGAAAGCATTGGGTGGAGGAGTTCTCACCGCTGTTCGGAAACACATTACTTCGTCGAAAGTTCCCTTCCCCTTTTCTGTCAATATGGAAATTGTATGTGTAAAACTTGATTTCAAGCCTTATTTTGTATATGTTGTAAGCACATTTATCCCTCCCGATAGCTCTGCTGAAATATACTCGGAGCTAGCAAAAGCCCTTGATTATATTTTCAGCCTTTCATGTTGCAATAGTACTGTTCTCAGAGCAGGACATCACCACCGAAGAGATACTTGGCATTTTAAACAAGGCCAAAAATCATAAGGCTCCAGGGTACGATGGAGTTTCTTATGAATTTTTCAAAAATGCACCCCAAACATTCATAAGTCATCTAGCTAAAGTTTACTCCAATATACTACACACAGCCGATATACCACAATGCTTTAAGGATTCAATAATTTTTCCTATACACAAAAAAGGAAATACAAATAATGTCGAAAACTACAGGGGTATATCGTTTATTAACATCATTGCCAAGATTTTCACAGGCGTAATTCTGAAAAGGCTAGAAGTGTGGGTAGGGGAAAACCAGTTACTAAATGAGTTTCAAGCAGGTTTCCGTGCGGGCTACTCAACGAACGATCACCTTTTCGCATTACAAAATATTGTTGATTTCTACCTCGAAAACGGAAAAAAACTGTTTGCAATGTTTGTTGATTTTAAAGCGGCTTTTGACAGCATCGACCGAGACTCATTGTTCTACAAATTAAATGGTCTAGGGCTATCTTCAAAAATCTTGAACGTGCTTAAAAATCTTTATAAAAATACTTTATCGGCAGTATGGGACGGTGAGAAATTGTCTGACTGGTTTAGAACTCTGACTGGAGTGCGCCAGGGATGTTTGTTGTCGCCCCTACTGTTCGCGCTTTTTATAAATGATATCGTTGATGCCTTGCCAAACGGAATCAGAATTGCAGGGCTGACTATCAAATGTCTTCTATATGCCGACGATTTGGTTCTCCTTGCTGAATCCTCTGAAAGCCTTCAACTTATGTTAAACAAATTAAATATATATTGCAAACGGTGGAACTTGTTGATCAATACATCAAAGTCGAAGGTTATGGTTTTTAGAACAGGAAGAGGCAGGTATTGCAGAAATGAGAGATGGTTTCTAAATGGAGAAAACATTGAAGTGGTTGAGGAATACAATTACCTGGGGATGTTGCTGACACCACAACTAAATAGAACCAAACATTTCCAAAATAAATTTAAGCGATCAATGTCAGCAATTAACTCAACATGGATCAGATTGTTCAGAAACAGAAACGTTGCACATAGCGTCAAATTTAAAGTTTTTGAAGCCGCCTTAAGATCAATCATGTCATATGGCTCGCAAGTATGGGGGTATCAAGAGCACGATGAGGTTGAGAAACTGCAACGTGTCTTTCTCAAAAAAACTTTCAGGCTACCAAATTCGACCCCCAATTACATGCTCCTCTTGGAAACGGGTCTTCCGCCTATATACTTATTCACTCTGAAAATGCACTTCGAGTACGTCATCAGAATACTTTCATACGGCGAAAATCGCCTTCCCAAACTGCTTGCCAGGCACAGTATAGAAAAAAATGTAAGCTGGTTTAAGAAATGGGAAGACATATTTACGTTAATTGGTTGCAAGATTCAAACTTTAGACTGGCGAATTGAGTTTCTAAGTGAAAGTCTGTCAACCGTTCTTAGATTGCTGGACGAGAAAATAAGATCAGACCTAATAGAGGAAGCTAGAGGCTCGTCACGTAGATCTATGTACCCGAAACTGGAACATAATCTGTGTGACCTGAACTATTTTTCTGATGGCCGGAGCTGGTATGAAATCTCGCAAATTTTTAGAATAAGGGGTGAGCTCCTCGAGCTGAACTATAGGCCATATTTAAGGGACCGAAATACTATATGCTCATTATGCAACATGCAAGAACAGGAAACCTCTTATCACTTCCTTTCTGTGTGTCCGATTCTACAGGAATTAAGATACGTGTACTTCCAAAAGACAAAATTAAGCGAAGAAGACTCTATAAATGTTTTAAATGGAAAAAATTGGAAGCTTCTTGCCAAATACTGCATTGAAGCTCAAAAATATAGAAAGGATTACATTGAATATTAGCGGATTATACCCAAAAAGCTTATAGCTACACTACGTTTTACCGAATAAAACTCCACATTTGTCGAAGCAAATAAATCTTTAATCATTGTAAGAATAATTAAAAATAATTGTCCTTTTGTTAAAATGTTTTTTTTTTTTCTTTTTTTTAACTACAATCTCTACTCACCAAAGTAAATTTCCATTGAATACTTTAAGTTTTGTAAACATTAAAATATCAATCACTATTGAATATATTATAATAAAAGAACATTAGAAAGTTGGCATCTGGCAGACGGTTATAAACCAAGGCCACATTTAATTTATTAATATTTAAAATATGTATACTTGTATATTTGAACTAAATAAATTACTTACTTACTTACTTACTTACTTACTTAGTACTGTTCTCCTAATTGGTGAGTTTAACCTTAGTCCCCTAAAATGGGTACCTTCAGACGATAGTACGTATTTTATTCCATGTTTTTCCTCTGCTCAAACGGCACTTAATAAACTAGACAATATTCTTTCCTCTGACTTACAACAAATAAGCTGTATCAAAAATATTAATAATCGAATTCTCGATTTATTCTTTTCATCAGACGCTGTTAGTACTGTTGCCTGTAAGTCCACATGCAACATTACTAAAATAGATACTCACCATCCACCACTGGATGTATTTCTTGACTTGAACGGTCTCATTCATGAGAATAATAATTCATATGATCGTTCATACATTTTTGATTTATTCTTTCCCTGCTTAGTGGTAAGCGGTTTTTTTATTATATTTACTCCTCTCCCTAAAGCTTTTCAAAACTGCACTCACCTAAGTTCTTTCTAACACATACATACGTATTATTTTCTCAACTCTTATACGTTTTACCACACGCTGTTTTACAATAATTTCCAGTAAATCACTATCTCTGTCTAAAGCTTTCACTGTACCATTAAATTAAATATAGCTTATAATATACTTTCATGTCCTTGTTTTTGGCAGTGAACTTTTAGCGACTTAGTGGCGCAAAGGTAGGGTGTTAGGTTGACGAAGTTGTTATTCTCCGAAAGTCTAGGTTCGAATCCCGCGGTCGTTTCGAAGATTTTTTTTTTTTATTTCTTTGCGTAGTGGTTTGTTCAAAATATTTTAACTTTCGAATTATTCGTTACTAGGTCCTTTTAATACCAAAAATTTTTTTCTCTCGAAATGGCCTGTTCAGCCGGAAAATGTTGCGAAAGAAAAATCAATGCCCCTCTATATACTTGCCATGGTCCTTGTGGTAACCACTTTCATGCTAAATGCGTTGGCTCAACTGCCGCGTTTCTTGAAAAAGTCAACTCATCTGAGCTAGCTTTCTGGTATTGTCAGCCTTGTCGTAAGATTTCCCTGTCCCAACTGTCTTTTAAATTGTCATCCTTTAAGCATGACATCAAAAAACTGTCGAAGAATTCCAATGACTTGCTTGATAGTTTTAATTCAGCTGTGACTAACGTCTCATCGTTTTCCAGTGTCAGTTATTCTACTGATGCAGCCACTGAAACAGATCCTGACCCCCTATCTTCATCTTTTAAAACTCAGAAAATCGTCGTCTCTACCTCGACAGAAGCTCTTCCTCTTTCTCCTTGCTTATCTCTGTCATTACCTAATGACGATATCGCTTCCACATCGTCGGCAGCCCCTTTGACTGTGCTAAGTCCCCTTTCGGAAAACGCGAATCGCCAGACTAAAACTATATCTAACATTGAGCCTAAACGTCCTAACTTGAGGACCCGTAATAAGAAATCAATCGGTGAACTTAAGTTTAATAGTGAACTTAAATCCTTGCGTAACAAACGAAACAAGGCTTGGAATGAAAAAGTTTAATCATACAGTTTAAAAGTTTAATATAAAGTTTAAATCATACAGACCTCGAAAGATTTATAGTAATTTTTGTGGAATTCAAAGCTCTTTCGGACTATCTATATAACAATTATATCTCTCAAATGGGAGCATCATTTTAATCTAATCCATATAAATTTTGGAAATTCGTCAATTCGAAGAGAAAGACAAATGGATATCCAGCGAATTTAACGTATAACAGTAACTCATCTAATGACCCTGCTGTGATTTGTAATTTCTTCGCTCACAACTTTTCTAAATCGTTCAGAGATGGTCCGTTTCCTGTCGACACGGAATACTTTGAATATCTTAAGCATTCAGCACAGGTCAGCTTTAATGGAATACCAGTTGCTTTTGAGTCTATTAAAGTGTTTATGTCTAATCTTAAAGAGGATTGTTCTGCAGGACCAGACGGGATTCCACCTATTTTGTTAAAAGAATGTAAGGATATACTTGCCTTTCCCCTCCAACATCTCTTTAAGCTGTCGCTTTCTTCTGGAATTTCTCCAAACGCTTGGAAGCTATCGTATATAACCCCTGTTTTAAAAAAAGGAGATAAGTGTGATGTGTCAAATTACAGACCAATTGCAAAGCTATCATCCATACCTAAACTTTTCGAGTAAGTTGTTTGTGATAGTCTTGTCTTTTTCTGTCGCAATATCATTTGTAGAGAACAACATGGCTTTGTGAGAAACAGATCCACTGTCACTAACCTCGTGTCCTTTCACAGCAAGTGTACCAACGCTGTGGAGAGTCAATTTGAAGTTGACTGTATTTACACAGACTTTTCAAAAGCTTTTGATCTAATTTCACATGAAATTATTGTTTTTAAACTTACATCGCTAGGTTTCCCACCTAATTTCATATCTTGGATTATATCTTATCTTCACTTGAGAACTTATCAAGTAAATTTCAGAGGGACTAAATCAAATATCTTTTCCGCGGTATCAGGTGTTCCCCAAGGGAGCCATCTTGGTCCTCTTCTCTTTATACTCTCAACTAATGATTTCCCGTCAAGTGTGAAACATAGTGAATTTCTTGCATATGCCGATGATATGAAAATATCAAAAACAATAAAGTCAGTGTCGGACCATAGTTTTTTGCAGTCAGACATCGACAGTTTCACCATCTGGTGTGATAAAAATGGACTCACACTTAACCCAAATAAGTGTCAGGTTTTATGACGTTCTCAAAAAAACGTACGCCGACGGAGTTCTCATATACAATAAACAACCACATCCTTGGTCGTGTCTTTCGATTTAGTGATCTTGGTGTTTTCTTTAGCTCCGATCTTACTTTTTCCGAACACATTAATCATGTCGTTAATAAGTCTAACTGTATGCTGGGGTTTATTAAAAGATGGGCTAAGGAATTTAATAATCCTTATGAAACTCTTTCGCTGTACAATAGTTTCGTTAGGCCACACCTTGAATATGCTTCACAGGTTTGGACACCATCCCAAATTTGTTATGCTGACAGGATTGAGGCTATTCAGAGGAGATTTATCCGCTTTGCTCTAAGAGGCCTTCCTTGGGAAGATCCATTTCACCTTCCACCTTATTCCCAGAGGCTAAAATTACTTAATCTGCAGAGCCTGTCTCAAAGACGTATTAACACCGATCTCGTTTTTATTCAGCAAATATTGTTAGGTCACATTGACGCACCTGACCTCTTGTCCTCTTTCAAATTTAAATTTCGTGGTGGCTCTTATAACCTACGTAATATCAATCTGTTAAACGTTCCGAATCATAGATAGGATACGGCATGCATGAGCCTATTACACGCATGAGTACCCTGTACAATTTATATAGTAGTGTTCTAGATTTTAATATTGACAAAGCGACACTGAAAAAGCTGCTTAAGCAATTGTAATTTTCTTTCTTTATGTGTATCTATTTTATTAATTTTTTCCTATTTTCTCAATTGTTGTGTATGTGTTAAGTGATCCTTACATTAACCACTAACACCTGCACTAGTTGATGAGCCTGTGCAAGCAATATTTTGCTTGGCAATTTTCTGCTTGTAGTTGCTGCTTGCTTTAAGCACCCTACATCACAGATCTGATAGTGCATATAAGTGGCACAAAAAAGTGGAGGATGGTAATTGATTACCGTAAGCTAAACGACTTGACTGTTGCGGACAATTACCCCCTGCCAAACATAAATGAAATCCTCGACCAGTTGGGTAAGGCAAAGTATTTTTCGACATTAGACTTAACGTCTGGCTTCCATCAAATTCCAATGGCTCATCGAAAAAACTGCTTTTAGCACTCCATATGGCCATTTTGAGTACACAAGAATGCCATTTGGTTTGAAAAATGATCCGGTCTGTTTTCAAAGGCCGATGAACACAGTCCTAGCAGGTTTACAGGGAATCAGATGTTTCGTTTACTTGGACGACATTGTCGTATACGGGAAAAGCCTAGAGGAACATAATCAAAAGTTAGTTGAAGTTTTCGAGCAACTGCGAAAGGCAAACCTCAAATTGCAGCCTGATAAGTGTGAGTTTTTTAGAAAGGAAGTCTCCTACTTAGGACATGTTATAACTGACGAGGGAGTAAAACCCGATCCAGGAAAGATAGCATGTATAAAACAAATGGAAGCTCCAAAGAACCCTAGAGGAATTAAGTCCTTCCTTGGGATGATAGGGTACTACAGAAAGTTCATTAAGAACTTTAGTAAAGTTGCCGAGCCATTAAATAGATTATTTAAAAAGGATGCTGAGTTTATCTGGACTCAAGATCAGGAAGAAGCATTTAATAAGCTAAAAGAATTAATAATATCACATCCCATACTACAGTACCCAGATTATAGCAAGCCATTCATTATAACAACTGATGCGTCTAATAGAGGCATCGGTGCAGTGCTTAGCCAGGAGGAAAACAATGGTAAGGACCTACCAGTACATTTAAGTCAGCCGAACATTAAATAAGGCAGAGATTAACTACAGCACTACGGAAAAGGAGTGTCTAGCTATCGTATGGGCTACGAAACAGTTTCGACCATACATTTATGGTACTAAATTTATAATACAAACAGACCATAGACCGTTAACCTGGTTATTTCACGTTAAGGATCCAGGCAGTCGATTGGTAAGATGGCGACTCAAACTTGAGGAGTTTGATTATGTCATAACTTATAAAAAAGGAAAAGAAAACGTTGTAGCCGATGAATTAAGCAGGAACGTCAGAATCACAGAAAAGGAACGAGAGGAAACTTGGCGAGATCTTATGAGTTTACTTGAGGAGGAAGGTATCGAGATAAATACCGAAAATAGGGATGATATAGCAAGCACGAGCGAGGGAAGAAATCCAAGTAAAGGAATTCCAAGCAAAAATAAAAGTGACTTAGATAGTGAAGTAATAGAAAACTTGGAGAGTGAAGTCATAGAGGATGAAGTAATAGAAAATTAAGTAGACGAATCTAGCGAAGAACAAGTCTCAGATAAAAAGGAAGAAGTTCAAGATCAAGAAAAAAGGTTAGCTATAATGAAGGAATATCACGAGGGTTTAATAGGCGGTCATACAGGTCAGAAAGCTACGTACGCAAAAGTAAGAAGGAAATTCAAATGGAAAGGTATGCAAAAACACATTGAGGACTTTGTGAGAAACTGCCCTCAATGCCAGACAGAAAAAGTTAACAGAGCTCCTACTAGAAACCCAATGAAAATCGTAACATCTGCCGACAAGGCTCTAGAAAAGATAATGATAGACATAATTGGACCATTTGAAGAAACCGAGGAAGGCTATAAGTTCGGATTGACCATCCAGGATGACTTATCAAAATTCATCAAGTTCGTACCGCTAAAATCTAAAGATATGCACCCTGTAGCGAATGCCGTAATGGAGTTTTGGATTATGAATTTTGGAATGCCCAAGATCATTCTATCCGACAACGGTTCTGAATTTTGTAATAAACTGTTCGAGGAATTTTAAAAAATTTTGGAAATCAAACACATAACAACTAGTGTGGCTTATCTACAGGCTAATGGTAGTGTTGAAAGGGCTCATTGTAGACTCTTAGAGTATCTCAAATCTGCAGGCCGCGAATTACATCAGCTTACAGATTGGCATAAACGAGTGTTGTGCGCATGATTTTGTTACAATGGTACTAAACATACTACAACGGGGTGCACTCCCTACTAACTAGTATTTGGATATGAAGTGAACAGGCCTAGTAGCGTAGATCCATCACATCATCAATCAAACACATAACAACTAGTGTGGCTTATCTACAGGCTAATGGTGGTGTTGAAAGGGCTCATTGTAGACTCCTAGAGTATCTCAAATCTACAGGCCGCGAATTACATCAGCTTAAAGATTGGCATAAACGAGTTTTGTACGCAGGATTTTGTTACAATGGTACTAAACATACTACAACGGGGTACACTCCCTACAAACTAGTATTTGGATATGAAGTGAACAGGCCTTGTAGCGTAGATCCATATAATAAAAAGTCAGTTTTCGATTATGTGGACGAACTTAGAGCTAATCTCTTAGAGAAACAAGAAAATGCAAAAGAAAGCACAAAAAGAGTAGAGAAAAGGCTAAAGTTAGATAGGACAAGAAATTAGGAAGAACTATAGAATACAAAATTGGTCAAAAGGTTTTAGTGAGGAATGAAAGAAAAGGAAAATTAAGAAGCCAGTATAAAGGGCCATTTAAGTTATTATAAGTTAGTGAAAATAATTTAGTCTTACAAATGAATAATAAAAAGCAAAAGTTTAACAAAGCTAATGTTAAGCCATATATTTCAGATCCCTGTTCATCGGACAGGTCATCGCCGAAGTAAAATTATGGGTGAAAGATCTACAAAATAATACTGGAATATATTTTAACCACTTAGGAGAAGCAAGAGAAATTAACAATTATATAGCATTAGTAATAGAATTAGATATAAATGGATTAGAACACGCGACTATAAGACGCGAAATATAAGAAACATGATTAAGACAATGGATGCCGTTTGTCTAGAGTCGAAAATTGAATGTAAAGAATTTCAAAGAATAGCAAAAAAAGAAATTGTAAAGATTAACAATAGAATAAAGATTATTTTAGAAATTATGGGAAGTTCGAGAAGACAAAAACGCGGTCTAGTTAATATGATAGGTTCAGTATTCAAAGTCCTCTTTGGCACAATGGACAATGAAGACGCGGAATACTATTATAATGTCATCCAAAAGATAAATAAAAACGAACAACAAATTAAAGATGGCATGGAAGATAATGTTAAGATACTCAGCCAGTTAAATAAACAAGTATTAGAAAGTATCAAGAACACAAATGTTACTTTTGCTAAAATCAATGAACTAGTAGATGAAATAAACAAAGTTAATACTCTAGAAAGTAATTTAAATAGAACTATTTTGATCGAATCATACTATGAGGAAATATCTAATAAAATAAACTTTAAAATTTTACAGCTAGAAATGGAGATAGAAAAAATAATAGATAGCCTCTTATTTATACAAGCAGGAATATTACATCCACGAATTATTGAACCTATAGATTTATTAAATGAGCTTCGAGATTTGAAAAATGACAATACATTCGCAATAGAACCAATTATGGAAAATTATTCCGAAATTTTGAAAACAATGAATTAAAAAGCGTTCACTAAAGATCAAAAAATCATTATTATTATTAATATTCCGACAGTAACAAATAAAAATTTCGAAATATATGAAAAAATTCCTATTCCTATTAGTTGACGGGCTTGACGACCCCGCGGACCCTAGTTTGTTTTTCGGGGACAAATCCAAACCCCAGAATTAACCCTTTCCACGCATCCCTCTCATCCCTTTCTTCCTTCCCCTTCCATCCAACTGTTAGTGTACTCTAACCAACAGGAGAAGTAGTAAAAACTCACAAATCATAATGAAGGGACAACTTAAAGGATGTTTCTACTCCAGGTGGTACCGGCGATAGCCAAAATCCACCCGCAGTCTTTTCGACTGCGGTCGGGGCACGGATTCTGGAGGCCCCAACATTCATTTTTTATATACCCTCCGACACTTGTAGCTCGGTATCCGACTCGCTCGGAAATCTGAGCATGAGTGAGGCTGCTACCCAGTGCACTGCTACTGACGCGACGACTCGGAATACCTTTGTGGTTGAACGGGCTCCGGAAGAGGCGGGCTCTGAGGTGCGCCAAACTAAGGGTCGGCGGAAGAGGAAAAGGAAGCGGCAGATCGATAAGTCGCGCACAGAAGCTTTACGGGCTGAAGGCGCTGCTAGTCCGGTCGGCTCTTCGGCGATTTCCATGAAGCAGGACAGGTCGCTGGAAGTCTCACCAACTGAAGGAAATCAGTCCTCTACATCGGACATCGCCTCCTCTTCTGCTGAACCGAAAAGCAAGAAAAAACCAAAGCTCATTATGAGTAACGCAACCCCTCAGGCCCTTGTGTCTGCTTGCGCCCGGTCCCCGAGTGAAGCCGGTGCCTCTCCCATTGAAGGGGGGAAGTGCTGGCGGATCGAAACCGGACGTCGCGAGCACTCCCACGGGCATGAGTCCAGGAAGCCCACAAACCGTCAGTGCTGCCCGTGCATTGGTGATGGATGCTGGTGATGTGACCTTAACAGGCTGCAGCACTAGTGGACAGAACTGTGTCGACGCGGGCGATCCTGAAGGTCAGTGTGCCACTGAACCTGGAAAACCTTTTGAATGTACGACAGCTAAGGTGGGAGATCAGAGGCGTTCTTATCGAAATGCTGCTGTCTCCTCCTTAACAGTTCGAATTGGGAAAGCAGGAAATGACAACAGTTTGAGTGCTGCGGAGTGCGAACACTGCAAAACTCGACTGTTAGAACTTGCTGGGGCAACTAATGCTTGCATTCAGGTGGAGAGCTGTGGCTTGAAGGACGGAACCTTTTGGGTGAAGACCTCATCGCAGCAAACCTCTGAATGGCTATGCAGTATGGTGCCGAAAATCCCTCCCCTTAGGACCTCAACTTTTGAGGTCTACAAGCCACCCAAGCTAACGCGAGGGTCTGCTGGATTCCTTGGAAACTGGGGAAAACGGCGGATGAGCTGAAGCGTTTGCGAGCCCAGAATCCTGGCCTCGACACAAAAGCCTGGATTGTCCGTTCTTATAGACCAAAAAAAAATCGTCTTAATGAAGATGGTAGTTGTTTGGTCGTGGGCATGGACATGGCTTCTGCCGAGGTCATTGAATCTAGGTACAACATGCGTCCCTATTTGCATTTTGGTAGGATTCACTTCCGTTTCAATGCCAAACAACGCTAATAGTGTACGTAACCCTGAGTCTACATCCATAATGTTTACTCAGATTAACCTACAGCACTGCAAGGCCTCTACTGCTCTTCTAAGTAGCAGGCTTGCGGCATGTACTACAAAAACATGCATAACATCCATCCAGGAGCCATGGGTGTGGAAAGGTAACATCTGTGGTCTTGGTGGGTTGAGTGCTTCACACGACATTCTTTACGATAAGAAGTCCGAAAGACCTAGGACTTGTCTTATCGCATCCAAATCCTTAGAAGCCGTCACGATCGAAAGGTTTTGTGCCCAAGATCTGGTTGCTGCCTCTATTCCCTGCCATGCTAACGGCAAATGGGAAACCATTGTCGTTGCCTCGGCCTACTTCCCCTATGACTCATTGACTCCTCCTCCACCAAAGGCAGTTGTTGAGCTTGTAGATTATTGTGAATCCAAAAGATTGGGCCTCGTCTTGTGCTGCGATGCTAATGCTCAGAATACTGTCTGGGGCAGCAGCAAATGTAACGCAAGAGGAGATCGTCTTTTGGAATTCATCTTATCGTCTGACATTACCATCAATAATTTGGGTCACAGACCCACTTTTGTAACCGCCAGGAGACAGCAGGTAATTGACCTTACCCTGTCCAACAAGTTTTCAAGGACTATCGCAAAATGGAGGGTATCGCCAGATAGCACCCTGTCAGATCACAGATACATCGAATTTCAAATCAATTGCGAAGTTCTACCTTTGCAAGAGAGGAGAAATCCAAGAAAAACGAATTGGTCACAGTTCAGAGAGGACCTTGGCCACTCTGTTCAAGTTCCACTCAAACTGAGTTCACGACAAGGGGTAGAGATGTCTGCTCAAAATCTGAACAGCATCCTTGCCCGTTGTTTTGAACTCGCGTGCCCAGTTACGAAAAACCTCCGTAGAAAATCGGTACCTTGGTGGAATGCCGAACTGCAGCGTATTCGCAAAGAGACCAGGAAGCTCCTGAATCGGTCCTTAAAAACCAATTTAGTAGAAGACTAGAATCTATATCGATCAAGGCAAAAGGATTTTAAGAGACTTATTCGCAAGTCGAAAAATGACTCTTATAAAAAATTTTGTGACGAGATCGAATCTCTAAGTGAAACTAGTAGGCTTGTGGAAGTTCTTCAGAGGAACAGACCAAGCAGACTCGCTTCAATACTCAAACCTGATGGCACCTACACTGAGACCAAGGCGGAGACCTACAGTCTTCTCCTTGAGACTCACTTCCCGCGAAATCAGGTCACCACGTGCTCTTCAGTGGTACCGGCAACGGTGGCCACTGCAGAACCAGCGAACACAACGCGGCTTAACTGGTACATTGCATCTAGAGTGATGACTGATGATGCATCTTTTGAGAGCTTTAAGTCACCTGGTCCAGATTGAATCTACCCGCTTCAGACCCATAAGTCTGTCTTCCTTCCTGCTGAAAAGCTTAGAGAGACTGGTTGAGCTGCGCGTGCGCAAAGTTGCTCTTCGTTTGCACCCTCTTTCTGAGACGCAACACGCTTATCAGCGCGGAAAATCCTACGAAACTGCGCTTCAAAACCTTGTTGGTAGGATTGAATGTGCTCTTGACCAGAAGAAGTACGTGCTGGGCGTTTTCGTCGATATTGAGGGTGCTTTTGATAACGCGACGTTTGATAGCATGTGCAACTCAGCCAGACAACATGGTGTAGATGAAACATTAGTTCAATGGATTAGGGCAATGCTAATGAACAGGACGCTGATAACCGAAGCAGATTGTGGCAAGTGCGTCATAACTGGGGTAAACAGGGGCTGCCCGCAAGGTGGTGTTCTGTCTCCCCTTTTATGGTGCATGGTTGTAGACTCTCTTCTATCGGTTCTCAACCTTCCTGGAAGCTACACACAAGCCTACGTGGATGATGTCGCCGTTCTTTCTGTCGGCTCAAACCTAGGGACTGTGTGCTCTCAGGCGCAGAGATCCCTGGACTTGATCGATGATTGGTGCACTAGGAATGGGCTTTCAGTGAATCCTCTTAAAACTACGGTTGTTCTCTTCACGAGAAGGAGGAAGGTCACTGGTCTGACTCAACTAGTACTTAAAGGTGTCACTATCCCGATATATGATGAAATCAAATATCTGGGAGTAATCCTTGATAGAAAACTTCTATGGTCCAAGCATGTTGGACCATATTCACTATCCCGATATATGATGAAATCAAATATCTGGGAGTAATCCTTGATAGAAAACTTCTATGGTCCAAGCATGTTGAATCCAAAACCGAAAAAGCATTGTCCACCTTCTGGCAGTGCAGAGGCGCTTTTGGCAAGACATGGGGCTTGACTCCGGAAAGGGTCCTCTGGATCTATAATGCCATGGTTAGACCACTCCTCTCATACGCATCGGTTGTTTGGTGGAACAGGCTTTCGCGGAAACGTGTTACTGCCTCTTTTGCCAAACTCCAACGAACGGCTTGTCTTGGCTGCACAGGGGCCTTCCCTAGCACGCCGGGCTCTGCTCTAGATGCTTTGATGAACCTCCCCCCCCTTGATATATTTATCATGGGGTGAACGCTGAAAACCATCTTTCGCTTAAAGAGAGGTGGTTTTTGGTACCACACGCATTGGAATTTTGAAGAACTTGTTCGAGAATTGTCCTTTGACCCCTGTCTTATGGACATGCCCTCTGACGCAATGACCCCAGAAATCCTTTTGCGACAAAATTACCAAGTCAACTTTCCTCAGGTAATGGAATGGCTTCGGCCAGACTCTGAGCCAGGGAAAGAATGCCATCGTATTTTCACGGATGGCTCCAAAACCGGACAGGGGTCTGGTGCTGGAGTCTTTGTGGAAAGCGAGAACATTAGACTCCACTACCCCTTAGGTAAATATGCGTCTGTCTTCCAAGCGGAGATTTTCGCTATCCTAATGGCTATGCGCTATATTGTGACTAACAGGTGGAGGGCAAGAAGCTTATGCGTTTGCAGTGACAGCCAAGCCGCTCTAAATGCGTTGCTCAACCCTCTTACCTCGTCCAAGATAGTGCTCGAACTCAAGAATTCGTTGAACTTAGTCGGAAGGCTAAATGCAGTGAATCTTGTTTGGGTTCCAGGTCATACTGGTATCCAGGGAAATGAGATCTCTGGTGAGCTTGCCAGACTTGGCTCAGAAGAGGTTTTCTCAGGACCCAAACCTGCTTTAGGCCTGCCTGTATCTGTTGTCACGTCTGCCATTGATACTTGGGTTTCTCGTGAGCACAGGGCTCGTTGGCGTGACTGCGATGGGTGCAGACAGACTAAACGACTACGCCCAGACATCTGCGAGGGGTCAGCGTCTTTTCTTCTATCTCTTAGGAGAATCGATTGCAGACTTCTTGTAGGCGTCCTTACCGGCCACCAAGCTTTTGCGAGACACTTGAATGTGTTAGGCTTAAGCGAAACCACCACCTGTCTTGCCTGTGGAGATGACGATACAGCGGAACACTTTCTCTGTAGTTGTCCTGCCTTTGCTCGCATCAGGTGGCGGATCTTTGGGGCTGACGTGGTGAGTGCCGAACACCTAAGCTCTTCATCACTGAAGCTCCTTCTCATCTTTCTTCGAAAGACGGGTGAACTAAATACATTAATGTAAGGTGTCTGCATGGTAGTACAATGGACCAGTAGTTGTGTCTGAGTGCTCCATCGGATAGTAGCAACCTCCAACAAAAACGTAACGTATTCCTATTCCTAAGATAGTTAAGAATGGAATTGTATTTTTAGATATAAGAGATAAATTTATGATTATAAACAAAAACAAAGAAGATTATGCTTTAATAAGAGATTTAAAAGATTGAAATAACATTAATAAAATTTTAATTTGTAAACACCAGCTTCTTAGAAGAACTATTAGCGATGATAATTGTGAAATAAATTTGTTCATGCGAAATAGAGCTGATAAATGTAATGCTAAAATCATAAGCTCTCATGTAGAAATATTTCATAAGCTAAAAGATAATTTGTATTTGTATTGTATTTCTGAACAAACCCAATACAAATGGAAATGTAACAATGAAACAGAAATAGGGAAACTTGTTGGCACCGGTATACTCCAAATAAATAATAATTGCATCCTCGAAACCTATGACATGACAATAAAGACGGTCGGTACTGAAGCAGAAATTGTGTTAGAGATAAACATTTATACAGCGAACCAGAAGATTGCTGCTTAAACACCAAATTGAAGGACATTGTGATTAATCAAGAACCATTGTCGAAGATAACTGCCAAAGATATCCACGAGCTGCAGGATCTGTCAACTCAGATTCAAAATCATAAAAACCTTTGGTCAAGAGCATTGGAAAAAATACCAGAACGTTCACAGGGGATAATAATCTCAACATTTGGAATCCTGAGCTTGCTAGCTATAACACTCATCATCTGGAAATTCAACTGTGGTCGAGGATCAGGAAGCACAACCGTAACCTTGTTCAACAGATGCTTCAACAGAAAACATCGTGTGAATCCAGAATCGACGCTAAGAATATCACCAGAAAGCGCCCAAGAGTAGAAATGAGGACACCCAAGCCCAATCTAAGGATAAGGTATCCCTAGATATGTCTGAAAGGGGGACGTGTTACGGATGTCGACGGCAGCTCACAAAACAACAACGGAATGGGTCAAATGACCAGACGCTAACCCAGCAGAGGCAGCAGAACAACATACAAAAAGGAAACCGCAGTGTCAGCAGTCTCACGTTATTTAGGCAGGTAGTCGGTACGAAATCTTTGTAATTAGTTCCCATTCATTAACCAAGACGGTTGTAGAAATAAAACTCATAGCATTATAAAACTTGTGTTGACTTTCAATTTCGATCTGTTGTGCGATTCATTTATCCACTAAAGTTGTGCGGTTGTTGACATTGGTCATTCTGAACATAAGAACTTGTGCAGTGAATCTTGAGAACATCAGAAGTTTTGCTTACTCTTGAGAATTCCGCTTCGCATACCCAAAGGAAAAGCCAGCATCGTTGGACCCCGATAGAAATCTTGGCCTAAGGGTGAATCTCCTTCGCGATCTTTTTTTTATTGTGTATAGCCGAACCCAGGCATAACAATATACCTATATTATTTCATTCACAAACGATCTTCGTTCATATCTTCGTTCGTACATTAAGAGAGTACCTAAATGCACATAACAAACGGTTTGACGGGCGAATTCCGCCATGATACCAAGGCATTAAGCCCAGTTACGATACGTGGGCTTTGCACCGGCTTTGCAATGACATTTCGCTCATGGAGAGAGAGCTTTTATTATGCATTCACTACGTTATCCAAGCATGCCACGATTAATTAAAAAATTCGCACACACAGCCGAAGGCCCTGGAAGCTATTGCTGTGTACATAATTATGTGGAACATTCATGTCCAACTAATATATAAATAATACGTAATTTGCCCCTAAATGTAGACACACTTAGATATTCTGCGTCATATCCGTGCATGAACAACACACTTATACAAATATAGCCAAAGGCAGACTGATTGACTTCGCGATCGAAATCAACCCCCATTTGCTTCACACGAAGCAAAAGGTCAGCACATCTGAACTCGTGCTGGGCTTCTGAGCCTCATTACGTAGCATTATGTTTTCTCTTTGCGCTCTCTTTCTCTTTGCAAACAACATTGAAGCCGAGCCGAGCTTCATTCGTAATCGAGGCCAAACCCAGGCTGCTTTGTGGTTCTCGCATAATGGCGTTGTTAATTATTTAAGTTGAATTTTTTAAGTGCGCACACCATATACTTGTTTGTACTTTGTTTTGTGTTTTTTTCTGTGTTCAAATCATATAGCATTTGTTCGTACATACTTTGTTTTGCATGCACACACTGATCAGTTATACCGACGACGTATTTCCATAAAAATTTTTGAAACGGCGGCGTCGCGTAAGTACTACAAGCATGATAAATCGCTTCGCACAGCGACCAATCGCTTCGCTGCGAAGAATTGCAATAGGAAGTAAGGGGAAGGGTGACTTTGTTTTCATGTTTTGCTCTTTAATGTATTAGTAAAGACTACATCTTTTCCTTTGGATTTCTTACCTCAATTCCCACTCGAAATTCCGAAGTGGAATTATTCCGTGTAAATTGCTTTTCGGGAAATAGCATATGATTTTCGCTAGTGGATAACTGTGATAACTGCTTTACTTATATTTACCACAATATAAGCGCTTTACCTACTTTCTGTAAGATCAAGAATAAATAACTCTGCTACTTTGTTTACCACCATGTATTCACCACAATGTACCTACCAAAAATTTAAACCTCCACTGCAGAAGAAGAGTTTTCTCTTAGCGTGGAAATCAACATAATTATCCATCGGAAAAGAGTACGGTTCGTGCTTGGAAAGTATTGCGGTTCATGACTTGAAAGAGTTAGTTTTGCTAACACATTCACATGCCTGGAATTTTTGTGAACTTTTCATCGGCACGATTGACGGAAATCCGTTATAGAAAGATACTGAAATCTACGATGAAACGGAACTCTAGCTGAAATGTTTTTTGGGTTGTCATCAACTCAGCTTTGTTTGCTGTGTTGATGAGATTGCAGAGCGGTTGATATTGCTGTTGATGTAGATGTGGTTGGCGGTTAAATGTTCTGAAAAGTGCCCACTGCAAAAGAGAGATGGATAATGTTGGTACTGCTGGTAGATGTGGATCAAGCTGGTCTACTATCGAATTCATCAACCAAAATGACATCAACAAATTTGACCTTTTGTTTTTTTTTTTTTTGTTGGGGTTCTTTCGTTTCGTTGGCAATAATATATGTATTTAATTATCTCATGGGAGCAAAAACACTCACGATTTCAAGGAGATGCGCAGAAGTAAGCATACGTCCAGTTAATTTCCTCATTTCCGGTAGATACACTTTGGGATTAGGTTAGGTTAGGTTGGAAGGGTTGCTTGCACTTGTTGCAAGTTCTGTCGGTGGCCAAATTTTCCCATTGTGATTACCCCTCTAAGGTAGACAAACATGGTTGGACATATGTCTTACTAACTAAACCGTCATAATCTTGTAATAATCTTTTTAAGTCTAGTAGTGATATTTCTGCCAGGTAGTCCAGGCTTTCAAGGAACCTGACTTTTTAAAAGGTGAGTCGTCATTCTTGGAGAGCTGGACAGTGAGAGAAAGTGCTCTATAGACTCTATTTCTTATTCATCCCTACAGCGTCTGCAGAATTCGTCTGCGGAATTCGTGTAGCCATGACACCAATGGTGCAGTGTCCTGTGACTATACCAATGAGCGTTCTTATGAAGTTTCTACTGAGATATAGAAGGGTGGTTGTTCTTTTTAGGTGGAGCACTGGCCATAAGCAGTGAGTTATTATACAATACTTAGACTGTTTCCAACGTTCACCGGCTAGTTTGACCGGTAAGTATTGATCTATAAGACTTTTGGATTTGTTGAAAGGGAGATATACCCATCGGTCAGCCATCGTTATGTCCATATCAGAGCGTTTCCTGGCCAGTTCGTCTGCCATTTCATTTCCGGCCTCGCCAACGTGCCCAGGAACCCAGAAGAGTAGAACTGTATTGAGGCTTATTTCTTTTAATGCCATAAGGCAGTCCTTGACACACTTGGAGTACACGATGTTGGACTCCAGGGCTTTAAGTGCTGTTTAACTGACAACACACATGGTGATTTCTGATACTGGAAGATCCATAGATTGAACTGTCTGTGCAGCTCCATTCACCGCATCAATCTCAGCTCAAAAAACACTGCAGTAGTCATTTAGTTGATTTGACTGGTTGATTTGTAGTGCTTCCGAGAAGACTCCTAAACCTGTTCCATTTTCTGTTTTCGATTCATCGGTATAGATAGCGATACCTTTGATGTCAACATTTGTCTCCACCCAGTCTTGTCTACTTGGTATTATGACTTTGTTTGAATCTTTCATCGAAGTCAAATTGAGGTTTCTTATAATCTTTACGGGTTACAGACCCATTTTGATTTAGATTTTCAGTATGTTCGAGTGTCCTAGATATTGTGAGTTCTAGATGTTGTTCTCTCATAGCCCAAAAGCTGCTTTTGCCGCTACATTTCTTGTGAAAAACTCCAGAGGATGGAGGTGCTGCATTGTTTGCAAACTTTTAATCTTCCTACGTTAATCTCTGTCTCATGTGCGGTGGAAACACCCTATAATATAGGGCATGAGGATAAATGACCCTATATTGCTCCTCGGATGACTTGAACAATCGAAAGCCAACATATTATAAAGAAGTATACAGATCAATGTATTTTATTTTTATTGTTAAGTTACCAAACGCATAAGTTAACAAATATTCAAGGGAAATAATTATAAGTATTGATTTATGTTTATATTTGCAATATGAAATATGAGTGTTTAAAATTGAGATCCAAATGAAAAGATGTCTTTAGCCACTTAGAAATTTACCAGTTGATGCTGCGTCCAGTGGAGGTGCGTTCTAAAAAAACGGCATAGGTTCAATATATTTTTTTTTTAAATTTTATAATTTAACAAAAAAAAAACTTTTAAATTTTTTTTTGGTAACCAATAATAAAAATGCATTCAAAAAACATATAATAATTCAGACTAGATAATACTTACCTCTACTGAGTCCGCTTCACTCGATGGCTTACTTCTTCTTGCTGATTAGAAAGCCTTTCCGTAATCTAGGAGATCGAAATCATTTCTAGGGTCATCATATCCAAAATTATCTTCAACATCAGTTTAAGAGTGCAAATGTGAACATTTTGAGCACTGTCGCTTGAGTGCGGGTCTTTTCCTAGGGCCCAAACATTGCAGGGCAAAACACAATTCATTCGCCATTTCTTCACAGAGGGTTTGTTTTACAATTCTGTTGGGGCCATGTCTCGCATCGCTAATTGAATCAACTGCTATTGAATCAACTATATCGTCTGATGCTTCGTTTAATGATATTGCTTTGCTATTTCTTTTGTGATGCTGGCGAAACTCATAAATCGACATACATAACGCAACAATTAACCCACAAATTAGCACCACAAAGACTCCCCCTATTTAAAGAAATATAAAATAAATAAAATATTTCGTTATACCGTTTTCACACCGAGCCAGAATCTAGATTCAGAGTAAAAAAAGTCCCAAATTCAAAATCTAGGTTCACACAGAACCGAATACAAATATATTAGATTTGTGTTCGATTTTGTTGAAATCGTCTATTGTAAGTGCATTGCCGATCACAAAACCGCTGATGAAGTTTGTTTACAAAATAAATTCAAGAAATATTTTATTTTTTTTTGTACAATTTCATAGTGAGATGATTTTAAAGTATTTTCCAGTGCTTGTTGAGTTATTACAATAGTCTCTTTTACTTATTTGAAACCATTTAACTTGTAAAAACTTTGACATAGTTGACGGCTTGTGTTCAATTAACCGAAATGTCAACGATATCTACATAATTTTCGCAGTGTGAAACCTCCGTTCGATTTGGAAATCGAATTGCTCAGAATCTAGATTCTAGGCTCGGTGTGAAAAGGGTATTATAATTTTTTTCTGTAAGTTTAAAACAAATTATCTGCTAATATTGACAAAAGACATACTACGCAAATTCAATTTAGGGTTATTGGCCAATGGCAAGGAGCCGCTGAAAAAAACACAACCTAGACAACGTGGTGGAGACAACGTCCGGTGGATACACCCTATAATACCTTACCTCAAGGCTATTCTAATTCCGACTTTCCTGTAGAAATATTCGAGATAAATGATACAGCCCTCTGTACCAATAGGCTGTATCAGAGGGCTGTATCATTTATCTCGAATATTTCTACAGGAAAGTCGGAATTAGAATAACCTTGAGGTAAGGTATTATAGGGTGTATCCACCGGACACTTTGCAATTAAGATAAATCACCCTTAAATTCACTCTAAATCACGAGACTAACCATACGAATATTAACGTCTTCAAGAGGAGGTTAAAAATTAATCGCGTAGTTAATCTCTTCCACGCAAAAATTCTTAAATCAGACCGAACAGAATTTACGCGCTCTGTGCGTTTTTGGACGAAACAAAACAAACGCACCTTTTACTGACAGCTGTGTATTATCAACTCAGCAGATTTTCTTGAGTGGTGTAAGGTGTAAAGGGATGCGCAGAATGGCTGATGTTGCTGTTGATGTGGATGTGGTTGTTCTTGTCAAAAAAAGTTAAACGCAATAAGGTGTGCACACTGCAAAAATAATGATGGATTTTGATGGATTGATTTTAATGGAACTGGGTACTATCGACTTTGTGTACCGAAAGCCCTATAACATACATATTTGACGTTTTGTTTTTCTTTTTTATGTTATTTTGTTTTGTGGGGTGCCGTGGCGTAGTGGTTAGTGTGTGTGATTACTACGCCGGAGGCCTGGGTTCGAATCCTGCCATTGCCACCTGAAAAAAAGACTTGTTCTTTTTCACGGTCCCCACCTCTGCGAGGGTTTGACAATCCCTCCGAGAGTATCAATTGTCTTGAAAAACTTCTCAAGCTGCCGTTCGGATTCGGCAAAAAATTGTAGATCCCTTTGTATGTAAAAGAAATCAACACACCAGCATACATTGTTGAGAAGTTGGCCCTGGTTCGCCTCGAGCTGTTGCGCCACTCTATTTATTTATTTTTTATGTTATTTCGTTTCGTAAATAAAAAATCGGTGGCAATTAAAAAAGAATTAAATTATTTCTGAACGTTTACAAGGAGATGCGCAGATTACGGGATTTCACTAAGAAATTTCTAAATCGAAAGTATACGTCAAGTAAATTTCCTCTATTCCGGTGAAATCACGTTGGGATTAAATTTTAAGAGCTGACTTAAATCGGCCGGAGTAATCAAGGCATCCATAGACGACAGCGTTGCTAAGGAGCCTGCGTCCACAGGTACCCTTCAGAGACGGTAATCTTACCACCCCCATGGTAGTAAATGAGATGTTTGCAAGACTGGGCGTGAGAGGGATTCACCTGGTGGCCTACGCCAACGATATTTATATCATGGTAAAAGAGAAATTTATACCCAGTATCAGCGAACACTGAGAGAAAGATCTAACGGCATTTTATTCCTGGGCAGTAAAGTGGTTGGGATGTTAAAACACTCAAAAACGGCCTTGTGCAGTTCGCAAAAAAAACCATGTGACACACAGGCAGACGGACGGGTATGGCTTACTCGAATTAGAATTCGGTCTTGATTGTTTTATTTTTACTCTAAACCAGTGGGTGGGTTACAACCCGTTTATGCCATTGGATACCCCCTCCCTATTAACCTCTGTTCTTTTATTAATCGCCAAATGTCAAAAATTAGTCTCTTTCAGTAAAAACGGGGCTTAGCATCAACCCTTTTTTAATAACATTGTAGTTTTTGACCTAAAAAGTTTAAACGACAACGAAAAGTAACAAAGTTGCTTTATTGTGCCTTATGTGGAGTACTAAAAATGAAATTTTTGATTTTTAATTAGTTCTTGGCCTCAGCTCCAAAATAATTATTCGTGCAGAATAATTAAAAATGCGTGTCGTCGCCGCCTCCGCCATGACTTATCAATGAGCGTGCGAAGCTGGTTGCTCAGACGCAATTTCCACTCGGTGGTCGACGGTTACCGACTGTAAAGTGAAATTTCTGGTCGAAACAAAATGTGGCGCGATGTTCTGCGCAAGAAAACGTTTTATAAGTTATTGTAATGTGGCGGCAAGAAATAAAATGAACCTGCAGGAATCACTGAGTGCACCCATCGATTCACGTTACGAACACACCCAACTTTCATTGCAGTCAGCTAACAGCAAAACTATATTCCAAGTTCGAATTTCGATTTCCCCTCCATGGAGTTCAGCGGAAGAGTACCAATGGAATATTACCAAAGGGAAAGTATAGATCGTACTAGAAGGTGCTCAATTTTGCATAAATACACGGGTGACAGGCTCCTACGGGACAGTTATATTTTAAACGTTGACCCGTGAAAATCGGTAGTAAAGTGCAAAGTGATTGAATTGCAATTAAGTGTGGAATTCTAAGTTGTCAAGTTGAATAATGAGTGATTTGGATTTAAATAAGTTTTGTTTGGAAAATAAAGTGTTTCGTTGTGTAATTATAAAAGCGAAATTGAGTTTTATTCGACGAACCCGAGGCAAAAATATATTATTGGTATCAGAAAAGGGATAAAACTCCAAATTGTGCGGGTAAATTCGAATGTGGAATTTTCCGGAACAGTGTTAGTTTTCTAAAGTCTAATTTTTCGAGATATTTTGTATAAAAAGTGTCGGTGACTAATACGGCTTATTTTTGCGGTGGAATTCTCTAGAAACAGTGTGTGTAACAGTATTGGTGACTCATACAGATTTAATTGTGGAATTTTCCAGATATATTTAAACTGATTATACGAATAGATATGCCCGCTTTCATGAAGTTGCTTTTGGAGAAATTTAAAAAGATGGAGAGTAGCCAAAAGAATGCTCTCGAAGAACAAAAGAACGCTCTCGATGACGAATTCAAGAAGCTGGAGCGCGGCCAAAAAGAACAAAAGATTGCTCTCCAAAAAAAACTTGATACTAGGTTTGATGAGCAGAAGAAAGCTCTAGAAAGTAAACTCGATTCCCAGAATGCGCTTTATGAGGAAAAGTTCCAAACAATTGATCAAAAATTTGAAAGCGTGGAGGAAAAATTCAGCGAAGTCAAATCGGAATTTGAACAATTGGCTAAGGAACTGGAGTTGGTTAAGAAACAGAAACTGTTAGAATGTTTGCCCGACGGTCCACGACGCCAAGAAATGCAGCCGCCTGTCTTCGACGGCCAAACATCATGGCCGATTTGTAAGAGACAATTCAAAGCTGCAGCGTTAACAAACAACTGGGATAACGAAGATAAATCGATTGCTCTCACGCTTGCGCTCAGAGGAACAGCTGCCGAATTGCTGCAGACCATCCCTGAAGAAAAACGAAAGTTTTATGATGCCATGGTTAAGGACCACATGCAACAAGTTTACCGGGTCCAGTTGCGCCGAAGAGTTCAGACTAGGGGTCAGACGCTTCAACAGTTGCAAGCCGATATCGAGCGATTAGTGAATTTGTCCTATCAAAACACCAGCAGGGAGAAAATAAACGAGTTGGCAACCGATGCGTTTGCTAATGCTATTGCGGATGGAAAGCTACAAATGGCAGATAAGGAAACTCTCGCTGGAGCACTAGCATTTGCCCTGACAATGGAAGCTGCAGACCAAGCTTCGCAAGGTAGCCATCGCATCAGGGAGATGGCTACGCTAGATTGCTCATGTCAGCGCACCGCCATCGAAAGGAAAAACACGAACACCTACAGCGACAGTGCAGAGCTCCATCAAGACAAACAAGCTGTCCTCACTAAGCTAGAATAAGAAAGAACGACGAAGTGCAGAAGTTGATAAAATCGTCATCCAAGTCTCGCGAATAAAACGCTGCAACAAGAGTCTGACAGTGGAGGCAATAATCGCCAAGAGAAAATGTGTGGTTACTATCGACACGGGTGCCACGGCCTCCATCATTCGAAGAGACCTTGTTCAGACGTCCGTGCTACATAACACTAGCTGCTACAGTCTGAAGGATACAACTAGAGGGATTGACCTTCTCACATGCATTCTTGGTAGCCGACATATGCGACGAATGCGTAGTTGGAGTGGACTTCACGAAGGCACACGAGGTAATTCTAGACCTTTGAATTCGAATGCAGGTGCTAAGGTATCGAACCGTCGAGATACCTATGGTGCACGGAAACGACAACGCTGTGAACTTGTGCGCTCCGAGTGATAATGGGAAGCGATAAGTTTCTGCGGCCTTCTCTGGAGACAGTTCCTTGGACACGTATGGAGGGTGATCCTGGGAACCATCGATTCTATCTCATCAAGGCAGATTACAAAAATGAATTTAATAGTAACGTCTTGAGAAAAATTCTTGCAGCACCTAAGAACAACTTGATGCCGGTAAGACTGGTGAACCCAAATAAGCGCACCGTTAAGCTCAGACAAGGAGAGGTGATCGAAAGATGCGTACACGTTGCAGCCATTCCGTTAATAGCTGCGAGTGAGCCTGCGAGTCCTGTCTCTCCATCGAAATTGACCGAGGTATGTAAGACTATACTCAGAGACTGTAAGCTAAATCAGGAGCAGCAAACCATAGCGGAAAATCTCATTGGCCAGTTTGCTAATATATCTGCCTCACAGGATGGAGACTATGGTCGAACACACTTAGCACAAGACCTCATAGACAACGGTGATGCTAGACCAATCCGCCAACCTGCTAGGTACCTTCCGTTAGCGAAACAGGATGAAATGACATCGACCATGGAAAAAGAAGGCTTGAAAGCTGGAAAAGTCCGTGGGCGTCGCCCTTTGTACTGGTGAAAAAGAAGGACGGCAGCACTCGATTCTGCGTGGATTACCGGAGGCTTAACGATGTGACAATGAAGGACAGCTACCCTTTACCTCGAAAAGATGAGACAATGGACACACTCTCTGAAGGAAAATCTGGGTTTCCACTCTCGAACTGAAAAGTGGCTACTGGCAGGTGCAGATCCATCCATTGTCGCAATTGCACGATGGGCATGAGAAAGTGGTTGCATACTTCAGCAAAGTTTAAACCCGACTAGAGAGAAATTAATGCGTTACCAGGCGGGAGCTCCTTGCTCTAATATTGGCAACGAAACGTTTCCAGAAGTACCTGAGTGGCCAAAAGGCTGCTCTCAAATGGTTACTTCAGTTCAAAAATCCTGAGGGCCAAGTTGCAAGATGGATCGAGCAATTGCAGGCTTATGACTTCGAGATACATCATTGCAAAGGAAGACTGCACTGCAAAGTGGACGCATTATCCCGGAGACCATGTGAGCCCAATTGTAAGCATTGCGTGCGACAAGAAGAAAAGGAGTACTGAGGAACTTCGCAACACACAACAAGAAGACCCTGACATTGAGCCAATCCTTGCATGGAAAGAATCTATGGAGAAACCGAGCGCAAGGGATATATCCGAGAGCAGTCCTACATTAAGGGTATATTGGGCGCATTAGGACTCTCTCCAAGTAGAAGATCGCGTTCTGCGAAGAAAATAAGATATGCCGGATGGAAAATCCTTTAAAATCGTGAAAAAATAATAGATCATTTCAGCAAGTGGCCCGAGGCATTCGCGATCCCAAATCAAGAAGCGAAAACCGTTGTCGACCAGATAGTGGACTACGAGGTGTACAGGTTCAGAGTGCCAATGGAATGACATTCCGAACAGGGAAGAAACTTCAAACTACAGAAGACATGGACGACACCCCTTCATCCACAATCAGATGGAATGGTGGAACGCTTCAACAAGACATTAAAGGAACATCTTTCCAAATAAGTGGACGAGAATCAACGGGATTGGGATCGGCGAATACCTTTATTCTTCATGGCCTACCGAAACGCTAGTCATAGTACAACTGGATTCGACCTGGATTCGAACTGGAAGATCCAAACTGTGAAGAGGACTACGTGTTTGACCTTAGAGAAAGGATTAATGACATCCACCAGAGAACCAGTAGCAATATAAAAGTTGCAAGCGACTGCATGAAGACGAGATACGATGCGCGAGCAACAGCACCCGAGTTCAATTAGGGAGATCTGGTATGGCTCTACAACCCACCTCGTAATAAGGGAAGATCGCAAAAGCTGCAGCAGGATTGGGAAGGCCCTTACCATGTGGTAATGCGAATTTATAATGTCATCTTCCGAATCCAACGAGGACCAAGAGCGAAGAAGAAAGTTGTCCATGTTGATCGCCTACATCGCTACCACGGAAGCAATGATAACGTACTTGTTCGGGACGAACAAAGCTAAGAGGGCGGCAATGTAATGTGGCGACAAGAAATAAAACGACATGCTTTAATCGCTGAATGCACCCATCGATTCACTTTACGAACACACCCAACTGTCACTCCAGTCAGCTGACAGCAGAATGATATTCCAAGTTTGAATTTCGATTTCCCCCCCATGGAATTCAGCGGAAGAGTACAAATGGAAAATTACGAAAGGGGAAGTATGGAACGTACTAGAAGGTTCAGGCTCGCACGGGATTTTTAAACGTTGACTTTAAACGTTTCTGCAAACGTTGATATTAAACGTTGACTTGTGAAAATCGGTAGTAAAGTGAAAATTGATTGATTTGCAATAAAGTTTGGAATAAGAGTGATTTGGATTTAAATAAGTTTTGTTTGATAAATAAAGAGTTTCGTTGTGTAATTATAAAAGTGGAATTGAGTGTTTTCGACGAACCTCAGGCAAATATATAACATTATTATATTATTCAAGTACGCCCCAAAACTGGGCTTGGTAAAAGTTTTCCTGTAAATTTATTGAAGGTATACAGGGATATGTTTACATATAACTCAAGAATTTCTTGAATACAGGCAAACATAATAAACATAAATACCGTTTGTAAAACTGCAAATAAAATGCGGCCACGCCCAAAACGGTTTTGTTTTTTAAATACCAATCACAAAACACCTGCGCAAGGAGGCTGTATACCAATGCAAGGCCTTAAAACTTCCAACAGACAGACGCACAGACGAATGGACAAGCCTCATTCGACTCACTAAGCGGTCTTGATCATAAAGCGCCCATAGATCGCCCATTGACACGCCCTTTTTAGATGTATTAGCTTGAAAAAACAAAGTTGTTGTACTACACTGAAATTCGGTATTCGATATCCTTACCTTAGTGTATTGTGATAAGCATTTCAAAAGAAGCAAAAAACGCCTGCGTTTAGGCTTGGTCATATTTCATTTGCATTCTACTTAAAGGTTTTTAGCGGTCCGTCAAAAATGGAAAAAGGACCTCTTATGGTATCACTCCATTGTCCGTCCATCCGTATGTACCTGTAACTTCTAAAACTTTTTTATACACTCGTAACAGTTTGATTATCGTTTGAATTTCGATTGCAAAAAAGACTAAAAGTGTTTCGGTCCTTATCTTAAAAAATTTTGCAGCTAGAAAAAAGAGAATTGAAAATACACTTGACAAATATTTAGCATTCATAAGAAAATCGAATTTTAAAAAATACTGAAAAGTTTTGAGCAATAAGAATGGAAAATAAATACCCATTTTCATCGTGTTTGAGGTCATAACGTTTTCAGCACTTAATTTAAAAAGCCGATATTGGACTTAGATGTGAAACAGCCGCAGGCTAGCAAGGGGTGTAAACTACAGCAAATAACTTTAGTTTTGGCGTATTTTCAAAAAAAAAATCGTGAAAAAATTTTTTTCCCACCTCTAATTTACCACTTTAACTTTTTTTTATCTCTGATATAGAATTGGCCAAATGATTTGAAAAAAAAAATCACACACATCAAGAATTATTTGTAATTTTTGGGAAAACTATAGCGGATTCTGAGAATTAGTTCGAAAACTTTAAAATCATTTCAAAAATTAGTTTTCAAAATATCCTGGTATCTTAACGGCGGTACTGATTATAATAAAATTTGGTTTGTATATAAAATGAAGTGAATTCTAAAATTTTTAAGATCTTTCAAAAATGACGTCCTTTGTCAACCAGCCCAGAAAAGACAAAATTTACGAGCATACTCACCAATATTGTCGAGGCCCAAGGCATTCGCTTTTGATTGCTTACTTTTGTCCGTTCGAATACAGGTCTCACCTGAATTTTTCCACCACTTGTCGTACAACATTTGGATCTCGCCCTTTTCCTGTAACTCTAAAATTGTAAGTGATATTTTGTCCCGCCACGGCGATCCCATTGGTGTAGCTATGCCATAGCCTAGACAACAAAGAAATGAAATTAATTCTATTAAAAAACTATATATATATAAGAGGCTCTTAAAAAGCACCTTTTGCGTCTAATAAACCCCCTATTTGTGTTAAATTACAATCCCGCTGCACAATGTAGTCTAACATTGTGGATTCCATAAGAAAAGCATAATTGCCTTGCAAGACACGTTTAATTCCTTCTTCATATGTGGTCGTGAAAACTGATGGCTTTTTGTTTTCCATAAACCGCCACATTTTACGATAAGTCTCAATCATCGAGTCCTGTTTGATTTAAAAAAGTAGAGTTATTTACTCGGGCTGTAGCTGTATCAAGAGAGATAGAAAGTATGTAAACCTGGAACATAAAATTGCAAGTATTTCAATCGTGTGTTTTTTATCGTAAGCTTCTTCTAGGCTAGCTCTTCGCATAGGTGCCGTGACCGAAGGCCATAATAACGCCATATTGGCGTTAATTCACCTCCAAATGCAAATAAACGCCTTAATAGGGTTCTGGCCATAATTCGCTTTTGAAATTGAACTATATACTCTCGGTGGGGCCAGCCTTTGGGGTAAAGTTATAACCGTAGGATGAACCTGAAGGTCTAAATAAAACCCAGAAGCATTGGAATACATAGCGTGCAGCAAACTGGTCAGTCTAAAAATTACAAGGACACCAACTTGAAATTGTCACATGGAAAGTCTCATCTGGTTGAGGAGGCCAAAAAGTTTCAGCTCGGTGCTACTGGCATTCCCTCAACTAAGTGGAAAGGTTCCAGAACCAGATACTTCGCTGATGGATGGAGACCTTTCTGATCCGGCGTTCCACGTAACATGACTGCACAGGCGGGTGCTCACAAGCCTCAGCTTGTAAATAAAACCCAGAAGCGTCTGAAAACATAGTGTGCAGCAAACTGGTCAGTCTAAAAATTACAATGACACCAACTTGAAATTGTGGGGTGCCGTGGCGTAGTGGTTAGTGTGTGTGCTTACTACGCCGGAGGCCTGGGTTCGAATCCTGCCATTGTCACCTGAAAAAAAAAGAATTGTTCTTTTTCACGGCCCCCACCTCCGCGAGGGTCTGACAAGCCCTCCGAGAGTATCATTTGTCTTGAAAAACTTCTCAAGCTGCCGTTCGGATTCGGCAAAAAATTGTAGGTCCCTTTGTATGTAAAAGAAATCAACACACCAGCATACATTGTTGAGAAGTTGGCCCTGGTTCACCTCGAGCTGTTGCGCCACTCTATTTATTTTATTTAACTTGAAATTGTCACATGGAAAGTCTCATCGATAAGGGAGAAGGATCTTAAACTGGTTGAGGAGGCCAAAAAGTTACCAGATACTTCTCTGATGGATGGAGACCTTTCTGATCCGGCGTCCCACGTAACATGACTGCACAGGCGGGGGGCTTGTGAGGCAGGTGCTCACAAGCTGAGGCTTGTGAGCACCTGCCTCAAGTTCGAGAGTTCGAAGTCTCTTTCGAACCGTTCAATTCAAGTTGTTTTAGATGGCTTCAAGTCCGCAGTTCATAAAATAAACGCTGGTGTTCCCCAGGGCTCTGTTTTGTCTCCGACACTCTTTCTCATTTTCATTAATGATCTTCTGTCTGCTTCAACTAATCCAATCCACTCCTTTGCTGATGACAGTAACCTCAGTTTCTCATATTCGTTCCCAGTTCCGCGCCCCTGCGCTTCGGACGTAGAACTAGAACGGCAGAGTTTAATGCTTCTAAAACTCAATGCTGTCTTCTGTCATTGAAGCAAAACCAAAACACCCAGCCATTATCCATGAATGGCACTTGCATCAATGAAACCGAAACGCTTTTATTCTCGGTATGTGTGTCAATAACAGCCTTAGTTGGAATGACCACATATTCGAAGTCGCCAATAACGCTGCGAATGCCTAGGTTTCCTTAAAAGATGCAAGAAATATTTCACGCCCTCTGATTTGGCTATTTTATATAAGGCATATATCCGCCCTAAGTTAGAATACAATTCCCATGTCTGGGCTGGTGCTCCAAAGACAGCATTGCACTTGCTAGACAGGATACAAAAACGTGCGATTAAACTCATTGGAGACAGAAATATTGCGAAGTCAATTGACTCATTGGAACATCGACGCAATGTCTCTTGCCTATCACTGTTCTACCGCTTTTTCTACAAACAATGTTAGATCGAAATAGGCAATTGCATTCCACCCCTTAAGACGTTCAACCGTTATACCCGGCATAGATCGAATGAACATCTGTTTACCCTTGAGCCCACTTTCGGACGCACAGTTAAGTTTAGAGGTTCTTTCATAAGCCGTACAACGCGAATGTGGAATGTGCTCCCACGATCAGTCTTTCCTACACAATTCAATCTGCAGCTGTTTAAAACAAGAGTGCACCGGTACCTCTCATTCTTTCATTCTTCTTTTAATCGTGAGATGTGAAACAACATTAAAAGGGTAGCCAATCCCTTAATTTGAAGACGTATTTGAGGATATTCCATTAGGGCGAAGGGTTTAGATCTTAACGCTTGAGCTTGAGCAAACGACTTTGGCGCTGGTGCAGGTGTATGCAGTAGAGATGCGCAAAACAGTTCCAGCGCCGGAACGAACATGGAACGAATCTGTTTTTTATCGGAACTTGTTCCTGGAACTAGTTCCGGAAACGATTAACGTAGAACTGCATTATTTTTGTATTGTCCAATAAGTTAAGTTTTTAAGAAACATTTCAATGTATCTTTAAACCAAAAATAGAAAAATCAAGCAAAAAAATCAGGCACAAAAACAAAAAAATTTAAGAAATCACGTGCGTGCATGTACAAAACAGAAACTTTTTGGCGGGCGAGTTTAGCCATAAAAATAATGATAAGCGTCATCCACACAACACGCATGACTTCGTATGGTCTCTTCTTAACTCGAGAAAATATGATATGCTATTCCTCGTTTTAGTTCTATGTTCGGACATGGAGCAATGTAAGGACATGGAACTATACTCGTACCTGGAACTAAAATCAGGCATGGAACTATTTACCGATCTGTTCAGGTAGCAACATTTCAATCATGGACGATCCTTGTTGGTATGGTACTTCCTATCGCACATTGTGTGTGAGCATTCTTCCTACGCTGCATGCTTTCCATTTACCCCATTTTCGTATGCACAACACAAACTGTTTTACATGCAAGTGTTAACATTGATTGTTCGCAGTTACACTCAATTTCTCAACCTCTCTAGGTCTCAAGTCTCAACACGAGTAGAAAAGAATGAAGCTGCGAGGAAAATAAACAGTATATAAGTTACATGCTTCGATTTAGTTCCATGTTCGGATAATGGACATGGAACTGTGTTCGGCATGGACTGATAACCGATCCGTTTAGGTATATACCTCTATTATTTCATTCACAAACGATCTTCGTTCATATCTTCGTTCATACATTAAGAGAGTACCTAAATGCACATAACAAACGGTTTGACGGGCGAATTTCGCCATGATACCAAGGCATAAAGCCCCGTTACGATACGTGGGCTTTGCACCCGCTTTGCAATGACATTTCGTTCATGGAGAGAGAGCTTTTATTATGCATTCACTACGTTATCCAAGCACGCCACGATTAATTAAAAAATACGCACACAGCCGAAAGCCCTGGAAGCTAGTGCTGTGTACATAATTATGTGGAACATTCATGTCCAACTAATAAATAAATAATACGCAATTTGCCCCTAAATGTAGACACACCCAGATATTCTGGGCCATATCCGTGCATGAACAACACACTTACACAAATAAAGCCAAAGGCAGACTGATTGACTTCGCGATCGAAATCAACCCCCATTTGTTTCACATGAAGCAAAGTTCAGCATTACGTACCATTACGTTTTCTCTTTGCGCACTTTTTCTCTTTGCAAACAACATTTTGAAGCCGAGCTTCACTGTGTTAGGAAACACTGAAAACTTAATCGAGGCCAAGCCCAGGCTGCTTTGTGGTTACCACATAATGGAGTTGGTATGCATGTATTAGTGCAACTTGGGTTGCGTGGCGGTTTTTTGTGTTGAGCGCGTGCTGTGTAAATTGCGCTTTAGTGACAGTATTCCTTTACCCAGTCGAAAACCAAGGCTGGTGACCCAGGCTACAGGATGCTGATTACGGGTATCGATTTGCACGACACGTTTCAGGAAAGTTTGAACAAATTCCACCTGACCTTTTGAATGCAGAGGAAGAATGGCAGCTGCTGTCATTGCCTCTTCAAGAAATAATTGTGAAAAGAAGCGACTTGAAGTGGCGGCTGGTAGTGTGAAAAGAACTGCGGGGTTTAAGACTCCTGGATTTCAAGAAGCCATTAGAGAGATAATGCCCGGTATGAAGGCGCGAGTAACTTCCAATATGGCTGTCAGAACAGCCAAGGAACTGGCTTGGAAAAAGTTCGGTGAGAAGTTAGAGCACGACTACAGATCTGCAAACCAGATGTTTTGGCAGGCTATTCGCCGTCTCTGAGGAAAAGCGTGCAATACAAGAAGTTCAAGTACACATCAACGACTTCTTACGTAGATGGAGTGAGCACTTTTCGCAGCACCTTAATCCCCAACAGCGCACTGAAGACGGCAATCCCACTGCTGACAAGATTAGGGCGGAGAAAAGTCCTCAGAAGGTTTTTTTTTTTTTTGAATACTAGGATGGACGGAGGCTAAAACTCCAAAATCTTTCAAAGATACCAATACGCCCTCTATAGCAGGTACATAATACCGAAGTAGCCGATATTGGTTATGCCCGATTTCCACGTGCTAAAAAACCACCCATTTATGAGAGACACTATGAAACTGCCAGAACGCACTTCATAGTAGTAAATTTTCGCTCTCTCATAATACTTCTTGACTACAACTAAGTTAACTTAACAAGTAGTTTACGCTTCCATAGTGTTAATCGCATTGGATAGGTTGCTTTCCGTGAATGCACCTACTAAGCCGTTCATTCATGCGGCTTCACCCTACGTCGCTAGATCGAAGGGTCTTGTTCTTTGTAGTCGTCGCTCGTTGTTAACAACGTAAAGAGTCTCGTTTAGAGTACGGATCATTTCATTGTTGCAATGAACATGAAGGCGAGCATTTAGCTTTCGAGCGAAGTTTGTTACTTCTTCGCCCACGGTAGCTATTCCTAAATCTCTGTGAATATCGCTATTCCTAATATACCGATTGCTCTTAGTGTCTTCTTTTGGAAAGTCTGCAACATGGACATGTTGCTCGGCTTGGTACAACCCCAAAGTTGTATACCGTATGTCCAGGACGGCTTTAACACCTGCCTGTACAAAAACAGTTCGTTATATGTGCTTAATTTCTCGTCTATTGCTATTGCTATATGTGCTCGTCACGCTTCTTCTTTACGTGTGGTTTCCACCTTAGTTAAGCGTCCAGTGTCATCCCTAGATACTTCGTTTCATTTGCATAAGGTATTTGTGCAGAATTTATGAACAGAGACAAATTGTTAACCCTTCTGTAAGTGAAATTCACATGCGTAGACTTGTTCTCGTTAAGAGCGATTCGCCAAGTCTTCCTCCAGACAAAAATTCTGTCCAATGCTCGTTGGAGGTTTCTCGTTGATGACTCGACTGATTCACTTGTTGCCAGGATGGCCGTATCGTCCGCAAACGTGGCCACGACTGTCTCGTCATCTAGAGGTATGTCTCTTGTGTAGAGCAGGAACAGGGTCGGACCGAGGACGCTTCCCTGGGGTACGCCAGCCCGAATTTGCTTGAAACTCGAGTATTCACTACTACACCTAACACGAAAGACTCTGCTTTTAAGATAATTTTCCAATATTTTAAACATGTCTTCCGGCAAGTTTTGCCGTAGTTTATATTTCAACCCTTCGTGCCATACCTTGTCGAAAGCTTGCGACACGTCGAGGAAAGCACTTTTTTCCCTTCTAAGGCTTTTTCAATTTCATGCGTTATTCTGTAGACTTGATCTATTATGGAATGGTTAGGTCTGAAACCGAATTGATGATCTATTTGCGCATTTCCCCGGTTTTGGAACCATAATGACTTCAGCAACTTTCCATTGTCTTGGAACGTATGGAAGTCTAAGAGAAGCGTTTATCATATAAAGTAGCTTGACTAATGCCTTTTTTGGTAGCTCTATTAATATTTTGCCAGTGATCAGGTCGTAACCCGGGGCCTTATTATTTTTAAGTTTTTTAAGTTTGCTAATTGTCTGTCGGAGTTTAACTAACGAAACTTTTTTCATTCTAAAGCTATCAAGTTCCGCGTTGTTGTTTAGAACGTCAGTCAACGGCGGACCGTCGAAAGGCTTTAATGTTTCTTCTAAATGTTCAGAAAACAAATTCGCTTTCTCTTTGTCTTCTCTTGCCCATTCGCCGTTAGCTTTTTTTAATGGTGCCGAGTGGATTATAGGTTTCTTGATAGACTTAACTGCTTTCCACAGCGAGTAGTTTGAGCTCCTATCCGCCGACAAGCCTTCAAGGTATTCAGTGGTCTCACGATTTTTAAGATCTTGCAACATTCCTTTCAGTTTGTTAGAGAGGTGGTTCAGTAGGGTTTTGTCTGGGGGGGCCCTCGTGCCTTGCCATCTCCTACGCGCTCTTCTCTTTTCACGAATCAATTCTTCGATTTCGAGCGGATATGTTTTACGTACATGCCCGTCGGTGCTAACTGCGTTCTTTGGGGACGAATTGTTGTTCCAAGCAGCGCTGTGAATTGCTTCAATGAATTTGTCAACTGCGGTTTCTAACTTGAAAGGAGTTTTCAATGGCACATTCAAGCGAACACCCTCCTTACAGTCCTTTCTGAAAGCGTCCCAGTTCATGTTTTTGCTAGCTAATCTAGGAGCTCTTTCTATTTTCGCCAGTCTTCCACCCATCTTCAAGATAACTCCTGAGTGGTCTGAGCAAAGATCATAACACTCTTCAATTCGCGTAAGGTATTTGGGGTACCCTTTAGCGATGAAAAAATCGACAAGGTCAGGTTTTTTATTCCTATCGGTTGGCCTATATGTTGGCTTACCCGTGGAGAAAAAGTCCATCCCACGCTTCATACTTTTTTTGTACAGTAATCTGCCTCTTGTTGAATTGCATCGTGAACCCCAAAAAGTATGCCTCGCGTTAAAGTCACCCCCAATGATAAAATTGGACCCAATGAAGTCATACATACGATCAAGATCGTCTTCCACCAGTCTATATCCTGGCGGGAAATAACAAGATGCAATGTTATAATCTAAGCAGTCAATTTTTACAGAAACTGAACTGATCTGTATAGAGTCTAGCTCAACTTCTGTGTTCTTGAAGTGCTTTATGCAGTTTTTAATGTAGAGGGAGGATCTCGAATCGAATTTTGCGAAGGGTGATGGGCGTGATAGTCATTGTAACCTTTAAGTTTGGGTGTAGACCCGTTTTTAAGGTGAGTTTCCGTAATCATGCAAATATCAATATTGTTTTTCCGTAGAAATACTTCTAGTTCGTCTATTTTATTCAGAAGGCCGTTTGCATTCCATGTTAGTATTTTAAATAACTGTTTCATATTCATGTTCTCTTGTAATTTTTTCGAGGCTTAAACTCGAGCTTGCTCAGTTTGTCAAATATAACTTTGTTGATTTTAAGATCAGAAGATGAAATCTGCGATTAAGGCGCTAAAAATAGGTAAGTCTGCAGGAGTTGATGAAATGCGGCCAGAAGGCAATGGGTGAAGAAAGTGTTAAATGGCTAACACGTGTAATTCAGGTGGCAGTGATTGGCAAACAGGAGTTATGCCCATTTTCAAAAAAGGGGACAAGAGACTTTTTCTTATTATAGGGGTTTTATTTCTCTTAATTCTTCCCGGAAAAGCATTTACAAAGATTTTGAAAGCGCGATTCAGAGCTGTAATCGAGCCTTTGTTGCAATCGACTAGTTTTTTACTCTGAAGGTTATTTTTAAGAAGGCCTGCGGAATATGCCAAACTGGTCTACACATGTTTTGTAGATTTGAAAATGCCTATGACCGGGTACCGCGAGATAAACTCTGGATAGTTTTGCAGGACTATGCACTAAGTGGGCCTCTTCTGAGATCCATTCAAACTGCAGAAGCTGTGTTCGGATAAATGTTGTCAAACCCCATCCTTTTGCTGTGTACGTTGGACTTCACCAGGGCTGTGATCTATTGCCTCTTCTTTTCATAGCATATACGGACTGGATGGTAGAGGGCAGTCTTGGTGAGGAGTCTTTCGAAATGGCTGGCGTCAGGCTAAGCCATCTGCTTTTCGCAGGTGTTCGAGCTATCCTGGCATCGTGTCTTTTCCACAAACGATGGAAGGAGCGATATTGAGGTATCCTGTAGGATTGGCCATGCTGGAGCAACAGTAAAGGAACTGTGCCGGCAGGTCATCAGGAAAGATGACCTTGGAGCGAAAGCAAAGGTGTTCGTAATTTTATTTTTTAGTTTAGTGTTCGTTCCAACCCTCATACATGGTCATGAAATTTGGGTAGCTGCGTTTCTGGTGTTACTCTTAGGGAAAGACTGAGAAACGTCAGTTTTCGTAGGAATCTTAATGCAGGCCCCTTGACAGACTTTCTAGACAGCTCATGTTAGCCGAGATGCAAGCGTGTCGCCCCCTGGTAGGCCAGGGAACAGCTAGTGGGATTTGGTAAAGAACATCTCCGAGACCCGTCTGGGGATTGCGCCTGTTTTCTTGAGTTGGTGTTGGTAGATCGGGAACGATGGAAGGAACATCTAGCCACCCTCACTCCGCGACCCTTTAAAGGATAGGCGAAAACAAAAACCCCTGTAGCTGCACATGCTACTTCTGAAACAGATGCGAGAACAGAGATGCGAGCGTGTTGCACCCTGGTATGCCATCACCCAAGAAACAGGTGGTGGGCTCAGGAAAAGAACATCTCCGAGACCAGCCACGTCTGTATTATTTGAGTTGGTGGCGAGGGACGGGGAATGTTGGTAGCTCGTTCATTCGCCCTCGATTTATCACAATTTTTAAAGATAAGCACCCAAAGAAGATGATGATGATAAAACTCATGTTTTTGAATTTTTTGTGTTTTGTGCTTTACTCAGTACTCACCCTAAAAAAGGTCATTGTTGATCCACTCTCTAGCGTTCCATATGATATATCAGTTTGTGTGGCCAAGTCGTCAGCATTTTCAATAGGTGTAATCATTCGCTCCACGGTTAGGAATGCCGCCAGGTTTGCCGTATAAGAGGATATCATTATAAGGGTAAAGAACCACCAAATCGCACTGACAATTCGTGTAGAAGCTGCTTTTGGGCAAATATCCGTACCTTGTTGCATTAATGTCCCAATCGTAAACCAAAAACTGTTTCCAATTGTAAATTGATTACCAATCGATTCATCTTCTGTGTTACATGGATTTAAATCGTGCAATTCGAAGGGAGAAAACCGAGCCACGGTATAAATCGTTAACGATACCAAAAAATAAGCAGCCAAGACATAAAGCCAAATCTCGAAAGCGAGCGGATTCATAAATGAGAAAAGACGCGACGGTGGTGTAGTAGGGACCTTGAATATACCCTCGTATTTCAGTTTGAAACATTGAACTTCTAAAGCAAAACTTACCTTGAAAAGGATACTTATTCCAAGATTCATGAACGGCTTTGTAAAATCAATCACACTTTCGCGTGCATAGTTAATAGTCATCGATCCAACGGCCAGGTCGGCTTTCTGTTGATTAAGAATAATTAAAAGTCTGCCCTTTTTTAAGATGAGTATAATAAATTCAGCATTACTTAATAAAGACTAGAAAACTTTTACTAAAGTATTGCGTATCCGAGTGATAGCTTGAACGGGATCTAGGAACCTTAGTTCTGCTTTACCCAGATCTATGCATTCCTGATGGTTTAAAGTTCATGCCCCATCTAGAGTCCCGTCTGCATAGACGGAGAGTCAAGGAGAAGATGAAACGTCAAACTGTACGGTGTACGGGCTGTGCAGTGACACCGAGCTCTCAAAAGAGTCAATATATAAAGGACACGAAGGCTGGGTCATGTAGAGCGGATCGACACCAACGCGCTGGCCCCGAAAATCTTCGAAAATACCACGCAGGGACGGCGCAGTAGCGGAGCCCCGTGAGTCAGGTGGCGCACGCAAGTTGAAGGGGACCTCAGCCAACTTCGCGTGTGAAATTGTAGATGGCTAGCCAGAGACAGAGCTGGCTGGGGAAGCTTTTTGCCTGAAGCCTAGGTCCAGCCCAGAATGTACCGCCACCTTAAGTAAGACCCGTCTAGTGTATGCTTAGGAGGGCCAGGCAAAGAACGTAGTCAAACAATCAAATTGTTACAATCGGAGACGCAGCTGCCTGACCACAAAGACAGCTTTACCGATTACTGACTTTTTTTGTCGGAGGTTGCAACTTTGCGATGGAGCACTCAGACAAAACTATTGGTACATTGTTCTACCATGCGGACACTTTACTTTAACGTAATTAGTTTACCCGCCACATTATATCAGAAAAAGCTTGGTGTTTACAAGAAGTCTGCAGTCAACTCTTTTGAGAGATAGTAGAAAAGGCGCGGACCTCTTACAAATTTCCGGTTGTAGTCGTTTAGTCTGTCTGCACTCATCGCAGCCACGCCAATGAGCTTTTACCACGTATCAATGGCAGACGTGGTAAAAGATGCAAAGACCAAGCGCGCGTTCGGGTCCTGAGAAAACCTCTGAACCTTGTCAAAAATCTCATTTGAGATCTCATTTCCCTGGAGATACCTGTTTGACCTGTCACCCACACAAGATTTACTGTATTAAGCCTTCCAACTTAGTTCAAAAGGGTTGACCAAAGTCTTTAGAGCGGCTTGGCTGTCACAGCAAAGGCATATGCTTTTTGCCATCCATCTGTTAGTCACAATATAGCGCATTGTCATTAGGAAAGCATTTGATATCGTATCATATCCAGTGTTAACAAAAGCACCCTCAATATTCAGAATTGCGCTCAGTGATCTCTTTCTTATTGAAAGAGTTTTTGATCTCTGTTGTTAGCACAGACAAGACAGTAAATGCATTTATTGTCTGTGGTCCTAGGTTAACAATTCGAATGTACTGACTATAACATTATCATTGAATTTAGCATTGGCATTGAATTAAGCATTGGCATTGAATTGCCAAATGCCTGTGGAAAGCATTTGATATCGTATCATATCCAGTGTTAACAAAAGCACCCTCAATATTCAGAATTGCGCTCAGTGATCTCTTTCTTATTGAAAGAGTTTTTGATCTCTGTTGTTAGCACAGACAAGACAGTAAATACATTTATTGTCTGTGGTCCTAGGTTAACAATTCGAATGTACTGACTATAACATTATCATTGAATTTAGCATTGGCATTGAATTAAGCATTGGCATTGAATTTATCATTGGTATTGAATTAAATATTGGCATTGAATTAAGCATTGGCATTTATCAATGACATTGAATTTAGCATTGAGTTAAGCATAGGCATTGAAAATAGCACTGGCATTGAATTAAATATTGGCATTGAATTTATCATAGGCATTGAATTTAACAATAGCATTGAATTTAGCATCGGCATTGAATTTAGCATTAGTATTGAATTTAGCATTGACATTGAAAAAGCATTGGTATTGCATTAAGCAATGGCATTGAAATAAGCATTGGCATTGAATTTAGCATTGAATTTATCATTGGCATTGAACTTAGTATAGGCATTGAATCTAGCATTGGCATTGAATTTATTCATTGGTATTGAATTTAGCATCAGCATTGTATTTAGCATTGGCATTGAATGAAGCATTGGCATTGAATTTATCATTGGCATTGAATTTAGCATTAGCATTAATTCATACAAAACATTAGCATTAGCATTAATACAAAATTAAGCATTTGTATTGAAAAAAGGATTGGCATTGACTTTTTCACTGGCATCGAATTTTGCATAAGCATTGAATATAGCATTGGTATTTATCAATGGCATTGAATTAAGCATTGGCATTGAAAAAAGCATTAATTCACCATTGGCATTGAATCTAGTATTGGTATTGAATTAATCATTGTCATTGAATTAAGCAATAGCATTGAATTTAGCATTGCCTTTGAATGTAGCTTTGGCATTGAATTTATCATTGGATTTTAGCATAAGCATTGCCATTGAAAAAAGCATTAGCATTGAAAAAAGTATTGGCATTGAATTTAGCATTGAATTCATCATTGGCAATGAAGTTAGCATTGGCATTGACTTTAGCATTAGCATTGAATAAAGCTTTGGCATTGAATTTAGCATTGAATTTTTTAATTGGCATTGAATTAAGCATTGGAATTGAATTTAGCTTTGAATTTTGAATTGAAAAACATTGGCATTGACTTTATCATTGGCATTGAATTTAGCATTGGCATTTATCATTGGCATTGAATATATCATCGGCATTAAAAAAGCATTGGCATTGAATTAAACATTGGCATTGAATTTGACTTTGGCATCGACTTTAGCATTGGCATTGAAAAAAGCATTGGCACTGAATTTATCGTTGGTATTGAATTTATCATTGGCATTATATTTAGCATTGGCATTGAATCTAGCATTGGCATTCAACTTAGCATTGGCATTGAATTTATTAATGGCATTAAATTAAGCATTGGCATTTAAGTCACCATTGGCATTGAATCTAGTATTGGTATTGAATTAATCATTGTCATTGAATTAAGCAATAGCATTGAATTTAGCATTGCCATTGAATGTAGCTTTGGCATTGAATTTATCATTGGATTTTAGCATAAGCATTGCCATTGAAAATAGCATTGGCATTGAAAAAAGTATTGGCATTGAATTTAGCATTGAATTTATCATTGGCAATGAAGTTAGCATTGGCATTGACTTTAGCATAAGCATTGAATAAAGCTTTGGCATTGAATTTAGCATTGAATTTAGCATTGAATTTTTTAATTGGCATTGAATTAAGCATTGGAATTGAATTAAGCTTTGAATTTTGAATTGAAAAACATTGGCATTGACTTTATCATTGGCATTGAATTTAGCATTGGCATTTATCATTGGCATTGAATATATCATCGGCATTAAAAAAGCATTGGCATTGAATTAAACATTGGCATTGAATTTGACATTGGCATCGACTTTAGCATTGGCATTGAAAAAAGCATTGGCACTGAATTTATCGTTGGTATTGAATTTATAATTGGCATTATATTTAGCATTGGCATTGAATCTAGCATTGGCATTCAACTTAGCATTGGCATTGAATTTACCATTGGCATTGAATATATCATTGGCATTGAATTTAGTATTAACATTGAATTTAGCACTGGCATTAAAAAAAGCACTGGCATTGAGCTAAGCATTGGCATCAAAAAAAAGCGTTAGCATTGAGTATAGCATTGGCATTGAATTAAGTATTGGCATTGAATATATCATTGGCACTGAATCTACCATTGGCATTGAGTTTAGCATAAGCATCGAATCTATCATTGGCATTGAGTTTATCATTGGCATTGAGTTTATCATTGGCATTGAATTTAGCATTGGAATTGGCTTTATCATTTGCATTGAATTTAGCATGTCATTGATCCCATTATGGGCATTGAATTTAGCATTGGCATTGAATTTATCATTGGCATTGAATCTATCATTGTCATTGAATTAAGTATTAGCACTGAATTTAGCATTGGCATTGAAAAAAGCATCGGCATTGAGTTCAGCATTGGCATTGAATTGAGTATTTTCATTGAATATATCATTGGCATTGAACATATCATTGGTATTGAGTTTAGCATAAGCATCGAATCTATGGCATTCAATTTATCATTGGCATTAAAAAAACATTAGCATTGAAATAATCATTTGCATTTAATTTAGCATTGGACTTGAATTTAGCAGTGGCATTAAATTTATTATTGGCATTGAGTTAAGCATTAGCATTTCATTAAGCATTAGCATTGACATTGAATTTAGCATTGACATCGAATTTAGCATTAGCATTGAATTTAGCATTGGCATTGAATCTATCATTGGCATTGAATTCAGTATTAGCATTGAATATATCATTGGCATAGAACACATCATTGGCATTGAGTTTAGCATAAGCATCGAATCTATCATTGGCATTCAATTTAGAATTGGCATTGAAAAAAACATCGGCATTGAGTTAAGCGTTGGCATCGAAAAAAGCTTTAGCATTGAGTTTAGCATTGGCATTGAATTAAGTATTCGCATTGAATCTATCATTGGCATTCAATTTATAATTGGCATTAAAAAAGCATTGGCATTGAATTTAGCATTGGCATTGAAATAATCGTCGGCATTTAATTTAGCATTGGAATTGAATTAAGCATTGGCATTAAATTTATTAATAGCATTGAGTTAAGCATTACCATTTCATTAAGCATTGGCATTGAATTTAGCATTGGCCTTGAATTTAGCATTGGCATTGAATTTAGAATTGGCATTGAATTTATCATTGGCATTGAATTCCGTATTAGCATTGAATATAGCATTGGCATTTATCATTGGCATTGAATTTATCACTGGCATTAAAAAAGCATTGGCATTGAATTAAACATTGGCATTGAATTTGACATTGACATCGACTTTAGCATTGGCATTGAAAAAGGCATTGGCACTGAATTTATAGTTGGTATTGAATTTATAATTGGCATTAAATTTAGCATTGGCATTGAATTTATCATTGGCATTGAATCTATCACTGTCATTGAATTTAGTATAAGCATTGAATTTACAGGCATTAATCGGCATTGAGCTAAGCATTGGCATCGAAAGAAGCTTTAGCATTGAGTTTAGCATTGGCATTGAATTAAGTATTGGCATTGAATATATCATTGGCATTGAATCTATCATTGGCATTGAGCTTAGCATAAGCCTCGAATCTATCATTGGCATTGAGTTTAGCATGGGCATTAAAAAACATTGGTATTAAATTAAGCTTTGGCATTGAAATAATCATTGGCATTCAATTAAGCATTGGCATTGAATCTATCATTGGCATTGAATTTAGTATTAACATTGAATTTAGCATTGGCATTGAAAAAAGCATCGGCATTGAGCTGAGCATTGGCATCGAAAATAGCTTTAGCATTGAGTTTAGCATTGGCATTGAATTAAGTATTGGCATTGAATATATCATTGGCATTGAATCTATCATTGGCATTGAGTTAAGCATAAGCATCGAATCTATCATTGGCATTGAATTTATCATTGGCATTGAATTTATCATTGGCATTGAATTTAGCAATGGCATTTATCACTGGCGTTGAATCTATCATTGGCATTAAAAAAGCATTGGCATTGAATTAAACATTGGCATCGACTTACGCTTTGGCATTGAAAAAAGCATTGGCACTAAATTTATCGTTGGTATTGAATTTAACATTAGCATTGAATTTAACATTGGTATTGAATTTAGCAATAAAATTGACTATATCATTGGCATTGAATTTAGCATTGGAATCGGCTTATTCATTTGCATTGAATTTAGCATGGCATTGAACCTATTATTGGCATTGAATTTTGCATTGGCATTGAATTTATCATTGGCATTGAATCTATCATTGTCATTGAATTTAGTATTAGCATTGAATTTAGCATTGGCATTGAAAAAAGCATCGGCATTGAGTTAAGCATTGGCATCGAAAAAAGCTTTGACATTGAGTTTAGCATTGGCATTGAATTAAGTATTGGCATTGAATATATCATTGGCATTGAACATATCATTGGCATTGAGCTTAGCATAAGCATCGAATCTATCATTGGCATTCAATTTATCATTGGCATTACAAAAGTATTGGCGTTGAATTTAGCATTGGCATTGAAATAATCTTTGGCATTTAATTTAGCGTTGGAATTGAATTTATCATTGCCATTAAATTTATTATTGGCATTGAGTAAAGCATTAGCATTTCATTAAGCATTGGCATTGAATTAAGCATTGACATTGAACTTAGCATTGGCCTTAAATTTAGCATTAGCATTGAATTTAGCATTGGCATTGAATCTATCATTGGCATTCAATTCAGTATTAGCATTGAATTTAGCATTGGCATTGAAAAAAGCATCAGCATTGAGTTAAGCATTGGCATCGAAAAAAGCTTTAGCATTGAGTTTAGCATTGGCATTGAATTTATCATTGGCATTGAATCTATCATTGTCATTGAATTTAGCATTGGAATTGACTTTATCTTACAGCATTAGCATTGAATATATCATTGGCATTGAATTTATCATTGGCATTGAATGTATCATTGGCATTGAATTCAGTATTAGCACTGAATAGAGTATTGGCATTTATCGTTGGCATTGAATTTATCACTGTCATTAAAAAAGCATTGGCATTGAATTATACATTGGCTTTGAATTTGACATTGGCATCGACTTTAGCATTGGCATTGAAAAAAGCATTGGCACTGAATCTATAGTTGGTATTGCGTTAAATTTAGCATTGGCATTGAATTTAGTATAAGCATTGAATTTATCGGCATTCATCGGCATTGAGCTAAGCATTGGCTTCGAAAGAAGCTTTAGCATTGAATTTAGCATTGGCATTGAATTAAGTATTGGCATTGAATATATCATTGGCATTGAATCTATCATTAGCATTGAGCTTAGCATAAGCCTCGAATCTATTGAATTTAGCATTAGCATTGAATTTAGCATTGGCATTGAATCTATCATTGGCATTGAATTCAGTATTAGCATTGAAATTATCATTGGCATTGAAAAAGGCATCGGCATTGAGTTAAGCATTGGCATCGAAAAAAGCTTTGGCATTGAGTTTAGCATTGGCATTGAATTAAGTATTGGCATTGAATATATCATTGGCATTGAACATATCATTAGCATTGAGTTTAGCATAAGCATTGAATCTATCATTGGCATTCAATTTAGCATTGGCATTAAAAAAGCATTGGCATTGAATTTAGCATTGGCATTGAAATAATCATTGGCATTTAATTTAGCATTGGAATTGAATTAAGCATTGGCATTAAATTTATTATTGGCATTGATTTATGCATTACCATTTCATTAAGCATTGGCATTGAATTCAGCATTGACATTGATTTTAGCATTGGCCTTGAATTTAGCATTAGCATTGAATTTAGCATTGGCATTGAATCTATCATTGGCATTGAATTCAGTATTAGCATTGAAATTAGCATTGGCATTGAAAAAGGCATCGGCATTGAGTTAAGCATTGGAATCGAAAAAAGCTTTGGAATTGAGTTTAGCATTGGCATTGAATTAAGTATTGGCATTGAATATATCATTGGCATTGAACATATCATTAGCATTGAGTTTAGCATAAGCATCGAATCTATCATTGGCATTCAATTTATCATTGGCATTAAAAAAGCATTGACATTGAATTTAGCATTGGCATTGAAATATTCATTGGCATTTAATTTAGCATTGGAATTTTATTTAAGCATTGGCATTATATTTATTATTGGCATTGAATTTAGCATTGGCATTGAATTTAGCATTGGCCTTGAATTTAGCATTGGCATTGAATTTAGCATTGGCATTGAATCTATCATTGGCATTGAATTCAGTATTAGCATTGAATATAGCATTGGCATTGAATTTATCACTGGCATTAAAAAAGCATTGGCATTGAATTAAACATTGGCATTGAATTTGACATTGGCATTGAAAAAGGCATTGTCACTGAATTTATAGTTGGTATTGAATTTATCATTGGCATTAAATTTAGCATTGGCATTGAATTTATCATTGGCATTGAATCTATCATTGTCATTGAATTTAGTATAAGCATTGAATTTATCGGCATTCATCGGCATTGAGCTAAGCATTGGCTTCGAAAGAAGCTTTAGCATTGAATTTAGCATTGGCATTGAATTTAGCATTGGCATTGAATTAAGTGTTGGCATTGAATATATCATTGGCATTGAATCTATCATTAGCATTGAGCTTAGCATAAGCCTCGAATCTATCATTGGCACTGAGTTTATCATTGGCATTAAAAAATCATTGGCATTGAATTTAGATTTGGCATTGAAATAATCATTGGCATTCAATTAAGCATTGGCATTGAATTTAGCATTGGCATTAAATTTATTAATGGCATTGAATTAAGCATTAGCATTTCATTAGGCATTGGCATTGAATTAAGCATTGGCATTGAATTAAGTATTGACCTCGAATTTAGTATTAGCATTGAATTTAGCATTGGCATTGAATTTATCATTGGCATTGAATTTGACATTGGCATCGACTTTAGCATTGGCATTGAAAAAGGTATTGGCACTGAATTCATAGTTGGTATTGAATTTATCATTGGCATTAAATTTAGCATTGGCATTGAATTTATCATTGGCATTGAATCTATCATTGTCATTGAATTTAGTATAAGCATTGAATTTATCGGCATTCATCGGCATTAAGCTAAGCATTGGCTTCGAAAGAAGCTTTAGCATTGAATTTAGCATTGGCATTGAATTAAGTATTGGCATTGAATATATCATTGGCATTCAATCTATCATTGGCATTGAGTTTAGCATAAGCCTCGAATCTATCATTGGCATTGAGTTTATTATTGGCATTAAAAAATCATTGGCATTGAAATAATCATTGGCATTCAATTAAGCATTGGCATTGAAGTTAGCATTGGCATTAAATCTATTAATGGCATTAAATTAAGCATTAGCATTTCATTAGGCATTGGCATTGAATTTAGCATTGGCATTGAATTTAGTATTGGCCTCGAATTTAGTATTAGCATTGAATTTAGCATTGGCATTGAATTTATCATTGGCTTTGAATTCATCATTGGCTTCGAATTTAGCATTAGCATTGAATTTAACATTGTTATTGAATTTAGCATTGGAATTGACTTTATCATTGGCATTGAATTTAGCATTGGAATTGACTTTATCATTTGCATTGAATTTAGCATTGCATTGAATCTATTATTGGCATTGAATTTAGCATTAGCATTCAATTTATCATTGGCATTGAATCTATCATTGTCATTGCATTAAGTATTAGCATTGAATTTAACATTGGCATTGAAAAAAGCATCGGCATTGAGTTAAGCACTAGCATCGAAATAATCATCGAATCTATCATTGGCATTCGATTTAGCATTGGCATTGAATTTAGCATTGGCATTCAATTTAGCATTGGCATTGAATTTACCATAGGCATTGAATTTATCATTGACATTGAATTTAGCATTAGCATTGAATAAAGGGTAGGCATTGAATTTAGCAATATCAATAAATTTATCATTGGCATTGAATCTAGCATTAGCATTGAATTTAACATTGGTATTGAATTTAGCATTGGAATTGACTTTATCATGGCATTGAATTTAGCATTGGCATTTAATTTAGCATTAGCATTGAATTTAGCATTAGCATTGAATTTAGCATTGACAATGAAATAAGCGTTAGCATTGACTTAATCATTGTCATTGAATCTAGCAATGGTATTGTATTTATCATTGGCATTGAATTTTGCATTGGCATTAGATTTAGCAATAGCATTGAATTTAGCATTGACAATGAAATAAGCATTAGCATTGACTTAATCATTGGCATTGAATTAAGCAATGGTATTGAATTTACCGTTGGCATTGAATTTCGCATTAGCATTGAATCTAGCATTGGCATTGAATTAAGCTTTGGCATTGAATTAAGAATTGGCATGGAATTAAGCATCGGCATTGAATTAAGCATTGGCATTGAAAATAGCATTGACATAGCATTGGTATAAATTTAGCGTTGGCACTCAATGTTGCATTGGTTGGAAAATGGCAATGGCACTGAATCTATTATTGGCATTGAATTTTGCATTGGCGTTGAAAATAGAATTGGGACTGAATTTAGCATTAGCATTGCCATTGGGCGTGCGTTGCACTTCCGTGAGTATTTGGCTAGCAACAAGTTTACAGTAGTGAAAGAATACGGCCGATGCGTCCGATTAATATGTGTCGGGGCATTGACCATAACACAACATTAAGACAGTTTGTTGCTATCGCCATTTTTTTTTGTAAATACTAGGGTGGACGGAGGCTTAAACTCCAAAAATCTTTCAAAGATACCAATATGCCCACTATAGCAGGTATATACTACCAAAGTAGCAGATATTGGTTATGCCCGATTTCTACGTGCTAAAAAAAACCCACCCATTTAAGAGAGACACTATGAAAACTGCCAGAACAAAAAATGAAAATGAAAACTGCCAGACACTATGAAAACTGCCAGTCATAATAGTAAATTTTTGCTTTCTCATAATTCCTCTTGACTACAACTAAACTAACTTAACAAGTAGTTTACGCTTCTGTAGTGTTTATCGCGTTAAGTAGGTTGCTACCTACTAAAACCGTTAGATCCTGCGGTCCAGCCCTACATCGCAGGGTCGAAGGGTCTTGTTCTTTGTAGCCATCGCTCGTTGTTTGTCTCATTCAGAGTACGGATCATTTCATTGTTGCTATGAACATGAAAAAGTTCCCCTATCAGCATAGACTTTAATGGAAGAATTGGTGGATCATAAAACAGTTTAATAAGCGCATCTAGGAAAGCACCCTGCATAACCTCGACCCGGCAGTCTAAAGATGAAGTAAGCGAAAATAAAGGCAAAAAAATTCTGGAAATCGCAGATTTTCTCGATTCTCAGATTTTAAATGGGAGCTGTGAAGGTGTTTTAAATGGAGAGCTGACCTTTATACAAGGAACGGCGTGTTCAATTGTTGACGATTGACTCATCGCAGGGAAATGGCACCTGCTACTAGATGATTTTCGAATAGGTATGAAGCCCTACTCTGTTCATATGCCTTTGGAAGTAACGTGTAAGATGTCAACTATAAGTGAGGACAATATTTTAAGGGTTGCAGGACTTCCGCCGAAAATGCAATGGAAAGATAGTTTTCGTGATTTGTTCCAAAACAATCTTAACATAGAGCTCAACAATTTATGGTTATCAAATTCTTCCCCCAGTATAGAGAAATTAACGGAAATAATTAAAAGAGCTTTGCCCCCGGTCAGTCAGACCAAAACTTTATTTGGAAAGCAGCAGTGGTTCGACAAAGAGTGCTCTTAAGCTAGAAAGAAGTCGTTTGGATTTCTAAAGCTTTTGAGATCTTTTAATACTAGCATCTTTTTAAAACTCTTTACGGAAAAGCGAACAAAGAATTTAAGCGTATTTGTTACGAGAAAAGGACTGCGTTCGAGCGACAGAAGACTGCCATATTAAACAGGTATGTTAATGGACAGACAACTATGATTGCGCGATTCTTAAGGGCTCCAGAGCTAAAAAATTACTTTCATGGACTGCTCAACGCACCGCAAATCGCTCCGGCTTTTCATTATGCTGCACCCATGATTTTCGACGAGCTGCTGGATGCAACTTTTTCGTTGCAGGAAGTGCAGCAGGTCATCGAAAATTCAAAAGCGAAGAAAGCTCCAGGAGAGGATCGTGTTCCCTTTGAAATGTATAAGAATTGCTCATCGGAATTTTTGAATGCCCTTACCGCTGAGTTGAAGCGCATATTTGAAGCAGCTGACGTTCCCAAAAGTTTTAAGAAGTCCATAATATTTCCGCTACACAAGAAAGAAAGCTATGAGGACCCTTCGAATTACAGAGGAATCTGTTTTTTGAATACATATGCTAAGTTGTTTGGTGCTTTGGTGTATAACAGGATCTCACGGTGGGTAGAAGAAAAAAAGATTTTGAAAGATTCCAAGCTGGATTCCGAAATAACTACTCGACTGTGGACCAAATCTTTTCGTTTGTCAACATTGCTAAATTATACAACAGAAAGCGTAAGAAGCTGTATGCATTTTTTGTAGATTTTCGCTCAGCATTCGACTCCATCGCCCGTGAAGCGCTCTTTAATAAGCTTCACCTTATTGGACTTGGACTGTCCAACAAAGTGATCAACATCTTAAGAGCTATGTAAGCGGAAAACGTAGCCTATGTTTGGGATGGAGAGTGCATATCAGATGAATTTGAAACGACAATGGGGGTAAGACAGGGATGTATTCTCAGTGCGCTACTCTTCATCACTTTTATAAATGATATAGTGGATATAATGGATTGGGACAGAAAAGAATTCCTGGACTTAAGTATGCAGATGATATAGTTTTTCTGGCAGACTCTGTGGAAGTTATGCAGATGATGAAAACCGACTTGGTGTTTACTGCAAAACCTGGAATCTTTCTGTTAATCTTGAAAAATCGAAAATGATGATTCTCAGAAATGGTGGTGGAAGGTATTGTAAAGACGAGAAGTGGAACTACGAGGGAGAGAGCATCGAAATCGTACGTGAATCGGACTGCGAATTTGGATATGAAAAAACACCTAATGCTAAAGCTATCAGAAGCGAAACGTACAACTTGCTCAGCCTGGGACCGGTGTATGAAAAGTAAGACCATACGCCATAGCTCGAAGCAGAAAATATTCGATGCAACCTCAAGTTTTTTTTTTTTTTTTTAAGCTTTTGGCTAAAACTCCAAAATCTTTCAAAGATACCAATGCGCCCACTGTAGCAGCTAGCCGAAGTAGCCGATATTGGTTATGCCCGATTTCCACTTGCCCACCCATTTATGAGAGACACTATGAAACTGCCAGAACGCAGTTCATAGTAGTAAATTTTCGCTCTCTCATAATACTTCTTGACTACACCTTATGCTAAGTTTCCACTTGTCAATATATTGACAAACTTTGACAATTCTCCTATATGTCAATTAAAGACACAATTGGTAAAGCGCAAGCCAATTCACATGTCAATTCAAAGACTCTCTATTTCCAATTACCAATTTCTCAATATAACCTAAAAATTCGTCGTTTGTCCATTACAAATCGACAAGTGGAAACTTAGCATTAGTTAACTTAACAAGTAGTTTACGCTTCCGTAGTTTTTTTTCGCATTGGGTAGGTTGCTATCCAGTGAATGCACCTACTAAGCCGTTCATTCGTGCGGCTTCACCCTACGTCGCTAGATCGAAGGGTCTTGTTCTTTGTAGTCGTCACTCATTGTTTACATCGTTAAGAGTCTCGTTGAGAGTACGGATCATCGCATTGTTGCAATGAACATAAAGACGAGCATTTAGCTTTCGAGCAAAGTTTGTTACTTCTTCGCTCACGGTGGCTGTTCCTAAATCTCTGTGAATATCACTATTCCTAATATACCATGGAGCATACACAATTGCTCTTAGCGTCTTGTTTTGGAAAGTCTGCAACATAGACATGTTGCTCGGCTTGGTACAACGCCAAATTTGTATACCGTATGTCCGGGACGGCTTTAACACCTACCTGTACAAGAGCAGTTGTTATATATGCTTAATTTCGCAAATCTTTCGATAAGCCAATACATTTCCCTGAACCTAATCACGAGCTCGTCACCCTTCTTCTTTACGTGTGGTTTCCACCTTAGTTTAGCGCCAAGTGTCATCCCTAGATATTTCGCTTCATTTGCATAAGGTTTTTGTGCAGAATTTATTAACAGAATTAAATTGTTAACCCTTCTTTAAGTGAAATTCACATGCGTAGACTTGTTCTCGTTAAGAGCGATTCGCCAAGTCTTCATCCAGACACAAATTCTGTCCAATGTTCGTTGGCGGTTTCTCGTTGATGACTCAACTGATTCCCAAAAAGTATGCTTCGCGTTAAAGTCACCACCAATGATAAAATTGAACCCAATGAAGTCATACATACGATCAAGATCGTCTTCCACCAGTCTATATCCTGGCGGGAAATAACAAGATGCAATGTTATAATCTGGGGTGCCGTGGCGTAGTGGTTAGTGTGTGTGCTTACTACGCCGGAGGTCTGGGTTCGAATCCTGCCATCGTCACCTGAAAAAAAAGACTTGCTCTTTGCTTGCTCAGTTTGTCAAATATAACTTTGTTGATTTTAGTCTGATCCTCAAGTTTCTCCAAGATTACAGCGAGGATCTGAGACACTGCATCTGTTGTGGGCGATCTTGCCTTGTTTTCGTTTGCCGCAACCTGTGCGTATGATTTCGTTCCGACCAGTGGCGGTTTCTCTGCTGCATTTGAACTGGCGCCACTCTTTTGTGGAGCTTTTTCGCCTTTTGTCCACGCCTCCTATTGCAAGCTCGCACTTTTGATAGGCTTTGGCGTCTTTGGAGTCCTTGGCTTAGGAGTTTCAGCAATTTTTGGACGTTCTAGGCTTGGATTCTGACCTTGAGTATTTTCCTTAAGAGGTTCTCGTCCCTTTTGCAGCTGTATGGCTACTTCGCATCCTCGATAGTTTGCTGGAGCCTTTATGTCAACTTTGCACTCTGTTGAGAGGTGTTTTCCGGCACATATCACGCAACGTGGTTCTTTTTGGCAGTAGGCACTTGTGTGCCTGAATTCTTGGCATCGCTTGCACTATGGTATCAGTCTATTGCCCTTTCGCATGGGTTCGACTTTAACGCTGATGTTGAGTATTATTTTCATTTTATAAATATCGTTTATGCTCTCAGTTCTTTTAAAGGAGAGCATAAAAAGTGGAAGGCCGCGTCTGATCACAGTGTCTCTTTCTCCTTCTGTGCGTTGCTTTTCCTTTTTAATGATATTGACGGCATCAATAATTTTAAGGCCTTTAGTTTTTACGTCTTTTACAACGTCTTCTTTTGTGCATGATGGGTGGAGCCCCCTTACAATGATTCGCAGTGATTATTTTGATAAGTATACCACTCGATTTTTTCTGCATTCAGTCTAAGAGACAGCGCCCGATAGGAATCGGCGTTGTCAACATTTACTTTCCACACGTTATTTCGGTGCGAAGTAAGCTTATAGTTTTCTGTTCATACCGTGTTTGCAAGAAGGTTGCGCAATCTCCCGAAGTCTGCTATCCCGACGATGTTTCTTGTGGGAGGTGGACGAATTTTCGCTTCTGGTTTAGCCTTGTTTGAGCCAGAGGGCTTATCTTCTTTTTGTATTACTTCGGGAGAGGAATTCGCCTTACGCTTCTTGCTAGACCTTTTCTTTAAAACTGAATCGGTCTCAAGTGCAAGTTCGTCCTCGTCCGTGAAGTATTCGACTGCTGGTCGGTTCGGTATTACACACTCTTTCGATACCTCACAGTCTTTCGATAAACGAGTATTTTTAATATTCTCGTTTCCTTTTCGCAACTTCCATTTTTAGATCGTGGAAGAGTCGCTCCATTTCAGTAAGCTTAGCTCGGAGTTCATTATTCTCCTTTTCTAAGCTCTTAATTTTCACTGAGTCCTGGTTTACCGGTGGACTGCTTTTTCCGGATATGTTCGATTTAGGTTGTGGTGATCGATTTAGTTTTGTCCTTTTCTCAAAAGGATTTATAAGCAATAAAAGGCTCTCCCCAGAATCCGTAGAGCCTGCCTCCGAAGAGGGTGGATTTTCCAGCATAGCTGGGCTGCCACCTGGGGTAATAAAATCTTTTGTTTTATTCATTGCATTTTTTTTTAATTTGTCGTTTTTATGAGAAATAGGTAAGTCACTTCTATTTTAATTTTTAAATACAGCCGCCCCTTTGGAGACAGACGCCGACCAGTGAGCCGCACAATGTGTGACAGACGCTTCTGGATTTTAATTTAACCTTCAGATTCATCTATAAGTTAAAACCTTACTGCCAAAGTTGCCCCAAATGGAGCAGCATCGACAGCATCCGTTGAAACATTAAAGAATACTTCTTCCGGTGGGTTTTAGTCGGCTCTTATGACAGGCACACCTTACCTCAAGGCTATTCTAACCCCGAACTTGCAGGGGTGGGCTCAAGTTTGGGGTTATCAGTCTTTTGAAGAAGTCGAAAAATTTGTTCGCTTTTTTATTAAAAGAATCTCTTACCTGCCGAGTAACACTCCAAACTATATGCTGCACTTGGAGACTGGGACTCCTCCTCTTGTTCTAGGCACGTTGAAATTGCTTTTCGATTACATCGTAAAAATTTTGTCCATGGATGGAGACAGGATACCTCGACTTGTCTTAACTCAGGTTTTATCAGCTAAAGTGAGCTTCGTTCGTAAATGGGAAAGTCTGTCGTCAAGATGCGGATTAAATTTAAATATTAGACCAATCCGTAAGAGCGAAATTTAATACTCTGCTTGCGGAAACGGCAAAGATGTTGTACCCAAAGTACACTGCAGATGCACAGCAGTCAATCTATAGAACTTACTACAGCGGCCTAAGCTACAATCTGGATGGAACTTATTTCTTGAATTCGATCTCAACCGAGAGTTTTTTTTTTTTTTGTTTTGTGGGTAGGAAAAACCTTCGTAGGCACTACGAGGACCGGCCGCGCGTGCTCATAGTAGTGTTAGATTCTTACTCACTAAAAAACCTCCCATTTTCCGTCAGACTACGACTAAGTTTCCTTAACAAGTAGTTCAAGCTTCTGTAGTAATCGCGTGTGGCAGGCTGCCTTCCAACGAAGGCACCTACAATACCGTCAATTTATGCGGTTTCATCTTATGCTGCTAGATCTAACGGTCTCATTCGTTGTAGTCGGCGCGTAAGATTTGTCTGATCCAAAGTTCGGATAATTTCATTGTTGCAGTGTCCGCGAAGACACTCGAAGACCTCGTCAGACACGGTTGCGATTCCTAGATCTCGGTGTAGATCGCTATTTCATTCAGCATTAACGATTGCTCTGAGTGTCTTATTTTGGAAAGTTTCTAAAATAGATATATTGCTTGGTTTAGTACAACCCCAGAGTTGTATACCGTACGTCCAAGATGGTTTTAGCACTTGCTTATACAAAAGCAGTTTGTTATATATGCTTAGTTTCGAAAATCTTCCGATAAGCCAATTCATTTCTCTTAACTTGATTTCGAGCTCGTCGCGTTTCTTTTTAACGTGCGGCTTCCATTTAAGTTTTGCGTCTAGAGTCATTCCTAGGTATTTCGCTTCATTTGAGTACGCGATTTGTACCGAGTTAATGAATAAAGGTTTGTTGTTTATCTTTTTATAAGTAAAGTTAACATGCGTTGACTTAGTCTCGTTAAGGACGACTCGCCAGCTCTTCGTCCAGTCGCATATTTTGTCTAAAGCGCGCTGGAGTTTCCCTGTTGATAATTCAACTGTCGTATCAATAGCGAGAATAGCAGTGTCGTCTGCGAAAGTAGCTAAAATTGTTCCCTCATCGTGGGGAATGTCTCTTGTATAAAGCAAAAATAATATTGGGCCGAGAACGTTTCCTTGCGGGACACCGGCATTTATCTATTTGAATTCCGAGTACTCATTTTCGTACCTTACGCGAAAGATTCTGTCTTTAAGGTAAGACTCTAAGATTCTATAGAGTTTTTCTGGTAAGCTAAGCCTTAACTTGTACTTCAGGCCTACGTGCCACACCTTGTCGAAGGCTTGCGATACGTCGAGAAAAGCACTAGTACATATCTTTTTCGCTTCCAGAGCTTTTTCGATTTCGTTTGCTATTGGATAGACCTGGTCGATTGTTGAATGCTTTTTCCTAAATCCGAATTGGTGATCCGGAATCAATCGTCTTTCTTCAATGATTGGTTGCAACCTTTTAAGCAACAGTTTCTCGAATACCTTAGATATTATCGGCAGTAGCAAAATAGGTCTGTATGACTTTTTGTCGTTTGGACATTTTCCTGGTTTCGGAACCATTATGACCTCGGCCACTTTCCATTGCCTTGGAACGTATAAAACTCTCATGAAAGCGTTAATGATATAGAGTAGCTTGACCTAAGCTTTTTTTGGTAGCTCCTTTAGAATTTAAAGGAGTAATTAAGTCGTAGCCAGGGGCTTTATTGTTTTTCAGATTATTTATCGTTTGACGAAGTTCAGCCAATGACACGGTTTTTATTCTATAATTATCTTGTACCGCATAAGGATTGAGCTCCTCCACCAACGGTTCCCCGTCAAACGGTTTGAAAGTTTCTTCAAGGTAATCTGCAAATAAATCCGCTTTTTCTTTGTCTTCTCTTGCCCATTCGCCGTTGGCTTTTCTTAATGGCGCAGAGTATGCTATAGGATTCTTAACGGACTTGACTGCTTTCCAAAGAGAGTAGTTCGAACCTTTATCGGCAGTCAAACTTTCGAGTTAAGCAGTAGTCTCGCGACTTTTAAAATCTTGAAGTTCGTGCTTCAGTTTGTTAGAAAGATGGTTCAAGATGGTCTTATCCGGGGGTGCTCGCGAACATTGCCATCTCTTGCGCGCTCTCCTCTTTTCGCATATTAGAAATTGAAATTGAAATTATATTGTTCCGCTGTTCGATAATTCGGACCTCCGAAGAGAAGTGTTATTCCACGCAGCGCTCTGAATAACTCTCACGAGTTTATCTAATTCGTCTCCTAATTCAAGTGGCGTTTTGAGCGTTACATTTAAAGCTATGTTTTCTTTGCAGTATTTTCTAAAGCCGTCCCAGTCAGTGTTGTTCTTAGTTAATCTAGGCGCTCTATTCTTTTTCGCTAGGCTTCCGCCGATTTTCAAAAGAACTGCCGAGTGATCTGAACAGAGATCAAAGCGTTCTTCTACGTTCGTAAGGTAACGAGGTACCCCCTTGGCGATAAAAAAAGTCGACGAGATCAGGTATTTTATTTCTGTCGGTTGGCCAATATGTTGGCTTTCCCGTCGATAAGAAGATCACGCCGCGTTTTGTACTTGCTTTAAAGAGGGCTCTGCCACTTGTTGAATTGCACCGTGAGCCCCAAAAAGTATTTTTCGTTTAAAGTTTGACCCAAGTTAATCAAAGAGCAGAGCAAGATCTTCATCTGCCAGCCGGTACTGCGGAGGAAAATAGCTCGTCGCGATGCTGTAATTTATGTGACTTAATTTTACTGAGACTGAGGTTATTTGCATAGACTCAAGTTTTATTTCTTCGTTTTTGGAGGGCTTAATGCAGTCTTTAATGTAGAGAGAGGATCCACCTCTCGAATTTTCTGAAGGATGATGCGCGTGATAGTCAATGAAACCTTTTATTTTGCGTGCTGAACCCTTTTTAAAGTGGGTTTCCGAAATCAGGCATACACTAGTCGGCATAAATATTTTGACGAAACTTACTTGCGTCTATCGGACTACCCTTTGATAAGTACCGTTACGGAACGATGAGAAAATGAATAGCAAACGAAAGAACGTAATTTTACTTATGTGCAAGCAAAATTATTTGTAGATTATCTTTTGCATTCTCTTTCTGCTGATAAGAATGCACGCAGAAAACAATTGTTTTGTGGCACAAGTAACGGGTGATTTTTTAAGAGGTTGAGAACTTTTTTAAAAAAAAAAAACACAAAAAATTCGAAAAAATTAATGAAATATTTATTTGAATCGATAGTTTGAACCTTGCAATTTAATGTTTAAAGATAATTTCATGCAAATGTTGACCGCGGCTGCGTCTCAGGTAGCCCATCCGCTGAGTCCAATTTTGGCATACTCTTTCACACATATCGGCCGGTATCACGAATGAATGCATGGATGTTGGCTTCCAGTGCGTCAATCGAAGCGGGCTTGTCCCTATAGACATTAGCCTTGACATACCCCCACAAAAAATAATCTAATGGTGTCAAATCGCACGATCTAGGCGGCCAATTGACCGGCCCGAAACGTGAAATTAACTGTTCACCAAACTGTTGACATTAAAATGGAAGCAGCGCGCGATGAACATTTCGAACCGAGCACGAATTTTGATAGTAAAATTCACTAATTTGCAAGCGTTGTTCATTTGTAAGACGATCCATGGTTAAATTGCAAACCAAACTGAAGCTGTTTGACAGTGACACAAGGTACTAAACACACGTCAGCTGTCAAAACCAGTGTTGCCAAAACCAAACCAGCTAAAAAATCACCCGTTATTTTGACGAAACCTTTGTGGTAATTATCTCTCGAGTTTCGGCTCAGTGTCAATCAAAACATTTTGGTAGTTAAACCTTGTAAACATTTTCCTATAATAAAAAATATTGAATTGAGGACTAATTATTAAAAATTATGGTGAAAACAGAAGAGTTAAGCCCTGTTGTCAGAGCTTTAATCATAGCGAAGTTTGAAGCTGGGATTTCCGTAAAAGAAATTGCCAAGGAATTTAAAATGTCGCGTCAAACAGTTCATTATCAGGTAAATTAATTCAAAAAATATAATACTGTTAACAACTTGCCAAGATTGGGTGCCAAACGCAAAACAACGACGAATGAAGATAGAATCCTTCTGCGGGCATTTAAGAAAAACATTCATTCAAAGCCTCAATCTGCTGCAAATGAATGGAATGAAAGAGCCAATAAAACAATAATTGAACGTACTGTTCGAAGACGTTTGAAAGAAGCAGATATCAAGACTTACCGAGCAAAGGAAATACCGTACATCTCTAAAGTAAACAAGGCGAAAAGATTGGCTTTGCGAAGGAGCACCAGCATAAGCCAAAAGAATTTTGGAGGAGCGTTCTTTGGACAGACGAAAGCTCCTTTGAGTATAATTCATCAAGTCGAAAGATTTTTGTAAGGCTGCCACTGACCCAACGACAAAAAAATAGGCCCGTTTACAAAACAGTGAGACATGGCGGAGGCTCTGGGCAATATTTTAGAGTGCTGAATGATAACGTTTTCCCTTTCGGAGACAAGCTTATCGATGAGTCATTCATTCTGCAACAGGATAATGCTCCATGCCGCAAAAGCAGAATGATCACTAAATTTTTACAAGATGGTGGTGTCAATACTCTCGACTGGCCACCACAAAGTCCAGACTTGAATGTAATTGAAAACGTGTGGTCCCTCATGAAGCGGAAGCGAATTGCTTCTTTGCATAAAAGCAAAGAAGAAACAATTGGCGAGGTTACTTCCCTTTGGAACGAGGTGTCCACGGATTTCCTCAAAGCTTTAGTGGACTCAGTCTCAAAACGCCTTCAAAAAGTTATTGAAGCTAAAGGGGAATATAGTTTTATTAATCGAAATTCTATTTTGAAGACTTTTTATGATTTAACTGTTGTTTCATTTATTAAAATCACTTGTCAAAATACTTATGCCAACGGCTGAAAATCAATTTAATTGATATCTTTTTAGGTTTCCATGAAATAATTTTTGTTTGCTTATTTGTAAGTTTGTATGGCCAAGATTGAAAAAGGAAAAAAAAATGTATAGTTCTATAAAGCCAATAAAAAGTTATAAGCAAAAACACATCGCTTTCATTTCGTCAAAATATTTATGCCGAATAGTGTATGTCTACATTATTCTTCCGTAGGAATACTTCTAGTTCGTCAATTTTTTGCAAAAGGCCGTTTGCATTCCATGTAATTATTTTGATTGACTTTCCCATATTCATGATTTTTTATTAAATGCTTTTCGAGGTTTAAACTCGAGCTCGCTCAATTTGTTGAATAATAACTTGATTAAGTTTCGCCTGTTGCTCAAACTTTTCTAAAATCATGCCTAGAATTTGAGAGACTGAATCTGATGCGCCCGATTGTGGCTTACTTTCACGTGACGCGACTTGAGCGTAACTGAAATAACCCTCGTTGAGTCCTTTTAAAAAACAATTTATCACTTTGAAGAGTCGTTCATTAAAGACGTTTATTACAAGCAATATTCCGGGAGACTACACACATTTCGTGTAGTTCACCTCTATTTAATACTTAACATAAGTGGCATTATTAATCGGTAGACATAGCGTCAGCGATTTTACAAGCACAATTATTTCCTAAGAATTCGACAACTGAAAATGCATTAAAATAATAATTCTAGGAAATTAAGAAATACATGGTGAACTTTGTGTTATTGACCTAATAAAGGTGTCATATTGGTCGTCTGGTGCTGGCAATTGTGCTGGCGTTTGCATATAATATGTAACTTCTCCCTCCTTTAGATTGAAATTCTCCTGAATTTTCTTGTTGACATCAATATTTACTTTTTTTGTTTTTACATAAAGAATTATAGTTACAAGCACCATTATGACAATTATAAATGAGAATGTATAATTTAGATAGCCAAAACCATCTTCTAAGTTTTTTATTTCTTCAATTTCTTGTATATTTTCAAATTTATTCAAAATGATTTTATTAAAGTTTACAGATTTAGATAAATTGAGATTAACATTATTGTTGGGATAGTAAAATCTTTGTTTTAACAATTTATTTTCATTTGAAAATTTTTGGTGAAGTATTTGAATTGTACAATTGTTAAAGTTAATTAGATAATTGCCCATTAGATCAAAATCTCTATCATCACATGTTTGAGATATTATATTATTTATGTTTTTAACAAATATTGTTTCATCGTCTAATGATATAATTTCTGTATTTTTATTTCTTATTAAGTTACAATTTCCTTTTATAATGCAGTGCTTACTTTCTAATAGTTCATTAATTGTTTTATCTTTTTCGTATCTAAAGGTTTTATTAAAATATTCAATTACAAATTCTTTGTCTGCATTAATTTCAAAGTTATCTTTATTTGGTACTGGAATTAATAACTTTAATGGCAGTTTAATAGTGTTCCTAGGTATTTTATTGGCGAAAGCTAACATATTATCTTGATAGTTTACTACTCCTAGTCTTATTTGTGCTAATTTGAAAAAATCTACCTTATAAATTTCAATTTCTTCAATTGTTAAAATATTGGGATGAAGAATATTATTTTTAGCTGAGACTATGTTATCCTGAATGTGCTCAATTTTTGTTTCTAAGAACTTTAACTTGAATAGTTGATCAAAATAAAACTGTTTGAGTACTATTTGTCTTTCGGCTTGTTGTACAGTATTGAGTTGTCTTGTAATTAGTTCTCGGTCATTGTCAATTGTGTCTTTAAGCATTGAGAATGTTTTGTTGAAATACTCGTTGATTTTTATTTGTTTATTTAGATTTTCAATTGAGTTATGATTGTTTTTAGAAATTGTGTCTAGATGTTCTAATATGTTTTGTCGATCGTCGTTGTCCATTGTTCCAAATAGAAATTTTTCTGCGTTTCCTATTAAATTAACTAATCCTCGTTTATGTCTACTTTGCATAGGGATTAATGTTTGAATCTTATGCATTATATTGGATATTTCTTCATTTAATATATATTTTTGCTCGGGGTTCAGTGATCTAAGATTGTTGGATATATTCTTAACTATTCCTATTATTTCTAGGGGGTTAATGATATGCAATATAATATCTGTCTCGTTAGTAATAGTAATATCTGATAGCTGAAGTTTAACAAATCCAGTTTGCTCTGCAATCGTTTGTACGTCCAGAAACTTTTGTCCGTTACTTAGTTGGATTACTAGAAAGAGAGTCAGTATCCGTAGCATTGTCATCTGAAAATTTAAGAGGTCGTTTTATATTTGTGGGATGAACGTTTATTAACTTGGCTTTTCTGTATTTTGGTTCATGCTTATGCCTTACTGCCTTGTAGTTTTTAATAAATCCTGAAGTTCTTCTTTCTTTATAGTCTTCTCTTTTATCATTAATATTATTCAATCTTTTCATTTTGGACATCTTCAAATTTTCGTACACTTTCTCTAAACTAATTTTACCTGTTTGAACCTGTTGAGGAGTAGCTTTAATAGATGAATGATACCTTTCATTATAATTTCTAACTGCTTGTTCCATCGCTTGTTTTGTCGGTAAAGTACTGTTATGAAGTAGTAATATTCTTAACTTTTCTGCCAAGCTATTATGAAACCTTTCTACGTCTGAGTTGCCTGTGTGCGAGTTTGACTTAGTTAAGTGTAAGATTATATTTTCTTTTTCTACAAGATCTTGAATTTGTATCGATTTTAGTTCATTATCTGCTACGATCTTATTTGGCTTGCCTATTTTAGCAAAATGTTCTTCTAACTGTCCTATTAGTGTAATATGGTTTCTATCCGTTAAATAATATGCTGCTCCAAATTTTGAAAATTTGTCAATTACTGTCAGAAAATGACATTTCTTAAAAACATATGTGTCCAAATGAATAACTTGATTTTTGTTTGTCGGTGTTTCTGTGAATTGGAATTTTGGCTTTATTGGATTACGGTCATATTTTACTGCTTTACACACGTCACACTGATTTATTACTATCTGAATTAACTCTAGTAATTTAGGGTAATATATTTTGTATTTTATTTGATTGAAAGTTTCTTGTATACCTGAATGTAAACTTTCCCTTACATGGTACAAAGATATTTGTTTTACGGCTTCTACTTCAGTTTCTAAATCTTGTGCTCTGAAGGAACATTTCACGAATTTTATGTTACTATCATTCGAAAACATTTCCCGTATTTTTTCTTGAAGGATATTGTATATGTTATCCGTTAGTTCTGAAAATATGCCTATTTTTCCTTTTTTTATAAATCTCCTAAGTATGTCTCCTAATCTGTCAAAATCATGCTCTGCTATATATATTTTTCTTTTACTGTGTATGATCTCAATTTCCTTTATTTTGTTATTTGTTAAGATTATTTGAGTTTTGTACTTATTGACGATATCTTTGACAATTGGAATGTGATCCATTAACTCTTCCTCTGCCGAATGTACTGTTTCATTGGTGTCGTTTTCTTCTATATTAAATACAAAATCTGATATTGAATTACTTTGGTTGCCTTTAAGCGAAAAATTTTCTGTTAGCGTGGGATTCTCTCCCTCCTTAGATTTAACGTCCTCGTTAACTTCTATTCTACTAAGAAAATCTGCTACCTTGTTTTCTTTGCCTTTAAGGTACTCTATTTCAAATTGATATTCTCCTAGTTTAAGAAGCCATCGTTGATGTCTAGGCGACAGGTCTTTTCCTCTATATTTTGCATGAAGATACTTAATTGGCTGGTGATCTGTAAAGATCTTAAATTTGTTACCGTATAGGTAAGGCCTAAAGTAATTTATTGACCACATTATCGCTAGGAATTCCTTGTCCGTAGCGGAATAATTGGTTTCGTGCTTATTGAGAGTACGCGATGCATAGCATATAGGGTGTCCTTCTCGCGAGTTTACCGCACCAATCGCATAGTTTGATGCGTCAGTTGTCAGAGTAAATTGTTTCTGAAAATTGGGGTATCTTAATATTGGGTGACTGCTAATAAGTCTCTTTAGTTTTTCAAATGCTTCTATGTAATTTGGATTTTTTGTATTTATTTTTGAATTTTTCTTTAAATATTTTGTGATAGGCTGTGCTACCTTAGCATAATCTCTTATGAATTTTCGATAAAATCCGGTTATTCCTAAAAAACTCTTAATTTGCTTTTGAGATTTTGGAAGTTCTAGTTTTTCAATGCAAGCTATCTTATCAGGATTAGGTTTTATACCATCCTTTGTGAGAATATGACCTAAAAATTCGGTCTCTCGTTTCATGAAATTACATTTATCAACCTGTATCTTAAGTTTTTTAGATTCTAATATTTTAAAAATGTCCGTTATAGATTTAACGTGTTCTTTCAATGTTGTGCTGAAGATGAGAATGTCATCTAGATAAACAACGCACGTCTTGTTTATATGATCTCTGAGAATATCATTCATCAGTCTTTGGAATGTCGCGGGGGCATTCTTCAAACCGAATGGCATTCTTATAAATTCATATAACCCGTGGGGGGTAACAAAAGCTGTCTTTTTGCGATCCTCTTCTTTAATCAAGATCTGGTGATAGCCTTTGGCGAGATCAATCGTGGTAAAATATTGTGACTTTCCAAGCTTGTCTAATATTGAATCAATGTTGGGTAAAGGAAATTTGTCATCAATCGTAATTTCGTTCAACTTTCTATAGTCGATTACGATGCGAAATTTCTTTTTCCCTGAGTTGTCCATTTTCTTTGGAACAACTATAAGTGGACTCGAGTATTTGGAGTTACTCTTCCGAATAATTCCCTGAGATTCCATATCTTTAATTTGACGTCTTACCTCTTCGTCATGTATAGGGGGATATCTATATAATTTAGCATTCACTTGTTGATCAGTTGTGGTCACAATTTCATGCTCAATTTCTGGGGTACTTGATAATATGTCACCTTCTTTGAAGAATAAATTACTAAATCTTTTTAACAGATTCTCTACTTCTTGGCATTCTTCCTTGTTAAGATGATCTAACTTTATATGATTGATATTATTATCAATAGTTTCTAGAGAACATATTTGATTTAATGCATATGGGATGTGAGTAAATTTTAAGCTTTGGCTATTTATATTAATTATTCCTTCTTCCAGGTTTATTACATAGTTTAATTTACTTAATAGGTCCATACCAATTATAAATTGATATCCTCTATTGCAAAGTCTTTTGACTTTCCAACTAATTAGGGCGTTGGGTGACGCTTTGAATTCTTCTGGTACCGGTGTATGTATTTCATAGGCAATTGTGTCCCTACCTGCTACCGTAGTAAAATGTATTGGTTCAATCCGCAATTTTTTAAAATCATTTTATCTATCATCTACTATGCTTAGGGTTGAGCCTGTATCTATTAAGGCTGTAAAGCTTTTTGAACAAATTGTTATTTTAATTTGTGGTAGTTCGTCCGAGGCTAGTTCATAAAAAACGCGGGACTTTGTTCATACTGATTTCTAATTTCTTCATAAACTGCTCCATGAGGCATTACCATTCTTTGTTCAGACATCTCCTGTTGATGGCTATTTTGGCCCGGGGATAATCTAAAGTGTCCTGAATTTTGGTTCTGACCCTGAGAGTTATTAATTTGTTTACTAATGTTATTTCCTTGGATATTATCAACCTCCATGTGTTCCGCTGGTGGATTTGGCCTATCGTTCTGCCTATATTGTCCTGAGAAGTTCCTTTGCTGTCCTTGATAATTATTCTGCCTATATTGTCCTGAGTAATTTCGTTGCTGTACCTGATGATTATTCTGCCTATACTGTCCTGAGAAATTTCTTTGTTGACCCTGATTATTTTGTCGATACTGACCTGATCTGTTATGATACTCATCAGAATAGTTTGGTCTCCTTTGTTTCTCTGGTGGAACAAATGCTTTTGGTCTAGCTACTCTTCTAAATTCCGGCCTAATGCAAGAATCCTCAAATCTTCTCTTTCTCATCACTGATATTATCTTACTTAAATCATTCTCTTCGTATATCCTATCTAATAATGTTTCTTGCGCAATTTCTTTCGCGGTGTTTGCTAATATCACTTCAACATTACTTAAGTCTACATAATTTTCTTCTTTATAATAAACAATCAATTCGTCTGTTTTATATTTAATGCTTTGTAATTCTACTGCTAGTTCACTCACCATATTGACCTTTAAATTTGTTATTTTCTTGTAGATTTCATGTGGTTCGGTATCCGGTTTGTACCTTAGTTTTAACGTTTCCTTGATGGTAGTCCAATTGTCCGTCTCTGGTAGGTTGATCACTGCATTTTTCGCTTCACCTTGAATTTTTTCGTGGAAAACAGCTCTCACTATAATCTTCTTTAGTTCTGCATCTTCTACTTGACCGATGTAATACTCAACGCAGCTGAAGAATGAATTTGTGGTAACATCTCCTTGTCCGGTAAATATTGACATGTATCGGATATCTTTTAGAATCCTTTCCCTCTCCTCTCGGTTTCCTCATTGTTGGAGCTGTACATATGCTGTACGCACTTGCTCTAACTGTTGGGTTCTGAGTTCTAGTTCAGCAATTAGTTGGTTCTGGTTTTCCATATTTCTATTGCTATCGTGGATCTGGTGTCTTTGCATAAACGTTTGCACTTCACTTATGATTTCTCTTTTGCTTTAAAACAAACACATTAATCTTTGTCGATTTTATTGTATGTTTCCTGTACCTTTTGCACTTCACTTGTGATTTTTCTTTTGCTTTAAGACGAACACACTAATCTTTGTCGATTTTATTGTATGTATCTATAGCAAATTTTATTTCGAGTTCTCACTGGGTAACGTGTTTATTAATTGAAATGTTTGGTTTAGAAACACTTATATTTAATTAATTTCACACGACGTAAATTCGTTTCACTGGACTCTTATTTTATAAGAATCCTACCGACTGCGCCACTGAAATAACCCTCGTTGAGTCCTTTTAAAAAACAATTTATCACTTTGAAGAGTCGTTCATTAAAGACGTTTATTACAAGCAATATTCCGGGAGACTACACACATTTCGTGTAGTTCACCTCTATTTAATGCTTAACATAAGTGGCATTATTAATCGGTAGACATAGCGCCAGCGATTTTACAAGCACAATTATTTCCTAAGAATTCGACAACTGAAAATGCATTAAAATAATAATTCTAGGAAATTAAGAAATACATGGTGAACTTTGTGTTATTGACCTAATAAAGGTGTCATATTGGTCGTCTGGTGCTGGCAATTGTGCTGGCGTTTGCATATAATATGTAACTCGTACGATCTTGGACCAACAAGTGTGGATTCTCCCTTTTGACTCCGCTGGGAACTAGGAACAGCGACGTTTTCTTGCGCATTTTTAATTTTGCCTTTAATCAAACCCTTATCCCTTGTCGACTTAGGGCATCTCAACCGAGATGATCAGCACAATATTCAAGTTAAGAGGAGAATTGATCAAATTGAATTACATGCCCCATGCATCGCCCGGACCTTCCAATTCTCTGTGATATCTGCATTTTAAAAGTGGGAGAAGACGTCTTCCATTTCCTCGCGGTATGTCCTGTGCTAAGAGAATTTCGTATAAGTTTTTTTTTGGCGCAGAAAGATCTAGCGTTGATAATACTTTACAGTGTATACGGCTGGGACGTGTTGTACAAATATACTGTCAATGACTTTTGCTACAGAAAAAGTATAATTGGAGAAACCCTATAGGTCATTTTTACTATTTCTTGTATTTGAACGATTGGCTTTTTAGCTTACATGCTTTAATGAATTTATATGAGCTTTGTCTATGAGCTATTAGCCGTCTATGAGCTAGACGGCCTAAGGCCAAATCCAAAAAGACTTGTTATCCAAATATTTTTTTTGTAAGAAAACAACTGTAAGCTTTAACGAAATAAAAGTCTACTTAATCTTAATCTATGAACATGAAGACGAACACTTAGTTTTCGAGCAAAGTTTGCTACTTCTTCGTTCACAGTAGCATGTCGTGTGAATGTCATGTCCGTCCGTCCGTCTGTCAGTATGTTTGAAGTTTTTAGGCCTTTAAAATTGAAATAGGATGCTGAAACTTGGCGTGTATTTTGGTTTTTAATTTGTATAGACAAAGTATGAACATTTTCATACATTGATACACTCAAAAAGTATCAAAATTTTTAAAACTATGAAAATAATGAAAAAAGTTAGACAAACCGTTGGACCTCAAATTTCGGTGCAAGGCAATAATTTACTAAGTTACATACAAAGTGTTGAGCCCCGCCCACTTTTAGGGCCACTCAGAATTTTGTTCATAACCATTAGCCATAGCAGTTGAGAGATAACACTACCCTGTGGTGTTTCTATATGGGTAATCTAGGTTAAGTTACTTTTACCTATAAATAAATATAAATTGTGTGGCGCAACAGCTCGATGTAAGCCAGGGCAAACTTCTCAACAATGTATGCTGTGTGTGTTGATTTCTTCACATACAAGGGGACCTACAATTTTCTGCCGAATCCGAACGGCAGTTTGAGAAGTTTTTCAAGACAATTGATACTCTCGGAGGGCTGGTCAAACCCTCGCGGAGGTGGGGACCGTGAAAAAGAACAAGTTTTTTTTTTCAGTTGACAATGTCAGGATTCGAACCCAGACCTCCGGCGTAGTAAGCACACACACTAACCACTACGCCACGGCACCCCACGAGTGTCTCTTACCCAGTGTTGCCTAGATAGTTCTTGCTCCGAGCACGATCAAGGAGGCTATCAATTGCCTTATAGTTTATTCAATACGCAGCTCGATCACAGATTCAAAATAGCATCAGTATGAGCGTTGTTGAAAGCTCCCTCAATGTCTAGGAAGGAGGCTAAGGTGTAATCTTTGTAGTGTATTTACATATCGATTGTCCGCACCTCGTGGAGAGCCGTTTTCGTGGATCTGCCCGTAAGGTAGGCATGCTGAGATTTGGATAGCGATAATCCTTCTAGAAAGTTTCGCATGTGAGTTAATAGGACTTGGTCTAGGGTTTTAAGAACAAAGGAGGTTAGACTGATCGCCTGAAGTCCTTCGTCCTTTGTAGCACTACAGGAATTATTACGTCCGGGCCTGGAGACTTAAACTGTGAGAGGCTGTTAAAAGCCCAGGAAATCTTTTCTCCGAACGTAATTGGAAAAATGATGTTGTGTGGTGCAGGTTGTACTTGCCGATACCTCACACGCTCCGTAGTAGTACTGAAACCGAAAAGTGTGTGTTTAATAACAGTATTTAGTAACACAGTGAAATAATCACCGTATACCCCTAAGACCTTTTAGAGATATGATCGGGACCGACAGGTTAATTGATTAAACCATTGTCCGTCCGTCCGTCTGCATGTTTTAAGGTTTTAAGTTTTCAAAATCAAGCTAGAGAGCTGAAACTTGATGCACGGCTCGGTTCTTCTGTTGCACGGACAAAATGTGTAAATTGTTCTAATCCGCCAACGGCCACGCCCAGTACTGGCTTCAATGTGAGACAATCTCAATTTCAAATTTTCTATCAAAATACCTTTTGAAAGAAGAGCTTACATTTTGGTAGGGCAATATTGGCAAAAAGCCTTTATTAAGGAAAAAATTAAACCGTCCACACCATTGGACCATACCCCTTTTTAACATGTTAGATCGTTAAAAAGCCGATTTCTCGGAAGATTTATCACAAATATTAAACATATTACTTTTTACCGAATTTGTTTTATACAAAGTAAAGTGCTCTGCCCACTTTAAAAGGGCGTTTTAAGGGGAAAAAATGTATTTTTCAGAAATAATTTGCTTTTCACGCTTTTTCTTATGGTTCTAAGGAAATAACAATCAATTAATTTTTATTTTCAGCCCAAGCCCGTTCTTGGGGGCGTGTTCAATGCAAATAATTGGCACACAATATGTGTATTGATCTGAACAGAGATCAAAGCGTTCTTCTACGTTCGTAAGGTAACGAGGTACCCCCTTGGCGATAAAAAAGTCGACGAGATCAGGTATTTTATTTCTGTCGGTTGGCCAATATGTTGGCTTTCCCGTCGATAAGAAGATCACGCCGCGTTTTGTACTTGCTTTAAAGAGGGCTCTGCCACTTGTTGAATTGCACCGTGAGCCCCAAAAAGTATTTTTCGTTTAAAGTTTGACCCAAGTGAATCAAAGAGCAGAGCAAGATCTTCATCTGCCAGCCGGTACTGCGGAGGAAAATAGCTCGTCGCGATGCTGTAATTTATGTGACTTAATTTTACTGAGACTGAGGTTATTTGCATAGACTCAAGTTTTATTTCTTCGTTTTTGGAGGGCTTAATGCAGTCTTTAATGTAGAGAGAGGATCCACCTCTCGAATTTTCTGAAGGATGATGCGCGTGATAGTCAATGTAACCTTTTATTTTGCGTGCTGAATCCTTTTTAAAGTGGGTTTCCGAAATCAGGCATACACTAGTCGGCATAAATATTTTGACGAAACTTACTTGCGTCTATCGGACTACCCTTTGATAAGTACCGTTACGGAACGATGAGAAAATGAATAGCAAACGAAAGAACGTAATTTTACTTATGTGCAAGCAAAATTATTTGTAGATTATCTTTTGCATTCTCTTTCTGCTGATAAGAATGCACGCAGAAAACAATTGTTTTGTGGCACAAGTAACGGGTGATTTTTTAAGAGGTTGAGAACTTTTTTAAAAAAAAAAACACAAAAAATTCGAAAAAATTAATGAAATATTTATTTGAATCGATAGTTTGAACCTTGCAATTTAATGTTTAAAGATAATTTCATGCAAATGTTGACCGCGGCTGCGTCTCAGGTAGCCCATCCGCTGAGTCCAATTTTGGCATACTCTTTCACACATATCGGCCGGTATCACGAATGAATGCATGGATGTTGGCTTCCAGTGCGTCAATCGAAGCGGGCTTGTCCCTATAGACATTAGCCTTGACATACCCCCACAAAAAATAATCTAATGGTGTCAAATCGCACGATCTAGGCGGCCAATTGACCGGCCCGAAACGTGAAATTAACTGTTCACCAAACTGTTGACATTAAAATGGAAGCAGCGCGCGATGAACATTTCGAACCGAGCACGAATTTTGATAGTAAAATTCAATAATTTGCAAGCGTTGTTCATTTGTAAGACGATCTATGGTTAAATTGCAAACCAAACTGAAGCTGTTTGACAGTGACACAAGGTACTAAACACACGTCAGCTGTCAAAACCAGTGTTGCCAAAACCAAACCAGCTAAAAAATCACCCGTTATTTTGACGAAACTTTTGTGGTAATTATCTCTCGAGTTTCGGCTCAGTGTCAATCAAAACATTTTGGTAGTTAAACCTTGTAAACATTTTCCTATAATAAAAAATATTAAATTGAGGACTAATTAATAAAAATTATGGTGAAAACAGAAGAGTTAAGCCCTGTTGTCAGAGCTTTAATCATAGCGAAGTTTGAAGCTGGGATTGCCGTAAAAGAAATTGCCAAGGAATTTAAAATGTCGCGTCAAACAGTTCATTATCAGGTAAATTAATTCAAAAAATATAATACTGTTAACAACTTGCCAAGATTGGGTGCCAAACGCAAAACAACGACGAATGAAGATAGAATCCTTCTGCGGGCAATTAAGAAAAACATTCATTCAAAGCCTCAATCTGCTGCAAATGAATGGAATGAAAGAGCCAATAAAACAATCAGTGAACGTACTGTTCGAAGACGTTTGAAAGAAGCAGATATCAAGACTTACCGAGCAAAGGAAATACCGTACATCTCTAAAGTAAACAAGGCGAAAAGATTGGCTTTGCGAAGGAGCACCAGCATAAGCCAAAAGAATTTTGGAGGAGCGTTCTTTGGACAGACGAAAGCTCCTTTGAGTATAATTCATCAAGTCGAAAGATTTTTGTAAGGCTGCCACTGACCCAACGACAAAAAAATAGGCCCGTTTACAAAACAGTGAGACATGGCGGAGGCTCTGTCATGTTCTGGGGATGCATTTCATACAATGGGTTGGGTGACTTTGTTCCCATTGAAGGCTCGAACCAAGGGCAATATTTTAGAGTGCTGAATGATAACGTTTTCCCTTCCGGAGACAAGCTTATCGATGAGTCATTCATTCTGCAACAGGATAATGCTCCATGCCACAAAAGCAGAATGATCACTAAATTTTTACAAGATGTTGGTGTCAATACTCTCGACTGGCCACCACAAAGTCCAGACTTGAATGTAATTGAAAACGTGTGGTCCCTCATGAAGCGGAAGCGAATTGCTTCTTTGCATAAAAGCAAAGAAGAAACAATTGGCGAGGTTACTTCCCTTTGGAACGAGGTGTCCACGGATTTCCTCAAAGCTTTAGTGGGCTCAGTCTCAAAACGCCTTCAAAAAGTTATTGAAGCTAAAGCTGAATATAGTTTTATTAATCGAAATTCTATTTTGAAGACTTTTTATGATTTAACTGTTGTTTCATTCATTAAAATCACTTGTCAAAATACTTATGCCAACGGCTGAAAATCAATTTAATTGATATCTTTTTAGGTTTCCATGAAATAATTTTTGTTTGCTTATTTTTAAGTTTGTATGGCCAAGATTGAAAAAGGAAAAAAAAATGTATAGTTCTATAAAGCCAATAAAAAGTTATAAGCAAAAACACATCGCTTTCATTTCGTCAAAATATTTATGCCGAATAGTGTATGTCTACATTATTCTTCCGTAGGAATACTTCTAGTTCGTCAATTTTTTGCAAAAGGCCGTTTGCATTCCATGTAATTATTTTGATTGACTTTCCCATATTCATGATTTTTTATTAAATGCTTTTCGAGGTTTAAACTCGAGCTCGCTCAATTTGTTGAATACTTACTTACTTAAGGTGGCGCTACAGTCAATTTGTTGAATAATAACTTGATTAAGTTTCGCCTGTTGCTCAAACTTTTCTAAAATCATGCCTAGAATTTGAGAGACTGAATCTGATGCGCCCGATTGTGGCTTACTTTCACGTGACGCGACTTGAGCGTACGATCTTGGACCAACAAGTGTGGATTCTCCCTTTTGACTCCGCTGGGAACTAGGACCAGCGACGTTTTCTTGCGCATTTTTAATTTTGCCTTTAATCAAACCCTTATCCCTTGTCGACTTAGGGCATCTCAACCGAGATGATCAGCACAATATTCAAGTTAAGAGGAGAATTGATCAAATTGAATTACATGCCCCATGCATCGCCCGGACCTTCCAATTCTCTGTGATATCTGCATTTTAAAAGTGGGAGAAGACGTCTTCCATTTCCTCGCGGTATGTCCTGTGCTAAGAGAATTTCGTATAAGTTTTTTTTGGCGCAGAAAGATCTAGCGATGAATATACTTTACAGTGTATACGGCTGGGACGTGTTGTACAAATATACTGTCAATGACTTTTGCTACAGAAAAAGTATAATTGGAGAAACCCTATAGGTCATTTTTACTATTTCTTGTATTTGAACGATTGGCTTTTTAGCTTACATGCTTTAATGAATTTATATGAGCTTTGTCTATGAGCTATTAGCCGTCTATGAGCTAGACGGCCTAAGGCCAAATCCAAAAAGACTTGTTATCCAAATATTTTTTTTGTAAGAAAACAACTGTAAACTTTAACGAAATAAAAGTCTACTTAATCTTAATCTATGAACATGAAGACGAACACTTAGTTTTCGAGCAAAGTTTGCTACTTCTTCGTTCACAGTAGCATGTCGTGTAAATGTCATGTCCGTCCGTCCGTCTGTCAGTATGTTTGAAGTTTTTAGGCCTTTAAAATTGAAATAGGATGCTGAAACTTGGCGTGTATTTTGGTTTTTAATTTGTATAGACAAAGTATGAACATTTTCATACATTGATACACTCAAAAAGTATCAAAATTTTTAAAACTATGAAAATAATGAAAAAAGTTAGACAAACCGTTGGACCTCAAATTTCGGTGCAAGGCAATAATTTACTAAGTTACATACAAAGTGTTGAGCCCCGCCCACTTTTAGGGCCACTCAGAATTTTGTTCATAACCATTAGCCATAGCAGTTGAGAGATAACACTACCCTGTGGTGTTTCTATATGGGTAATCTAGGTTAAGTTACTTTTACCTATAAATAAATATAAATTGTGTGGCGCAACAGCTCGATGTAAGCCAGGGCAAACTTCTCAACAATGTATGCTGTGTGTGTTGATTTCTTCACATACAAGGGGACCTACAATTTTCTGCCGAATCCGAACGGCAGTTTGAGAAGTTTTTCAAGACAATTGATACTCTCGGAGGGCTGGTCAAACCCTCGCGGAGGTGGGGACCGTGAAAAAGAACAAGTTTTTTTTTTCAGTTGACAATGTCAGGATTCGAACCCAGACCTCCGGCGTAGTAAGCACACACACTAACCACTACGCCACGGCACCCCACGAGTGTCTCTTACCCAGTGTTGCCTAGATAGTTCTTGCTCCGAGCACGATCAAGGAGGCTATCAATTGCCTTATAGTTTATTCAATACGCAGCTCGATCACAGATTCAAAATAGCATCAGTATGAGCGTTGTTGAAAGCTCCCTCAATGTCTAGGAAGGAGGCTAAGGTGTAATCTTTGTAGTGTATTTACATATCGATTGTCCGCACCTCGTGGAGAGCCGTTTTCGTGGATCTGCCCGTAAGGTAGGCATGCTGAGATTTGGATAGCGATAATCCTTCTAGAAAGTTTCGCATGTGGGTTAATAGGACTTGGTCTAGGGTTTTAAGAACATAGGAGGTTAGACTGATCGCCTGAAGTCCTTCGTCCTTTGTAGCACTACAGGAATTATTACGTCCGGGCCTGGAGACTTAAACTGTGAGAGGCTGTTAAAAGCCCAGGAAATCTTTTCTCCGAACGTAATTGGAAAAATAATGTTGTGTGGTGCAGGTTGTACTTGCCGATACCTCACACGCTCCGTAGTAGTACTGAAACCGAAAAGTGTGTGTTTAATAACAGTATTTAGTAACACAGTGAAATAATCACCGTATACCCCTAAGACCTTTTAGAGATATGATCGGGACCGACAGGTTAATTGATTAAACCATTGTCCGTCCGTCCGTCTGCATGTTTTAAGGTTTTAAGTTTTCAAAATCAAGCTAGAGAGCTGAAACTTGATGCACGGCTCGGTTCTTCTGTTGCACGGACAAAATGTGTAAATTGTTCTAATCCGCCAACGGCCACGCCCAGTACTGGCTTCAATGTGAGACAATCTCAATTTCAAATTTTCTATCAAAATACCTTTTGAAAGTAGAGCTTACATTTTGGTAGGGCAATATTGGCAAAAAGCCTTTATTAAGGAAAAAATTAAACCGTCCACACCATTGGACCATACCCCTTTTTAACATGTTAGATCGTTAAAAAGCCGATTTCTCGGAAGATTTATCACAAATATTAAACATATTACTTTTTACCGAATTTGTTTTATACAAAGTAAAGTGCTCTGCCCACTTTAAAAGGGCGTTTTTAGGGAAAAAATGTATTTTTCAGAAATAATTTGCTTTTCACGCTTTTTCTTATGGTTCTAAGGAAATAACAATCAATTAATTTTTATTTTCAGCCCAAGCCCGTTCTTGGGGGCGTGTTCAATGCAAATAATTGGCACACAATATATGTATTCGGGCCCAAAAAAACATTTAGATTTGGTGTGACACGGTAAATAGGGCCGGGTATAAAAAAGTTCGTTACGGACGAACTGTTGCACTAACTCACTTGTTTTAACCTCACATGTCGCCTCTTACCGAAAACACGGTCTATTCCCAGTCACCCTGTATAATGATGAAAACATTAAGTGATAACTCTTCCTACGGTTGACCAAGTATTTGAAATAGAAAATCTTACAAAGCAAATCAACAGCATCAAAACGCACAAATGTTACTTGGTAGGCAAGTTCCTTGATATAAACTTTTATTACGGATTTAATAAATAAACTACGTTATTTTATTAAAACTTTCGTTATTTTATCCATTGCAATTAGGTTGTTATCTTTATTATCATTGCAGTCAACTGACTATACCCAGACACCAATGCTCTGGCGGCAACGAATACATTCTGGACATAGCTCGAAATCCCCATAATTATACAACTAAACAAAGCAAAGTGTGAATGAAAACAATTAAATAATTATAAATGAATTTGGCAACAAATGCGATTGTGCGACACCAGCATCAAAACCACAATTTCAAAATATTGGCTTCAAAGATAGTTGTAGAAAAATATCGTCGACTGGAAGAGTGCCACAAACATTACCATCATTACAGCCATCACCATTACGACCAACGTCACCTGCACAGGAAGTGGAAGACTTTAAAACGCGTGAGAAGTAGCAGAAACATAAAAATCTGTATTTACAATAGTCTGCTTCAGATCCGTTCTAAACAAATTCCGGAACTTAACGTTAGATAATAATAAATTATTAAAATGGCGACTTTACAAAATGGCAGAATACTACGATTCCTAATTGTTATTGCCGCTGAGGTGTTGACAATTTTCATTTATGCATCTTACTATTCCAATACTACTTTAACTGTGCCGAGTCATATAAGAGCATCCCCAGCAATCGCCTTATCTTCATCCTTGATGCCGTCATCACTTGTATCAAAAGCTGGTAGCCTCAATTACAACACCAATAATTTAAGCAATTCGAATGGTATTATAGCAGCAAGCAATGTCTTCAGAAGCGAACGCGTTATTGACCCCAATGACTCTAGAGACGACGACGATAACAATATTCTGGTCGAGATCCGTGACATAGATAGTAACATAAATAATTTAGGCGGTAGACTTAAGTATTCTCATGTTCTTATTTCGAAATTTTGTCCAAAGCTCTTTGGAGGCTTCTCGTTGAGGACTCGACTGATTCACCTGTTGCCCAAATGGCCGTAGCGTCCTCAAACGTGGCCATGACTGTCTCGTCATCTAGAGGTATGTCTCTTGTATAAAGCAGAAACAGGGTCGAACCGAGGACGCTTCCCTGAGGTACGCCAGCTCGAATTTGCTTGAGACTCGAGTATTCAGTACCACACCTAACGCGAAAGAGTCTGCTTTCAAGACAGTTTTCCAATATTCTATAGATATCTCCTTGCAAGGTTTGCTGTAGCTTCTACTTTAAGCCCTCGTGCCACACCTTGTCGAAGGCCAGCGATACGTCGAGGAAAGCACTAGAACATAATCTTTTTCGCTTCTATGGCTTTTTCAATTTTATGCGTTATTCTGTTAACTTGATCTTTTGTTGAATGATTAGTTCTAAGGCCGAATTGATGATCCGGGATCAAGCGCCTTCCTGCAATTATTGGTTGTAATCGTTTCTCAAAGAACTTCGATATTATCGGCAGAAGTGATATGGGCCTATAAGACTTTTTGTCGTTTGGGCATTTTCCCGATTTTGGAACCATAATGACTTCAGCAACTTTCCATTGTCTTGGAACGTATAAGAGTCTAAGAGAAGCGTTGGTGAAATAAAATAGCTTGACTAGTGCCTTTTTCGGTAGTTCTTTGAAGATTTCGCCAGTGGTGAGGTAGTATCCGGAGGCCTTTTCATTTTTAATTTTTCTTATTGTCCGCCAAAGTTCGATTAATGACACTTTTTTCATTATAAAGCTATCAGGTTCCGCGTTGTTGTTTTGAACGTCAGCCAACGGTGGACCGTCGAACGGCTTGAATGTTTTTCCTAAGTGTTCTGCAAACAAATCCGCCTGCTCCTTGTCTTCTTTTACCCCTTCGCAATTATCTTTCTTTATTGGGGCCTAGTGCATTATAGGTTTCTTAATGGACTTAACTGCTTTCCACAGCGAGTAGTTCGAGTTCCTTTCCGCCGACAAGCCTTCAAAGTATTTAGTGGTCTCACGATTTTTATAATCTTGGAGCATTTCTTTAGGCTTGTTTGGGGGGCTGTTTAAGGGTTTTAGTTTGTGGGTGCCCTCGTGCATTGCCATCTTCTACGCGCTCTTCTCTTTTCACAAATCAATTCTTCGATTTCGAGCGGACATGTTGTGCGTACATGCCCGTCAGTCCTTACTTCTATCTTTTGGAAAAAAGTGTTCTTCCACGCAGCGCTCTGAATTCCTTCAATGAATTTATCAACTGCGTCTTCTAATTCAAATGGAGTTCTCAATGACATATTCAAGCCAACGCCCTCCTTACAGTCTTTTCTGAAAACGTCCTAGTTCATCTTTTTCTTGGCTAATCTAGGAGCTCTTTCTATTTTTGCTAGGCTTCCGCCCATCTTCAAGATTACCCCCAAAAAGATCATAACACTCTTCGACTCGCGTAAGGTATTTCTGGTACCCTCTAGCGGTGAAGAAGTCGACAAGGTCAGGCTTTTTATTCCTGTCGGTTGGCCAATATGTTGGCTTTACCGCCGAGAAAAAGTCCACCCCAAGTTTCATACTGTTTTTGTACAGTAATCTGCCTCTTGTTGAATTGCATCTTGAACCCCAAAAAGTATGCTTCACGTTAAAGTTACGGAAATATAGAAATTCAATATTTCCGTTCAATAAATCCGTTTATTCAGAAGGCTGTTTGCATTCCATGTAAGTATTTTAAATAACTCTTTATACTCATGTTTTCTTCTAAGTTTTTCGAGGTTTGCACTCGAGCTTGCCCAGTTAGTCAAATATTAACTTGTTAAGTTTAGTCTGATCCTCAAATTGTTCCACGATTGCAGTGAGGATCTGCGCCACTGCATCCGTTGTTGGCGATCTTGCCTTGTTTTCTTCTGACGCAACCTGTGCGTACGATTTCGGTCCAACAAATGGCGTTTTTTCCACTGCACTTGATTTGGCGACGGTCTAATTGCCAACTTACCTGCGTGGATTTCGAAGTTATTTTGTTGGTCTTGCAAAATTCTCATTTTTCCACAATGCATATTCTATTAGCTTAAGCAGAGTGCCTTCAGTGGATTGTCGTTTTTGATATGCTTATTGACAGGGTTGTGGAGGTACGCAGAAGCATGGACCCTGTCAAAGGCGGATAAAACACTTTAGACCGCTTCGAGAGGAATATTCTTCGGACGATTTACCGTCTCGTCTGCACAGACGGAGAGTGGAGAAGGAGATATAACATCGAACTGTACAGCAATACCGACCTAGCCAAAAGAGTCAAAATACAACGCCTACGTTGGCTGGGTCATCTATAGCGGATGGACACCAACGCCCCGGCCCGAAAAATCTTCGATTCCCCTCCGAGGGATGGCGCAGTAGAGGAGCACCGAGACTCAGGTGGCGCACGCAAGTGGAAGGGGACCTCAGCCAACTTCGCGTGCGAAAGTGGAGGCGGCTAGCTAGAGAAAGAGTTGGCTGACGTAGCTTGTTGGCTTAGGCCCGGGTCCATCCCGGACTGTAGCGCCACCTTAAGTAAGTAAGTAAGTAAGGGGGTACGTGAAGTAAGGGCTGGGCTTAGTTAAGTTGCTATGCTTCTTTGGTTTCTCAAGGGCTTTTGATAAAGTGCTCTATGGTATTATAAGCTGGAAATTGAAGTATCATTTTGGATCAGTGACAGGGCTGTTAAGCTCTTACGCGATTTCCTTACGAACAGGTGGCAAAGAGTTCCACTTTGCGACAGGGTCTCAGCATTTAAGCTGTTGAAGCAAGGATTACATTAGGAATCCATCCTGGGATCCATTCTGTTTTGCATATTTGAAAATGACTTACCCTCGATCTACAAACATTGCAATATTTTTACTAACGCAGACGATGCTAAGTCCGTCTTAAGTCAATTCGTCTCGACGCTGAGTGTAAATCTTTTTGCTATTAATACATGAACCTTAAAAAGTTGTCTAGTTGTAAATCTGAATAAATGCGGAGCATTGCCAACTTTAAAAAGGTACTTTGAAATCAGCTGGTTGCTTTATACTCGACTAGTCAGCTACAAGCTGAAAAAAGTCGAATCTGCAATCTCTTTTGGTTTCGTGCTAAGCCGCAAGCTCTTTTACTATGAGCAATTTCAATTTAAACGAGACACAGAAACTCAAATTTTGGCGTGTAGAAATTTCGGCTCAAAACCTTTAACACGACGAAAATTGAACCGCTTATTCCTTCGATCATGACCATTTTTAATGAACTATATCTTTAAGAACTTAAAATTCTCTAAGAAACTTGAAAGAACCTGCAAAATCACTCTAAATCAAAACAAGTGGCACAGTGCAACAGTGCGTATGTAAAAACTTTCGCGACGGATTGCAAAATCCCCTACCCTCCCTTAAAGGGAAATTGCGACGCCTCGAAGAAGTGGGTGGGATAAAAATATTACCTTTTTTATACCATAACCTGGGTATTTTAAGTGTAATGTTTCGTTTGTAATGCAGTGAAATAATCACCGAAGACCCCTAGACATTTTGGGTTTTTGAATGAGAGCAACTAAGGATAATCGATTAAGCCATATCCGCCCGTCCGTCCGTATGTAAACAGCTTTAAGGCCTTAAGTTTTAAGCTAAAGCTGAAAGGTGGTCAGTAAGATGGAAGTCTAGTCTTTCATAACAAGTTTGAAAATTAGTTGAATCGGCCTACAGACACGCCCACTACAGGTCTGTATGTGCGACCTGCTGTAATTTTTAAAAATACCTTTTTCAAATTTAAGCTATGTTACAATGGTCGTAGCACACTAATTTTCGATATGACATTGCTTTGTAATTATCTTTGAGGTAGCAGAAAAACTTTGGCTTTTACATTGACCACACCGATTTTAAGGAATTTTAACTTTAAATGACTGTTTTTCAACTAATACATTGAAAATTGACCAAAACTTAAATAACAAAAAATTTAGATATAAGCATTATAATTTTTTTATATGTATAGTATATGCGTCCGCCCACTTTTGTGGGCGTGGCTTTTAAAAGGTAACTTTTTTTAATGAGTGAAAAAAAAAGAGAAAAAAGGGCGGACTTATAGTCCAAAATGTATGCAACCACCAAGCATAAGGCATTCAAGGGTCTTTTTGTCTTATAAACCGTTCATTTTATGGAGGCGTGGCAGTTTCTGAAGCTTTAACATACGCAACTTGTTATAATTCATACCTAGCAAGATCTCATAAAAGAAGATGCTAATGATTATATTGTTTTGCCTGATTTAGTATCTAGTCGATACTTTAACTGATTTATTTATTTAATCGAATTAATTTGAGTCACTTACATATTTCATCAACTGTGCGACCATTCCATTCCACTCGCCAGTTACTGGGTCCTTAGCGCCGTATTTCCTATCGGGTACCAGATCTAGAATGTAGTCAAAACCAGCTTCTCGAGCTACCAAATCCAAAATATCCACACAAAATCCATAAAATCGTTCATTGCCCGTGAAGTTTTTTTCATAGTGCATCATTACATATGGAGTCTCCTATTGAACAGACAAATATTTTTATTGACTTTGAATTACTGTAAATTGCATTGAGCGGTTGGTTGGTCCACATAAAATGGTCAACTTAATAAAAAAGTAAAAGGTTAAAATTAAAATTTCATAGACTCTAAGCTAAAGAACACATCATAAAAGCTGTAATTTTGAAAAGGTGGACCTGGAATACTGGTGTTGGTGCAGCGTAGAGCTAAACGGTTATACCCCATCCCATAGGATGAGAGGTATATTAAGTTTGTCACATAGCTTGTAACGCACTAGCTGTGACATTGCGATAATGTAAGATAGTTAGGCTGCCATTATCATATTTAATTCCTGTGTCATTAAGTCCAAACTTGTCTGGGAATGCCTCCAAAAACCTTACGAGCTAGGTAGAAGCAAAAACAAAATCGCTCTCTGCTGGATACTTGGCCATGTAGGAATAGAGAATAATGAAATGGCCGATTCTCTGGCAAGAAAGGGCCATCTGAAGCCTTCATATGTCCTGAACCGTTCTGCGGAATAGGGGTCTATACTATCAAGGACGAATGCAGGAAACTAGAGAGGGCAAATAGGCCCAGAACTTGGAACAATGCTTAAGGTATGACAGAGGCTAAGAAACTTTTTGGGCAACACATGAGCAAGAATAACCTCCCTAACAGGCTTTCTAACGGGGCACTATTAACTCAAGTCGAGTGTCTTAGGTATAAGTGAAGAAGGTCTCTGCAGATTCTGCGACGAGACCAGAGAAAACCCAGAACATCTGCTGGTTTCCTGTGGGGCACTAACCCAAAAAAGAAATTAAAATTTGGACAAGCACCAATTATCAAATAATAATAATAAGCAATGAATACCATTGCTAGATCCATCTTTCATCCTTCGATTCTAAAGAGAAACAGGGTTGGAGAAAGTGCTCCAGGACAAACCTCTTCCCCTAAGGTACAGCAAGAGTAAATAACCCCCATAAAAAAATTTCATGGACAGGGAAAAAGGATCGGACTTAAAAATTAATATTGGGAATGTTGAAAAGCCATCGATTTAATTTTCTTCTAAAATTTAAGTCCTGAATAAAGTGTCTGCAGTGAGTATTAGCGGAGATATTTGTGTTAGTGTGGGTTAGGCTACCTCGAAGTAGGCGTTTTCTTAAATTCCCAATAAGTGATATCAAAAATAAAGATAGGCCCATACTGTCGAACGATTTTTTTCTTAAACTATACTTAAAATATTGCCATCGAATTAGAAAACACCCTGTATGATTTCAGTACCAATTTCTCGAATTTTCTCTCTTTTTAATATGTTTTTCAGAATTGGTTTTTATGATATGTAGTTTTGAAATTAGAATACAAAATAGAAGTTATTTGCTTACCAAAATTGTTATGACAACCAGAGTAACATTCATGGAACCAGATTCAAAAAAATTTTTTTGGTCTGTTATGTTTAGCCGTGTTTGCGGCGACCACTCGCCAACCTTAACTATGGCATACTGCTTTAATTTAACAAGGTCTAGTTTAAATTGAGTACGATGACCTTCCTTAAATTGAATCGGACCTGTAAGACCTTTCCACTCGACCTAAAATAACAATATTAAAACCTGAAAAGTATTATATTCACATTAATAACTCACCGAGTTTATGTAGTTTATCAGGCTGAGACCACCATCCCAAGGACTTTCTTCAGAGCACGATAAGTTAAAAAGCTTAAGCTTATGGGATTGATCCAAAGTTTGTAGTCCTATGGCAAAAATATATACTGAATCATACATTAGAGCTGGTTCCGTCTAAAATGTTAAAAAATATTGTCAAAAGTGATAAATTTGCTCGAAGATCTTACTAGTACATTAGGAACACATCAAAAAATATGATTTTTACACCTCATCTCTAGGACCTCAAATACGTTTTCCGACAGCCTGGGGCTTGTGAGTATCCTCACACCCGCTTGTGCAGTCATTTTACGCCAGACCAGAAAAGTTTCCACTCATCAGCGAAGTCTCTGGTTCCGGAACCTTTACACTTAGCTAAGGAGATACCAGTGGCATCGAGCTGATACTTTTTAGCCTCCTCAATCAGTAGATTTTTAGCTGACCATCTAAGCCAGTCCATGGCAGAAATGGACTTCTTTCTCCTAATGGGTGACTTTAACGCACATGTGGGTACGGACAACAGTACTTGGAGAAGTTTGATTGGTACGGGAGGCACGCTGACCCGGATCAAAACAGGAATGGAGGGAGTTTGTTGGACTTTTGCGGTGCTTATGGCTTGTTCATCATGAACACCTTTTTCCCACACAAATCCATTCACAAACACACTTGGTGCCGGCATAGTTTAAATCAGAGATCTTTGTTTGATTTCTTTGTGGTACCATCGTGTGTTCAAAGAATGACTTGTGATGTTCGCGTTTTGAGAGGAGCTGAGCCGTTAACTGATAACCACCTAGTGTTGTGCAAAGTGCGCATTAGTGACAGTATTCCTTTGCCAACCAGGCGAAATCCAAGACGGGTGACCTGCATACGGTGCGAAAGGTTACAGGATGCTGAATTTGATTACATTACATTACATTTGCTTGGCACGTTTCGGAGAAGTTTGAAGAACATCTTGTTGGGGAAAACATTTTAACTGTATATCAATCCGGTTTTAGAGAAAATCATTCTTGCGAAACCTGCATTAATTAAGTTTAAAGATGTTTTTTTTTTCAGATAAAAAAATGTAGTAGTGGCCGTATTTCTTGACCTTAAACGTGCTGTAAATCAGGGTAATTGATCGAAAATGGGCATTAGATCCAACAAATTGAATTGGTTCCGGTCATTTATAACTGGAAGAACCCAACGTACAAAGTGAACGAAAATCTCTCATCCCTGCTACGGGTGGATATTGGACTTCTGCAAGGACCTATACTTGATGTCTACCTTTTTATGTTATATATCAATGACTTGATCAAAGTGGTGATGTTTTCAAGACTAGTAATGTTTCCTGATGATGGCCTCTTGCATAAATGTGGAAGTGGCTTAAATACTTGTATAATCCAATTCAATAGTGACTTAAGCGCGATAAGAACTTGGTCAAAAATAAATAAACTAATTCTAAATACGGATAAGACTAAATGCATGATCATAAGCAATAGTTTAACGGAAATACCTCCCATTTTAGTGGATAATGTTCAAATAGAAGTGGTTCCTTAAGTGAGGTATCTTGGAATCGTGTTGAACAACAAGCTGTCATTAAATGAACATATCAATTTTATCTGATATCAAGCAAGATAGGAGTCCTCAGCAAAATAAGACCGAATATCTTATTTAACTGTGCTGTAAAAGTGTATAACGTAATTAATAAGCCTCAATTTGCGTACTGCAGTAGTCTTATATATTTGTGTCCCCAATATCAAAAAGATAGACTGCAAGTCCTTCAAAATAAAGCCATGAAAATTATCTTAAATGTGATAGATATACCCCAATTATATTTATGTTAAATTTCTTAAACTGGCTCAGTGTAAACCAAAGACTCTTCATGAATTCAATGTTATTCATACACAAAATCAAAAATGGAACGTGTCCAAATTACCTATTGGAAAGTGTGACAACGTATAACAACTCTGCGTATACTCTTAAAAGTACAGGCGATCTTCAAATTCAGAGAGGACTTCGAGAGGTCAGCGAACTATTTACTACATGGGGTTTCAAACGTTCAACAAGCTTCCACAAGTAGCTTAAAAACGAAAATGACTTTTTTTATTTTTAAACGAAATATTATTAACTTCATAAGAGAAACCATTAATTAAATTTAAAGTAAAATGCAAGGTAAAATATAAAAAAATATAACATTTAACATGCTAATTATTAAAGTAAAATAATTTTGTAATCTGAAAAAGTGAAACCGAATTATGAAAAAATAGTTTTTTAAAAGCTAAATAAAAATCTATCTATCGATCTATCAGTCATTGCCTCTGCAAGAAATGCTTGTGGGGTGAAGCGGCTTGGTGTGGCGGCTGGTGGTGAGAAAAGAACTGCGTGGTTTAAGACTCCTGGCGTTCAAGAAGTCTGGAGAAGAAGAGAGCCTATATTGTCTGGAATCTGTAGGAACTCTATAGAAACTCTATTTCTCGAACCCGGTACATTGAGGCCCGCAGAACTTCCCATATGGTCAGACAGCCAAAGAACAGGCTTGCAAAAAGTTCGGCGAGTGGTAAGAGCACGGTAACAGCCCTACAAACAAGACGTTTTGGAAGACTATTCGCCGTCTCAGGAAAGAAGTGCTTGATGCAGATTTCATTTCTTATGCAGATTTTCATTTCTTTTCATTGAATTTCATTTATTTAAATTATTACATTAACAATATACAATACACAACACCTAAATCTTTTGGATTATTTAAAATCAACCTTACAGAGGTAACGTTTTGTTACATAAAGGAAAGAAAATATATATATAGCTTAAATTTTATTAAAGGAACCAAAATTCATGTAGTAAATTGTTTAATAATAACTAAAAAGAAAATAAAAATAAAATTATAAATAGACATATTTTTCTATGTAAATTAATTTTACGCCAATTTACACAGGAGTATTAGGTTGAAAAATGCAAAAAAATGTTTCCTCTTGAAAGCAGCAGGTGAAGTTGTTCTTTGCAATTCGTGTGGAAGGCTATTCCGTAGCCTAATTGCAGATACATAAAATGACCGGTCTGCAAAATTGTGTGAGAAGAGGGGTAATATTAATTTTAGTCCCTGGTTAAATAAGGCGAAAACGAAGCATCTCAGAAAGGTACCAAGGACATCTATTGTGGATGACATTATGATGTTTCTGAATAAGCCTAAGATGGAGTGAGCACTTTTCGGAGCTGCTCAATCCCCAACAGGGCACTGAAGATGGCAATTTCATTGCTAGCGAGATTAGGGCGCAGAATAGTCCTACAGTAAATGAAGCCACAGACGCGATCAAATCCCAAAAAGTGGGTAAGTCTGCTGGAGTTGATGAAATCCGGCCAGAAATGCTCAAGGCAATCTGTGAAGAAGGCGTTAAATGTGGCCTCAGCCTGGCAGAGGCACAACCGACAGGGCTTTTTACTCTGAAGGTTATTCTTGAGAAAACTTGGGAATATGCCAAACCAGTCTACGCGATTTTTGTAGATTTGGAAAAGGCCTATAACCGGGTTCCTCGGGATAAACTCTGGAGAGTTTTGCAGGATTATGCATTGAGTGGGCCTCTTCTGAGAACCATTCAGTCTTTGTACGGGAACCGCAGAAGCTGTGTTCGGATAAATGGCGTCAAATCCCATCCTTTTGCAGTGTGTGTTGGACTTCGCCAGAGCTGTGATCTATCGCATCTACTTTTTATAGCATATACGAACTTGATGGTGGAGCGCAGTCTTAATGAATTCGAATCTTAATGTTGAGCAACTACTTTTCTGAGTAGAGCGATCGATACGTTGTTCACATGTCCCCCGACAGACTCCCTAGATAGGTCATGCTAGCCGAGATGCTAGCGCATCACCTCCTGGTAGGCCAAGAAAAATGTGGTTTGATCATGTAAAGAACCCCTCGGAGACCTGTCTGGAGATTACGTCTATGTCTCATGAGTTGGTGGCGGAGGATCGGGAACGACTGAAGGACTCTTCCTCTGTGACCCTTCTTAGGATAAGCCACCACAGAAAATGGTTGATTGATTGATTAAAACTTATTTATACATTTTTGTCATAGAATATTTTGAGCCACGCCCACGATTGGAGGCAAAATTGAATAAAAACCTTGATTTTTTTTTATACAAATGTAATTTTAAGTAGCTCTTAGTCTATTTAAGGAAAAAAATAAAGCATAATAAAGTTAGCATGTGAGGTAAAGCAGACTCTGTTCTATCTAATTTTGCTGAAACAAGTTTAGCGACGCCTACCGTCGATTACACAAAAAGATTGAATGTGAACCAAAAATTAAATTTTTGCGAACATTTAAGCTCGACTTGGAAATATTTATGCTAATATTGATAGTTTTTCATACGGGCGGTTAGACCACGCCTCTTTTCCAAGTTTTTTTTAACCACAAAACGTCAGAAAATAACAATAACATCAGCAACGTACGATGTGGGATAGAATGGGGTTTTCAACGGTCCGTTTAACGGACTGTAACCTTCACGTGGGGTGCCGTATGCTTACTGCGACGGAGGTCTGGGTTCGAATCCTACCATCCTCACCTGAAAAAAAGACTCGTTCTTCTTCACGGTCCCCACCTCAAAAATGGCGTTCGGATTCGGCAAAAAACTGTAGGTCCCCTTGTATGTGAAGAAATTAACACACAGAGCATACATTGTCGAGAAGTTGGTACTGGTTCACCTCGAGCTGTTGCGCCACTCTATTTAACCTTTACGTATACACTGTAGCACTTACTTATTTTTATTACAGCTTTCATGTTTATAGACGACTAAGCAAAAAATTTTTTTGGAAACGGAACACTGAGGAAAGAATGAGAAAAGGTCTCATTGCTCTTGGCATATGTAAACAAGCCATTGGGAAAAAGTGAGGACTTCAGCCCAAAATAGCATACTGGCTGTATACAGTGGTTGTTCGACCCATAGGTACCTATGGATCATTGCTATGGCAGGAAGTGTGTTAAACGGAATCTTACCTAACCAATCTGAAGAAATTACAAAGATTAGCTTGCTTAGGTATTGAAAAACTTGCAATGGTTTTTGCAAGTTTGGGAAATGCTATCCTAGAAACTTTTTTAATTCGCCGGAAAATAAAGAAAACTCGCGTGTTCACTGTACTAGACATCGGTACGAAGTTCCGAGGGATTTTTTATTGAGTTTCTTTCTTCACATCTCTATATATGGCCCCTGGGCGGCAGATTCAAATTTTATACAAGTTCATCCTTTTTCCAATTAAGGTTCTTCATTCACAATAGATATTTTAAGAATTCATAATATAATTTTTACAACTAAAGCTGTTCTGGCGAAACACCGGCCGCGTTGAAGGGCTTTAGGCTTCAGTATCTTCAGGCAGCACAGCCAATTTAACGATTGGTCGTCGAATTACCCAGCCTTTGGTTTTGACGTCGGCGACGCTGACCCTTTCGCCCTGCCCTGCGATGACTGCTATAACTTGTCCGATCGTCCACTGCATTGTAGGTTCGTTGTCTTCGTGTATTACGACGACCTTTCCCACGACGGGATTGGGATGCTCGTGCATCCATTTGTTGCGGGTTTGGAAGCCCAGTAGATAATCCTTTGATCACTTCCGCCAAAACTGCTGCTTGAGACAGTATACAAGTTGCCATCTGTTGCAGCAACGCATTTGATGGTCCGGCACTGATTCTGGTGGCAGTGATCGCAGAGGTCCTGCAACGAGTAAATGTGCTGGCGTTAGAGCTTCGCCGTCGTTGAGATCTGAACTTAGGGGTGCGATCGGCCTCGAGTTTAGGACGGCTCTGACCTCTACCAGTACGGTTAACAGCTCCTTCGCTGCGTTTCCGACAATGCTGTATAACAGATTCTTCGCGGATTTTACTGCAGCCTCCCAGAGACTGCCGAAATATGGAGCTCTTGGCGATATGAAGACGAAAGTGAATCCCTCCTCAGCCGCGTATTGGTAAACGGCTTTCTTCCCTCGTTCGAATCGATCGCGGACCTCGGCGAGTTTCCGTTGAGCTCCTACGAAATTTGTCCCGTTGTCGCAGTACATTTTCTGGGGATTTCCTCGGCGTCCGATGAACCTTTTTAGAGCGAAAATAAAACAATCAGAAGACAGATCAGTAGTCAGTTCAAAATGGACAGCTTTGGACGTAAAACAAACGAAAACTGCTATATAAGTTTTGTGCAGTGGTCGACCGCGAATTCTTAGGGATGTCATAACAGGGCCACAACAATCTATTCTACAAATTAAAAAGGGTCGTAGTGCTCTGAGTCGGTCTGTTGGTAAGTCAGCCATGATTTGCGTTAGCAACTTTGGCTTGTATTTAAAACAGTGAACACAGTTCCGTACAGTTCTTCTTCATGCTTCTTGACTGTTTACTAGCCATAACTTTTCGCGAAGTAACGCAACCAGTGCTTTTGGGATAGCATGACAGTTTTTGAGGTGCAGATGCCGCAAATATGGTTTTTAGAAATTTGAGTGTTTTGACAATAAAAGAGGAAACTTTGCATCATACCTTTGTTATATAATCTATAGTACTCTCACGGAGCAGTTTTTTTTAACCATTTTGAACCAATTGCAGGTGGCGCTATCCTTACTTAGACGATTTTAGCAAAGACAAAATTGGTTATAATGTTTTGCTTTTGCAGAAGAGAAAAAGAGCCACAATCTGAAAGCTGCAAAACAGCAAGAGAGTCTGTTGTTATGACTTATTTTTATGTTCACATTGCTTTTACATCCACTGCTACTGCTGTTTGTTGCGTGCAGGGTACACAGTGCATATACGTATACACATATTACTTTAGACTGGTGCACATTCATAACATAAAAAAGCGTTTGGACAAGAGATGAAAAAAAAAACTTTGGCATTTTTTGTAGCTTTATTGAATGTATTGCGTAAAGAAGAGTATAATTGACGGTGAAAAGTGTGTGGTGGCTGGTGGAGTGGTAGGTGTGCTGTGAAAGATTACGGCAAAGAAGAATTTCTACATGATCAGAAGCAGCACTGCCTTATGCATACGAAAGGGTTAAAAGGATATTTTAAGGGTAGGTAGGAATTGGCGAATTGAAATAGAATAAAACAAAACACTATTTTGATATTTTTACTGCTTATAGCAAATAAACCGGGCAATCCACCACGTTCGAACTCTGATTCGATTTTCTTTAAAAGTATAAAACTGGTTTAAAAAAAGTATTAACTGGTGGCCCGGTTTATTTGCTGTCGAGCGTATTTAAATTTGTAAATACTGTTGGTGGTATGGTAGCGGTAGGTAGTTCATATGTATTTATTTGTAAGGCAAGTTCATTCATATAGGAATATTCAGGTATCACATGACAGTATTGGATAGATACGTATAGGTACATTTATCTTTTGAAATTTTGCACAGCTTTTGAAACAGAAAGGTAGGTAATGCAAGATTTTGTAAGCTAACGTACATACCTTAGGTAGGTACTCAATTAATTTTGCAAAGCTGTTTTTTAAGAACGGAATCAAGGACCCTTGTCAGGATATTTGTAAGGGTATCGAATAGATACGTCTAAAATTGAAGAGCGACATTTTTCGTTTTTTTTTAGTAGAACTATTTTTAATTTAACTAGTTACAGATTCGTTAAAAACGAATGATTTAGGTACATATTTGGATAGGTACATACACATATACATTATGCTCTTCTCCACATCACCCAAGGGCAGAGCTGCGTAGTTAAGGGAATTGTTTGAGCACTTAAAAGTTGCATGCATTAATGTTGTCTTAAGACGTTATACTATCTATTCTACTAAAAAAGTACATCAAAGTAGAACTCTGCCCAAGAGTTAGAACACTAAACGCGTTTTTTTCTCAAGATAAAAGTATCGAACTCACTTTCCCACCCACAGCAACGGAGAAAACAACATTTCTGTTTCAAGCTGGTAAATAGGTTAAGGTAGTGTAATATTTTCGGCCTGGGGTTCGTCGAATAAGACTCAATTTCACTTTTGTAATCACACAATGAAACACTTTATTTATCAAACAAACTTATTTAAACTCAGATCACACTGTTATTCAACTTTACTATTTAGAATTCAACACTTTATTTCAACTCAATCACTTTTTACTTTATTACCGATTTGCACAAGTCCACGTTTAAAATATAACTGTCTCGTACGAGCCGGTGCCACAAGTGTATTTATACAAAATTAGGCACCTTCTAGTACGTTCCATACCCCCTTTGGTAATTTTCCATTGGCACTCCTCCGCTGAATTCCAAGGAGGGGAAATCGAAATTCGAACTTCGAATATGACAGCTGCTGTCAGATGACTGGAACGACAAGTGGGTTTGTTCGTTTAGTGAATCGAGCGGGTGCGTTTGTAGAGTGAATCGATGGGTGCATTCAGGGACTCCAGCGAGTTGTTTTATTTCTTGTCGCCACATAACATTGCCCCCCTCTTAGTTTTGTTCGTCCCGAACAAGTACGTCATCATTGCTTCCGTGGTAGCGATGAAGGCGATCAACATGGACAACTTTCATCTTCGCTCTTGGTCCTCTTTAGATTCGGAATACGACATCATTAATTCGCGTTACAACTTGGTAGGGACCTTCCCAGTCCTTCTGAAGCTTTGGCGATCTTCCCTTTTTACGATGTGGGTTGTAGAGCCATACCAGATCTCCCTCGTTGAACTCGGGTGCCTCGTGTGTGTCTCGGTGTATCTCTTCTTCATGCGGTCGCTTGCAACTTTTATATTGCTTCCGGTTCTCTGGTAGACGTCATTAATCCTTTCTCTAAGGTCAACCACGTAGTCCTCCTCGCATGTTGGGTCTTCAGTGGGAAATCCAAATTTAAGCTCACTGGGTAGCCTGGCAATTCGTCCAAATAAAACTTCAGATGTAGTGTACCCAGTTGTACTGTGGATAGTGTTTCGATAGGCCATGAGGAATAAAGGTATTCGCCGATCCCAATCCCGTTGATTCTCGTCCACTACTTTGGACAGATGTTCTTTTAGTGTCTTGTTGAAGCGTTCCACCATTCCATCTGATTGTGGATGAAGGGGTGTGGTCCTTGTCTTCTGTAGTCCGATTGCCGCGCATACTTCCTGGAATATCTTCGACTCGAAGTTTCTTCCTTGGTCGGAATGTAATTCCATTGGCACTCCGAACCTGCACACCCAGTGGTCCACTATCTGGTCGACAACGGTTTTCGCTTCTTGATTTGGGATCGCAAATGCCTCGGGCCACTTGCTGAAGTAATCGGCAATAACCAGGATATAACGATTACTGCTTTCAGTTTCCAGAAACGGTCCTGCGATGTCGACGGCGATCTGCAGAAAACGTATGATTGTTTAGTCTTGATTTGTTTCCCCGATGCCAGCTAGATTTAACGCTTTGTCTTCTCTAGGAAGTTTTATTTTTTTGCAAGCTCTTCAGTTATAAAGTTTACCTATGGTCCAGAATCAAGTAGTGCTCGAGCGAACACATGTTCATCCGATTTGCCGATTATTCGCCTAACGGCGGTAGCGAGAACAACGTGGTAGGCAGAGGTAGAGGCATGCAAGGAATTGGAAACTGTAGGCTATTCCTCATTGTTCAATGTTGTAGGTTAATGCAACAGTGAGTGATGAGCCCGATTGCAAACCTTACATCTACTTAGTTTACACCTTGAAACTGTCCTTTTCGAAGGCAATTTATGCATATCGGAACATTCTTGGCGAACTCGAACCTTTGTAAGACAGGTAGTTCCTTAAGCGTTTTACAAGAAGTAATGTAATGCTCATTAGATTTACAGAAAAAACATTTTTTTATTGACCTGCTGGTGTTGGGACTTGAAACACGGGGACACATGATTGGACACATGGTTACACATGAAAACGGGGTTTTTGTTTTTAGTTGTTTTAGTTTCGAAGACCTATCTGCTAGCTTTGACCTTGAAGTTGACGATTCGTCAGCACAAATATGTTGATGTCTTTTATTGAGAGCTGTTTCACAATCGCGCCATAAAGGAAGGGCACTATAATCTAACTGCTCCTCCCATTTAGACCTCGTGACTGAGTCAACTTTCGACATTACCAAATTATTGATAATTGCATTAGTTATGTTCTTTTCATCACCTTATGACAACAGCGAATCGTAGACTGCCGAGACTGTGTCTATCATGCTGCGTAGTGCAGACGGCGATGGCTTATTTATCTCCGGCAGATCAAACAACGTTGACACGTTGTCAAAAAAATATCAAAGAATTGTTGTCATACACTTTTTTCAAACTAGCTAACGCTTTAGGGTAGTTTTGCTCCGTAATTTGGAAGACTTTTACTGTTCCGAGGGCTTCACCGGAAAGACACGACATCAGATGATTGAACTTTTCAATGTCTGGTAGAGTTGGGTCGTTATGTACCAAATTCTCAAAAAGACTTATAAAGTTTTTATAGACGGCATATTTACCATTGAACTTTAGAAGAGACATTTTCGGAAGTCTTGAATGACTAGGAGCACTAAAAGAGTACTCAACTGCGCTAGATTTGCGTTTCTTTTTTCAGCTCTGACATTATTAAAGATTTCACAACAACGCAGATGTCTTCTAGCTCTCCCCGGAACGTATCGGTATAATCAGCCGACTTTATCTCCGACTGGCAGGCCATAGCTTGGTCATATAGACCAAGATGAGTTTCATATAAAGGGTGATTTTTTAGCTGGTTTGGTTTTGGCAACACTGGTTTTGACAGCTGACGTGTGTTTAGTACCTTGTGTCACTGTCAAACAGCTTCAGTTTGGTTTGCAATTTAACCATGGATCGTCTTACAAATGAACAACGCTTGCAAATTATTGAATTTTACTATCAAAATTCGTGCTCGGTTCGAAATGTTCATCGCGGGCTGCTTCCATTTTATGCGAGGCGAGTTTGGTGAACAGTTAATTTCACGTTTCGGGCCGGTCAATTGGCCGCCTAGATCGTGCGATTTGACACCATTAGATTATTTTTTGTGGGGGTATGTCAAGGCTAATGTCTATAGGGACAAGCCCGCTTCGATTGACGCACTGGAAGCCAACATCCATGCATTCATTCGTGAGCTACCGGCCGATATGTGTGAAAGAGTATGCCAAAATTGGACTCAGCGGATGGGCTACCTGAGACGCAGCCGCGGTCAACATTTGCATGAAATTATCTTTAAACATTAAATTGCAAGGTTCAAACTATCGATTCCAATAAATATTTCATTAATTTTTTCGAATTTTTTGTGTTTTTTTTTTCAAAAAAAGTTTTCAACCTCTTAAAAAATCACCCATTAGATAAGTTTAATATGTCCAAGCGGCATTCTAACTCAACAGGGCTTTTCGAAATAGTTTTGTTGTCTAAAGCCGTTTTGATTCGAAGAATGTTCCTCTGAATATATGACCTTTGATGCTTTAACTAATCAAGGTTGTCCCCTTTGCTTGGGGAAACTTGCCTATTTTTGTTTACCCGTCATATTGTTTATTAACGTGAATTAAACTTAAAGGGAGAGGGTTGTACTTAAGTTATAGTTTTAACTTATCCAGGATTTACCTTATCTAAACTTCTGTATTTGTACCAGTCATTAGATAATCTGTCGCAGAATTGTTGGAAAATTAGTTTATTTCCAACCGAAATATTACCGTAATTTCCGTGCAAAATGGCAGATATTTATTATAGTACAAAAGTGATTTGTTTTCTATCACTTTTTCGCTTCCCAACATGGACTTATTAATTAATTATTGCCCACCAGTATCAATTTTAAAAACCGCACTTGACGAAAGGAGAATGAGAAACTCACAAAAACAAAGTAACGCAACTAACATTCGCTGTAACTAATCAAAAAGTTTAATTGATTAAATTATAAATGTATTATCTCGTTGATAAATCTTAACACGTAGATTGTCGTATTATCTCGTTGATAAATCTTAACACACTGTCGACTTGATGTGCAATTGATGTGCATTAATGTGTTTTGTAGGTTGTAAGCAATTGAACAGATGGCCTTGGAGCGCTGGGGCTGATTTTTGCGTGATTGCAGGAATACTGCGTTGTCTCGGGAGATGCGTCTGGGACGATGTACGTTCTTCGAGAATGATGTGCACCTCCGGGTCTGCTCGTCTCGAAAATACTCTGTCTGTGTGTTATTTCTTACGAGTTTGAACCGTGAGTGGCCAACGCGTAACGATAGGACCTTTTACTTTGAAAATGTAATTAATAAAATGAATGGTAGTTTATTTTTATTTTCTAATAAGGTCCCTGTTCGGGCGCCATGAAGAACGTGCAATAGTTTTTGCAAGGTTTTGGAAAATGCTATCCTAGAAACTGTTTAAATTCTAAAAATTTGCCAGAAAATAAAGAAAACTCGCGTGTCACTCTACTAGACATCGGTACGAAGTTCCGAGGGATTTTTTATTGAGTTTCTTTTTATCCATCCTTTCTTCACATCTCTAAATTAAATATGGCCGATAGGTGGCAAATTCAAATTGTATACCAGTTCATACTTTTTCCAATTAAGGTTCTTCATTCACAATAGACATTCTAAAAATATTCTAAAAATTCCTAACATAATTTTTACAACTTAAGCTGTTCTTGTGAAACAGGTGCATTAAAATCAAGACTTCAAACAAGTCTGGAAACAATGCTGCACCTCCAACCTCTGGAGCTTTTTAAAAGAAATGTGGCGGCAAGGAAGCACTCAGACTGAGAGAGAACAGCCTCTGGAAAACACACTGTCTAGGACACTTGTGCGTACTGAACATCTTAATTCAAAAATGGGTTTGCCGTACAGATTATAAGAAACCTCAATTTGACTTCGATCAAAGATTCAAAGTCACTTTACCAAGTAGACAAGACTGGGTAGGGATAAATGTTGACAATAAAGGTATCGTCATCTACACCGATGGTCGAAAACGGAATATGGAACAGGTTCAGGAGTTTTTTCGGAAACTCTGCACATCAACCAGCCCTATCGGCTAAATGCCTACTGCAGTGTTTTTTAAGCTGAGATTTAAGCCGTGAAGAGAGCTGCACAATTTAATCTATGAACCTTCCGGTAACGGAAATCAAAATATGTGTTGGCAGTCAAGCAGCGCTTAAAGCCCTGAATTCCAACCTAGTGTACTCCAACTGTGTCAAGGTCTGCCTCATGGCACTAAGCGAAATAAGCCTTCACACAGTTCTACTCTGCTGGGTTCTCGGGCGCGTTGGCATGGCCGGAAATGAAATGGCGGACGAACTGGCCAGGAAAGGTTCTAACATGAACCTTACGTTGGCTGACCAAAGGGTATATTCTCCAGACACGGTCAAGGTAGCTTGTGAATGATGGCAACAATCTAAGGATTGTATCATAACTCACTGCTTATGGCCAGTGCTTGACCTAAAAAGAACAACGACCCTTCTTTCTCTCAGTAGAACACTCGTTGGTGTAGTCACAGGACACTGCACCATTGGTGTCATGGCTACACGAATGGGAATCTTTGGAGTTTTGTAGAAACTGTGGAGATGGAGAATAAATAGGGTCTAAAAAACAGTTAATATGCCACTGTTCAGCTCTCCAAGAGCAACTACGACTAACCTTTTTAGGATTCAGGTTCTTTGATAGCCTGGACGACCTGGCAGGAATATCACTACTGACCTAAAAAGATTTATCAAAAGATTTGGGTGGTTCAGTTAGTTATGCATATGCCAAACCACGTTTGTCTATCATACAAGGGTAATCACAATGGAACCACCGAGTGAACTTGCACCAAATGCAAACAACCCTTCCAACCTAACCTAACCTAAACAAGGGAACCAATTTTGTTACTCATAAGCTGTATTTTGGTACCAATAAAAATCTAGTTTGCTTGCTCAATCGTCTGAAAATATGATAAAAAAAATTTTATGATGCGATGATGCAAATCAATAGCAGCTAAGATTAGGTTCATAGCCCCAGGATAAAGCCGTAACACCTTAAATCATTGTTCGTCGATTTCATGCAACAATTTACTCAGATCTATAATTATATTATAATGTGTATGCGGCGTTAGTTGGCATTAAATACTTAAACCAGTAACTCTGTCTTGGTGCTTACCTCAATCATTCGAACCTTTCGAAATACGTTGCCACCATTATCAATTAATTGGTTAAAATACTCCATGCCCTTTAGTATTTCCTTGACACTGACATCGCCTATGTCTACCAGCCTGAAGGCTGTAATGTTGACAAAGTTATACTTAAAGTCGTCTAATTCAAATGTCTCAATGTCAAAGCTGGTGAAAAGATAGTGGTACTTGTATTCGTTCATTTGCAGCTGAAGAATCTGAAAAGCAATATTTAACATAACAAGACTTGAGAGAATTAACTAAGAAATGCAAATGTTATTAATATACGTACACCTTTAAGTAGGAACGTTATATTTTCGGTGCTGGTATCGATAATAATGTTGTTTATTTCTTTATTTTTAAGCTCGTTAAGAACCTGCGTATACGTCGAAGGCTCTACTTCCCGGATATACATTTCTAAGTCTGAAGCCCGGATCAAGTCCCGAAATTGGATTAGACCTGCAAATATTTATGTCATATATGAGCACAGTTATAGGCACAACTAGGGTAATATTTGGCACTCTGGTAGCTCTAAAAGACGTTAAAAGAGAGACTAGATTATGCAGGGTATTAAAGCCAGAGTGTCGAACTTGCTTGCTTCGCTGTACTGAATATATATTTAAGAATATATGTTAATGAGGAACGGAGTTATTTCATCATCATCATAATCATTTTCAAAAGGTCGCTTATACTTTAAAAGGGTTGAGGAGCGAAGGTGGCTAAATGGTCTTTCGATCGTTTCGATTTCCAACTCACGAGACTCAAGCGCAATCCCCAGGCGGGACTCGGAGAGGTTCTTTACCGGATCCCACCACCTGTTTCTTGATCATCCAGACTCAGCATGACCTGTCTATGAAGTCTGTCGGAGGCCATATGAACAACGTCTTCAAACCATCGCAGTATCGATTGTTCCAATAGGAAAAGTAGCTGCTCAAAACTAAGATATCCACGAATACTGACGTTTCTCACTCTGCTCCTAAGAGTAACACCAGCCACGCACAGGAGTCTCATTTCGGCAACTTGTACCTGCCATCTAATTCTTTCGGTCATATCCCAAATTTTATGATCATAGATGAGGGTGTGCACGAACACTGAATTCAAAACTGAGATCTTTGCTTTCTCTCCGAGCTCAGTTTTTTTGATGACTCGCCGGCGAAATTCCTTTACTAATGCTCTTGTTTGACCAATTCCACAGGACAACTCAGTATCACTCCTAACATCTGTTCAAGAATGGTTTACTATACATAATTTATTATTTGCATTCTTTAATTACCTATAAATAATTTTAATGACTAATGTAAAATTTGAATTATTTACATTGACGTATCAACTTTATTTTGTAATATGTACCAAACAAAAGTTAAACATACCCTATGTATGTTGCCTATATCGTTTTGATAATCTTTTTTGGCTTAACAATTTTAATCTGATTATCCCAATTGCACTTGTTAGCATTTGGGCGAAACGGTACTGCTGTTGGTGGATCTTGCTTCTTGCTATGGCGCAAAATAATCTCGTTCTCTTTTGACTAGCAACCACCAGCATCGTCGCATCATAATACAGTCCACAAGGCAGATCGAAATTGTCTTGATCATTTTGCAAAACGAGAAATAAATTACATTGTAACGTTGTTTGAATTTTGGCTATTTTTTCTTCGTTTTATTATCGATCAAAGTTGGTCCTCCGTAAAGCCGGATCTTTTGTATAAATTTGGAAATTCTTAAAAGTTAATTTGAACGTGTTCACGTGGTGGTTGTTATCAATTTTGGATCTGGATACATTGGATACCTTCTATTATCAAGTTTTCAAGGTAAAATTGTATCGATTTATTTGGATTTTGGTTGCTGCTTTTCTGCTGTTTTTGCTGTTTGCTGCTTGCTGTGGTGTTTTCGCAAAGTATTATCCTAATTTTGCTATTTTGGAAAGCATATCTATACCTGCTTATATTTGTGAATTTGTGCTTACTTGAACTATAATTGATCTCACGTGTGCGGTTTGATTTGGTTTTTGGCAATTAAATTTATTGACTATGAATGTGCTAAAGCCGTCACGTGGACATTTAAAGGGTTCGATAACTCGTGCATATGCATATATTTTAGAGGTAGGCGATGAAGACATTGAAAACTTACAAACCCGTTTAGAACGTTTAGAGGAGACGTGGAAAGATTTTCGCTCGAATCAAAATGAGATTTTTCAATATTTCGAGGAGGATGGGTATGGGGACCCTGAAATTGACTTTGTAGCTACCGAATCGAAATATTTAGAGGCAAAAAGTGCTTCGTGAAAGCTATTCGTCAAAACACACCTGCGGTTATACCGCCTTCTACACCGTGTGTTGTAGCTAACCTTGATTCATCGCATCAACTTTCAGAACAACAAGCCGCCTTGTTGGAAACCTTTCTCAAAGATCTGTCATACTACACCTTCAAAGGAGGCTCGCGAAATTGAATTACCGCAAATTAAAATATCTCCCTTTGGTGGCGACTATCGCAAGTGGCCAGATTTTCGGAACATGTTTCTAGGGAGCATTGATTGTAAGAAAACACTTTCGGGGGCTCAAAAAATGCGTTATTTGAAGTCGTTCTTGCGTGATGATGCTGCAAAGTTATTAAGCGGTATCGACATTGCTGATACTAACTATGAACAAGCGTGGGATAAACTCGAGCGTCGCTATGATAAGCCTTTGTATATAGTGAACCCTCACATCGAAAGTTTTCTGAAAATGCCAACGGTGGCAGTATCGGATAGTGGACATTTGCATAAATTAGCGGACAAGTCGGATGAAGACATTCGCAGTTTGAGAGCTTTGCAATCCGAAAGCAGAGACCCTTGGTTGGTTTATATGCTGATTAATTAAACGGATTTTGAAACGCGAAGAGCCTGGGCGCTTCACATAAATAATTCCGAGAAGGTAACCGTTCAAGAACTTATTGATTTATTTTTTGAATGAACGGTGCGATGCTTTAGAAGCATGTGAGACAAAACCAGGTGAATCGAAAAACCGAGGAAACAGACATTCGGCGCGCTCGGGTAGTGCTTCCAATAACATAAAAACTCTTGCTGTCTCAAACCCATTATATGTCATGTGCAAACAAGGTCATAGTCTGCCCCAACGTCCTCAATTTCTGTCGTTATCCATTTCGGCTCGTCGAAACTATGCGAGAGACCATAAATTGTGCTACAACTGCTAAGGCAGCCATCATTCGGCGTCCAGGTGCCGTTCAAAGGGTTGTTGTCCTCATTGCCGTATGCGTCACCATGTTTTAGTTCATTTGGATAATTCAGGAAGGGCAGCTAATGATGCAGCTTCGGAAGAACCTTCTTCATAATCGAAGCCTGAATCTGCTTTTCCAGCGATTGTTAATAATCACACTCAAAATGAGATTCGACCCTCCGGTATTTTGCCTACGGTCGTGGTTCAAGTTGTTGATTCGTGTGGTAACTATCAAGCGTATCGTATGCTGCTAGACACGGGTTCCCAAGCTTCATTTGTTACGGAAAGCTTGGTCAAAAGGTTAGGTCTGCGTCGTCGTCATGCTCGGCTTCCTATCTCTGGTATCTCGTGTCTGGAAGCTGGTGTTACCCAAGGTGCCGTGAGCCTTAAGCTAAAATCGTGTTTTGATTTAAACGAAGTGGAGGTTAAAGCTTTCATTTTAAATCGGATAACTTCGAGAATACCTTTATTGCCGTTTGCTTTGGATAGGTCCTTGCTGCTGGGAGATCTAAAATTAGCCGATCCAGGTTTTAACAACCCAGGTCCCATTGATGTTTTGCTGGGATCGGATAAGGCGTGGAGTACCTTCCTTGATGGTCGTCGTAAAGATAAAAACGGTGGCTTGATAGCCCACAACACCATTTTTGGATGGGTAATCACGGGTAGCATCCCAGATAAGAGTTTTGTGTCATTGTCGGTAGGGTTTGAACAGGATGTTGATGTTCTTCTCAAATCGTTTTGGGAACTTGAAGAGCTTCCTCACAACTTTTACTTGACCGATTCAGAGGACTACGCAGATCTTCATTTCCGCAATACCTTTTCTCGAGCTCCTGATTGCAAATATTTTGTTGAGCTACCATTTCGGCAAACGGAAGTAAATTTTGGTAACACACTCTCGGGGGCATTGTCCAGGTAAGCGGCTATGGAGCGTCGTTTCTCTCGTCGGGAAAACCTTCGGGTGGAGTATCGCAGTTTTATGAAAGCATACCAGGAGCTGGGCCATATGGAACGGATTCCTGAAGATAAAATCGAACCTACCTCTGGGAAGACCTTTTACTTGCCTCATTATGCTGTCGTAACCAACAAATTACGGGTTGTGTTTGATGGGTCCGATAGAGATAGTAATGGTACTAGTCTCAATGAAATGTTGCACATAGTGCCCCCACTTCAGCGTAATCTAATCAATGTTTGCTTGCGGTTCCGCATTCATAAATATGTTCTTTGAACCGACATTGTTAAGATGTTCCGACAAATTTGGATTGATGTCAAACACCGCGACTTTCAACGCATCGTGTGGCGAGAAAGCCCGGATGATCCCATTGGACATTATCGAGCTCTTTTTCTCTCAATGCGAGTCCTGAAACAACTTGCTATTGGTTACAAAGCGCAGTTCCCCATTGCTTCGCATGCCATCTTGGATGATTTTTATGTGGACGATATCATGACCAGATCGGATACCGTTTCAGACATCTTAAGAGTTAAGGAGGAACTAATCAAGCTGTTAGCTTGTGGGGGCTTACAACTTAGTAAATGGAGCTCAAACTGTTGGCCGGTTTTGAAAGGTTCAGATTCAGAATCAGCAATGCTTATTGACATGGAGGCGGTTAATAATTGCACGAAGGCTCTCGGACTGGTTTGAAATCCTCACCGTGATGTTTTAACCTTTAGGATCTCCTTAGAGAAAGAATTCTCTTCACCACCTACAAAACGAAAACTGTTTTCAGAGATTTTGAAGATCTTTGACCCTCTGGGTTTTCTTGCACCTGCCACCATTTTATTCAAAATGCTGTTCAAGGAGTTATGGGTGTATCAAACGAAGATCGATTGGAATGATCCACTGCCAAATGATATAGCTGACAAATGGATTTCCTACCGAAAAGATTTGTGCTATCTCGAAAGGGTTGAGATTTGGAGAAGGTGTTCTTGGAATTGTAAGCAGCTTGAGCTGATAGGATTTTCAGACGCGTCCGAGAAGGCATATGCGGCGGTGGTGTACGCTCGCAGTACATCTAAAAGTGGAGAAATCAAGATTCAACTGACGGCTGCCAAGACGCGCGTCGCTCCAGTCTAGCAGTTCATTATTCCCCGTCTTGAGCTTTGTGGGGCACTCTTGTTAAGTCGTTTAGTTAACCGGATTCGGGTCTCTTTGGATGTTAGGCCAGAGCGAACTTTTGTTTTTTGTGATTCGAAAATTGTGTTGGCATAACTGTCCTCTCCCCTTGTCGATGGAACACCTTTATTGCAAATCGTACTGCAGAAATTCTAGATGCTCTTCCTCGTTCTGATTGGCATTATATTCGGTCTGAAGAAAATGCAGCAGACTGTGCATCGAGAGGTGTCGAGCCCAGAAAGCTTTTTGAGTTAGGGATTTGGTGGGCGGGTCCTACTTGGCTTGCGTTGGAGGTTGGTGAGTGGCCGATTCTTGCAGAAATGCTCAAACTGAAGAAGGTGCCTGAAAGGAAGAGGGAACCAGTAATCGCTAATATCCTGTCGACGAAAGGAGAACTTATTGACAAATTGGTTAAAGGAGTTTCTTCTTGGGTTCGAATCATTCGAGTTGTAGCACTTTTTCATCGAGTCGCGAGGAACCGTAAAATTTCTCCAAATGATCGGGTGAGTGGATTTTATCGTTCCACAGATCTACTTTTCGCTAAGCAAACCTGTCTGTTGATGGTTCAGAAGGAGTTTTCAGAGGAAATTGAAGCCTTAAGAGCGGGAAACTATGTTTCAAATCGATCCAAACTTTTATCTCTATCACCGATTCTCGATGATGTTGGACTGCTCCGAGTTGGAGGGAGAATTTCAAATGCAGTAGATGTACCCTTCAGCATAAAGCATCCTATTATCCTTCCAAAGATTCATCCTCTAACTCAGTTGATTCTTAGGGATGCTAATTTGAAATTTTTCCACGCTCGAGTATCAGAACTTTTCTCCTTAGTACGTCAGGAGTTTTGGATCCTTAGAAGCAGAACCCTCATAAGGAAAATCGTTCACGACTGTATGGATTGTTTTCGCCAACGTCAAGTTACATCGTCACAACTTATGGGAGACTTGCCTTCGTCACGACTTTCTCCATCTTTCCCCTTTGCGCATACGGGCTGTGACTACGCTGGACCGATAACTCTTCGCTAAGCAAAAGGGAGAAACCCAAAGCTGATCAAGGGGTACTTTGCCTTGTTTGTCTGCATGGTGACCAAGGCATTACACCTGGATGTCGTGAGTGACTTGTCCACGGATGCCTTTTTAGCAGCACTTAAGCGATTTATTGCAAGGAGAAGAAAATGCTGCGTCATGTACTCGGACAATGGCAGCAACTTCCAAGGAGCTGCAAGAACCTTATCAGAATGGTCCAATCTTGAACGATCCAGGGAACACAACGAGAGAATTATCACCGCGCTGGCATCGGATAACATCAAGTGGGAGTTTATTCCACCACATAGCCCTCATTTTGGGGGCTTTGTGAAGCGGGGATCAAGTGTGTGAAACAGCACCTTCGTAGAGTTGTAGAGAATAATATTTTGACGTTTGAAGAGATGGTTACTGTGCTTTCCCAAATTGAAGCAATATTAAATTCTATACCTCTTTGTTCTCTTTCCGACTCTGATTTAAACCCTTTATCACCTTCTCATTTCCTTATAGGAAGACCATATACGGCGATACAGGAACGAAGCCTGAATGAAATTTCACTTAACCGACTTGGACGATGGGAACTTCTGCAGAACATGATTCAGGGCTTTTGGCGTCGATGGCACTCGGACTACTTAACTTCGTTACAACCAACAAACCAACCCAAAATGGAAAAAGGCATCCAGAAATTTTCAAATTTGAGACCTGGTAGTCGTTAAGGAACCCAATATACCACCATCGAGGTGGGCACTAGGACGAGTTGATGAGCTTCATCCCGGGAAAGATAATCTCGTTCGAGTGGTTTCTGTCCGTACCAAGACTGGTACTTTCAAGTGCCCCATCACAAAGTTGGCTATCCTACCGTGTTCCTAAAATTCCTCCAGGGGGGGCCGGCATGTTCAAGAATGGTTTATTATACATAATTTATTATTTGCATTCTTTAATTACCTATAAATAATTTTAATGAGTAATGTAAAATTTAAATCATTTACATTGACGTATCAACTTTATTTTGTAATATGTACCAAACAAAACTATACATACCCTATGTATGTTGCCTATATCGTTTTGATAATCTTTTTTGGCTTAACAATTTTAATCTGATAATCCCAATTGCACTTGTTAGCGTTTGGGCGAAACGGTACTGCTGTTGGTGGATCTTGCTTCTTTCTATGGCGCAAAATAATCTCGTTCTCTTTTGACTAGCAACCACCAGCATCGTCGCATCATTATACAGTCCACAAGGCAGATCGAAATTGTCTTGATCATTTCGCAAAACGAGAAATAAATTACATTGTAACGTTGTTTGAATTTTGGCTATCTTTTCTTCGTTTTATTATCGGTCACCATTTTTTTTTCGAAAAAGGCCCCGAGATATTTAAACTTCTACACCTGCCTCAATGGGACTCAATTGTGCAAAGTACACTGCACCTGAAGTTCGGGAAACAACCGTCACTTCCGATTTGTTACTTTCATCCCAGCATCACCACAGACGTCTGTAAGCCAATACAGGGCTCACGTTAGTTCCTCCTTGGATGTTGCAAGGATGTCCAAATCATCGGAGAAAAGCAGATGGCTCATCCTGATCTCAGCCAATTCGAAACATTGCTCACCAAGACTGCGTTTCACCATCCAGTCCATATATGCTATGAAAAGGAGCGACGACAGAACACAGCCCTGGCGAAGTCCAATGCACATACAAAAAAAGGATGGAATTTGACGCTATTTATCCGTACACAGCTTTTGCGGTTTTCATACAAAGACTGAATGGCTCTCAAAAGAGGCCCTCTCAGTGCCTTAACCTAGAAAACTCTCCATAGTGCATCCCGAGGGATTCTGTCGTAAGCTGTTTCCAGATCCAGATCCTTAAATCCATAATTACCTTATTATCTACTGCCTATAAATAGTCATGAAAAAGCGTTACCGGAAGTAGCAATTTTCTGGTCAAAAAGACCAGAAAAAGTTCGCCCGCCCATTTGTTTTGTCATTGTCCTTCATTAAACTATCAGAATTTTTGTTCCATGGACCCGTTGAGTTAGGTAACCTTGCGGCCGTCTCCCTGACTAGAACCCTCATTTTCAAGGTATGCATCTCTGGATTTTCATTGTCATACTATTATTTTATTGTGCTGTGTAGAATTATTTTCTTAAGGTCTTACCACAATGTTTTTCGAACAGTATCCCAGCTTTTGTCCAATTCAAGTAACGAATTACATCTTGAAAGGCCATGTTAACATAATGCTGCGCCGGATACAGGTTGATTGAAAATTGTCTTATTTTGTTATCAAAATCAAGTCTAGATTCTATGTGTGGAATATCCAATGCATCGCATATAGAATGTACGTGTGCTCGCGTAACTCCGTCTGATGGTCCAAAGATTGCATGAACTCCAAGTTCTATTTGATTGCACACTGGATTGAAAATAGCATTTGAATGAATGAAAGAAAGAATGTATAACATAAGACTTACCTTTTTTGGTTGCGTGGAAGGAATCATTATCAGGTACATATTGCACATCATAATGTAGTGTCGTCTCTGGAAGAATCCCTTTATCCTTATTAATGCTATGTACGGCATATTTAAAGGCCATTTCTGAGGGACTGTTTTTTTTACTCTCGTCAAAAATGCCACCTACGGGAAATATATTAAAAAGTATAATTGAAATTTTAAGGACAGACTTTCTTTAATTTGCTAGATCAAATATAAATTAAAGCAACTGAACGAAAGTGCAACAGTGCTTATGTAAAAACTTGAGCACGTCCGCAGTCCCTATCTAGAGAGAAAACTGCCGCGTGTCCAAAAAGTGGGCGGGATATAAAAACAAAACTGTTGAATGCTTTAAACTAGGTTTCACACCCTTTAGACTAAAACTCCGCTTTTTATGGTTGCTTGCTTTGACTAGTATAAAAACTTTATAGTGTTTGAAATGGGCTTTCCGGTCGATGTTTTTTTTAACGTCTTTTTAATTAAAAATAAATTTTTCAATAAATATATATTAAATTTGACAAAAAACTATATTACAAAAGTTGTAAATATTAGCATTTTCTACCTTTTTTGTATGGTATATGCTCCCGCGGACCCTAGTTTGTTTTCGGGGCTTAGAGTAACCCCGAAATCAACTCCCTCCACCCATCCCTTTCATCCCTTTCATCCCTCTCAACCCCCCTTCCCATCAAACTGAGCCAGAAAGTTGAGCCAGATCAAATGAAAGAAGATATTTACTTGGTGATGGTTGATGAGAAAAGAGAAAGATATTTATTAACTGATAGTTAAAGTCAATTATGACAGAAGTCAAATACAAAAGATGGTACAATTGATCTTCGAAATACAGTGACTCAAATAGATACAGTGACTGAAATTAATGTTACAATGTTACACTCCCACTTAATATTAATTCACTGTACCATATATTTACGTTACTTATAAAAACATTTTAAATCTCTGCGTTGTAATTCAGAAAATTCTACAATTAAAAAAATTCAATTTTTTATAGGCACAATTTGTACTTCATAATAAAAAAAATATTTAGAAGCGATACTTTTGGCAAAAGTATTCAAATTTTGGTTTACTCAACGGCTTAGTAAAAACATCAGCAATCTGCTCCTGCGTTTGCACATACACAAGCTCGAACAGGCCTTCTTTAAACTTTTCTCTTATGAAGTGATACCGGATGTCCACGTGTTTGGTCCTCTTGTGGAATTGAGGATTTTTCACTAGCTTCAGAGCGCTTTGATTGTCCATAAACAGCACTGCTGTCATTTCTTTTTTAGGCAGAAGATCTTGGAAAAGCGATTTCACCCACACTAGCTCCTTCACGGCCTCAGATGCAGCAATATACTCTGTTTCTGTTGTGGACAAACTGACACTTCTCTGCCTTTGCAACGCCCAGCATATTGGTGTTTCATTAACCAGAAACACGAAGCCGCTTGTAGACCGCCGAGTTTGAATATCTCCGGCATAATCAGCGTCGCTGTAAAGATCAATATTAAATTTTAAGCTATTCTTAAAGAGTATACCATGAGTTATTGTTCCCTTTAAATATTCAAAGATACGTTTTACTGGATTCACATCAGCAGGGGATGGATTTTCCAAATGACGTGACACAACTCCCAAGGCATAGGAAATGTCTGGCCTCGTTGAAATTGCCAAGTACATAAGGCTCCCTACTGCCTCTCGAAAAGAAAACTTGCTGATTTTGGAAGTTGAAGGTTAAACTTTTGACCCTTCTGCAGGTGAGCACACAGGATGGGAATCTGACATGTTAAACTTCTGCAGCAACCTTTGCACATAACTTGATTGATTAAGATGAATCGGCCCATCACTTTTCTGCTCTATCTGGAGTCCAAGATAAAATTGCGTTGCGTTAGACACCTTCACCTCAAAATTTTTTTTTAGGTATTCGATGAGCTGCATCGCTAGTTTTTCATTATTTGCCACAATAAATCCATCGTCGATGTACAAAGCCATTAAAATCTTGCCCTTATCCAACTGATGCACAAAAACACAGGAGTCCGCCGCACAAGCGCGAAAGTTGCAGTGTTGCAGAAGCTCCGTGAACTTTAAGTTCCAACACCTGGAAGCCTGTTTGAGTCCATAAAGGCTTTTGTTTAACTTACACACACGTCCGCTGCTGTCATCATACCCCTCAGGCTGCGTCATGTATATAGCCTCCTCCAATTCACCATTAAGAAATGCTGTCTTAATATCAAACTGCTTCAGAATTAGCTTCTCTTGTAGCAATCGTAAGAATGGCTCTCACAGATGCGAATCGGGCAACTGGGCTGAACGTCTCTGTGTAGTCAATCCCTTCCCTTTGAGTAAATCCTCGCACTACAAGGCGGGCTTTGTATCGGTCGATTTCGGCATCCTTCGACAGCTTTGCCTTAAACACCCACTTGTTGTCGATCACTTTTCTTTCGTCTGGAAGGTAGACAAGATTCCAGGTTTTATTCAGATGAAGCGCATTGATTTCCTCGTCCATAGCCGCTTTCCACTTCTTAGCATCCCGTGACTCCATCGCTTTATGATATCCTTTGAACTCGAAACATTCGTTGGCAAATGCGTATCCTTCAAGCATATTGGTTAGAATGCTGCTTGTTGCTTTTTGTAACTACGAAGTCGCTCTCGGATATTCACTAGTGTTTCCAACTCTGTACCCTCTACGTTATTGTCTGCGTTGGATTGCGATGGTTGTGGTTGATCTGTTTGTATGTCATTTTCTGATCCCAATATTTCACAGCTTTTGTTTTGGTTCCAGGCGTCCAGCTCCAACCCTTCTTCAAACGATTTGTTCAGACTGTGGCTGGTCGGAAGGTTTTGCTTCGATTAACCTTGCTCCCTGAAAGCATTCATATCTCTATCGGGAATGCTTGGTTCTGAAATTATAGAGACATTAGATTGGTCTTTGAAAACAATATTACGAGAAATATCAATCTTATTCGTTCCCGGCAGCCAAACTCGATGTCCCTTTTGATTCTCAGGATAACCAACGAAATACCCATGTTGCGACTTTCGATCCCACTTCCGACGCTTCTCTTTGGGAATATGGATGAATACTTTGGTGCCGAATACTTTCAGGTTTTCAATAGCGGCTTTTCGCTTGAACCAAAGTTGGAAAAGGCTTTTTCCTCTTACAGGACTGGGGCCATACCTATTGATCAGGAAAACCACAGTATCAACAGCCTCTGCCCACAGTTTGATTGGGAGATTCTTCGCATGCAACATTGTTCGAGCAATTTCAACGATGAACCTTATATCACGCTCTGCACGGCCGTTTTGTTCAGGATTATACGGAACGCTAGTTTGGTGGCGAATGTTTGCCTGTCTCAGGATCTCTTTTACTTCCTTGTTTTTTAGTTCGAGCCCATTGTCTGATCGAAGTGTAAGTACAGTTTTCTTAATGTCAAGCTTCACTGAATGTAGGAAATTTTTGAGAACTAATGAAAATTCACTTTTTTCTTTCATAAAGAACACATATGTGTAATAGGGAAAAGTCGTCCTTAAATGAAACAAAGTATTTTGATCCACCCAACGACAGTTCCTGCATGGGGCCACATTAATTTGTGTGGAATAATGCACCAGTTGTCGCACTTTTTGACTCGCTTCTTTTAAAAGGCAATCTGCTTTGTTTTCCGTAGACATAGGCATCACAAAAGAAATTTTTGTTTTCCGTAAACTCTATACTTCGATTCTTCAGCACAGATCTTACTTGATTCGCACACAAATGGCCAATTCTCTCATGCCACAATTCAAGAGAATCACGTTTGGTCACAACACTCGCTTCTCTAATAGTACCATGTCCCCCATTGCCACTTCCTGCACCACAATCCTCATTGTTCCCCAAGAGACGAAACAACATTTTGTAGAGTCGGCGACATCGTACTCCCACTGCCACAATGCAATCATCCTTTAAAATTTCACATTTTTCCTCGTCAGACACCATCGTATATTTTTTTGTCCATAACCGTTCCCGAAGAAAACAGGTTCATTTTAAGTTTTGGCACATAATATACATTTTCCAGACATTTTCCCAACCATTGCTTTTGATTAAATGCAAAAACGTTTACACAACCTTTCCATATAGCAAATATTTTTTCCCCATTACCAATAACAACAGGCATGGGCTCATCAAGCGATTCAAAGCTGCTAAACCACTCGCGGCGAAAACTCATGTGATGACTGGCACCTGAGTCTAGTATCCAATCGTCGATTGTCACAACATTGGTGTCGTCTGCAAACGTGTTTACTACAAATGCATCAAAATCTTTTGTTTGAGCATAGTTGACCTCGGACCTTTTTTTTATAGGACATTCCCGTTTCCAGTGTCCAGATTCTTTACATAGATAACACTTGCCTTTCTTGACGAAATTTTTGGACTTTCGTTTGTCATCGCCCCTCCTGTATCGATGTGCTGATGATGCATTATGTTCTTTAGTATTTTGCAATGTCACACTAGATGAAGCCGAGTTCTTTAATGACTGCAAGCGTGTTTCTTCCATTATCAGTCGCGATGTTAAGTTCTCCAGTGTTTTGCCTTGTGCTGCTGTCGACTCCCATGCGCTAAAAAAATGACTGAAACGTGGCGGTAGGGTCACCAATATCTTGGTCATAACCATACTTGCTGAAACGACCTCTCCTGCTTCCCTGAGCTGCTGTACAATTGTTTCTAGCTTTGAAATGTGCGTAGCTTTATCATCATCCTAGCTCCTCCCAAAGGCATAAAATCTCTGCTGAAGCATAAGGATACTTGCTTCCGATTTCTGCTCGTATACAGCCGCCAATTTGGTCCACATATCCTTTGAACTTGTGCAGTTTAGTATATGAACAAGTGGTTGCTGTCCTACAGTTGTAGCAATGATCTTTTGTGCTCTCCTATCCCTTGTCACCAAGGCCCTTAACTGCGTGTCATAATCTTCCGCTTTTACTACGGAATCTCTTACCGGTGCAGCCTCTTCCCCAGTCACAATTTCGAATAGATTACTAGCGTTGAGAAGGATTTTAACCTGAAATTTCCAGGTGCTCCATTGCTCACTCGATACAAATTTATAGATCTTAAGTAAATCGCTATCCATGTTGAAAAAGGCTTTTAATTTTTCTGCACCAAAATCTTACCAAAAATTTTCTCACACTTTAAGTTTATTAATTTTCCAAAATTTAAATTAAACCTTTTCTTTGCGAAAAATATTTTAAGATTACCGAGATTTTTTTTAGATTAGATTTTTGCTTCTATTTTTTTTTTTTTTTTATAATGCACTCGCGACTATAAGGGATTGGATACCCTTTTTAATGTTACACATCTCACGAGCGGAAAGGATTAGAAGAAGAGGAAAAGGAGGAGAGGTACCGGTGTACTCTTGTTTTGAACAGTTGCAAGGACAATTTCCTGTATTGCGCAGGAAAGATTGACCGTGGGAGAACATTCCACATTCGCGTTGTACGGGTTATGAAAGAACCTCTAAACTTTACTGTACGTCCGAAGGAGGGCTCGAGGGTAAACTGATGTGCATTCGATCTTTGGCGAGTATTACGGTGGAACGTCTTTAGGCGCGGAATGCAATTGGCTGTTTCGATTGAACATTGTTTGTGAAAAAGCGATAAAACAGTGATAGACAAGATACATTACGAAGATGTTCTAATGAGTCAAAAGACTGCGCAATGTTATTGTCTCCAACAAGTTTTAACGCGCGTTTTTGTATCCTATCTAGCAAGTGCAGTGCTGTTTTTGGAGCACCAGCCCAGGCATGGGAATTATAGTCCAACTTCGGGCGAATATATGCCTTATATAAAATAGCCAAATCAGAGGGGGTGAAATACTTCTTACATCTTTTAAGGAAACCTAGGCATTTCGCAGCGTTCTTGGCGACGTCGAATATGTGGTCATTCCAACTAAGGTTGTTATTGTCACACATACCGAGAATGGAAAGCGTTTCGGTTTCGTCGATGCAAGTGCCATTCATGGATAATGGCTGGGTGATTCGGTATTGCTTCAATGACAGAAGACAGCATTGAGTTTAAGAAGCATTAAACTCTACTCTGTTACGAGACTCCCATGATACAATGCTGTTAAGGTCAGAGTTTAATGAGTTTGCCATACGATGCCGTTCCAATTCAACGTCCGAAGAGCAGGGGCGCGGAAGCGAGAACGAATATGAGAAACTGAGGTTACTGTCATCAGCAAAAAAAAAGCTTACACAATGGTTTCGCCAGCGCAGAAGAACACCTCTTCAGAACAATCGGGGATATTCCATCTGGACCAGCGGATTTGTGAATGTTAAGATCTCGAAGTATTCTTTTGACTGCACGAGCGCGAAAGTGAATTTGTCCCATGGTATATTCGAAGCGCTCAAGTGTAGGCGGGGACATTGCAGAATCAGGGAGCATGGAGCTAGCAGCGAAATGCGCTGCAAGTAGATTCGCTTTGTCTAGAGAGGTGACAGCTGGAATGTCATTGTAAACGAGTGTTGGGATGGAAGATGAGGCACAGTTTTTGCAAGTACTATGCCTGTACATAGCATTGTGTGGTAAATTCAAGAAAAAAAATCATCAACAATCCGCTATACGCTCATTGCCACTGCTGGCAGCGGCACTCCAACCGTGCATTGGAGTGTTAATACCAGCAGCGACAGGCAAAAGGAAACAGTAGAAGAAGACAAGAAAATTGATATTGTGGACTGGGCTATGAGTTTTATATAGAGGATGGGGGGAGAGAGGGGTGATGCACGCGAGATGAAGACTGTAGCTCAGCGGCGCGAGTGACACTTGATGAGTGATGTGCAATTGATTGTTTTTTTTTTTTCGCTTATTGGATGCGGTGGTTAAGTCTTATCACTGCACAAGCACTGAATGGATTTTTTGATTTTAGGCCCATGCGTGTTTTTATACTATTTTGTTAAGAAACTTTAATTTATTTATTTATTTTTAGTTAGGGTGGAGCACTAAGGTTTTCATTGGTAAACTAAGATTGAACTATTTCAATTTGGCACTGCACTTTCGATTATGTATATAATTTTTATTTGCGGAAAACAAGAACCGATAGTGGAGCGCGTGCAGCCGAGACGAGTGCAGAGCGGTCACTGATTTATTTTTATTTTAAAATACTTGACTGGGCCCATAACCTGTTGAGCCAGATCAAATGAAAGAAGGTCTTTACTTGGTGATGGTTGATGAGAAGAGAGAAAGATATTTATTAACTGATAGTTAAAGTCAATTATGACAGAAGTCAAATACAAAAGATGGTACAATTGATCTTCGAAATACAGTGACTCAAATAGATACAGTGACTGAAATTAATGTTACAATATTCACAGGCTGCATTTCAGTGTCATCCGTACCGTGCTTAAGATCAACCTGGCTGGGGTCCCATAAACAGCTCAGTCGCAAACGGTGGTTCAGATAACGAGCGCCCTCTGGTACTAAATAGCCTTAAACCTGTATAGGAACTCTGCGGGTGTGGACCAACCTTCCTCGCCATACTCGTGGGATTTTTATGGACCAAACTAATGAAAAAAAAAAAACAAAAAACAAACACGATCACTTGTATTAAATACAGAGATGGAACTGATGTGTTGATATTATCTCATCTCCAGTACAGCCTCCAACTAGCGCACGGAAACGCATGACGCTCAGGCTGAAAACTCACCAAGCGAATTGGAAAGGCTAAAGCATCTAGAAGAAACCAATAAAACTGAGAAATTCTTCTATTTTACCGGAGCCCAAGAAAATGAATTGGAGCCCGGATCAGGGATGACATGACACCGAAGTAAGCTAGAAGAACCATGCGAGAGGAGGAACCATCAAGACCATCCTATAAGGGCGCACCAACCCTTAAATGTCCAAGGAAATCGATTTTGATGAAATTTACATATGATAGGTAAAATGGGTCGTTAAACAAACTTCCGAGGGAAATTTTTTTTTTAAATTTTTTTTACGAAGTTATAAGAAAATAACTGGTTTTACCTTCAAAAATAAAATGGGCGTTAAAGGTCTGAGGCGTCAAATATTTTTTTTAATTTTTTCTAATATTCAGTTCGTTTTAAGGAAAAGTACATAAAAAAATTATAACAAGGAGAACCAAATTTGATTACTAAATTTTTTTTTGCAATTTTTTTTTTTTTTAATTTTCATATTCTTGAAATTTAACTCATATTTTCTAGATTTCGGAGACTGCAGATCTTTTTTTTTATTATAGTAGAATTTGAGTTAAAAAATAAGAAAACGCAAACTTCACAAGAAAAAAGTGAGAATTGTTGAAGAAATAAAAAGTTAAGTGGTTGTATTTTTAAGGATACCATGGGCATTTAAGGTTTAACCCAATGCAAGGTCACCATTAAAAACGCAATGTATCCCGGCGAACCCCTCTCTGTGCAACAAATTCAGCAAGTGAAGAGATACCTACTGACTAAAATGGACAAAGCCGACAAGAATAGTCCCCTCAAATTTGTTGCACTTACTCCAAGGAATGATTGGCTATCGATTACCTGTCAAGACGCAAAAACCAAAGAATGGCTCATGCCAACGGTAAAGAAAATAAAGCCATGGCCAGAGGCCAAACTCCGTATAATTTGGGGAAATGAAATACCCAAACTTTACACTTGTATCACATTTCTCCCAGAAGATGAAAAAATGCACAAGAAAGCCTTCCTCTCGCGGATTGCCAAACAAAACCCTGGCGTTTCCAAAATAGGCTGGCGCATCCTCAGGATCTCTAATGAAAGGAGTGGACGTGGCGTGTAACAAAAACTTTTTCCAGCGACGAAAAATCAAAAAAAAAAAATCAACATGCTAAGGCCATGCTGAGCCATAGATTTAACAAGGGTCACCTAGATGTCGCCTTTATCCAGGAGCCGTATGTCCTAAGGGACCAGGTTAAGGGACTCTCCGGTGAGCTTTTATACGATCCCACTAACCCTGGAAGACCCAGAGCATGTATACTTACTAATAATACTAAACTCTGTCCGATTACAGAATATACCACCAAAGATCTGGTAGCTGCAAAAGCTGAGCTGCATGCTAATGCAGGTAAGATAGAAGCCGTCATATGCTCAAGTTAACTGCTAGGTGACTCCAACGACATGGACTTCCTTCCATTGAAAGGACTAGGGGACTACTGTGATAGGAGCCTGCAACTTAAGTTTCTATTAGCATTATTATAAACGGTAATAATTAAGGAATTCTAAATCAGGGAAATAACCCTAATTCTATAAACAGTATTAGGACAGAGGTATTAGATCTCACCCTATGCGCTACATTTATAAAAAAAATTATTAGTAACTGGCATGTCTCATCAGAATCCTCGATGTCAGACCACCGCCATATCGTATTCAATCTCGAACTAGGTACCATCCTCTCGGAAAAATATAGGCAACCCAAAGCCACAGATTAGAACTTATACTGCCAACAATCCATGGATAATTTGGGCTTATGCAACACATATATCGGAGATATTGACAATATTGAACTAACTTGCGGAAATCCAAACGCAGTAACCACTACCGCATTCCATGAAGCCTAGTGAGAAAAAGAGACAATAGCCAATCGACTTACACCTTCATGGAGTAAAAAGTTAGCCAAACTTCGAACGGAGACAAGAGTTTCTCATTCACCCAAACCAAATGGTGAATGGGAAACATACAGAAACGCGCTCACCTTGTACAATGAAGAAGTTAGAAGGGCCAAGAGAGATTCATTCAATAACCGACACCAATACTCTCTAAGCAGCACATCAACCCTATTGGATTAATGAAAGAACCCGACGGCATATAAGCCGAAAATGGACTACAGACGATTCAGCTCTTAGCACTCTATATTACCACCCGAAAACACCCTCCCCAGAGTAGAATAAACAGACCACTTTGGGAGGAATAGATCAAAGGAAATTTTTCATGAAGGCAAAATAGTTTGGGCAATCAACTCAATTCAACCCTTTAAAGCCCCTGAAGAAGATGAAATATTTCCAGCTCTACTAAAAAAAGGGTATCTCGCAACTGCCACCAGTTTTCCTTAACCTATTCATGGCTAGCTATATGTATGGGGATACAAACCAAATAAATGGAGGAAGGTAGTAGTCAAATACATGCCCAAGGCAGGACGTAGAAAGCCTGAACTACCAAACTCGTATAGACCAATCAGCCTCACTTCCTTTTTCCTCAAATGGAAAAAATCCTGGACAAACATATCAGAGACGGGGCACTTCAAACCTTCATGAATATCAATGTGCCTACCAACCCGAGAAATCGACTATACTCGCCTTACAAGATCTTATCTCAAAAATTGAAAAATCTCCCAGAGGCAAGGAGATAGCGGTCGGTTGTTTCCTCGATATAGAAGGAGCATTTGTGGACAATACAGAATTCTCACAAATACATACATAGAGGTATCCAAAACATGGGTATCGACAACACTACACTAGGCAGCACCAAACGCAGTAATGATAGCTACGAAAGGATGCCCCCAGGGAGGAGTACCCTCACCTCTACTATGGTCTATCGTAGTAAATGAACTACTGACAAAAAAAGCACCATAGTCACCTTCACAAAGAGAAGAAAGCGAGAAAGGCTTAGAAATGCTACACTCTTTGGCGCAACTATAGAGCTCTCAACGGAAGTCAAATATCTAGAAACTCTCACATTGACAAAACAATTGACAAGGCCAGGCTATCCTTATGGACCAGCAAAAGTCTACTTGGCAAAAACTGGGGACTAAACCCCAAAAAGACACTGTGAAGCACGTGTGCAGCGCCGTTTTGTGGTATAAAGCAACGCAGACTCAGCAGAGGCTAAACTCAACAAAATACAAAGACTAGCATGTGTCTGTGCAACTGTGGCAACTAAAAATGCACCAATAGCTGCACTTGAGGTTATCCCAAACATCCCACCACTTCATCTAGAACTCATGAAAGAAGCAATGGTTAACGCCTAAAATGGTAAACACTGATATTCTACAAGAATTCAGATAAAATGAACTACTTGGAATACATATAACCGACAAATGTTTACCCCGCTATTACTTCCGATGCAACTTTGAGGTCACATTCCCAGACCGTCTAAGCTGGGAACAGAACAAACTTACATATGCCAACGACTCACAGAACTTTGCATTCGGGAGAATCCAGATAGAGCTATGACAAATAAGAACATCTACATTCTCTCTGATAGCAGCGCCGCTCTACTCGCAATTTACGCCTTTGAGATAACATCAAAACTGGTCTGGGACTGCCTCCACATCCTACAAATACTGGCCACCACGAACAAGGTTCACCTGATCTGGATGCCACGGCACAATGGATATGAAGGCAACGAAAAAGCAGACGAATTAGCCAGAAAAGGATCCGCATCCCTGTTCATGATGCCAAGACCATTCTGCCGGCTACCAATTAACACCATAAGAAGTTGTGTGAAAACCTGGCTGAACGAAAAGAAGCTCCGTTTCTGGAGGGTAACCGAAGGAAACAGACAAGCCGAAGCTTTCATGCCAATTAGTGTCACAAAAGAACAAAACAGCTACTAAAATTAAGTCGGAGTCAGATTCGATGGGTCACAGCCTTCCCCACAGGGCACTGTCGAGTAAGAAAACACCTGATGACCATGGGTATAGGGCAAGACAACACAGGCAGACAATGCAACGAAGACGCAGAAACAGCAGAACACATATTAGCCGACTATTACTGTTTAATAAAAACACGTCAACGTTTTGTAGGTAAGTTCTACCTTGAAGCAGCGGATAACCAACTGCGGCATCATGGATGAGCTATAAATGGAGGATATCAAAATAGGCCCACTTGCGGCCGCAGTCATCTGGGATTTATTATACCAGCAATATATAATAAATTGCTGGTATAATAAATCCCTCCCCCCATAATATAAAATCTATGGTATTGCAACCATGATGTCTTAAATGAAGGTAGTTTGTAAATTAATTTTGTTAACTATTCTTAAATTTTTGTTAACTATATAAATTAGTAAATAAAATAAATAATAATAATAATAATAGACTGCTTGTCTTTGAAGTTAAAAGCTATGCGCAAAAAGTAAGAATACTTACCAATGCGAACTACTGATGGCAATAACGATACTTCACTTATTATCAAAAACTGAACAAAGGTAAAGGCACAGACATTAACGATGTTTGAAAACAACGACGCTCTACCGGCCTTGACACATAACATTTTACTTCTAAGAATAAGTATCGATTATGATTTATCCAACATTTCTTGAACCGACTTTCTTTATTTGTTTCACTGACTTGAATTAACATACATTTTACCGCTGATGTATGTTTTTATAAATTTAATTAAACTCTATTGCGTTATTTGCTTGCGCTTCAAAATGTGAACTTTCTCTTTCGAATACAATATTCACAATAATTATTTTTACATTCATTTTAATGAAGCCATAGAACTGCCATGTAGCGAGCTATTGAATTCACCGACTATACATGGTCTCATTGGAATAAAGGTTAAAGAAATAAAATGTACATTTGCTATTCTCAAGTAAGTTTTAAGGCATGCACTTCATTAATCGAGACATCCACAGGACATATTTAGACTGAAATTGGTTACAAACCAGTGTGTAAGAGCCAAAGTAAATATTCAATAGTTTGCAACCGGCAAAATAGACCATTGAATGCCCCATCCTATCCGAAAATGTACCTAAGAGTCATAATGCAGGGCGGGTTTACAAGACACCCAGGCGAATTTTCGGATACCCCATCCAAATTGACCACTGTCAAGCTCCGAATTGCGTCATAAATCTTGATTGTTATATTATAGTTTTTATTAACTTAAATTGCTTTAAGAATTTAGCAGTTAAGAATCTCGTTCCTTAAAAAAAGGAGCGTGTCACCAACTTCCCATATTCAATAACGTCGTATCTTTTGTTCAAAGTTTTTACCAGATGTAGTCCACACATGTTGACTGCATTTTTATTATGTTAACAAGTGAGTAAGTTCAAGAGTTCGTCTGTAACAAACTTCTATATACCCGATCCTACGCCATATTCAGTATGACATTATTACCATTAGATTATCCCAATAGGAAATGGTTGGGGGTAAGTGCTTTTTCGCTCTCAGCCTCAATTGGTGCGTAGGTAAGCGGTCGGCAGTTTATTATAGATTCGATCTCTGCCATAAGCTCAGTAAGAGCTCATCGCTGGGGTTATTTGATGGTGTTATTTCAGCCAGGGTTTGTTTTACTGACCGTATTAGACGTTCCCAACTTCCACCCACATGCGGCGTCATTGGTGGGATGAAGTTCTATTTTATCACTGCTTCAAATTCTCTCGCTATTGCCCGGCTGTCCATATTTTTAAGCTCAGCTTTCAATTCTTCGCTCGCTCTTCTAAAATTAGTCTCATTATCTGAGTGGATTTTCAGCGGTTTACCCCTCCCCGCTATGAACCTTTTCAATGCTAAAATGCAAGAGTCGCTCGAAAGTGTATGGAGTATCTCGACATGTATTGCTCTGACCGACCGAGGTAAGCAGCATTCCCCATCTCTTTTCTAGGCGTCTTCCGATCTTTACATATAACGGTCCAAATAGATCGGTGCCTGTGCATGTAAATGGCTGAGTGAATGTTTGCTACTGGCAGCTCTGCCATTAGTGGTGTTTTTGGAGCTGCTCTTTTATTTTTACAGATCTGAGGCAAGGGATGTAAAAAAATTGTCTTATATCGTTCACTGTTATCTCGTTATGAAGGTGATGGTAACGGGCGTGAAAAGTACAATGAGGCCTGTAACGGGGTGGTGTTTCGGTAGAATCACAGGTCGCTTCACATCTGTGGGCACGTTTTGGGTTGAATCAATGCGACCGCTGAGACGATTGACTCCGTTTTCATCCAGATAGGGTGACAACTTAAACAAGGGGCTTGTCCGTTTTAAGCCCGCATTCCCTGGCTCTGACCCCTTTGCTAACAGAGGTGTGTAGTCTTCTTTAAATCCTTCCTTTTGACATTCACGATAGAGAAGGTTTTCATCTCTGACACGTTCGAAATTCGAAAATAGGTCTGAGAATCTCATGGAAGTTCGTCTGATGATTTGTCGCTGCATATGCTGAGTCACTTGCGTCCATAAACACATGTAATGGAACACTGCGTTTTTTATCGCTGAATCTTAAATAAGTTACGTAAGGTCGTTGAATTTTAATATCTTTTATAGTTGGAATTAAGCTAACCCAAGTTTTCCATCTCTCGAAATGTGAGCTCCTTATTTTATCATTCCACCCTTTGGAAGAACGCCATACATCCTGCATTAAAACCTTCAAAATTATGGTGAAATTCGCGATCAACCCTAGAGGAACAAATATACACATTAGGACTCTTGATACATCCCTTTTGCTTGGAACAACGTTTCCGGGCAATAATTCCTGCCTAATTTTGTTACTTTTAAAGGTGAAGAGAAATTCATCTGTTGTTGTTCACCACCATATGCCCAACAGCTTCTCTGCACTATCCACAAAATTGAGATTCGTTACAGCTTTCTTTTCGTTGATAAGTTTCTTGTTGAGGGAGTTAAGCACTGCTTCCGAATTTGAGCAGAAATTTCGAATCTTGAATCCTGCTTGGCTATGTATATGGATTACATCCCGCGCTAGATTGATTGCTTCTTCCTCGCCGTCAACACTGTCTAAATAGTCATCAATGTAGTGATTGTGAACAATGGCTTGCACCGCTCGCGGATAATCTTTCCTGAATCTCTGAACGTTTTTATTTTTCACATACTGTGCGCAGTACGGCGAAGAGGTTGAACCGAAGGTTAGTACTAACATTTCAAAGGTTTCTATCTCTCCCGTGGTTAAGTTGCTCCAAAGAAATCTTTGAGCGTCTTGATCCTTTTTGATGACGTTTACTTGATGAAACATTTCCCGTATATCCGCGGATTACGCAAATTTCCTTTCTCTAAAACGGAAAAGCATGGCTGGTAGGTTTGGTAATGCGTCTGGGCCAGTTAAGAGCATTGTATTTAAAGACACTCCTTCTACAGTGGCCGCCGCATCCCACACGAGCCTTACCTTGTTAGGTTTGTTAGGGTTTGTTACAGAAAATAAGGGAGGTATCACACGAGCTTACTATTGTCGTCTTCGCATAAGTTTTCCAGTTTCTTGGCTTATCCTTTCTGAACGTATTTCATTACGAGAGCGTTGAGTTTCTCATCTAGATCTTTGTCTCGCGTAAATTTTCTTTCTAGGCAGGCCAGTCTCGTTTCGGCCATATTTCTGCTGCAGTGCACTGAGAAGTTGTCATCCTTCCATAAGAGCGGCACAAAATACCGCTTTCCGTAAAATGTTGTTTGAGTTTCAAGCGCTTCCATCGCAATATGCAGCCTAACCTGGTATTTGGATCATCATCGCCCTCTATGGTTTTAAGTGGAACTCCAAGTCTCCAATGTCGCAGTCCAATACGAATACGTGGCCTAGCTTGGCTATATGCTGCTAATGGGAGGCCTCTTTAATGCTTATATTTCCTGGAATGCGTTTCTATACTGATCGATTGATTTGGGAGATCCAGGGACTGCATAGTGTGCACATCTTTCAACGGAAACCTGACTAAACCCTTAACTGCAGATATTTCTAGATTAATCCTTTGCGACATATCTTCATTTCCATCGTCCACTAAAGGCATAGCGGATCCACCTCGCCTTCTGCATTTAGAATTTGAGCTACCTCTTCATCAACCAACGTTACTGATGACCCATCGTCGAGGAAAGCAAAGGTATCGAATGAATCGTTCTCATAGTGTAAGGTAACGGGTAATATTTTGAACAAGGTAGAGGAGCGTAGACCATTAAACATCGAGAGACTGCTTTGCTCCTTGCTTACGGTACTATTGCTGGCGTGTAACAACTTATGATGTTTGATGGTGCATCCATCTATGCCACATGCTACTGCAGCGAAGCAACGGCGCCTTCCGTGGGGTTTCAGGCAGCTGCGACTAAGGAATTTGGCTTTAACATTCGACCACCTATCATTGACGTTCATGTTCAGGAAGACATCACACACAGCAACCGATTCACAACCTTGTTCATACAACAAACATTTTCCAACATTTGTTGCAGTAGGTTGCTTGTGTATATTGACAAACGCTCCTTGCTTTCTTGCTTTGATTCCTTTTGCTCAACCCTTTGCATTTGCGGAAAGGTTGTAACCTTTGACGCGGCCCTTGCTACCTGTCCCAACCAATCGCTGAATGTCGATAAGTTGATTTCTATTAAGCCGGTATTTTGCTTGTATAGGCCCCAACTAAGTTTCAACTGAGATGACAAGCGTTCAAATAACTTTTGAACTAAGTATGGGTTGTTCAAATATGAGCTCAGGCTTTCATTGTTTCGCAGGCATTTTCCACTAAGAGAGAAAAACTTACTATAGACTTAAACTTGTCTGCCCTCGGTGGCCGTTCGGACCTTATGGTTTGCAGTAAGGATTGAACTATTGCTTCAGGGCGCCCATATAGCATCCGCAATATTGCGATAATATTGTCGACCTGATCGGGGTGTAGGAGCTTGAATTTTACAGCGTTAAAGGCGTCACCCTTAAAGCAACGTAGTAGCCGAACGAGATTTTCTTGGTTACTAAACCCGCACATTTGAGAAAAATTTTCCCACCAACTGATAAATGAAGGCCATTCCTCTGGCCGCCCACTGAATTGAATACTGTCCCTTCGCTCCGTACGACTAAGAGCATGAAACCAAAAGTGCATAGAATAAAACGTTGGGTAACTAACTCCCTCTGTGAACTAATCAAACAGAAAAATGAATTTTATTCAAAAAATAAAAATCTTTTTCATATTAGCTCCGTGAAAACTGAGTATGACGAAATGAGGAAAAATGGAATATATCAAATCAAACATAGGAAAGAGCTATACTACAAGAACAAATTCGATGAAAGTATATTCAAACCTAGGCTACAATGGCATTTTATAAACGAAATTCTTGGTAAGGATAATTATAACGAAACATGTAGCTCATTTCAATTTAGTGATAGCATTGTGACTAGTGACAATTTTCAAATTGCCAACGGCCTTGATCGCTTTTTTAGAGATGTTGGCAAAAAATATATATCTTGGTATCACATGCAAGCGATTGCGCTGAGCTAGGTAACTCGTTTCATATTGCTAGAACAAAACCTTCTTTTTTTTAGGAATCGTAGCTGAAAGCGATGTGAGAGAAGCCATAAACTGCTTGAAAGCAAAAAAATCATGCGGAACTGATGGTATCAGAAGCTCTGTAATAAAAATGTTTGCGACGCGATTAATACCCCACTTACATACTTAATTCACTTAAGTTTTGAGAAAGGGTATTTTCCAACTTGCCTAACAACGGCTGTTGTATCCCTGTGCATAAAAAGGGTGGCAAATCGGATCCCAATTATTATAGGCCTATCTCTCTCCTTTCAGTTTTTTCAAAGTTATTAGAGAAAATTATTACTAAAAAAATGCCCAGTTTTATTGATAATCACAAGCTCCTCAGTGATCGTCAATTTTGCTTTACCAAGGGAAAGTCTACTGAGGATGCCATTGTCTCTTTTTTAGAGAACGTCAACAAGGGACTTGATAATGGAAATAAAGCTGCTGGTCTGTTTCTTGATGTCACGAAAGCATTTGATCTAGTAAATCACAAACTGCTTTTGAAAATTCTTGAGAGGCTTGGTTTCAGGGGAGACTTTCTCCAGTGGCTTGCATCATACCTCAAAGATAGGAATCAGATTGTTCGTGTCAATTCGGTTTGTAGTGACGTGCTATCATGTTCAAGCACCGGGGTACCCCAGGGCTCTGTCCTTGGACCTCTGTTATTTCTAATTTTTATCAATTCAGTTTTTAAATTACCATTACATGGCAAGATAGTTGCCTCTGCTGATGATTTGGCTATTTCTTTTGTAGCTTCTTGTATTAATGGTTTAAAGGAGCAGATTAACTCTGATTTATTTGTCCTAGATAAGTGGTTTCTGTGTCATAGCATGGTGCTTTCCAGTAAATCGAAGGTCATGTGTTTCTCCTTCTCCAAAGAAGATGAAGTTAATGAAGTAGTCTTTCAGAATGCACTCTGCGCTGCTAATTGCTCCGGGTCATGCTATGAGCTAGAATCGGTGTCGGAATTCAAGTATCTGGGGCTTATCCTTGATGGCAGACTGAACTGGAAGGCCCACATAGCTAGCACCAAAAAGCTTATTTACATAGCTTTAAACAAGATTTACCACCTTCGAAAACATTTGCCTCCTAGTTTGCTTACTGCTGTTTACCATGCGCTTGTACACTCACGTTTAGAGTATGGCATCTCATGTTGGGGGAGCTCGCTTGTGAGCAATCTGCAAAGCTTAATCGTGGCTCAGAAAAAAGTTATAAGAGTTATTAGAGGTATCTTTATGTGTACAAAGTGCTTAAGTTGTTTTAAATGAGAGGTGGGTACAACCATTTGTGAAATAATGATGTCTACGAGCTTAGGCAAAGGGGTTTAGTTGTAACGAATCGAGTAAGAACGGAACGATACAGACTATTTGCAACCAACATCGCTCTTTCATTTTTAACAAACTGCCACCAGATATACGCTACTATGTAACAAAAAGACAAACGTTTCTTTCACAATTAAAGCACTGGCTGCTACTCAGGTCTGAGGTTGAATCACTTTAAATGATATTAAGCTAACTTAATAATTGCACTTAAAAAAAATCTACGATCTTTACCTGGAATCCTTACTTAATATTTGAGCCAAGTCCTACTGGTCTAGTTATCTTGCTTAATAATTTTCTCTCATCCATTAAACCAATAAAAAAAATAAGCTTTGTTTGATTTTGCGAAGATGCAGTGGATTTGGACCTACACGAATGCGAACGAGGCTTTTGAGAGTCTGCTGGTTCCACACTAGAATCAGCCTTGTCGTGATAAGGGGTAGTTAGTTTAAGCACGGGAGGTGTGGCCGATTTAGGCTTGTGTTGTTGGGAAGGGCCTACAATATTGACAACATCTGTTTTCTGTTTATCTGTTTTTTGGCTATCTTTTTTCTGGCTACCTGTTTTCTGACAGACGGTTCAAGACCACGGTTCATATTCAATTTCTGCAGTGACTGAGGCGCAAGAAAAATGATACCATTCACTGCAGTGGTCGCACTAAACCATTATCTCATACTCGTCGGGCTCGGAACACTTTTGGCAATGCGACTTAGTGATGGCAGAAGGTTTGGTAGCTTTTCGAGATATAGTGTATATAGCAATATAATTATAAGGGTGACTTTGAAAAGGCTTACCTGAATTCCTGGCTCGCTGTGATGAATTGACTTGACTTGATAATTTGGTGTACTGACACTCTGGTCCAATGATGATGCTGCTTCAGAAGCACACGGCGACTGGTGACTTAGATGTCTGACGGTACTGAGGCACATGAAGATGGCTTTAGCTCTGATGGCGCTGAGGCACTTTCAGAATTCCTAGCGACTAGCAGCTGTGACGGATGCCCTCAGAGATTCTTCTTCTGCCCTCAGAAATTCTTGGCAGATTTGGCTTGTGCCCTGACGGACGCGTGGCGACAATGGCACGGCGATGTCTGATAGGGCTGTGGCACTTTCAGATCCTGCTCCTGGGGCTGGCAGCTTTGTCTGGCGCAAGAATACACGGCGACTGTGGCGGCTGTCTACCTTCGAAAATTCTTGGCAGTTATGTCTTGTGCCCCGACGAACAGGCGACGCCAATGGCACGGCGATGTCTGATGGCACTGTGGTACTTTCAAATCTTGCTATCCTGGCGGCTTGCAGCTATGTATTGTGCCCCGACGAACATGCGGCGACAATGGTACAGCGATATCTGATGGCGCTGTGGCACTTTCAGATCCTGCTCCTGTCGGCTGGCAACTCTTGTCTTGTGCAAGAGCACACGGACTGTCTGATGCGCAAAGCAACACACGGCGACTGTGACAGCTGTCTGCCTTCAAGAGCTCCTGGCAGCTCTGTCTGGTGAAAAAGTACACGGCGGCTGTCTGATGCGCAAAGGAGCACACGGCGTCTGTCTGGCGGCACCAACGATGAACAATCGATTTAGGTTTGTTGGCGCCCTGGCGACTATGTTCAGTAAAAACTCAAACCTGATGATTTCAGTATAGTCCTTTCATTGAAAATCCATGTAATTATGGATTATGAAGAATGCCAAATCCTAATACAAAGGAGTAAAAATACTTATTAGAAATAGGTATATGTAAGGAACAACGATTGTTCAGATCCAGAAAATTTCGTTTCGCTCTTGCCGGCGTGTGGTTATCCAAAGAAAAAAAAGTTTAGACACCCGGAAAAAGCCGCCATTGCCGTCTCTTTCTAATCATTCGCTGACAAGATCGGTTACAGAGGTTGTCTTACATTGAAGCCAGTAGTGGGCGTGGCCGTAGGAGGATTTAACCAATTTTCGCACTTTGTCTGTACAAAATAATAACCAAGATATACTCGAAGTTTGAGCGTCCTAGCTCGATTTTAAAGACCTAAAAACTTAACACATACGGAAAGACTGACGGACGGACGGACGGACATGGCTAAATCGACTCACCTGTCGACCTCGATCATATCTCTAAAAGGTCTTAGGTATCTACGGTGATTATTTCACTGTGTTACAAACTATGCATTAAAATAAATACACCCTCGGTCGGGTATAAACATTTGTTTTATACTCAAAACGCCCCCAAAAGCGGGTGTGACAAAAATTAATTAATTAAAGTCGATAGTATACGTATATATCGGAACAAATATATTGAGTGTAAAGGCCGTCAAGTATGAAGGCATAAGCCGAGCGGTCCGTTGGCTTTTGTCGAGGGCTAAGCTCATATATGTTGCGGAGTTTGTGTAAAATTCTATGTTTTTATGAAAACTATTTCTGGATATATTTTAAAGTCTGTTGTCTACTTTTTTCCTGTGCTGTTCCTTTATTGGGTGATTCTTAGGGCCTGATGAGAACGTGTAGCTGAACCTGATGCTGTAGCTGAAACTAAATAAAAATTTGATTACACACATTCTCATAAGAGCCAACACAATGTGACGCTGTAGCTGAAAGTGGTAGCTGAAATCGTTCAACTTCGAGCATGACAATTTTCAAACATTAATTTATTTTCAAAAGTGTCAAAAACTTAAAGGAATATGACATGCTTCTACTTCCCGCCTTTGTTTTATATGTCAGTCTATAGACTTTTTTTGCCAAGCTACAGTGACCGAGATTCTCATAGAACCACACGTTTTTTGTATTTTCTCTTTCATCATCATCATCATCATTTTCGGTGACCATCGGTGATCATCATTTTCTGAGCCGGCGAATGTTCTCTTTTTGAGTTTTGTGGGGTGCGCATCTCAAATCTTTCAAGATGAATTGTCCAGTTTGCTCAGAAAAAATCGAGCGCAGTTTTCCTTCCAAAATTTGCTGCAGCGATTGCTCTAATTTTTTTCATAACGCTTGTGTTAAAATCAGTGATCTTGATGTTGACAACTGAAAAAAAAGTGGAAAATCTTTTCGTTGCGACAAAATGCTCAGTGCTTCCACCAAAAAGCACTTCCACATCGAAATCGTCCAGCAAAAAAAGCAAACAACGAGCAAGGCACTTCAGGTTCAGTCGAAACAAAAAACTGTGATTGCACTATCCAAAAGATTTATCTGAAGCTGACTTCAATGGATGAAACACACAACACTCTCGTTGAATCACTAAATGAGCTAAGGGCCGAGAACAAAGAACTAAAAACGAAAGTTGAGTTTTGGAGAGCCGTTTGAACTGGCAGCAGCAGCACCGTCTGTCGAACTCTATCGATATCGTGGGAGTTCCAAATGTCGATGCCAATAACGCAAAAGGTATTGCTCAGCAAATATTTCGCAATGCCTTATCCATTAAAATTCCTGGCGACAAAATTGACAATTGCTATGTTAAGAAAGTGAGGAACAAAAAGGTATTTGCCGACAACGTTTCCAAATCCACTGCATCCAAAGAAGTGATCTGCATTAGTTTCTCGGATTCGTCAACTAAGCGGCACATATTGAGCATGAAGAAAACGAAAAAGCAAACGCTCAATACCCGCATGATTGGAACTAACTACAACAGCGGCACCGACGGCGGCGATAACAGTAGCGGCAGTGGCAGCGGAAAGGTAACTGAGCTTTACATAAATGAGTCTCTCACACCGTACACCAAGGCGCTGTTTATGCAGACAAAACAAATCAAAGAGAGAAAAGGTTACAAATATGTATGGTTTAAAACAATAAAATTTTATTAAAAAAAGTTGAGGGTGGAAAAAGAATTGTAATTAAATCATTCAACGATCTCGCACTTTTGTAGTGCTTTTCTCAATGTTTCTATTTTAATTCGATTATTATTATGAATTTTGAATATGATTTATTTCACGATTTTTCTACCCTCGATCAAACTAGTTCTGATAATATTTTCCATAATGTGACGTATTCAGGGCCGGTTCCAGCCTAGCAAGCGCCCTGTGCAAGATTACCAAAAAGCGCCCTTTAGTGTGTACACATACAATGGTCGTTTCCACATCATCCACATTCAATGCGTTTTTTCTTTGAGGTATCTCCAACAAATATGTATGTTAACAAATGCTATGTTGAAATTTGTTAATAGAAAATTTTGTTAAATACATAAATAATAAAAATAAACTAAAGAAATAAATAAATAAAAAACAAGTAAGAAAGACCCTATTTTTCCTGAAACAAAAAATTTAAAAGTTTTTTGGCCTTAATTCATATACTTTATGTTTATACCAATAATTTTCATTGCCCTCGCCCCAAAAAATAGGCGTAAGCTGAAAATGGAGTGTATAATTCTAATTTCGTTAGAATAATGAAAAATTTCGTTAAAGCAAAAAGTATCCTTGAGTGTTTTTTGAAAAAAACGCCCCTAAAACTGGGCGTAGCTCTCCGCTTTGTGTATAATAAACTTAGTAAATGGCAATATCTTTAATATTTCTTACATAATTTCTTTTTAATTTAGAATTAATTTTCCGAGAAATCAGGTTTTTGAGGATTTAACATTTTAAAAGTCTGCATGGTCGATGGTGCGGGCGGTCCAATTTTTTTCTAATAAAAGGCAACTATTGCCTTACACCAATATTGAGGTCCTACGCCTTGTCTAACTTAAACAAAAGTGAATTTTATATAAAATATTAATTTGAGGTGGTCTGACATCAATGTCAATTGAGGGCGTGGCTGAGGGCAATTTTTATACTTTGTCTATACAAAATAAGAAACAAAATACACTCTTAGTTTCAGCATCCTAGCTCAATTTTAAAGACCTAAAAACTTCACACATATGGACGGGCGGACATGGCTTAATCGATTCACCTGTCGGTCTCTATCATATCTGTAGAAGGTGGAAAGTCTTAGGGTCTAATGTTATTATTTCACTGTGTTACAAACTATGCATTAAAATAAATATACCCTGGGTCGGGTACAAAAATCAATAAAAACATATTATGTTTATATTATTAACGAGTAAATAAATTAGAAATGTTACAAGCGGGAATATGAGTGGAAATCAAAACAATCTGCTCCAAAGTAGGTATTGCACTAACTAATATTCAAAAAATAGCGGTACAAAACAAAAACTCCTTAAGAAGATTCTTATGAAAAACCACCTGCGTAAGAGCGTTTCCATGCCTTCTCCCTCGCATTTTTCCTTTTTCACAATAAACTAGATAAGACTTTTAAAAGCACTGCAATTTTTTTGTGAGTAATTTTCTACTCACTTCTTCCACCCACCGCCACCGCCTTTAAGACTCAACTCTCAACGCAAAATAAATTTCTCGCTCTTATTTCTTGGAAAAATGAAAGAGAAGTAAATCAATTCATTAATTTCCTATGTGCAAGATTTCAAACTCGCACACCGTTTCCGCGTGCATGATAAAAACCTGACCCGACATCCCACATCAGACAGATTCAGAAATCAGAATCAAATGTAAAGTCGAAGAGAAACTATATTTTCATTGTAAACCTACCTGTTCTCTTTGTAAGAGAAACTCGTTATTTTTTTCGTAGATAAGAAATTTCACACATTGTGGTTTCTTACGTGCAGAATCAAAAACCTGCAATTTTTTTTTGATATATGTATTGGATTCGAGTTAATGTTTTGTGTTATTAAAAATTGTGTTCAATGTTCAATTAATTTAATGTGTAATGAAAATGTATATGAATGTGTATAAATGTATGTAATGTGTAATGATACCTGTGTTGTGTTACCAAATGTGCACGTCCGATAGCGTTGACAGTTCAAAGGCAAGAGAAAGAAATTAACATTAAGCAGACTGTGGCTAGCAAAAATCACTCAAACAATAACAATATCGTCAATGAGAATAGATAAGAACAGAGAGTGGTAACGTTACATTGGCAAGCTAGCGTGTGCATCTACCATACTCGTGCATGTACTTACATTAGAAATTTCTAATGTAAATTTAAATTTCTGCTGGTTTGCCAAGGCGAGCTGCAAAACGATCAAGAGCTGCAAGAAAAGAGAAGGGAGATAGATCGCCAACCAGCTCCAAGTGAATGGCCTTCGTTGTGAAGCACACAAACAGCGCAATGTAGGCCTTCACAAACTTCGGATTTCTGCCCCTGGCCAGCCTCAAAGTAATGGGACCGGCGTAGTCAACTCCAACCTTTGAAAACGGGCGCGAGTATTGGACACGTTCTCCGGGTAGATCACTCATAAGTTGGTCCGAGCTGGTTTTCCGGTAACGAAAACAGGTAATGCATTCTTGTACAATCTTACGAAGAAGATTCCGACTACCGATTATGAAGTATTCCTGCCGTAGAAGGGCAAACATTTGAGAAACACCGGCATGTAAATGGCGTTTATGAATGTGTTCGGCAATAAGTTTCGCGAACCGAGTATTTTTGTCTATTATTATGGGATGTTTAGTCGAGTAATTAACGTTGGATTCCTGAATACGACCACCGACGCGAAGGATTCCGGTCGTATCCAAGAAGGGGTTTAGGGTTACGAGTTTGCTGTTTCCTTTAAGCACTTCACCATTTGAAATTGCCTTTATTTCAACAGAAAAACAGCGGGATTGATGGAACCGAACGAGTTGTGTTTTTGCGATTGAAAGTTCACTGGTAGTTAAACATCCTGGTTGTCTTAAAGACCGGTTCACGCGCCAATTCGAAATGAAACGTTTGATATATGCAAGTGTCCGAATTAGTTGTATATAATGAGAGGAGTCATTGATAAGATTTTCAAAAAAGTCAGTGGGGCTTACCCTAGATACAAACACTTGAGCAGGCTTGCCTTTGCGCTCTTCGAAAGCTTCGATTGAGATGCCAGAAACGGAGTACTCTGTGCTGGGCCATTGACTTCGATTTTGGTGGAGCCAAGATGGTCCGGACCACCATAGCTCATTTTGAATTAAATGAGTAGGTAGCATACCACGGGAAGCGCAGTCAGCTGGGTTCAGATGAGTCCGTACGTGATTCCATGAACTTCTCGGCAGTTCCGTGAGAATCTTGGATGTACGGTTTGCAATGAATACTGACCACCTTTTTGGCAGCGCCGAAAGCCAATGAAGCACGATTGCTGAGTCAGTCCATGCGAAGACTTTCATTTCCTTTAGCTGTAAAGAAAGTTTAAGTTTCTTAACCAAACGAGTTAATAGGACTGCTCCGCAGAGCTCGAGACGAGGGAGCGAGACAACCTTTATGGGAGCTACCCTACTTTTAGCAGCGACGATTGAACGGGTGATATTAGCAACCATGCCGACACTTCGACAATAGATCACTGCCGCGTAAGCATCAAGGGATGCATCGCAGAAGCCGTGAAACTCCAAATTTTCAAGCGACGACCACAGGATTCTTGGGATGCTCAGCGTCTCAAGCCTAGGTTGTTCTTCACGAATAGATAACCAACGATTCCTGTGTTGAAGCGATATTTCCTGATCCCACTTGTATTTGTCGCGCCAAAGTTCTTGGAACATGATTTTTATATCTATAATTACAGGGGTTAAAAATCCTAGAGGGTCGAATACCTTTGAAGCCTCTGACAGAATCCTACGCTTTGTCGATGGCACGTCGTCACTTAATGTTACCTTGTAGGAAAATGTGTCATTTGCGGGAGACCACCGAAGTCCCAGCAGCTTCACCGAGCTGTAATCTTCAAACTCCTTTGGGGACAGCTCTCGTTGGTCTTCGGGCAAGCTGATGAGTAATGGCCAACAATTGGTAGTCCACTTGCGTAAGTTAAAGCCGCCTGATTTAAGCAAGGCAACTAATTCCAGACGAAGAGATGTCAATTCATCTACGGAGTCCGCACCGGTCATGACATCGTCGATGTAAAAGTCGTCAAGAAGCACCTTTGCCGCACGCGGATACAGGTGCTTTGAGTCATGTGCCAATTGAAAGAGTGTGCGTACTGCTTAAAATGTCACACAGGAAGTTCCGTAGGTTACTGTTAAAAGGCGAAAGCTTTTTAAGGGAAGGTCTGGTGAATTTCTCCAAAGAATCCTCTGGTAGTCAATGTGTTTGCTTGAGACGAGCACCTGACGGAACATCTTCTCGATGTCGCCAGAAATTGTGAACCGATGACGACGAAAACGAAGGGAAATGGAAAACAAATCCCGCTGATGTGTTTGACCTACCAAAAGTTGTTTGTTAAGTGACTGTCCGTTATTAGTTTCAGCAGATCCATCAAAAACGACCCTTACTTTGGTCGTACTGCTGTCGCTCTTAATAACGGAATGGTGGGGCAAGTAATAGCATTTGCTGGTTGGAAGATCTATTTCGCTTTCGGGTACCTCTTCCATGTGACCAAGTTGCAAGTACTCGTTCATGAAGCTGATGTATTTCTCCCTCAAATAACTATTGAATTGAAACCTACGTTCGACAGATTGAAAACGATGCAAAGCTACCTTCCTGATGTCTCCAAGATCGACCTTTTCGTTCGATTTGAAGGGTAGCTCGATTATGTTCCTGCCGTCAGGTGAACGAGTGTGAGTTGTAGCATAAATGTCTTCCGCTTGCTGGTCTTCAACAGACAAGCTGGGTTGGTACTGGATTTCCTCGAGCCGCCAAAAGCGCTCAAGGTCGAATGACTGGTCCGCTTCCAGTCGAGTACAAAAAGAGTCCATGCTGTCACAATTCGAACGTTTTTTGGATGTCATATTGCCACAAAGTACCCAGCCAAAAATGGTTGGAACGAAGTCAGGCACTCCTTGGTCACCACGGACCACTGAGCCAGTGAATATGCTAAATACCTTGTCAGCACCAATGAGTATATCAATATGACCCGGCATATTGAATTTGGGATCTGCTAGCGTGAATGAAGAGAGGTCGATTTTTGTATTGAGGGTGATTTCAGAAGCGGGCACGAATGAAGTGAGTTTCGACACGACGTAACAATTAACTTCGAAAAAGTCCTGAGAAGAACGAGAGAAAAGCTTTAGTGAAACGACACCATTTGTAACACCTGCTGCAGTCGACCCGACACCTTCGATTGGAATGCGAGCGTGTTTGCGTTTAAGACCTAGTCGTTGTGCAATACTTTCGGTAATAAATGATACCTGAGATCCAGAGTCTAAAAGCAAGCGAGTGGTTTGGTTGATTCCTTGCTTGTCAGGTGTCAATGCAAGAGCAGTAGGCAAAATGGTTTGAGGATAACCAAAATCGCCGTCGATTGCTGCCGCAGAGCAAAGTGTATGGTGGGATTTTAGTTCAGCTATAGCACTTGCAGATGTTGATGGCTTGTTAGAAAGGTTTGTTGGCTGAATAGTAGGAGTTGTCGGTTGATTTGAGAGATCTTGTAGGGCGGTGTGTGTAGAAGCGTATCTGATAGAGATATTCCTGTTTGAATAGTTTGACGAAGAAGCTTGGGACTCGGAATGAACGAGTGTATGATGCTGAGTGTTACATGCTCTACACCGATAATCAGATTTACACCTGTTAGCTGAATGCCCGGAGCGTAAACAGTTGAAACAGAGCGTGCGTTCTTTAACGAAGTCGCGACGCGCGTTTGTATCGAGAGCAGGAAATTGTTCACATTTTGTTAGAGTATGTTCTTGTTTGCATATGAGGCACTGTTTGACAGATTCCGCGAGGTGGCTATTTATAGCCTTGGGTTTGGGTGACTAACCACGAGAATGATTGGAACGAGTGAGAGATTGGCAAGTCTCCAAAGCATCACAACGAGAGTCTAAAAACCCAAGTAATTCTTTGATGGTACAATCGTCCCTTGATCCTACTTCCTCAGCCCAAGCCTGACAGATTTGATTTAGAGTCTATGCACCCGATATAAAGATCCCTGAAACAAGGCCATTCTTTATAATTGCCCGAGAAGACTGGGACGGAAATGGTAGGTAAGCAAATTGACGCGGATTCCTTTGGCTTATTAAGGTTCTTGAGGAACGTAGCTTGTTGGGCAGCTAATGTCTCAATTGCAGATTCAATGACGTTGGATTGTTTTGACATTGTTCTTTCGCGAATGAATTTGGTTAGTGTGGACTGAGCAACGAAATATTTATTTTCGTATTCCGTATATTCGGTCTCTGGATCAACATAATCTTCCTGATCCGAATAGCTTAAAAGTTTTTCATGCAGAGACTCGAATTGGGACCACGATTTCTCTAACTTTTGCAACCGAATCTCCAAAAGTTCTAGAGTAACCTTTTCGTCAACATTTTCCGCGAACGATAATGCCTTTGTTAGGCAACCCTTAAGATGACCGCGTTTAGATTTAATTTCATTCATTTTATTCATTTAAACGAAACGAAAAGAGTTTGTTTCTATACAATTCAATAGAAACCACACGAGAAAAATTGTATGCGCAATGATAGATAATATAAGTTTTTACACCACATGTCTGCAACAGGGAAAAAAGTTTAACATACATACATATTTCCTATGAACCAATGCACTGTATCGAATTAATTTAATCAACGAATTTTTCACTTTTATCCGGCTCGAAGGACCGGTTTTGGTATTGGATTCGAGTTAATGTTTTGTGTTATTAAAAATTGTGTTCAATGTTCAATTAATTTAATGTGTAATGAAAATGTATATCAATGTGTATAAATGTATGTAATGTGTAATGATACTTGTGTTGTGTTACCAAATGTGCACGTCCGATAGCGTTGACAGTTCAAAGGCAAGAGAAAGAAATTAACATTAAGCAGACTGTGGCTAGCAAAAATCACTCAAACAATAACAATACCGTAAATGAGAATAGATAAGAACAGAGAGTGGTAACGTTACATTGGCAAGCTAGCGTGTGCATCTACCGTACTCGTGCATGTACTTACATTAGAAATGTTCAATGATAGGAATAACTGAATAACAGAATACAAAAAAAAAAAAAAAATAGAGTGGCGCAACAGCTCGAGGTGAACCAGGGCCAATGTATGCCAATGTAGGCCAATTCTCAACAATGTATGCTGTGTGTGTTAATTTCTTCACATACAAGGGGACCTACAATTTTTCGCCGAATCCGAACGGCACTTTGAGAAGTTTTTCAAGACAAATGATACTCTCGGAAGGCTTGTCAGACCCTCGCGGAGGTGGGGACCGTGAAAAAGAACTAGTCTTTTTTTTCAGGTGACGATGGCAGGATTCGAACCCAGGCCTCCGGCGTAGTAAGCACACACACTAACCACAACGCCACGGCACCCCACAGAATACAATACAGAATACAATAACAGAATACAATTGAGTGAAAATAAGAATAGGGTAAATAACAATGATTTGGCAGGTAAAACAAATTATATGATTGATATAAAGAAACTAAAGTATCAGGTGAAATTGTGAATTGTTTTAAATTAATTGTCACATATATGAATCCTCAACAATATATTTTCCTATGAAAATTTTGCGAGCGGATGTGCAAGATTTAAAACATGCACATAAGGAACGGATTTTTTTTGTTTTAAAATTTTTGAACTATGAAGTTACCTATGCTTTGATTCTTTTTTAAATGTAAGTATAGCTCGGTAGATGTGCAAGAAATATTCCTACATGAACAGGGTCAAATATTTTGAGAATCGGTAGGTATGTATATGTAGGTAAGAAATTAATTTTTCTAGTGGGATTCTTCGTTTTTGTCAGACTCTCCTTGTTGTTACAATATTGTAAGTAATATGAGTTAATGTGGAAGAAACATTTTAACACGGGTGTGATGGATGTAATTTTGAGTTTATTTGAGGTATGGGCTTTTAATGCAAATGGCAGTATCCACGCTAGGTAAAATATTTTTTTCTTACTCCTAGTAATGCGCCCCAAAACTTCGCGCCCTGTGCATTTGCACATCCTGCACATATGGTTGGGCCAGCTCTGGACGTATTGCGACAACAAACTTTTCATTGTTCACCAGAATGTCAGAAGTCTGAGAGAAAATTTCGACTCGTTTGTCACTCACCCAAGCACTTTCGTGTGCATTCCAGATATTATTTTTGTGTGTGAAATTTGGATATATGGGTTCAAAAAAGCAATTATAAATTACAAGGTTTTGATTTCATTCCTACGCCGAATGAAGATTACGCTGCAGGTGGTGTGGGTTGCTTTATTAAGGAAGAATATAGTAGTGACCGTGTTGTTTTGGACGTTGATTTTGTAAGTGCTGATGTTCAGAGAGTTTCATTGATAGTTCATAATGTAGAATTTGTTTTTTTATGCGTTTATAGGCTTCATATGTTTAATGTTTCAATGTTTATTGAAAAATTCGCTCAACTCTTAGAGTATGAAAACTCTAAAAATCTGGTTATACTGGGAGATTTTAACTTCAACTTGCTTCATTGCAATGACAGAGTCTCGTCCTATCTTGCGTTACTAGCTTCTCATGGTCTTGTCAATTTTATGAGCCCACTAGAATCCAAACTGGTACTCGTATTGATCATATTTGCGGCCGATTTAGCGATATTTCTTTCACACACGTTCTTGGGAGAAGTGTGTATTTGACCTGCGTATAACTGACCATTCCATGACTGGTCTCTTTATTAGCACATTAAAACCAAAAAAAAAAAACCAAAGTAGTAAGCCGTCTTTCTAGAAATTAAACATTAACTTCGCTTTGCTAAAAGATCATCTGCGACTAGAGTCATGGGAAAATGTATACTCTGAAAGCAACGTCTGCAGATCTTACGATGTTTTTATTGAATCTCTCCAGAAATATATTGAGATTTGCTCAACAACCGTGTCGCCAAAAAATTCTTGAAAAAAGCTGAAACCGTGGTTGTCAAACTCCTTATTGAGCAAAGTTAAGTTCAAAAACATCTTAAGTTTAATATGTCTTAAATATTACTTAAACACTAGTCTACAAAGGAAAAATAAAAAATTGTGTTTGGAACTGAAAAAAGAAATTCCTGTGTACCGCGATAATTTTTACCGTTCCAAATTAAACTTAGCTAGTGGAAACATAAGATCCGAGTGGAATATAGTTAACAGCATACTCAACAATTCCACCCACACAAAAATACCGTCAGAGGTTCTTGGCAATGAGTGTGTAGTCTCTACAAGTCTCGATATCGCTGACGCTTTCAACAATAATTTTGCCAATTTAACTGGAACCGTTCTACCGTCGTGTAACTTTTGTTATCTTTGTTCCTCTAAGATTAATCGCCTAACCTTTTGAGCTTATCAAAACAATTGGAACTCTAAAGAATTCAAAGACTTGTGGCTGTGATGGTATTTCCAACATTGCTTTTAAGGAAATCTCGTTTTTTGTAGTTGATTTCTTAGCACAACTCTTCAACCGAAGTATATTTTTGGGTGTCTTCCCAGAAGCCCTTAAATGTGCTGATGTAATACCTTTATTCAAAAAAGCGGATTCAAAAAATATGAATAACTATAGGCCTATATCTCTTTTCTCCCTGTCATCGGTAAAATTTTCGAAAAGGCTGTAAAGGAGAGGGTTGTTAGTTATTTGGACAAATCTAATTTTTTTAGTTCTGCCCAATTTGGATTTCGGAAGGGAAAGTCAACTTAGGACGCGCTTTTACTTTTCTGCTCGCGTATTTTCTCCAGCCTTGACAAAAAAAAATTCACGGCGGCATTGTTTGTCGATATAACAAAGGCTTTTGATATAGAGGTATATTCAATCTTGCTGAAGAAAATTGAATATGCTTGTTTTCGTGGTTTTATTCTGGAGTGGTTCCTACTTAAAAAACATAGCACAGAGTGTAAAACTTAATGAAACTAGAAGCGAAACCGACCACAAGGATTCAGGGCCTATTTTGTTCCTAGCTTATGTCAATTCTCTGTTCAGTTAAGGTTTAAGGGCGTACTAACCTTGGTTGTTCATATGATTCCGATTATATTCTCGACCAAGTCGCCGATATTAATTGGGATCTCAATCTATTGAGAAGCTGGTTTGCTGTTCATAAATTGATTATTAGCCCAAAGACAAAAATTATGTTGTTTAGTTTCTCGCCTCGCACTTATTTGGATGCCAATATTTGTTTTCACGCACCACAGTGTAAACGATTTATGCTTCAAGACTGCACTTGTACTCAAAACACCTCTCCATGGTTTTGTGACACTTTGAGTTGCAAAGAACACGAACTGCTTTGTGATTGAGAAAGTTGACGAATACAATTATTGATTCTAGAATGAGTTTCTCTAATCATATTGGAAATTTACAAAAATATTTCCGTCTTACGCTCAGATATATCTATTACTTGAGAACTGTATGTTCAACGGATCTTATGATGTCAATTTACCATGGAATTTTTCAGTCGAGTCTCCAATATGGAATAGCGTGTTGGGGAGGTGCGTGTAAGAGTAAAGTCCAGCCTCTTGTAGTTATGCAAAAATATGTTGTACGTAAAATATGCAGAAAACATCGACTTCATGCCAGCTATCCTTTGTTCCGTGTTCTAAATATTTTGCCTCTTCGTCACCTGTATTGTTTTAAAGTACTCAAGATGTTTTTTATAAGGTCTGGTAACTTCAATTTTAGATTGTAAGCGGGTCATAATTTGCGTGCTAATTCCTTAAACTTTGTATCTGCTCCCTCTTTTCGAACTACATTGTTTCGTAATTTCTAAAGAGTTTCTTCATGTCGCTTTTTTAACAAGCTCCCATTCTCGATCAGATCAGAGCAATAACAATTACTGGATTCTTCACCAAACGTGTAAGACATTGGCTCTTTAACTTAAATCATGAAAGCTTAGTATCATTTTCTTCTGCCATTCTGGTTTAGTATTCGTTCTTATTCATCTATTACTGTTATTTTTCTCATTATCGTTTTCTAGTCTTTTTTAATTCTTTGCTAAAGCTTATAGTTAGCTCTTAATTATTAATGGGGCACCCCACCCTCCTAATTTTTTTTTTTCATAATTCATCCGCGTTCAAGGGGTTATGGCTACCCTTATACTGAGTTAACAAAACGCGAATGGAAAGGATCAGAGGAAAAAGAAGAGAGGAACTGATGCACTTTAGTTTTGAACTGTTGTGGACTGTAGTGACAAGGAAAAACCTCCTTCGGAAGCCTGTTCCACATCCGTGTCGTTCGGCTAAAAATAGAACTCCAATACAACGCGGTCCGTCCGAAATTGGGCTCAAGGGTGTACTGATGAGCATTCCTTCTTGCGCGAGTATTGCAGTTGAATTCTTAAGGGGGTGGAATGCAACTGGCTATTTCACTGGAGCACTATTTATGGAAGAAACGATAAAACAATGAAAGACAAGAGACATTGCGACGATGTTGCAAGGAGTCGATTGACTCAGCAATGTTTGAGTCTCCTATCAATTTCAATGCTCTTTTTTGTATCCAATCGAGTAGGTGTAAATTTGTCTAAGCAGCTCCTGCCCAGACATGAGAGTTATACTCCAGTTTTGGTCGTATGAACGATTTATAGATAACAGCCAGATCAGAAGGTGTAAAGTATTTCTTGCATCGACTAAGGAATCCTAAGCATTTCGCTGCGTTCTTGGCGACGTCGAATATGTGGTCATTCCAACGTAAGTTGTCATTAACACACATACCGAGGATGGAAAGCTTTTCGGTTTCAGTGATGCAAGTGCTGTTCATGGATAACGGAGTTCCCTTGGTGATTTGTCTACTCCAGCAGTTGGATCCAAGCGAAGTCTTCCCCTGCCAGTGCTGAAATATCCGCCATTTTCTGGATCATATTATCCTTGTAACAGCCATCCATTCTGATGATGAGATTAGTGATCTGCATAAACTTCATCACTTAAAGTCGTGTTTGTCCGGTGAAGCAGAACGCCTTTTGCAACACCTGTCACTTGAGGCAGGTAATTACACGAAAGCGTGGGAGTTGCTGAAGGGTAGGTACGACAACAAGCGTGTCTTAATTCATTACGAATTTAAACTTTTGTTCAACCAAAGCGCTCTCGGTAAGGAATCTTTCAACGGCTTACGGTCAGTTTTAGACACTTCCACCGAGGCCGTCCATTCTTTGGAAAATTTGGGTTTGCCGGTAAAACATTGGGATGCAATTTTGATTTATGTCCTTTTCCAGAAATTGCCGACTATTACTCAACAACTTTGGGAGGAAAAGCTGAGCAGCAGCAAAGATCTGCCAACCTTCCAACAGTTTTTGGATTTTTAAGAAGCCCGTAATTATTACAGGTAACCAAAGTAGTACGCGTCCATCTGTCGAAGCTGATCAACCTAAGGTTTTTCATGCCAAGGCAAACCTTAAAGAGCAGTTTCAATGCCAGGTATGTAGTCAGGGTCAACATTCGTTGCGGAAATGTAGGAAGTTCCTGGCCATGGAGGCAGCACAACGGCAGCAAGCTGCGCGCATGGCTAAGGTGTGTGAGAAGTGCCTAGCTCATAGCCATGCTTCTAGGGACTGTCCGAGCATGAAGACATGCTACTTTTGTCAGCAACGACATCATACTCTGTTGCATATTGGTCCTACTGCTCAGGTTAACCAAACAACACATACACATACACATGCACAATCACACACACACAACCCCAACACAAAAAGGCCACACCTTAGTGGACACACAAACACACAAATCAACTATCGGTCAACCCAGAGGCTGATATTTTTGTCCCAAGGTCTGAGGAATCAGGTAACGAAGAACGTCGTACTTTTTTCGCGTCGAACCACCGAGCTCAGCAAGTACTGTTAGCTACAGCTGTGGCTAAGGCGTTGTCGGCTGATGGAAGCGTTGTTTATCTGATAGCTCTGATCGATCCTGGGTCAGAAGCGAGTTTTATCACGGAGTCAGCAGTTTAACGACTCCGATTACCAAAACATCGCATCGATAGATTATCAAAGTGTCTGGGTTGGGGAAGGTCAGCAGCGGCGCCTGCAAGCATTTCGTTGATTTAGCATTTACGTCTTGCCATTCGACGTTTGGAAGCGCCGTCAAAGCCTTCATTTTTAAGTCGCTGACTGGGCTTCTTCCGGCCCAAAGGACGACACTCGATAACCTGACGCATATAAAGGGTTTGCAACATGCGGATCCTCGATTTTTTGTTCCTGCGTCGATAGATCTGCTGCTGGGAAGTGATGTCTATGCCGAGATCGTTCTTCCGGACATCGTGAGGGATCCGAGCTCAAGCTCCTTGATTGCTCAGAGAACTGAGCTAGGATGGATCGTTTTAGGCAAAATTCCGGATGAGACTATGGAGCCTCGCCGACTCAGAGCATTCACCCAAACGATAGATCTTGATACTGAGATGAGGAAATTCTGGGAGATTGAGGGAATCCCTTTCAAAATCAAGGAATCTGAAGAAGATGCGGCGTGTGAGAAGCAGTTCCAAGTAACTACACGGAAACTGTCGGATGAACGGTATGAGGCTACACTCCCGTTTAAGAAAGAAAGACATCCCGAGCTAGGAGCTAGTATGGATATTGCGCTAAGGAGATTCGCCCAACTCGAACGACGTTTCCAGAGAGACCCGCTGCTGCATTCCAGATACAGACAATGTATAATGGAGTACTTAACTCTACAACATATGGCAGAAGTAGACTTGTCCAACGACTTGACAATCACTTCTCCACATCATTTTTCTTACCCCACCATGCGATTTTCAAGGAAGCTAGCTCCACGACCAAGCTTAGGGTTGTGTTTGACGCAGCAGCCAAAACCGCAGATGGGACTTCACTCAACGATCACCTGATGATCGGTCCCAAGTTGCAAAAGGACATTGTTGAGCTCATTCTCCGATGGCGGCGTCATCGTTTCATCTTCACCGGGAACATTAAGAAGATGTACCGCCAGATTTCGGTAAGGCCGGAGGACAGTTATTACCAGATAATTCTTTGGAGGAACGATGCGACTCAACCAGTTAAGGCGTACAAACTGAGCACAGTGACCTTCGGAACTGCACCTGCCCCCTACTTGGCGATTCGAGTTCTCAACAGAGCTGCCGACGACGGCGCTCTAGAATATCCCATAGGAGCAATGGTGGTTCAAGAGGATATGTACGTTGATGACTTAATCAGCGGAGCCGACACTGTAGATGAAGCCCTTCAAAAACGAGATAAGGCCTACCAAGCGATCGAACTCCACGGGTTCAGTGCTGCCCCAACCAAATCATACGACGCAGCCATTTACGTACCGGCCCTGGATAGCGAAGGGACTATTCATATGCACCTCTTGATGTCCAAGACTAAGGTGGCTCCTCTGAAGACAATAAGCCTTCCTCGTCTTGAACTGTGTGGTGCTGTCATTTTGGCAAAATTGAGAAATATTGTGCTGAAGCTCTAGAATTGCCTGACGACCAGATTTATGCGTGGTCGAATTCAACCATTACGCTAGCTTGGATTCAAGCATCTCCTTCGCGCTGGTCAACATTTGTGAGTAACCGAGTCTCTGAAGTACAGCGACTTACAAACTGCAGCATCTGGAGACACGTTCAAACGCATCACAACCCAGCGGATTTGGCTTCTCGCGGAATCTTACCATTTTCTTCGGCAGATCAAGACATGTGGTGGAAAGGACCTTCATTTCTCAACGCCCAGTGGAAGTTCACAGTGCCAGACCAGCCAACGCCTGTCACCACTGTGAGAAATGGCAGTGCTCGTTTATTTCCATTCCCATTTCACTTCCGATATTCAATCACAAACCGCGTCATAACTCAGGGCAATTAATAAACTATTAATTGCATAGCAAGCAAAACCCATAAATGCATGAACCATTTAAAGACTATGAACTTGAGTCACCCTGGCACACGTACCATATAATGTTTCGGTACCCACTCATTGCATTCAAAAATATAGTAAGCAATCCAGCCATGCGCTGTTACATATAATGGTATCATATCGCTATACCATAGCTATACCATCATATGCACTTGTCAATGAGTTGGGGGTTGAATTACCGAGGCGGTACAAATGCATGAATGCATGTGTAGCCTAATGGGGAGCAAAGTGCAAGTCGATGCACTATTGCCTTGACCAAGCAGATTCTATGGCTATTGACGTTCGGTCAAATGCAAGGGTAAAGAAACTCATAAATGATGACGCTGCGGTTATCGGATATCGAGAAGAGGAATTGGGTAATCAAATGGAAATCAATAACCATAATTTTTGTATAAATAGCCTAAGCAAAGTTTCAATTAATGTTCATTCTTAGAACCTCAGCCACGGAGATTGTTGTTTTTATTCTGTTCATCTGACGGAGCCAATAGGCTTTAAAGGAACTTAATTCGGATTAGCACTCTCCTCGCATACTCACTTACCTAGTCTAGCAGCTTTGCTGCTGGTAAGTATAGACGCCTACGCCATAGAGGAGTCTAAGAACTGGGACTGTAATATCTTGTCTGCGTAGGGATATTTTTCAGATTCGGTTCAAAATTCCTTCCGCAAGACATTACATGGCGACCGTGACATGACTGGTCACGAAGACACCCAGTCCCCCGAAAGAGAGCACAGAAGAGACCCCAGTGCCACTTCTTGCGGCCGTTAATATCACTGCCTTAGCCGGAGCCCTCGTAATGGAAGCTAGGAGCTTACCTCAGACCAGCCAAGAGCAGTCAACCGCATCTTCGAACCCGACACCTACCGTCGCTCCAGTGGGACCACAGCGCCTCACGATAGAGGAGTACCGCCGCCGCCAGATCCGAAGAATAGAGGCGATTAAGACGACCTTGCCTCCTGTAGCCCCACAACGGCAAACCAGGGGAGGAAAGCGGTTTGCTAGGAAACGAGAGCTCAAGGAGCTCCACCGCTTAATGAACATCCCCGGAACCAACGCCGAAGCCCAGCGGACGTACATCGCTCGGATCAAAACAATCAAAAAACTCATCCGAGACGAACAAGCGGCCAAAAGAAAAAACCACAGGAAGGAGGAGCAGCATTTCCACGCTTTATTTGACACAATGGCTAGTAGTTAAAAGATTAAAGTATCAATTGAACACGAAAATAAAATAAAAAATCGTAAGCCCTAAATATTTCCACAAAGAAGTAACATATATGTATAAAATAAAATATGTAATAAAATATATAAAATATATAATTTAAAGAGAAATATATAAAATATATGTATACAGGGTGTTTCCAAATTCGATGCAAATATTTTGACACAAGTTCTTGGGTATATTTGAAGAAAAAAATTGTTCTACAGTATGGGCCTATCTCAAATTTTGATACCACTTATTGGGAATTTAAGAAAACACCTACTTTGAGGTACCTTGACCCATACTAACACAAATATCTCCGCTAACACTTACAACAGGTACTTCATTTAGGACTTAAATTTTAGAAAAAATAGTACTCCTTTTAACTGCATTAAAATTAAAATTGATGACTTTTTTAACTTTCGAGATATTTGCTTTTAAGTCGGATCCTTTTTCCCTGCCCATGACATTTTTTTTACTTTCAAGACACATTTCTGCGAAAAATGCGTAATAAACATATCGGTAATTTTTTTTTTCTAGCGCATCTAACAATACTTAATAAAAATTGCAAAGACAAGTTATCCGAAAAACCCACAGATTTTATGATACTTGGGAAATTCCATAGCAGGTAAAATTATGAAAAACTCGATTCATAGTGTTCAATTCCTATTATTCTGAATAAAAATGCTTGCGTTTGGTTTATGTTTTTTTTTTATTTCATTAAGTTAACTTTACAATCAAATAAGGTGTTCAAAGTGTCCTCCTCCATTTTGTATGCATGCTAGAGCCCGTTTCTGGATTGCGCTCTCAACGTTTATTGAGGATAACTCCTGCCTCACTTGTGACGAGGCTTGGAGAATGCGATCTTCTAAATCATTTAGAGTTGATGTTTCTGTAGAATAAACAAGTTCTTTCATTCTCCCCCATACAAAAAAAATCCATAATTGTAAGGTCTGGAGATCTTGCAGGCCAGTGAACTGGTCCATTTCTTCCTATCCAACGACCAGCGTACTTTTCATCCAGCCAATTCTTAACCTCGCGACCAAAGTGGGCTGGGGCTCCATCTTGTTGAAAATATGACGAAGCTCGTTGAGTTACCGGAACATCCTCCAGTAGATCTGTTAAATCATTGCGCAAAAATTCCAGATAGTTTGCAGAATTCAGTGTGGGAGGCAGTTTGAAGTGACCGATTAAGTTGTTTCCAATAACACCTGCCCACAAATTGATGCTAAATCTGTGTTGAAATGATGACTCTCTCCTTGTGTGTGGGTTTTCCGCAGCCCATGTGTGTAGATTGTGAAAATTTGTAATCCCATCTCTAGTAAATTGAGATTCGTCCGTCCATAGGATTCTGCTTATAAAACCGTTGTCATCCAAGTTCCGCTCTAACAACCAGTTGCAAAACTCAAGTCTCGGCTCCAAATCACTCGGAAGCAGTTCCTGCACAGGTGTATGGTGGTATGGATACAAGTTTTCCGTATGCAGGAGACGAACAATTTTATGTGTTGAAACATGAAATCGCAAGGATAAGCGCCTGATGCTGATTGATGGATCACTTGCAGCCGCTTCCAGTATTCCTTCATCAACTGCAATTCTTCCTGGTGAAGCTCCTGCGTTAGGTCGTCTTGTTGAAACAGATCCCGTTTCCCGAAGTCTTCGAAACGAATTTGTAAATACGCGGTGATTAGGTACTCTTCGGTTAGGATAAAGCTGATGGTATCTTTGTTGTGCTCTAATAGAACTTCCGTTGCACATCCCATAAACGTAGATAATATCGGCGTATTCTTCGTTTGTAAAAGATGCCATTTCAAGTAGGGTTTCTTAACAACTGTTGTGTCACCTCGACTTCAAAAATAACCTTGATGGATTTAATTTTGTTTTCTAACCTTTTATACAATTTACATTAGGTAAATTTTCCAACTAGGCGACGAACCTCAAACTTAATCCTTTTTGGGATTTGACAGAAAAATGATAGGGAAATTACCTTTTTATCAGGTAGTCTAATAAAAATGCATGCTCTAAGACCTACCTAAATTATTAATACATAGTCAAAAAATCGTTCTTGTTGTCAATCGCGGTTATAAAAGTAGGTAACAAATCATATTTCCACCTTATACCTGTCGCGGCTTCGTGAAAAGAGTTTTTCATAATTTTACCTGCTATGGAATTTCCCAAGTATCATAAAATCTGTGGATTTTTCGGGTAACTTGTCTTAGCAATTTTTATTAAGTATTGTTAGGTGCACTAGAAAAAAAAATTACCGATATGTTTATTACGCATTTTTCGCAGAAATGTGTCTTGAAAGTCAAAAAAATGTCATGGGCAGGGAAAAAGGATCCGACTTAAAAGCAAATACCTCGAAAGTTAAAAAAGTCATCAATTTTATTTTAATGCACTTAAAAGGAATACTATTTCTTCTAAAATTTAAGTCCTAAATGAAGTACCTGTTGTAAGTGTTAGCGGAGATATTTGTGTTAGTATGGGTCAAGGTACCTCAAAGTAGGTGTTTTCTTAAATTCCCAATAAGTGGTATCAAAATTTGAGATAGGCCCATACTGTAGAACAATTTTTTTTTTTCAAATATACCCAAGAATTTTGTGTCAAAATATTTGCATCGAATTTGGAAACACCCTGTATATGTAAAATCTCTTTAGCATGGAGAAAACTCAGTCCAAGGTAGAGGAGGTTATCGTTAACAATAACGGGCCCCAGCAGAATTCTTCCTTGGAAACTACCCACTATGGTGTAGATTTCTCTGTCGTGTTTGCCACACTGCTAATACTTCTCGCCCTAAAATACACATACGATTTTCTAACTAAGAAATTTCGAAAACACATCCGTCAGCAAGTGAAAAGAAGTAAAATTATCGATAGGCGACTATCAGTCTAATTTAGATCCTAAAAACACTATAAAGAACTTTAGTAATTTGTATGGACGAGCTATTAGTAGTACTAGAAAAGTTCCAAACTATATAAGGAAATTTAAAAAGGACGGACATAATAATAAGAGAAGAAAAATTTAAAACACCCATCCAAACCAAGCTCAAAAGCTTCCGACACTGACGTGTGAACAAGATAGCACACGATCAAAAGATCTTCGCGATTTCCTTAACAGTGTAGAGTTCTACCATGACACACTGTCAACCACCACTCAAGCCACACTTATCAAGTTTATCTTGAAGTGCAAAATTCAAGGCAAAGCTCTTACCGAGCTAGGAGCTACTAAGGTCGAAAAATTTTACGAGTTAAAAAAGCCCCTTTTGGAAAAATGTGGACCAAGAGAAACCCTTTAAACCATTCAGACAAAGCTAAGCCGCACCTACCAATGTAACCGTAGAGCCAGGGAATTCGTGAAGGATATCGAAAAGTCACCAAAATGACGGAACTGGAAATAGCAGTTCATGGCGAAGAGGCACGAGCAACGCTCACTGCCGCCAGTGACCGAAGAGGGTTAGCTTTCCTATAGAAAGGGGTTAATGACCGTCTAAGGATCGTGTTAGACAACGCCCGGCATACGACTTTAACAAGCGCAGCACAACACCTGCTAGAAGTCGATCAAACCTCAATAAATAAAACCGATCATATAAAGTATTACTCAGACCCAGGCAATAGTAGTCGATGGGAAGAAAATAGGAATTCAGGAAGACTATCATACAGAGGTGGACGCAATAATATTCGAGAAGCCCGCAACCGAGGCTCGCAGCACGTTCATCGTCAAGATCAGACCAATAATTATTCCGGGAATAATAATTATTCCAGGGGTAATTTCCGCTCCAACAATCCTGGTAACCAAAGAAACCAACACAATTATGCTCCGGCAAACAGAGGACCAAGTAATGGCCCACAGCCAAATGGCAACCGTAATAGTTATCCATTCCCTAATCTTGTGATTGATTAGGTTAGGTATAGAAATGAAATTACAGACAACAATAGGAGTTGTAGCAACCAAAATCAGCAGCAAAGGGAAAGAGTTAGAATAGCCACTTCGGGAAACGAGCAACCCGCCGAAGGGATTGCCGACCTTTCGGGGGGAGATCTTTAAGTTCCCAAGCGAATTACGCCATATGCACAACGGGGATAGAAAATGGCATTTATGTGCAAATACCATTCAACAAACAGCCAGTTAGGTTCTTGGTGGACACAGGAGCCTCAATCTGTGTAGTTAAGAACCTTATGGTAGACAAGAACATTTCCATTCAGTCTCAGAGAAGTACCACTATCGCAGATATTTCTGGTGAATTCCGATCACTAGTAACCTGTATCAGTATTTTACAACTCAGACAATATGATCTGGAACACGAATTCCATGTGGTACCTGATTCTTTTTCGATTCCAGTCGAAGGAATCATTGGAGCCAACCTCCTTTTAGAACTTAGCGCGATAATCGACCTAGAGGACCTACAATTACAGTTGAAGATTAATAGAAAAACCGTAACACTACCGATACTTTCTCAGTATAGTCTGAACACCATCACTATTGCTCCCAGATGTGAAGTTACACACTGGTTAGCCACAGCACTTACCAACACTAGAGTATTCCATCCCCAGAAACTGTGCAAGGATGTATTCATGGCTGGATCACTATCCACAGCCATCGAAGGAAAAATTCCAATAAAAATCCTAAACACCCGCGATAGAAAAGTTGTACGGGCGGAAAAAAAAGGGCGGAACCACCATCTTTGCCCGTAACCGAATATTATGTTATGCATAGTAAGGAAAAGAACGCTCCTACTGTACCTAGGGTTAAAGCAATAATAAGCGAGATAAATCTCGACACGCTGAATACTGAAGAGAAAAGCGCAATTGAAGCCATCTGTACAAAATTTCAAGATATTTTCCTTCTTGAAGGCGATAGGCTCACTTATACCCACCTAGGACAAGCGGATATAACACTCAAAGAAGGAGCAACCCCGAAGTACACGAAGCCTTACAGGCTGCCGCACACACAAAAAAAGGACTACAAGAAGAAATTGACAAAATGTTGGATAACGACATAATCGAACCATCCGTTTCCGCATGGAATTCACCTATTCTAATCGTACCTAAGAAGAAAGATCCCATTACTGGTGAACAAAAGTTTCGTATGGTAATTGATTACCGCGATGTCAACGAACGGATTGAAGATGTTAAAATTCCCTCCAACCAATATTAGCGATATCTACGACTTGGAAGGAGGATCAACATATTTTTCATGTATCGATCTGAGTCAAGAACATTACCAAATGGAACTTCACCCAAAAAGCCAACCAGTAACAGCATTTTCTACTGAAGGAGGACACTATCAGCTAAAACGACTCCCAATGGGACTCAAAATTTCGCCAAGCAAATTCTCTAGAATGATGTCGATCGCAATGGCGGGACTAACTTACTCAAGATGTTTTGTCTATTTAGACGATCTTATCGTCTTTGGCAAAAACCTCCAAGACCACAACAAAAACTTGGCCGAAATGTTCAAACGACTACGGGAGGTAAATCTTAAGATCCATCCAAGAAAATGTTCTTTCCTTCGAAAAGAAGTGCTGTATTTACATCCCGACCCAGAGAAAGCAGCAGTAATGAGCAATTATCTAAAACCTACTAATGCAGATGAGGTCAGAAGATTCGTAGCATTTGCAAATTATTATCGCAAATTCATCCCGAATTTCGCTACAATTGCAACTCCATTGAACAGATTACCCCCCGCAAGAATGTAGAGTTCAATTTCTGTGAGAATTGCGAAAAATCTTTCAAACTGCTAAAAGTAATTCTATCCAGCAACCAAGTTTTACAGTTCCCGAATTTCGATAAAGAATTTATCTTGCGCACAGATGCCTCAGGCTTTGCCTTAGGTGCTGTTCTATCTAATTTTGATGACGCACCCATAGGCTACGCGAGCAAGACCCTAAACGGTGCCGAGAGAAACTATAGCACTATTGAAAAGGAGCTGCTCGCCATAGTATGGGCCATCAAGCATTATAGACCATACCTTTTCGGAAGAAAATTTAAAATAATTACAGATCATAGACCGCTAGTGTTCCTATTCTCACTTAAGGAACCATCTAGTAGGCTCACCAAATTTAGATTACTTTTAGAAGAATATAACTTTTATGTTGCATACACTCCGGGAAAAGATAATTGCACAGCTGATGCTCTAAGTCGGGTTAAGATAGACACAGATCAACTAATACAGTTACAAATATGTGTCATGACCAGGTCATAATCTAAAGCAAACAACATGGTACACAAAGATACAACGGAAAGAACAGATAAAGAAGTGGAAAAGAGCAGCCCAAACATTAGAGAGTTATTGAAGCCTCCAAAAAATGGACAACAAATAGTTGAGCTGAGAATATGTGCTGAGAATAAGTTTCGAGGACGATGAGTATCGAATAGATGATACGACGCTACTCTTGGGACCAAACGATGTTTTGGCATATTTCCCAGAGATGAATTTAATACTCCTAAATAAGTCCAGGGTAAGCACTACAGCCCGATCGACATCATTTGGCAAAATGTTGTTGAGGGACTTGCAGGAACCTTGTGAACTGCTAGATATCTCCAAGGATAGCACTACAGCCCTATCGCCTCCAATTGTCAAATTGATGTCGGGGGACGTGCAAAGTATCTGCGGACCCCTAGCCATTGAAAAACTCGCAGACGGTTGTCGAGAATATAAAATTCCCGAGTTACGGAAAAAATTAGGAGAAATGTTTAAAGAAAGTAATATAAAGGTGCACCTCATAAGTAAATAGAAAGAGATTACCGATCCTCAGGAAAAGAAGATACTGCTCAATGATTATCACATATTACCTACAAGTGGACATGCAGGAATAAACCGCATGCTGAAGACGCTCAGAAGGAAATACTTTTGGACAGAAATGCAGAACGATGTGACGACATGTGTGAAGCATTGCCCAATATGCCAAAAGAATAAACATATAACACCTAAAAAACAGCCGATGGAGATCTTTTCAACCGCCGAAACAAGCTTCGATAAAATTTACCTCGATTTAGTTGGTCCCCTAGACGAATCTGTAAACGGATACAGGTATATACTAACCCTACAAGACGAGCTCACAAAGTTCACAGAGGCTATACTTCTTGTTAACAGGAAGCTAACACAGTAGCCAAAGGACTAGTAGAGTGCTTTATTCTAAAATATGGAGTTCCCAGAACAATAGCTTCCGATCAGGGAACCGAGTTTATAAACAAAATTTTTAAAGACATGTGTAAACTCTTAAAGATAAATCACCTAAAGTCCACGGCTTACCACCATGAGAGCATAGGAGCCTTAGAAAATTCGCACAAAGTTCTCGGAGCATACCTTAGGGGCTACGTGTCTAAAAAACATACAGACTGGTGTACTTGGTTACCATACTATGTTTTCTGTTATACGAGCCCAAACGCAAAATAGTTGGCCCAGTAATAAACTTTATAGAAAATTATAGTCGCTTTTTTATTAAGAAGATTTAATAAAAAGTTTAATTTTCTTCTTGATATGACTAAAGCATATAGATTTCATTGCGAAAGAAATGAAAAGTAAGAACGAGGAACTCTTGTATGTCAAATTTTTAATATAAAAGAATTTACTTGTAGTGCAAAACACTTAGCCCGCTAGTTTTTTGCAGCAAAATAGTTGGCCCAAGCATATTTTTATCTCTTTCTATTGACATTTACCGCTAACTAATTGTCTGTTTAACTGCGGTTGTCTTCAGTGAAGCAAGTAGTGGACTGCAATCGCAGTTAATGTTCAAAATGCCACGTGGAAAGTGCTTATCAGAAGACATGCGAAAGCTTATTATAAAGAATCACAAGAAAAATATTTCGGCTTATTGAATTCGGCTTATAAAAATTGGAAATTTTGAGGTCATCAGTTCGAAATATTATAAACTTGTTTAAGAAAACCGGAAACTTGACTCCACTGAAAAAGACTGGAAGACCACGCATCGCAACCCGACGCGACAGAAGAGTCTTAAAAAAAATCCTAAAGAAAACCGTCGTTCTAAGACTGCCAATGTAACCTTGGAGTGGAAAAACGCAATAAGAACAGAAGTTTCAAGAGACACCTGCATTCGGGAAATGAAGAAAATGGGATACGGCTTTTATTCAGTGAGTTCAACAATAATCGTTTGGTTTTATATCCAGTCTTTAAAAATATATTTTTCTCAAGGCAAAGGAAAAACCACTTTTAACTATTTTGCAAAAGAAGAAGCGCTTAAAGTGGGCCCGTGAACATCAAAACTGAACTTTAGGTCAATGGAGAAGTGTGGTATGGAGCGACGAGTCACGTTTCGAGCTTTGTGTTTTCAAGATTCAAGAAAAAGAGTCCTCAGAACGCCGGCTGAAGCATTTCACCCAGATTGCTTTCGTAGGAAGGCGAAATTAATCGCCTCAGTAATGGTCTGGGGATGTATGTCTGCGCAAGGTGTGGGCAACCTTTGCTTCATCGATGGTATTGAATATTGGCCTGCAAGCAGTCCCGATCTGTCTCCAATTGAGACAATGTGGGGAAAAATGAAAAAAGAGTTGAGGACAAATCCGGCAAAAAACATCTTGGAATTAAAGCAAAAAATCCAAGCTGTTTGGGATGGAATAACCCCTGAATCCTGTCTTCATCTTGTTCACACCCTCCCTCACCAAATTGCGGCAGTAATCAAACAAAAAGGTGACGTCACTAATTGGTGAACACCAGTTATTTTTATCAGGCCAACTGTTTTGCGTTGAAATGAGTGTGGGCCAACTATTTTGCGTTATATTCCTAAGAATATTTTTTTATTTTCTGCTACTAAATGAAATGATAATTGTCAATACCATAGAATTCTTAATTCCTTGCTTTAAATAAATAAATAATTTTTAAACAAATTTTGAATTTCCCTCTTTGGTCTCCATTACTAAATTGTTTTACTTATTTTGGCTGTAAAAATTATTAAGTGGGCCAACTATTTTGCGTTTGAATTGATCCATACACTCGGAATCAGGGTATGGATGTGTAAACACCGTTTGAACTAGTATTTGGAAGACAATGCAAATTGCCGTCCAATCTTACAAAGCAGGTTGACCCCAGATATATTTACGAAGACTACGTAATTGACCTGAAACAAAAATTGCAAATAGCCCACCGAGATGCTAGAGATCAACTAGTAGAGAAGAAGAACATTAGGAAGAATGCGTACGATACAAAAGCTAAAAGTAAGAAAGCTGGTTTTGAAGTAGGTAGTTTGGTTTTGTTAAGAAATGAAAATCGTAGGGAGTTAGACCCAATCTACATAGGACCATACGAAGTATTATCAGAAGAAGGCGTAAACTGCGAAGTAAAATATGAAGGAAAAAGGATGAAAGTCCACACGAACCGGCTCAAGAAGTTTTGAATATATGTACTACGAAAATTCCTAGAGACATTTGCCGACATTGAAGAAACAGAATAGTAGAACCTACATACACATATAAATAAGTTTTAATATTATTATCCTGGCCAGGAACGGAAAAAAAATTTTACATTAATATTTACATTATTAATTTTACATTATTATACAGAAAGAACTAAAATTAATTATAGGAGTGCATTTAAATGAATGATATTGTTAGATTTTGCATTATTGTATTGTAGAGGAAAATTAATTAAAATTAAAACTAATTATCGTATTGATTGTATTGTATCGTAGTATTGTAATATTAAAAAATGTAATTATATTTTCAATTTAATAATTAATTGTAATGTCTAATGTATCTTCAATTTAAGATAATTCGAATTATTTAAATCAGTAATCAGTAAATCAAGATAAATGATTTCTTATAATATGATTTAATTTAAGTAAATTGTAAAAGATAAACTGTATAATTCTAGTTATAAAAAAAATTGTTTTCTAAGAAATTGTTATATCATAGACTCAGAAAATAAGAATAAAAAAAAATGTTCAAACCCAAATTGCTCTAATCTAAAACAAAATATTAAATATCATTGTTAGGAATTAAAAAAAAAAATTAGGCAGTAAGAAATTAATCCAACTTGAAATACCTATTGTTAATTAAGAAACACAAAACTATTGTCAAGGCAGGATTAATTTCGTTTAAATAAAAATCATAATACAGCATCCGAAACACTGCCGTTCGAATTAACTTAACTAGAATAGATGTTTAAGAAATATATTATCAAAAACGACCCTATAAGAAATCTTAACACCAATGAAAAAAAAATTTTATTCCTCAAAATGTACAAACGCCACGGTAAAAGAAGAAATCCCGTTACTCCGAGATTTCTCCTTTTTCCCCCAGAAGGGTGGTGTGAGGAATGCCAGTGCTCGTTTATTTCCATTCCCATTTCACTTCCGATATTCAATCACAAGCCGCGTCATAACTCAGGGCAATTAATAAACTATTAATTGCATAGCAAGCAAAACCCATAAATGCATGAACCATTTCAAGACTACGAACTTGAGTCACCCTGGCACACGTACCATATAATTTTTCGGTACCCACTCATTGCATTCAAAAATATAGTAAGCAACCCAGCCATGCGCTGTTACATATAATGGTATCACATCGCTATACCATAGCTATACCGTAGCGCAGTGCATTTGGAATGCGCTATGCACTTGTCAATGAGTTGGGCGTTGAATTACCGAGGCGGTACAAATGCATGAATGCATGTGTAGCCTAATGGGGAGCAAAGTGCAAGTCGATGCACTATTGTCTTGACCAAGCAGATTCTATGGCTATTGACGTTCGGTCAAATGCAAGGGTAAAGAAACTCATAAATGATGACGCTGCGGTTATTGGATATCGAGAGGAGGAATTGGGTAATCGAATGGAAATCGATAGCCATAATTTTTGTATGCCTAAGCAAAGTTTCAATTAATGTTCATTCTTAGAACCTCAGCCACGGAGATTGTTGTTTTTATTCTGTTCATCTGACGGAGCCAATAGGCTTTAAAGGAACTAGCACTCTCCTTGCCCACTCACTTACCTAGTCTAGCAGCTTCGCTGCTGGTAAGTATAGACGCCTACGCCATAGCGGAGTCTAAGAGCTGGGACGTTAATATCTTGTCTGCGTAGGGATTTTTTGCAGATTCGGTTCAACATTCCTTCCGCAAGACATTTCACCACTGAGGAAGAGAAGCGGTCACTCGAATCTCACTGTGCAACTACCAAACCAGTAAGAGATGCTGTGGTTCATCGCTTGCTTAACAAATCTGATACCCTAATCAAACTTTTAAGAATTCTAGCATTGTGTAAACGATTTACTCATAACTTTGGAGCTAAGTCAGGTTTTCGGACGGTTGGTGCCCTGGATGCTTGTGAGATAAGATCAGCTCTGCTAAGTGTTGTCATTTTAGCTCAGCGAGATATGTTCCCAACGGAGCTGGAAGAATTCGGAAAATGCTCTACGACTCCAAAAACCCTTCGAAAACTCAACGCCTTCATCGATGGAAACGGCATCATTCGAGTGGGAGTTTGATTGCAGAATGCCAACATTTCGTACAACCAAATGCATCCAATTATTTTGAAGCCCGTACACCTTTTTACGGATCTCGTAGTAGCAAACGAGCGCATACGTAAGAAAAACCTATTGGGTCTTACAGCTGAAGCGATGTGTAAAAAAGCATATACATCGTTGCATGGCTTGCTTTTGTCAAAAAGCAGAGGTCATGGAACAACTAATGGGAACGTTACTGAAAGTATGCGTGACAATTGCTAGACCATTCAGCAACACTGGTGTGGGTTACGCGGGCCCATAGACATCAAAGCCTGGAAAGGACGCGGCGCAAAGATAATCAAAGGGTACTTTGCGATTTTTATCTGTTTGGCAACAAAAGCTGTTCACTTGGAAGCGGTCACGGATCTCACAACACAGGCATTTTTGGCAGCATTCCGGCGATTCACTTCCAGAGGAGGATTATGCTCCGAAATCTTCAGTGATTGTGGGACCAACTTCGTTAGAGCAGATCGCGAACTTAGACGCTTGATGAAAGAGGCCAAACATGATTGGATCGAGGTGGCAAATTCACTCGCGAATCAAGGGACGAAATGGAACTTCATCCCCCCAGCAGCTCCTCACTTCGGCGGTCTGTGGGAGGCTGGAGTTAAATCTGTTAAGCATCACCTGAAACGCGTAATTCGCGACGAAAAGCTGACATTTGAAGAGCTTAGTACGTTTCTCACTCAAATTGAGGCTTGCTTAAACTCTAGACCACTCTGTCCATTGACCAACAATCCCAATGATCTAGACATCCTGACACCAGGGCATTTTCTCATAGGCGAGACACTTCTGGCGGTACCACAAGGTGACATTTTACCTGAAAAGGTGAGCTACCTTGAACGCTGGAAGAGGGTGCAAGGATTTGTCAAAGTCTTTTGGCAAAAATGGAGTGGCGAATATCTTGCACGCTTGCAACAACGACCAAAGTGGACCCGACGGGAAAGTGCACCAAAGGAGGGAGATTTAGTTCTCATCAAGGACGAACGTTTGCCACCATCGCAATGGCTTCTCGCGAGAATAACAGATACTCATCCCGGAGTCGACAAACTCGTTCGCGTTGTAACACTTAAAACAAAAAATGGATTGCTAAAACGCCCGATTACAAAAATATGCTACTTGCCAATGAATGTAATGGTATCACATCGCTATACCATAGCTATACCGTAGCGCAGTGCATTTGGAATGCGCTATGCACTTGTCAATGAGTTGGGCGTTGAATTACCGAGGCGGTACAAATGCATGAATGCATGTGTAGCCTAATGGGGAGCAAAGTGCAAGTCGATGCACTATTGTCTTGACCAAGCAGATTCTATGGCTATTGACGTTCGGTCAAATGCAAGGGTAAAGAAACTCATAAATGATGACGCTGCGGTTATTGGATATCGAGAGGAGGAATTGGGTAATCGAATGGAAATCGATAGCCATAATTTTTGTATGCCTAAGCAAAGTTTCAATTAATGTTCATTCTTAGAACCTCAGCCACGGAGATTGTTGTTTTTATTCTGTTCATCTGACGGAGCCAATAGGCTTTAAAGGAACTAGCACTCTCCTTGCCCACTCACTTACCTAGTCTAGCAGCTTCGCTGCTGGTAAGTATAGACGCCTACGCCATAGCGGAGTCTAAGAGCTGGGACGTTAATATCTTGTCTGCGTAGGGATTTTTTGCAGATTCGGTTCAACATTCCTTCCGCAAGACATTTCACCACTGAGGAAGAGAAGCGGTCACTCGAATCTCACTGTGCAACTACCAAACCAGTAAGAGATGCTGTGGTTCATCGCTTGCTTAACAAATCTGATACCCTAATCAAACTTTTAAGAATTCTAGCATTGTGTAAACGATTTACTCATAACTTTGGAGCTAAGTCAGGTTTTCGGACGGTTGGTGCCCTGGATGCTTGTGAGATAAGATCAGCTCTGCTAAGTGTTGTCATTTTAGCTCAGCGAGATATGTTCCCAACGGAGCTGGAAGAATTCGGAAAATGCTCTACGACTCCAAAAACCCTTCGAAAACTCAACGCCTTCATCGATGGAAACGGCATCATTCGAGTGGGAGTTTGATTGCAGAATGCCAACATTTCGTACAACCAAATGCATCCAATTATTTTGAAGCCCGTACACCTTTTTACGGATCTCGTAGTAGCAAACGAGCGCATACGTAAGAAAAACCTATTGGGTCTTACAGCTGAAGCGATGTGTAAAAAAGCATATACATCGTTGCATGGCTTGCTTTTGTCAAAAAGCAGAGGTCATGGAACAACTAATGGGAACGTTACTGAAAGTATGCGTGACAATTGCTAGACCATTCAGCAACACTGGTGTGGGTTACGCGGGCCCATAGACATCAAAGCCTGGAAAGGACGCGGCGCAAAGATAATCAAAGGGTACTTTGCGATTTTTATCTGTTTGGCAACAAAAGCTGTTCACTTGGAAGCGGTCACGGATCTCACAACACAGGCATTTTTGGCAGCATTCCGGCGATTCACTTCCAGAGGAGGATTATGCTCCGAAATCTTCAGTGATTGTGGGACCAACTTCGTTAGAGCAGATCGCGAACTTAGACGCTTGATGAAAGAGGCCAAACATGATTGGATCGAGGTGGCAAATTCACTCGCGAATCAAGGGACGAAATGGAACTTCATCCCCCCAGCAGCTCCTCACTTCGGCGGTCTGTGGGAGGCTGGAGTTAAATCTGTTAAGCATCACCTGAAACGCGTAATTCGCGACGAAAAGCTGACATTTGAAGAGCTTAGTACGTTTCTCACTCAAATTGAGGCTTGCTTAAACTCTAGACCACTCTGTCCATTGACCAACAATCCCAATGATCTAGACATCCTGACACCAGGGCATTTTCTCATAGGCGAGACACTTCTGGCGGTACCACAAGGTGACATTTTACCTGAAAAGGTGAGCTACCTTGAACGCTGGAAGAGGGTGCAAGGATTTGTCAAAGTCTTTTGGCAAAAATGGAGTGGCGAATATCTTGCACGCTTGCAACAACGACCAAAGTGGACCCGACGGGAAAGTGCACCAAAGGAGGGAGATTTAGTTCTCATCAAGGACGAACGTTTGCCACCATCGCAATGGCTTCTCGCGAGAATAACAGATACTCATCCCGGAGTCGACAAACTCGTTCGCGTTGTAACACTTAAAACAAAAAATGGATTGCTAAAACGCCCGATTACAAAAATATGCTACTTGCCAATGAACAAAACTTGCGAAGATAGCACAATCATCTAACTCATTGCGAATCATTCATTTGTACCTACCTATGTACGAAAAACACTTATTGAATGGGTCACACAAAAACAAAAATAGCACATAAAAACCTATAGGTAAATGGAGTTAAACTTTATTTATAATTGAATTTATTTATATAATTGAAATTACATATTCTCAAATAACAGAATAATAATAATAAAACCAAAAAAAAAACACTAAAAAATGAAAGGCTCATACAGAAACAATGAATTATAACCGCAGCCGTTCGTTTCAATAATTTTATTATTATTATAAATTATATAAATTTAATTCACAACACAAGAATTGTATGCTCTCTACACTGAACTATGAACTCTACACTGAAATCAAATTTCATAAGCAGTCACCCATACACCGACGCACGGGTCAACGACATTGTCACAAAAAAAAATGCACTTTGAAAAGTGCCGTCGGAAAAACACTCTTAGCGGACAAAGTCAGCTGAGAGTGCAATCATTTGCCACGTCACATTTTTTTTCCGTCAACTGATTTTCATTTTATCATCCCGGAAAAGCCGTAACCGTTTGATAAAATTCCACCCTACACATGTATATAAAACACTGGATTTCGACGCGTAAACATACATACCCGATCGTATATAATTTTTTTTATGCACAATTATGCTTATGCACTACATGAAAGTATATTGTTATGCCTTGGCTATACGCGTTTGTGCCTTAGTAGATCAGCGATCGTTCCGCCAGGCCAGAGATTTATTTGGTAGTATTTGGGGATGCCTCCGGTATTACCCTTGGGAACTTGATGAAGATCTGTTTTTGAACCAGCGATGAACTTCAGCAACCTTTACTTCACAAGCGTAAACAATGAGAAAACGCAACACGACCGACTTCGGCAAACTTTACTTTTCCACCATAAGTAATGCGAAAACACAATGAGTTTCAGTATTCAATTATCTTTATTTTACTATCTTTGTTTTATAGTTTGCTTAAAGCGACCGTACTTGTTGACAACTCGAACACAATTCAATTTTACTCTATCGGTTACCCTACCTCGTTACAAAAATAAAATCTGTTTTTGCTTAGCTTTCTGTTTCTTGGAAGTGCTGTCTGTGGGAACTGCTGTCGTGCTGTTTCCCCGAATATTGTTTGATGGTGGAACTGCTGACGATATGTCTGAGTTTTGCAGCTAGAGCCTACGCTCGCATAACACCTCCCCCTTTAAGACACATCTAAGGATACCTTATCCTGAGATTGGGCTTGGGTGTCCTCATTTCCACATGCTCCTGGGCGCTTTCCTCTGTGTATGTTTCTGCTGAAATTCTTAGCGTCGTCTCGGGATTCACGCGATGCTTCCTGTTGAAACATCTGTTGAACAGGGCTATGGTTGTCCTTCCTGATCCTCGGTTACACTTCCAAACTGTGTAGCTGATTAGGATTAAGGAAAGAACTCCAAATGTTGATATCAATATCCCTTGAGATCTTTCGGGTATTTTCTTTAGAGCCTTCGTCCAAAAGTTTCGCTGGTTTTGGATCTCAGCCGTCAGGTCCTGCAGTTCATGGATATCTTTAGCCGTTATTTTTGACATCGGTTCCAGGTCCAATCTTATATCCTTTATTCTTGAATTCCAGCAGCAATCTTCCAAGTCACCATACGAATATTTATCTCTTATAGCTATTTCAACATTACTATTTACTGTTCTTAGCGTCATGTCATACGTTTCAAATTTGCAATTATTTCCAATCAAAATTGTACCTGATCCAAAAAGTTGGCCAGTCTCGGTTTCATTTTAACATTTACATGTGTACCTAGTTTCCTCTGTTACAGTGAATATGAAGAGGTTATCTTTTAATTTATGGAAAATTTCAATTTTTGAATTAACAGGTTTTGCATTACAATTATTTGCCCTGCTTCTCATGAATACATTTATCTCGCAATTCGAGTCACTTATTGTGCTTCTAAGCAATTGAGGTTTACAAACATAAGCTTTGTTAAAAATTTTACAATCATCCAATTTTTCCTTAAGACTATATTCTTCTCTATTTTTATTTATTATCAAATATTTATTTCTTACACCTAATATAATTACTCCGTTCTTTACAATTTTAGGTACAGTAACTATCTCGTATGTTTCAAAATTTTCTTTCGATACTGTTGGGATACTAATTACAACAACAATGTTTTGTTCTTTCGTAAATGCTTTAAGTTCTAATGTTTTCAAAATTTCAGAATAGTTTTCCGTGGTTGGTTCTACAGCTAAATTATTTTCATGCTCTAATTCTCTTAATTCATTGATCAGATCTATTGGCTCTATGATTCTGGGATGAAGGATACCTGCTTGTATAAATAGTAAACTGTCAATAAGCTGCTCAATTTCAAGTTCCAATTGCATAATTTTGTGGTTAATTTTACTCGATAATTCATCATAATAAGACGTTAAGAGAATGGTTCGGTTAAGATCAATTTCTTTAGCATTAACTTTGTTTAATTCATTAATAACATCGTTGATTTTCTTTAAAGTAACATTGCTATTCTTTACACTTTAAATGACTCAGTACCTTGATGTTTTCTTCCATTCCGTTTTTGATCCGACTTTCGTTTTCAGAAATACTTTGGACTGCTTTATAATAGTATTCAGCGTCTTCGCTGTCCATGGTTCCAAATAGAACCTTAAAACCTGTACCTAAAGCATTGATCAAACCGCGCCTTTCTCTTCTTGGTTTTCCGACTATTCCCAAGATTAATCTAATTCTATGGTCAATTTTAGTAATTTCTCTCTTTGCTGCTAATTGATACTCTTTGTATCCTGCTCTGGATTCAATACAGAGACTATCTATAGAATTAATTATACTTCTTACATTATTACTTGATAGATCTAAAGCGTTAACGTCTAAGTTTATTACTAAAGCTACATGGCTACGAATTTCCTTTGCGTCTCCTACATGGCTGAAATATAACCCACTGTTGTTTTGCAGGTCTCTTATGTGGACGTTTTCTGCCGAGATCCGGCTGATGATTGAGACTCTGAAAAATAGGGTTTGACGTTAGCCTTATTAAACTTCTGGGTTTTGTTTTGAAGTTTTATTATGAGGTAGTCCTCATGGACGTCAACTATAGTGAATGGACCTTTATAAGTACTCCTCTGTTTGCCTTTTCGTTCATTACGTACTAAAATCTTTTGACCTATTTTATATTCCTTTGGCTTTCCCAACTTCCTATCATACCTTACTTTAGCTTTCTCTCTGCAACTTCTAGTTTTTTCCTTTACTTCTGCTTGTATATCAAACAAGTTAGATTTTAGTTCGTCAACGTAGTCGTAAATCGACTTTTCCTGGATTAAATCTACCCCACTTGGTCTATTTACTTCATTACCAAACACAACTTCATAAGGGGTGTATCCTGTTGTATTATGGACAGTACTATTATAGCAGAATCCAGCATATGGCATGCGTTTGCTCCAATTGTCCATCTCATTTAGCTCTTTTCCAGTTGACCTCAAATATTCTAGCAATCGGCAATGTGCACGTTCGACACTGCCATTGGCTTGTGGGTATGCAACGCTTGTTGTTATGTGTTTAATCCCTAATAATTGACAAAATTCGCTGAACAGTCCATTACAGAACTCGAGACCATTGTCTGAAAGAATAAATTTTGGCATTCCAAAGTTCATAATCCACTCTTCCATAATCGCACGAGCAACAGTTTTCATGTCTTTACTCTTAAGTGGTACAAATTTTATGAACTTTGAGAGGTCATCTTGTACTGTTAGTCCGAATTTGTAACCTTCTTCAGTTTCCTGAAATGGCCCTATAATATCGATCATTATTTTTTCTAATGTTTTGTCAGCGGAACTACTGATCTTCATTGGATTCCTAGTGGGAGCCCTATTAACCTTCTCAGTTTGACACTGAGGGCAATTTCTGACAAAGTTTTCAATGCATTTTTGCATGCCTTTCCATTTGAATTTTTTTCGTATTTTTGAATATGTGGCTTTTTGGCCGGTATGGCCCCCTATCAGACCTTCGTGGTATTCTTTCATGATTTCCTTTTTCCTATCATCATTGTTTACAAACTCTCTACCGTCGTCGTCCGTGTCTTCATCTATTTCATTGTCTATAGCTTCAACACTATTATTTTCTTCTACTATAACTGGGATCTCTTCAGTTGTATGTACATCATTTAAGATATCGTCATTAACATCGTTCAAAATCTCCTCAATCACTTCGTCATTTCCATTGCCCACTTGAACATCTTCTACATTAGGATCCCTGGTACTAAAACCATCTTCTTCTAAAAGGCTTAGTAGATCTTGCCAAGTTTCTTCCTTCTCCTGTTCTGTGACTCGAATATTTTTACTTGTTACATTTGCTGGAGCTTCTCCATTCTCCTTTTCTATAACTCTAATATATTTGCCTGACTCGTCAGCATCTATACCTGAATCGTTTCTTATTCCCACATTTCTACTTAACTCGTCTGCAACTACATTTTCCTTCCCCTTTTTGTAGACAGTGGTATAGTCAAACTCCTCTAACTTTAGTCGCCACCTTAGTCGCAGACTTGTCGTCTGCTACCTGGGTATTTGACTCTAAATAACCACGTCAAGGGCCTGTGGTCTGTCTGTATGACGAATTTTGTACCATAAATATACGGCCTGAACTGTTTCGTTGCCCAAACGATGGCCAAACATTCCTTTTCTGTTGTTGTATAATTGACCTCGGCCTTATTAAGAGTTCTGCTAGCAAAATGTATTGGTAAATCATGCCCTTCATGATTTTGGCTAAGCACGGCACCGATGCCTCGATTGGAAGCATCTGTAGTGATGATAAAAGGCTGAGTGTAATCAGGGTATTGTAAAACTGGGTGCTGAGTAATTGCTTCCTTTAATTTTTCAAAGCTTTGTTGTTGTTCCGTACCCCAAACGAATGCGACGTCCTTTTTTAAAAGTCTGTTCATTGGCCCAGCAATATTGCTAAAGTTTTTTACGAATTTCCGATAATAGCCTATCATTCCGAGAAAAGACTTAATATCTGTAACATTTTTAGGTGATTCCATTCGCTTTATACACTCAATTTTGTCTGGGTTTGGTTTTACCCCTTTATCAGTAATGACATGTCCCAAGTACGAAACCTCCTTTCTAAGAAATTCGCACTTGTCTGGTTGCAATTTTAGATTAGCTTTCCTGAGCTGCTCGAACACTGCAATCAATTTTTGGTTGTGCTCCTCTAAATTTTGTCCATGTATGACAATATCATCTAAATAAACCAAACATTTGATCCCTTGTAATCCAGCTAGGACATTGTTCATCAGCCGCTGAAAGCAGGCTGGTGCATTTTCAAACCCATTGGCATTCTTGTGAATTCAAAATGCCCATATGGTGTACTAAACGCAGTTTTTTCCATATCATCTTCATCCATCGGAATCTGATGGAAACCGGACGTTAAGTCCAGGGTGGAAAAGTATTTTGCTTTTCCAAGTTGGTCCAATATCTCGCTAATGTTCAGCAGGGGGTAGTTATCCGGGATTGTAAGCTCGTTTAGCTTACGGAAATCAATAACCATACGCCACTTTTTCTTCCCACTGGCGTCTGCCTTCTTTGGAACTATCCACAATGGAGAGCTCCAAGGAGAACTACTGTCTCGAATTATGCCATCATCCTTCAGTTTATTAACCTGTTTTCGCACTTCCTCTTCATGGACCTTGGGATAACGGTAGCTCTTTGTAAACACAGGCTCCGTTCCAATACCAGTGCGTATTTTATGTTTGATGAAATCGGTCTTAGTCAACTTCTCATCTTCAATGCTAAATATGTCACTAAATTCTTTTACTATTTCTAATAATTTTTGTTTCTCCTCAGCATTTAAATGATCCGTTCTGATATTACTAACAACTCTATTTGGCCTTTTATTAGCAACATCAAAATCTCCTAAGATTATCCCTTGGATGCTTAATCCATTTATATTGAAAGGTTTCTCCGTAGTGTTAACTATAGAAACTAAACATGTGCCTCCTTTATTTTCAGTAACGCAATTAGGTACAATAATACCTTCTCCTAATTCTTGTCTAGGTACCACTATTTCTCCTTCAAGATTTTTGTCAACAATGACAGTCCTGAATACTTCCGATCTCTCTTTGACGATTCTCTCTTCGTGGAGATATCTCAAAGGAATTTTGCCAAGTTTTCCACTAATTACATTTTCCTGGTAATCAATCGTGAACCCACCCTCTCGTAGGAAATGGTTTCCGATTATTCCATCGTAATTTCCTAATAAATTATTCTCAACTACTTGAAATATTAATACCTCCGACCTAGTGCTATTACTCTTTACGGCAAATTCTACACTCGTTTCTACTTCCCCCAAGGTTTGGCACATTTGTCCACTTATTCCTTTAAACTGCATAACTTTTCCTTCATTTATCTCATCTTTATAAACACAGTCCGCTTGAATTATCGATATCTCCGCACCGGTGTCTATAATGAGTTTCCTTAAATCTCCATTCACTCTAGCTAACACATGAGGACTTTCCGAACTATCTACTAGTCTAAGCTGCACGATTGCCTCTTTAACCGCGCAGTCTTCTAAAAATCCCTTCCTTTAAAGTGAGCATTATTCGAGGTAGACGGTTGGTTTGGAAGCTGTCGTTGGTTGGCAAGTTGCTCTTGTCGGAATGGATTATTCTCTACTCTGTTTTTCCTGGGCTGCCTGCAATTTCTGGCTAAATGACCAGGTTTCCCACAATTGTAGCAACATCTTGTGTCTGTATAATTAATTTTGGCTAAGTTCTTAGACGTGTAGTCATGGTGCGTATTCGTTTTGAATAAATTCATTCGCTGTTCTTCTTCACAAGCGAATTTGCTGGCTTCTGCGAGCGTTGTAGGTCGTTGAGTGATTACATATGTAGACAATCTTTCTCTTAGGCCATTAATAAACACTGTCAACGTCTCATTTTGTATATAATCTATTTGACCTGCTCTATGTTCTGCTTTGACGTCTATAAGTTTGCTTTGTAAATGACGTCTTTGCAGGGTCTCCACGCGTTGCATGAAACGCACAACCGTTTCATCTCTATATTGTTTTATAGAGATCAGCTCTCTATGCAACTGGAGCGCACTATGAGGCTCACGAAAAACTAGTGTCAGTTCCTTCTTTAAACTCTCCCAGTCCTCGATTTCTCTGTTCATGAGTATTGTTGTGGCGTTGCCACGAATTTTGGTCTTTATAAATTTAAACAGGACATTCTTTTGGTCATCAGATGCCAGTTCGATGGCATCATTGCAAGAATCGATAAAGGTGAAAACCTCATCGCTCGTCCCATTAAATGTTGGGATGAATGCTGTCAAAACAGAAATTGGAACTGCGTTGGGCATGTTGTCACTAATATCACTACTTATGTCACTATACAAATCGTCACGGTCTAGACTGTTATCACTATTGCTCAAACTACCTAACTGATCTCTTGAAAACATTAACACTTTAATAGGAGATAGCCACTTCACAATAATAAAAATAAAAAAATAATAAAACGGACTCACAATATGATTGCTGCTAAATCCATCGGCGTTTGATTCTGTTTACTGCTCTGGTGATAGTTATTTGCTCTGCTGATTGTTTAATCTGCTCTGCTGATGGTTATCTGCTCTGCTGATTGTTTAATCTGCTCTGCTGATGGTTATCTGCTCTGCTGATTGTTTAATCTGCTCTGCTTATGTTCGATTGAAGATCCTCTCTACTGATCAATGATGAATCCCACCGCTGCCACCAGAAAAACGTGTTATGCCTTGACTATACGCGTTTGTGTCTTAGTAGATCAGCGATCGTTCCGCCAGGCCAGAGATTTATTTGGTAGTATTTGGGGATTCCTCCGGTATTACCCTTGGGAACTTGATGAAGATCTGTTTTTGAACCAGCGATGAACTTCAGCAACCTTTACTTCACAAGCGTAAACAATGAGAAAACGCAACACGACCGACTTCGGCAACCTTTACTTTTCCACCATAAGTAATGCGAAAACACAATGAGTTTCAGTATTCAATTATCTTTATTTTACTATCTTTGTTTTATAGTTTGCTTAAAGCGACCGTACTTGTTGACAACTCGAACACAATTCAATTTTACTCTATCGGTTACCCTACCTCGTTACAAAAATAAAATCTGTTTTTGCTTAGCTTTCTGTTTCTTGGAAGTGCTGTCTGTGGGAACTGCTGTCGTGCTGTTTCCCGGAATATTGTTTGATGGTGGAACTGCTGACGATATGTCTGAGTTTTGCAGCTAGAGCCTACGCTCGCATAACAATATATATATATATCGACACTATACACTTGCATGCTATCTCAATCATATTTTTTGTATGCATGCGAAAACCGAAATTTATAATTTATTAACACAACACTACTCATGAACTTTATGCACTTCAACACGATCGCGAACACTCGTTAAACGCGTTAATTCATAAAATCATAAATACTTTAAAAGAATAATAAAATAAATAAAACCTCACCTACCATACCTACATACATAGGAAGATGCCTATCCACACGGCATTGAAGTATACCTGCAAAAAAAAACACCACACTGTGTTATGCCATTGTTACTTTATTTTTTTTCACTTGGCATAATCATTCACTTTTCATCACAATCGCGTATTAAATTAAAGAAATTTAAACTTAAAACATTAAATAATTAAAAAAAAAAACACAAGAAATAACACGCACAACAAATAAAAAAAATAATAAAAACACCGAGCGGCCGACAAACTCACGCAACAACTGTTCCAGTTTCCAACCATTCCAATAAGTTATCAATGAAAACTTAACACACGATGCTTGACCCGTTGCCGTTTATATGCTGCAGTGGGTGGCTGGCAAAAAAAGAGGATCAAGATCAGCATTATCGTCACATCGGTAAACAGTATTGTTTACATTTCGCTGCTCCGCTAGCTTGTGCAAATGCTGCCACAAAGATAACGAGTGCAGTCATATTGCACTACATTATTGCGCGCTCTTTTTGTCCTACGGACTTAGAACTTAATTTATTTACGTTTCATTGTGCTGTCCCATACACGTTTTGTTGTTACATTTATTAATGATGTTTCTATTTTCATGTGATACATACTGAGAAGAAAAATATGAAGCATCTATGTGCCAGGAAAGCCAAACACACAACACAATAATGATGTCAAACGACAGTGGCGTGGCGTCGCAACAACGTAAAAGGCAACACACCACTTTGAAGAACTGCGTTCTTGGGGCCGGAGAATGTTGGCGATTCAATAGTATTGTTATATAAAGCAATAATTTTTATTCTAAAATGTAAATAATGAATTGTACGTAACTATAGTAGTATAGCTAAAACCAAGTTGAACGAAAATTTATAGAATGTCAAATTCGACCTTAAATAATTGTTAAGGTCAAAACCAACATTGTAATTGTAAAAATGAGCTTTTTCTTTGTCAAGTATATATATCCGTAGCTTATAAATCGCTTCTAATGACTCGCAAATAAATCGTTTAATTGAAACGTTGTAAACGAAACTCTTTTCATTTTTTCTACATGGAACATTTTTGGACACAAACACAGTGATTCAACAACCAATACAATCAATTAAATACAAACATAAAAAGATTAAGGTTTAATTTAAAGATAATTAAAAGGATTAAGGCCTAATTAAGGCTTAACAAAAAAAGGATTAAGGCTTAATTTAGAGATAATTAAACGTAATTAAAACCCAATCAAAAGCAAATTAAAATCAAACTTAAACTTATTTAAGAGCTTAATTTAAACTTAATTTACTATGGCTACATATGGAGAACTGCAGTTAGGGCTTCTTACGAAGATTTTGCGTGATGCTGAGGCATTAAGGGTTGCAGACATTTCCAAGCGGACGGTGTCATATGCCAAAAGCCGATCGTCGGTTCTGGAGACGGATATGTCGCTGGCTAGAGGATACCACGAGGAGATTTTCAGCAAGAATAAACTGAAAAAGACGATGTTAAAGAAAGAAATAGTTGAGGTGTACCATAAAATCAATGACGCTTACCTGGACTACAACGCAGATTTGCTTAGTGTTCTGGAGGCAAGTGAAGACTCCAAGAAGTTAGATAATAAATTTTAATTCATTAAAAGTGTTTATTTTGTTTTATTGAAAGGGCATTTGTCACTATTCCTTATATTTATAGTGACAATTGTTCTTTGGCTGTTCTGACCGCCGTATTGGAAGTTCTTTGCGCATCAGTGTACCAGGGTCGAAAAATAGAGTTCCAATATTAGATCCACACAATATGGGCTCTCTTCTTCTCTCTGATGGGTTCCTGAACTCAAGGACTCTTAAACCACGCATTTTTTTTCTGTCCTGCAAAATCGGGGTCAGAATAGCCTTGAGGTTAGGTATGCCTGTCGTGAGAGCCGACTAAAATCCACTGGAAGAAGTAGTCTTATGTAGTATGTTGTAACTATAAGTGATGCTGTCAGGATTATATATTCCTGGTGAGGCCACCCTTGGCAGTAAAAATATAGCTGAGAGATGCACCTGATGGTCTAAATAAAACCCAGTAGCGTCTGATACATAGTGTGCGGCAAACTGGTCAGCGTCTGATCCCAGAGGGGCGGCTGAACTCCAAAGAGTTAAACTCCAAGAGCGTCTGTCTCGGAATGAACGGCTTCTTGGTCGGCCTCTGTTGTCCATGTTAGGATCGGCCGTATAGAAACCTGGCAGCTAGGTATAAAATGCAACCCTCCCCCCACCATGAAGAGAAAGATGAAAAAGCCCCGGATATGTGCTGACTGCGGAATGCCAAAAAATCTAGATTTTTAGATTGGAAAAGGAGCAAATTACATACTAACATAAACTACAATTCAAAAAAGTAAATCGTTTGTTTCGACGAAAGAAAAAGTTGAAGACTTATTAATCCCTTATTAATCCCTCTAGTAGACGCTAGCATTGAACAGGGCATTATAAACTGGGTTTGCAACATGCTTGCAAATAGGAAAATTAACTGTGCGATTGGGCAAAGCTTGATAAGAATGTCTGTAAACAGGGAAACACCTCAGGGTGGGGTTTTATCTCCACTTCTGTGGGTTCTGGTTATAAACAACATTCTAAAGAAGTTAAGTGCTATGGGTATCAGCGCCACGACATACGCAGATTACGTGGTGGTAATGATGCATGGAAAGTACTTAACTATCTTAAGTGAAATCATAGAGGGTGCTCTGGGGACGATCAGCATCTGGACCAAAAGCTGTGGTCTCAGTGTTAACCCTTCTAAAACGGAACTGGTTCTTTTTACCAGGAAGTACAAGATACCGAAATTCAAACTCCCCAAGTTAAATGGAGTGGAATTATCCCTGTCGGATAGCGCCAAGTATCTGGGTTACACCCAGGATCCTGGACAAAAAACTGAATTGGAATTTCAACGTAGGGGAAAGAATCATGAAGGCATATAATGCGCTTTTTATTTGCAAGAGAACGGTAGGGAAAACTTGGGGCTTAAAACCTGGCACGGTCCACTGGTTGTATACTGTGGTGGTAAGACCAATACTTACTTACGGTGCCTTGGTCTGGAGAGGAAAAAACGAAACTTTACTACATCTCAAAAGAACTTACTTTTTTCCCTATATGAAGACAAAATTTCACAAATAATTAACAATTGTGAAAATTGCCAACTAATGAAATATGACAGACACCCAGCAAAAATTAAATACGAATTGCCAGAAACCCCATTAAAACCCCTAGACATAATCCATGTCGACGTCTATAGTATTAACAATAGGAAAATTCTTACAATTATAGATAAATGCTCAAAATTTACCGCTGCATATACACTTCCAGTACAGAACAGCCTTAATGTAATTAAATCCTTGAAACATTTTATAAGCCTGCACGGCGTACCAAAAAAACTTATTTGGGACCAAGGATCAGAATTTACGGCACTGATAGCTATAGATTTCTGTAAACAATACAACATAGACTGTCACACAACATCGTTTCAACAGTCTAGCAGCAATTCCCCTGTGGAAAGAGTACACTCCACACTTACTGGGATCTACAGAATTATCTACAACCAACGTAAGGACAGAAATCACGATGACATCCTAAACGAAAGCGTTATTACGTATAAAAATGCTATACATTCTAGCACAAGATTCTACGTATTATTTTATGGTAGGACGCATAAGTTTAATAAAGAAATAGAATTTAATAATGAACATGAATATATAAAAAAATTAAATGAATTCCAAGAAAAACTTTATCCAGCAATTAAAGAACAAATAGAGAAACTAGTAACTAAGCGTATAGAAAAGCTGAACGAAAATATAGAAGATGCCAAAACCTATAATGAAAACTCTACAATTTTAAGATAAGAGTTTAGAAGAAATAAGTTAACCCCTAGATTTAGTAAGCATAGGCTAAAATCTAATAAAAAAGTTACAATCATTACTACAAGAAATAGAAAACTTCATAAATCTAAAGTAAAGAAAAAACGAAAATTTCAGACTAGTGACGACAATTTTGTGGACGACAACCATCAACGGACAGAAAATGGAGATACACGACCTCAACAATAACATAGGAATACTTCCTATGAGACTTGGAACGGGAAGAACTGTAGGAGACTTCAATAACTTGGTTCACATAGTTAGATTAGATTCATACCAAACTAATATAGACAAAATAACAGCTTCACTATCAGCATTTGCAAAAATCGACGATTTCAAGGACTCATTGACCATACTTAATGTAAAGGTGGACGAACTCAAAGAAAAACTTCAGACTCTCATGCCAAAAATAAGAAATAGAAGAGAACTCGTTAACGGACTAGGCTCAGTAATTAAAGGTATTACTGGCAACATGGACGCAGATGATGCAATACGCCTCAAAAAGCAGATCGACCAACTGACAGAAAGCCAATCAACAACTACAAACAAAGTAAATAAACTGACACAACTAAATAACCAGATGACTGAAAGATTTAGTTATATTACCAACCATATAAATAAGCAACAAGAAATTATTGAAGGATACTTAAGGTATTCGCGAAACGAAATTAACAGGAAAATTAAAACCGATGAAATCGCGATAAGATATATACAGTATCTAAACCAAATCAATTACAATATACACCCTTAAAAAAATACTCTTACAGCAAGCAGTATGTTTTTAGTACCGCTTGTCCTTAAAAGAATCCGCTTGTGACAAACAGTTACCACTTACACGTAACGGTTTACGTTTGCATCAAGCGTTTCTCACCTTTAAATGCGAGTACAAGAAAAATCGCTTACGAGTATCTGCATTCAATGCAGATGCAACCAGGATTACCTTTTTTGATAAGAAAGAATGTTAATAATAACAAGAGTTTATACATGTGCAGGGTAACTCAAAAACCGTTTGCCACAAACGATTTTTTCTATTTATATAATTGATAAGCCCGATCGTAGCATTAGGCATCGAAATGCTAGTCTTGACATGGCGGATTGGTAAAGTAATGCGACTTGGAGTCATCGACAACTGCACAATTCAAAGAATATTTAAATTTTTGCTTATAAAATGTAACTTGAAAGTATGTAAGTTCCCCATTTGTCTTCATGTTTAAATGAAAATTTTGAATGTATTAAAATGGTCGCACGTACTTGTTTGTACCCCCAATAAAAAGTACATCGGTGATTTGGTTCTTATGATTTACACTTTGTTATTGCAACATAATGCTTCAAGTAAATGTTGTATCTTAATGGCTATTATATTAAACAATGAATGGTAAGATGACTCGAACTTAAGGTAAGCGAATTAAGATTTCATATTAAACGCGTTTTGCTATTGCACTTAGAGACAAAGTCGTTTAAGGTAAATGGTTTTACAAATGACTGTCAGCTGTACTGACTGTTAAACCCAAATGGAAAAAATCCAATTGGTTATCTTAAATTCCTTGGTAGGAACGATTGTGGGATCTTAAGGTTACCATGCTGTGTCATGCCATTTCCCATACCATGCTATGCCTGGTATGGGAAATGTCATTTTTGGTGAACTTTTCATAAAGTGCTGCAAAATCTTTTTGCAATTGCTTAAACAATACTTGTTATTACTGCCAAATGAAAAACAACTAAGGGCTATCAGAAAAACAATGAATGTCTCAATTGTAGACTGTTAAGATAAAACGAATATGAGTTATCCCTTACTGTGCTTCCTTATAACTAGCAGAGACAAAGTCGTTTGTGATAAACGCTCTAAAATTTTATTTAAATATCGAATATCGTTCATAGCAAACACTTTCCATATAGACCTAAAATATAGCTTATGCCTCTACTAATAATGATGGAAATCATAAACTTCAACCTCAATTAACGCTTGGCTCTTTTTCACGTGTCTGACAAACGACTTTACTCTTGCATGAAGTGTTTTTTCTTTCAGTGTAGACTTGCTTAATGGTCACTTGACGAACTTAGCTGAAGCCGTGGTTCTTGCTAGGCTCAATATTATTTCTAAACATATACTAAATTCTGATGAGCTTGACACGATTTACGACTTTTTCAAAAATTATTCCATGCCAATTAAATCTGACGAACACATTTACGAACTATTAGGTCTTCAAGCATACTTTAACAATACTTACATAATATTTAACATTCAAATTCCACAAATTTCAACCGAAACCTATTCATTCTTCCACATCATACCACTTCCTATAAATAAAACTAAAATTATTAACACGAAACCCTTTATATTATCCAATCCCGAGAAAATATTTTACTTCGACGACAAGTGTAAGTACATCGAAGGGGTGTTCCTGTGCAAAGAAGAAGAAAAACACAAAATATGGAACGAGACATGCATCCCTAACCTTCTTAACAACCTACCAGCCAATTGCAACCTGATGGAAGAACTAGGAAGCAGCAAGATTTTACAACCGGAACACGACTACGTATTGGTTATAAATACACCAGAGACGACAATCCGGACAACATGTGAACCGCAACAGCAAAAATTAATGGGCAGTTTTCTGATACATTTCAAGAATTGCCAAATTGAAATTAACCAAATTACATACAAGAGCAATGAAAAAACATACTGGGACGAAGTTCACATCTTCCCGTCACCACTTCAAGAAATAACCCAAATCAACGATTCATCGATTCCGGAAATTCCTAGTCTACAGAAACTAAAAACTTACTACTTTAAGAATATGGAGACCATAGAAGCCTTACACAGAAGAACGAATCAGACAAATAGCATCATGCTCAACGCTATACTCACCTTCAGCATCATCCTTACCCTAATTATCGTCTACTTGGCAAAACAAAAACAAACATCGAAGTCAACATTCTACATGCCTAAAGTCCAAGAAGTAGCAGAACAAGCAGCATCCACCGCTCCTGCCATAGGAACAACAGGTATACAGTTCCTCTGGCCGTCACTCCATTCCGGGAGGGGGGAGGAGTTATATACGCAAACCCCTAGGAACACAGCATAACAACATGACTCCGATAAACCAGCCCGAGTCACCCACAAAACATCGAGTCAGCAACGAACCAACATGCGCCGGAATCATTTGAACAACCTCAAGAATGCATTTGATGCAAAATGCTATTATTTTGTCAACTACAAATTGTAATATCCAATTTCTTATAATTTTCCTTTCCCACAGTTTTCCTTTGCCACTTTATTGTAAATTCAGCTAGTTTTAGGATATAAAAGATATTGTAATTTTTAAAGCTACCGAAGTCTTGCAAATAAAGTATTGAACGGCGTTACTCTGCCGGAATAAAATTTGGTTTTTTTTTTTAACAAGTACGGGCATAACCTTTAACTCGGGCGAGCTTATGCAGATGAGATCGATATCCGGCAGAGATATCGCCATTTACATCGATAGCCAGGCTACGCTCAAGGCAATGGAATCGATCAACATCAAATCTCATATAGTCAGGGGCTGTCGCACAATGCTTAAAGCATTGTGCAGTCAGAACCGGGTGAGACTTTGCTGGTTGCCAGGACGCTGCGGTATAGAGGGAAACGAACAGGCTGATGAGCTTGCAAGAAGAGGAGGGATCCTTGGAAATAGTGAGGTTTCTAACATCAAACCACCCCTCTGCGTTGTAAGAGGCACTATTGAGGAGAAAATTAAAACGATGGCCAACCAAAGGTGGTCTCGTCTGACTGGACACAGGGTATCTAGGGCTCTCTGGCCACGAATAGACGAAAAAGGATCGAGTGGACTATTAAAACTGAGCAGGGACAAGCTAAGAACCTTAGTAGGAATTCTGACAGAACACTGCTGCGTAACACGCAAAGAGGCTCAGGCTTTCTGACACGGATATTTGTCGCTTCTGCAGTGATCTACAGGCTGCAGAAGCGACATGATGAGGATATAGAACCTCATTCAATTTTTTCACACAGTGATTCCCTGTGTGAAAAATTTAAGTTGAATATCTTAACATTACATGAGACTTTAAACGATTTTAGCTCCCTTGTCCCTTCAAGTGATTCTCAACTCAACGTCCCACAGACTTCTAAAAAATATGCTTCATTGGACGAGAGTAGAAATCTTCGCGGATCTACAAAACTTCAAAGAAATTTGTCCAAGTCAAACACCAAAACGACTCAAAAAAATGTTGTAACATCTTCTTACTTTATCCCGCGTTTCGAGCAAAAACAATAAAAGCTCTACTTTGGCCTCCCAGTCAAACAAAAAAAAAACTACAACACCCTCATCATCATTTGATTCGACAAAAACACCAATAAATCAAAGTGCAATTATTGCACAAGCCTCCGACAATGCTGTTACGATTGACGATTCCGCCGACTTGCCTGCTGGATCCACACACGGTACTTGCATGAGTCATAACTCACAATCAGCCACCAAGTCCGACATCACTGTGGACCAAGAACACTTGACCGCTGCTGATTTTGTACATGTATCCGATGCCCCTCCACTGCTTTCGCACGGTGGCGATGGTCCAGCCAGCGAGGCTATCACTGCGGAGCGCAATGCTGGTGATGACGCAACTAATATCGGTCGTCAAACGTCTACTGCTGTTCCTGTTGCAATGTGGTCACCGATCTGAATGTCATTCGTAAACTGAAATCGTTCCACTTATCCAGCTTTCATCCCAACACTTCTGCAGAAAACATAATTGATTTTGTTGCCTCTACATTAAATGTAAACAAATCTTTTTTCCTTTGCTTTAAACTTGTGAAAAATGATGATGTCACACCTAATTTAAAATTTGTAAATTTTAAAATTGGCGTTCCTCTTAGGTATGCTAATCGGATTTATAATGCTAATTTTTGGCCAAGTGGTGTTCAAATTCGTACGTTTATGCATTTTTCAAAAAACTAATAAATGTTAACAAAGTGTCCATTTCACATCTGCCCTACGTCGAAAAGCGAAAAATTGCTAAATCGAACCTCAAAACTTACTTTCATAATGCCAGTGCCATTCGAACTTAAACCTGCAAATTATTCAATTTGTCTTGTCATCTTGATCACGATGTCATTATCATAACAGAATCCTGGTTGTATAAGGATATTTTTGATTCTGAATTGTTTGATGAGTAATTTTATTGTGTTTATAAGTTATGTCCCTTCAGGGAAAGACACATAGATAACATTAACTTTATATTTGATAAATATGATAACATCTCAAACAGTGTTTGTATATTAGGCGACTTCAATGTTGGTTATATTGTGTGGTCGTGGTCTGAAGACGACAAAATGCTTATGCCATGTAACTTAAAAAAAGAAATTGAATTTATTTTAATTGATTTTTTGCTCTCCTATAACTTATGCCAAGTTAATTCTATTGTTAACTCTTTAAATACATCTTTAGATTTAGTTTTTATCTGTCGAGATGAGATTAAGGCAAATACTTTTGAAGCCCCATTTTCTCTGCTTAAAAATTCTATATACCACAGCGAGACCTTGATTGAGTTCGAGGTCTACGAGGTTGAAACCCCTCCCGAAATATGTGGAATGAAAAAAAAAGAACTGGAAAAATGAAATTCGAAACTAAAATTCTCGGATAAACATAAACTTTCTTTAACATGTCCCCCAACACCCCTGGGACTACCTGATCAAAACATGGGGGCTGCTCAAGGGCAGTACCCAAAAACGTAATTCAATCATATTTTTTGAAAACCCCCCACCCGAAATTTTTTTCTGCGTTCGCCCCTGAAGGCACACAATAATTTCAAACGATCTAACAGACCTGAAGATTATGTAATCTTTAATAAATTGCGTAAGGACTTCCTTGCTTTAAGTAAATTTTTACAGAGAAATTACGTATCGCAAATGGAGTCTTGTGCAAATGGAGCACAAGATCAAAACTGACTCTAGTTGTTTCTGGTCTTTTATAAAAGGCAAACGAAAATCAACTGGGGTGCCTAAGTCCATGGTGTCTCAAAACATAGAATCCAAAGTAATCTTTTAGATCTTTGTCTGGGTGTATGCAATGATTTTGTGCTTTTGCGTTGTGCCTGTGGGTATGCAATGATTTTGTGGTGTGTCTGTGGGTATGTAATGATTTGTCTAAGGGTATGCAGCAATTTGTGTTTTCAATGTATGGATGGCTAGTCATCTCATAACAAAAAATATCATTGGGGTACGGTTGAGAAATTTGAGTGTGATGCATTCATCTGTGGCGACTATCGGGTGCAGGGTTCGCGGAGGGGGCGGTTTGGAGTATGTTGTGAAGAATAATTCAAGTACGGTGGCTAAATAAATGTGGTGACGCATAGCACCGGCGGTGGGTATGATTGATGATAAGAGTAATTGAGTCAAGGCTAAAGTTGAATGTGCTGGATAATGGAGGAGGTTGGCTGATGATAACCATTATGAAATTTTATATGAGGTTTAATAAACTGAGCTTGTGGGTTATGTAGTAAGTAAGTCAAGGCTAAAGTGATTATGATTCAACTCAAGTATTCAAATTTTTTATTTTATCTACAAGAAACAATAACACAAATTTATTTTTAGAAAGGATAGGTATACTCCCTAGTTGATTTCACAACAAAGAAAGTACATTCATACTTGCGGTTGTGGTGTAAGATATAATATTGCGGCATAAATTTGTTGAAAATGAATGATAATATTCGGCAGATTGTCAAAAAAGTGAAGCTCCTGTTTGAGTCAGGAGTTGACAAGCAAGAAAGAGTTGCTATGTGCGTAAACGAATGTACTGAAAAAATTAATGTGCTGCGGAAAAACCTGATTAACGCAAAAAATATTCATGAAAAACAGTACGTTTGCAATGGATTATGTTTGCTGCAATCTTACCCCGCACGGTTAAAGCGAGTGAAATCTGTAGCGCAAGGTGTGAAGAAGAGAGGGGAGGGTGCAGGAGCATCTCCACCATCAACATCATCATCAGCGACTGAAACTATTAAACCAATATCAGAAGAATCAACCTCAATTGGACCTATGATACAATGGGAGGATGGTGAATCAGGATTCCAAAGTCGAATAAGAACTGGGGTGCTAATCAACCTAGCACATAAAGAGCCTAATGATTTTCTGGATGAGTGCTGTGAAGTCATCTGTGAGAATTTAGTGAAAATCTTAAGGGAGCATTTTGCAGTTAAAATAAATGCAACTTTTTGTGGGGAGTTTAAGATTGTGAAGGAAAGGTATTTTTCGTATTTAAATACGAAAAATACAGCCCTATTCAACGTGACAACAAAACTGAGCGATTGGTATGAAGAACACCTAAAATCACCGATATTGACAATGCTTGAGGAGTTCCAAGAAAAGGATAGCGGTTGGGCGCTATCGAGAATAGTACATTTGGTGCTGAATATCAACAAATACACGCCACTATTGGGATCAGCATACATCGACTTACCAAGGGAAATAAAGTTGAAGCACGCATGCGTCAATGTTAGAAATGATGATAACGCATGTTTTGCCTGGAGCGTAATTTCAGCGTTATATCCTCCAACGCATAATTCTGATCGGATGTCATCATATCCTCATTACGCAAGTATACTTAGTTTTAAAAATATACAATTTCTAATGAAAATTAGGGATATTTCAAAGTTTGAAGCATTAAACAATATATCTATCAATGTATATACAGGGTGTTTCCAAATTCGATGCAAATATTTTGACACAAGATTCTTGGGTATATTTGAAGAAAAAAAATTGTTCTACAGTATGGGCCTATCTCAAATTTTGATACCACTTATTGGGAATTTAAGAAAACACCTACTTTGAGGTACCTTGACCCATACTAACACAAATATCTCCGCTAACACTTACAACAGGTACTTCATTTAGGACTAACATTTTAGAAGAAATAGTACTCCTTTTAACTGCATTAAAATAAAATTGATGACTTTTTTAACTTTTGAGATATTTGCTTTTAAGTGGGATCCTTTTTCCCTGCCCATGACATTTTTTTGACTTTCAAGACACATTTCTGCGAAAAATGCGTAATAAACATATCGGTAATTTTTTTTTTTCTGGTGCACCTAACAATACTTAATAAAAATTGCTAAGACAAATTACCCGAAAAACCCACAGATTTTATGATACTTGGGAAATTCCATAGCAGGTAAAATTATGAAAAACTCTTTTCACGAAGCCGCGACAGGTATAAGGTGGAAATATGATTTGTAACCTACTTTTATAACCGCGATTGACAACAAGAACGATTTTTTGACTATGTATTAATAATTTACGTAGGTTTTAGAGCATGCATTTTTATTAGACTACCTGATAAAAAGGTAATTTCCCTATCATTTTTCTGTTAAATCCCAAAAAGGATTAAGTTTGAGGTTGGTCGCCTAGTTGGAAAATTTACCTAATGTAAATTGTATAAAAGGTTAGAAAATAAAATTAAATCCATCAAAGTCATTTTTGAAGCCGAGGTGACACAACAGTTGTTAAGAAACCCTACTTGAAATGGCATCTTTTACAAACGAAGAATACGCCGATATTATCTACGTTTATGGGATGTGCAACGGAAGTTCTATTAGAGCACAACAAAGATACCATCAGCTTTATCCTAACCGAAGAGTACCTAATCCCCGCGTATTTACGAATTCGTTTCGAAGACTTCGGGAAACGGGATCTGTTTCAACAAGACGACCTAACGCAGGAGCTTCACCAGGAAGAATTGCAGTTGATGAAAGAATACTGGAAGCGGTTGCAAATGATCCATCAATCAGCATCAGGCGCTTATCCTTCCGATTTAATGTTTCAACACATAAAATTGTTCGTCTCCTGCATACGGAAAACTTGTATCCATACCACCATACACCTGTGCAGGAACTGCTTCCGAGTGATTTGGAGCCGAGACTTGAGTTTTGCAACTGGTTGTTAGAGCGGAACTTGGATGACAACGGTTTTATAAGCAGAATCCTATGGACGGACGAATCTCAATTTACTAGAGATGGGATTACAAATTTTCACAATCTACACACATGGGCTGCGGAAAACCCACACACAAGGAGAGAGTCATCATTTCAACACAGATTTAGCGTCAATTTGTGGGCAGGTGTTATTGGAAACAACTTAATCGGTCCCTTTATCTGGAATTTTTGCGCAATGATTTAACAGATCTACTGGAGGATGATCCGGTAACTCAACGAGCTTCGTCATATTTTCAACAGGATGGAGCCCCAGCCCACTTTGGTCGCGAGGTTAAGAATTGGCTGGATGAAAAGTACGCTGGTCGTTGGATAGGAAGAAATAGACCAGTTCACTGGCCTGCAAGATCTCCAGACCTTACAATTATGGATTTTTTTGTATGGGGGAGAATGAAAGAACTTGTTTATTCTACAGAAATATCAACTCTAAATGATTTAGAAGATCGCATTCTCCAAGCCTCGTCACAAGTGAGGCAGGAGTTATCCTCAATAAACGTTGACAGCGCAATCCAAAAACGGGCTCTAGCATGCATACAAAATGGAGGAGGACACTTTGAACACCTTATTTGATTGTAAAGTTAACTTAATGAAAAAAAAAAAAAAAAACATAAACCAAACACAAGCATTTTTATTCAGACTAATAGGAATTGAACACTATGAATCGAGTTTTTCATAATTTTACCTGCTATGGAATTTCCCAAGTATCATAAAATCTGTGGGTTTTTCGGGTAACTTGACTTTGCAATTTTTATTAAGTATTGTTAGGTGCACTAGAAAAAAAAATTACTGATATGTTTATTACGCATTTTTCGCAGAAATGTGTCTTGAAAGTCAAAAAAATGTCATGGGCAGGGAAAAAGGATCCGACTTAAAAGCAAATATCTCGAAAGTTAAAAAAGTCATCAATTTTATTTTAATGCAGTTAAAAGGAGTGCTATGTCTTCTAAAATTTAAGTCCTAAATGAAGTACCTGTTGTAAGTGTTAGCGGAGATATTTGTGTTAGTATGGGTCAAGGTACCTCAAAGTAGGTGTTTTCTTAAATTCCCAATAAGTGGTATCAAAATTTGAGATAGGCCCATACTGAAGAACAATTTTTTTCTTCAAATATACCCAAGAATCTTGTGTCAAAATATTTGCATCGAATTTGGAAACACCCTGTATATAAAAACTAGTGAAGGAGTACCATATGGAAGTTCTTAAGGTAGTGTCATGCTATCTTACGAACAATAAGCTAGAAAAACACATTAATTTACTCATGATACAAAATGTTTATTATAATGATGAAAATGATGATTACGATGAGGATATGAATGATGATACATATATATCATACCATTACATTTGGATAAAAAACTTATCTAGGCTAGTATCGCGCCAGGTATCCAAACATGATAGTCAGAAGTATATATGCGACCGTTGTTTGCATTATTTCAATAAAAAATGTGCATTAGAGCACCATGTAGTAAATTGTAGGGAATTGAATTCCTGCAGAATAAGACTACCTACAAAAGATAGATCATGGCTAGAATTTAAGAATTTTAGATATAAGCTTGATGTACCGTTTGTTATATACGCTGATTTAGAATGTATTTTAATTAATTGTGATGATGCAAATGATATTAATAATGATTATGATAAAATTGGAGTGTAAGAAAATCATATACCGTGTAGTATAGCCTATTATGTAAAATGCTCCTACGACCCCACACTATCATTTTATAAAGCTTATAGTGGTACTGATTGTATTGAATGGTTTACGGCTGAATTAGCACAATTTGCTGAAGATGTTGAAACTGTTTTTGAATGCCCATTACCTATGGATAGTTTATCACATGATCAATTGAGAAATTTTGATGTAGCAACGCTCTGCCATATTTGCGGGAAATCACTTTGTCGTGATGAGAAAGTTAGAGATCATTGTCATTTAACAGGAGAATATCGTGGGCATTGATCAGGTATAATGAGATAGTCATCTTCGCTGGGGTGCCTCTTTTTGCCCCCAAGCTCGATTTTCGGCTCTCTAGGGAAAATGCTGCCAGCTATCATGATTGTGTTAGTGGGTTGCAATGCTACTTTATGGGGTGCAAAAAAAAATTCACTAACACAGTCAATCAAGCTGGGAGCAAGATTTGTGCGTCCAAGGCCAAAATGAGTGCGCTTGGTGCAGCTCATTTTGGGTTTTGAGTGCGTTTCAGGCTACACATTTTAAATATCGACTGCGTTTCAGGTCATCATGTCGAGGATCGCATGAGGTGAATTCGTGGCAATCGTTCGGAGTTTTGATTCAGATTTCCTTGCAGACAAGTTGACTTTTCCGAGTCCCATGCAAGAAAGTTTGACTTTTCATTTCAAACAAGAATTTATTTATTATTTTTTTAATGCTGCATTGTCCGGTTTCATGGAAAAGAAAGAAATGAATAAATTGATTGCGAAAAACAATGAAATCTTTGTTTGTGCAAGCAATATTAAATATTAGAACGATACACAAATCACGCTCGTTCAGTGAAATTCACAGAGATTCATTTCATTTATTTAGGTTTCAGTTGCTAATGTATGAGATTCTGTTTCTGTTTCTGTTCCTTGTGACAACGCGGCTTTACTGTGCTACTTTAACTTTACACCAGCACTGCAATCATATCCACTGTATAGTAATCTACAGTAGACCGTAGATCAGTAAGTCCAGTAAACCGGCTTCTTCAATTTCTAGATGATGTCAAAGAAATCAAATATAGTGGATTAGATGTCAAAATTTCAAACTATTGGAAGAACTTATAATATACAAAATCTCTTGCTTTCAAATAGTTTCTTCTTTCTAAAGTTTAAGAACTTTTTTAAATTAGTACCTTCCGAAGTCGTTTGAATTTCCATAACGAAATAAAAATACATTTTCAAATAAATCATTTGACTTGATTTCAATCATGCCACCAATTTTATTTGAAATAATTCGCAAATAGCTAAATAAAACTTTTATTTGAATAACATTTTATTAACAAACAATTCCTGCTATTCAAATAAAAATTATTCATGTGTGATTGAAATTTTTATTAAAAATCAAACTGAAATACATTTTTCTCAATTTAGTGTGCAATCGCGAAAAATTTCTTTTTTGGTGATGCGATCTGTAATTTGTTTCATGTGAATAAAAACGTTATCCGTGGTAGACCCTACGTTTGTTCCTTTTATTTCTTGTCGACTTGAGACGTCAATTTATTCATTTGGATTACTATTTATAATTGGATAAATGAACTAGTAATAATTAAAAAGAACTATTGAAACTATTCATGAAATCATTCGAAAACAAATAAAAAATTGAGGGAAAAAACTATTTATTCTAAACATTGATCTAGAAGTTAACAGAGTATTGTTTAAATGTGCCTATTCATTTATAAAAAAAACTGTTTTCAAAATGTGTTTCGGACTACTGGAAAATTTATCAAACTCTTTCTGCAACTAATTTTTATAAGAAGTTTAGACCAGAAAGTCGCACGTAATGTTTTTTATAAGAAAATGCATTAATTAATAAAATTTATGCACACAATCAAATGGCTTGATTGTTTATTTTTAAGAAAAAATAAGCAAAAAGGAAAAAACTCCCTATAGCAAAGATTTCCACCTCCTATTTCCACCTCAATTGTGCTGAACTCTACCTATGGACTGAACTCAGCAAACCAGAATCAGATGTCTTTTGACATTTGTGTAGTGTAATCAAAACAAATTTTTAGTTGACCCGTTGTGCATGGCAGAAATTTATTCCTAATGGGCACTCGCTTGGATGGCAGTTTGTTCCTTTACTAAGAAGATAATAATTATTTGTAAAACAAAATAAACCAAAAAAGAATGGGGGCTGATTACTTTGTTTATATTTTGAATGACTGAGGCGGCAAATTATCTCAGCTTCCGCCATTTTAAAATGGATTCACTGAACACTTCCATTGCTCACTTCATATGCATTCACAGACAGGGTCAAGAGAGAGATCCCGTTACTTTTTTTTGCGGGTGTTTCAGGCAAGGGGATTGCAAGTCGCCTATCTCATTATATCTAATCAGTGATCGTGGGCCTGCACATTCAAAATGTAATCTAAATTTTCAAACAAGCAGTATTGTGCCTGTGATCTTTCATAATCTATCCGGCTATGATTCGCATTTCATAATAAAAAGCTTAGCTGTTGATTTAGAGCGAAGAGTGAATTTGCTCCCCGTCAATAAAGAGCGATATATTTCTTTCACAAAACACTTAATGGGAAGCGCAGTAAAATTTAGGTTTATTGATTCATTTAAATTGATGAGTACCAGTTTAGACACACTTGCATCCAATTTAAAAGAATTTTCTCATTTACGAAAAGAGTTTTTGGATATTTCAAACACACAGTTTGATTTATTAAAGCGAAAGGGTGTTTACCCATATAGCTACTTTAATCACTTTAACAAATTTCTAGAAAAAAACTTGCCTGATTTAACAAAATTCTATAATAAATTGTCTGACTCAGATATTAGTCAAACTGATTATGATCATGCTCATGCAGTCTGGCGTGAATTCGCGTGAATTCGGGACCCTGCTCACTATTATACACTACCGGGATAATTTTAAATGGATTGAGAATTGTGAAAACTTTAATGTTGAAAACATACCTATTAATTCTAGTACTGGTTACATACTAGAAGTGGACTTAGAGTATCCAATTGAGTTACACGTTGGTCACAGTGATTTACCATTTTGTCCCCAACATCGCTGCGCTCCAAACTCAAAAGATCCTAAATTAATGGCAACTCTTTATGATAAATCGAATTATGTTATCCACATCCGCAATTTACATCAGGCTCTTAAGCATGGATTGAAACTAAAAAAATTATAAAATTTTACAATTCGATCAATCTTTCTGGCTTAAGTCAGTAAGGATTGATCGAATTAAGTAAATTGATTTGAATACAAAATTGAGAGCATCAGCCAAAAATGAATTTCAAAAAAATCTGTATAAACTGATGAATAATGCAGTTTTCGGTAAAACTATGGAGAATGTTCGAAAGCGAAGCGTTGTCAAACTGGTTACCAAGTGGGCAGGTAGATAGGTGCTGAAAGTTTGATAAGTAAGCCCGAATTTAAGTCTTCATCAATTTTTGCTGAAAATTTGGCTGAGATTGAGTTAAATAAGACAGACATTTTATTGAATAAACCAATATATGTGGGAATGTGTGTTCTTGATTTGGCTAAGACAACATTGTACAGTTTTCATTATGACACCATGATTCCACAGTTTGCCGAAAATTGTACCGTATGTTACACTGACACAGACTCTCTTATTTATGAAGTAACGTGCCCCGGTTTATATGGGGTTATAAAAAGGAATTGTCACACCCACTTTGACACTAGTGATTATCCTGAAGATAAAGTCTGGGGGATTCCACTCGTAAATAAGAAAGTACTCGGGCTAATGAAGGATGAGAACAATGGTCGCATTATGAGTGAATTTGTTGGTCTTAGATCAAAAATGTATGCAGCACGCGTACTTAATGCCAAAAATGGGATAAAAAAATCTAAGGGTGTAAAAAACTATGTCATAAAAACGAAGTTGAATTTCGACGACTATACTGAGTGTCTGAATGGTGGTATATCAAAAAAAATTATACAAAATTTAATACGCTCGAACATTCCACAGTTTGATAAATGAAATTCACATGATGAACGATTGCGGTTTACCTCCACAGCATTAGTTTATTTCATGACAAAACATGACCATTTTCAAATAAAAATCTATACACAAAGTTGAATCATGCATAAAAAAAATAAATAGATTTGGGTTTTATTTTCAACTTTCCGCTTTATTTGTTTCACATAAAAATCTATTTATAAGGTATACATTTTGCAAGGCGCAGCACTTGCTATGCGATAAGCATCTAGTTTCATTTGGATATAAATTTTTTAATTCTTTTAAATTTGGGCAATTTTTATCTTCAACATTTATAACATTAACATTTTCATTCAGCAATAATTGTTTCATCCATTGAACTTTTTCGGCGCCTTTTAGATAAACATCCGTATTCTTGATTCTGGTTTGAAGATATTTCTTAACTTTAGTGAACTCAGTAAATCCACCATCCCATATCAATCCATGATGGTTTTGAAACAGCCATTGGGCTTGTCTTCTTAACGCGACAGTCAAAAGTGATGAGTCGAAGGGGGGCGTCAAGATAAAATGATGATGATGTCCATGGTTGAATACAGCTATTTCTTTTGCAATAAATGTATTGTTGGGGCCTTTAAAGCCTTGCACATCAAAAATGAAGAAGGAAGCCATTTTACGGAAATTATGTTGCCACGGAAGAGGATTGCATTCAAATGATAATAATTTTATATATCTTTAGATACCAATTGATTAAGTGGGTTGTAGCTTATTATTCGATCATGCAACATGAGACAGTATGCAGAAGTTTTATCAGGGATTGCGGTTGATTTCCAAGCGGTTCTGATTTCCAAGCGAACATCCACCGGACCTGACTTTATTATTTCCGTTTGGTGTCTGCAATCTATTACAAAGATGGCAGCTTTTTCCTTAAATAGATCTCTTGATAACAGGGGCTCCGATATTGATCGATTAAAGTATGATTTTTGGAAATCAGCGTACATACTATACAATGTACTAAAATTGTTCATTTTAAAAGCTAGATTTAAATCCTCATATGGGTACACATCTGAATTTAAATGGGCCCTTAAATTTGTGACATTACAATGATCAAAGTGTGTAGGATCTTCTTTCAACAAATTACGTTTATTGGTTTGCAATGCCACAACAATGTAGCGTGGTTTCTCCACTTGCGTTGTTGTCTTAACATTCCAAATGTGATGAGTAGTGGTTGGTCATACTGGATATTCATACAGATCCCAACTTCGAAATGCAATTTTCACTGATGTGCCATTATTTATAGATTTGTATAGTTGTAGCTTGTAAGAATCCGCCAATGTCACATGTGGAACCTTCCATTGAATTTTATGTATGGTTATCTTAGCCTTTTCATCATCTACCCCCTCAACAGTTAATGAATTATCATCCAGGCGCGATTTTGTTAGAATCAAATCATGCCGGGCATTAGGAATTATTTTCTTGAAATCTTCAGCGAACCCCAATAGTTTGTTCAATGGGATGTTAAAATAAAAATAAAAATTGCTTACATCGACAGACGCGTTAGGTGCCCATCCAGCATTGTAAAGCATATCACTCTCATTTTTATTGAGGGAAATATAGTTTTTAATAGTAGTTGTGAGACTAACACTGCGAGTGCTATCAATTTCTACACCATTTAGCTCATAACGAATCTCATCAAATAGGAAGGCTATCCCATTGTTGACAAGCTTTGTTTTGCTAACTTTTTCTCCTCTATGGTTTGACACATTTCCTTCAATATATAAAAAGCTGTCTGAAGGTAAAATATTAAGATTTTGATGTTGCACACAAATTTGTATAATGTCATTTTTATCAAAGTTTTTTACGAATGGTGAGTAGGTATGAAATTCATACTTTGAGATGCTATCATCAAATGTTGGTTCTTCAAAAATGTCAAACATATTCCTTCAATTTGTAGCCTATTGATTGTAAATATTGACGATTTTGTTTGCTTAGATGATTTGTAGTTGCTCGCTCAAGTGGTGGTGTGATATTGATGTGCCAACTATGATCTCTATGGCTTTTATAGGTACCTCCCAATGGGCTATTGTATATAATCATTATTGTGGTTTAAGATAAAGTCGAGTTGTAATGGTTTCGCCTCGAAAGTTTATGAGATAACCGTCTTGGTCCAATAGTTTTAACGTAATAGAGCTTATCCTCTTGACATTCACTGGTAAATAGATAACATTCTGAGGTACCTCTATTATTTTATACCCCGGCCTTACTTTGACTGAGAACTCATGGAGCATGTGTACAGGCTGATTGTTAATATATGTTCCATCAATCAAATTACATTCAATTCGTATTGTATTGGCCCTGTTGATATCAACGTAAATATCCGATTCGTGTGTTGTATTGGATGCTAGTTTTCTCCGAGTAAACCACAGTAGTGATCCAATCGAATTGTTTTGTGAAAAATCAATATCTACGGTGCTGAAAATTTCACACTTTAAAGTGTTGTTATTAGCCCTTATTTTGATTGTTGGTTTGTTGGTATCATCATCATCTTTTACAGGAAATTACGATGATGCCATCTCCAAAATGAAATAAGTTATTGATGACGTCTACATTAGATATTGAGTTATATGTTTGAAAGTCCACTAGTCCGCATACATAATCGGAATTAAGAAGGATTGGTGGAAATTCTGCAGTGAGAATCGATTGGTTATCACTCAATGTTAGTGTTAACGCAATTGCTGATGAAATTGAAATGATACAAGTTGTTGATGTACTTTTAAACTTATTACATTCTTCAATTAAAAATTTTAAACACATATGCCCACATACAAATGTACCATAATTTTGACAGTTGTTGTAATTGTAATGTAAATTTTTCCCCAAATATTTGATAACTTCTAAAGGTGGTCTTAAATTACCAAAACTATCAAAATATTTAATTTTATCTATATTTTTAATATATGCCACCCAATGTGTGCCAGATCCTCTATCAATATCTAAATTAATTACCCCACTCTCATAGTCGAATGGTTTTAATGGTAGTGTGTCTCTCATATAAACACCTCGGAAATTATTGATATATTTTCCTCCAAACTTTGCAATATCAATATTGGTGAGAGCTCGATTGGGTAGTAGCCTTATTAGTTTTTTGATTCTTGTGGTTTGAGAAATAGACCAAAGCCATTTTTGTGAGGTTGTAAATAGAGACCTTTGCCCTGTTTGATTTTTATAGCTTCTACAGCTCTGTTGTGTCGCTTATTTTCTTCCAACTGATGTTGAGCTATCTTTGAATCATTTATTGCTTTAGCTACACCTGCATCTCCTCCGGACAGTGCACCAAGCGCAGATAAGCCAGCAAAAATTGGTAGCAATGGTAATACTCCACCAACTTTTGGTAGTGGTATAATCCGAGGTATTGTCACATGTTGGCGTTTATTCCTTATAACATTTCTAACTACCTTTAAAGCTGAGACAGCAATTACCCTAGGATTTTCAGTGCTGATGGGCCCTTTAATGGAGTTTTTGGCGTCCTTAATTGCCTTTCTAAATAAATTTGTCTTTTTACATTTTACAGTTGAGCTTCTTATTCGAGTTTTCCTCCTTTTTGATTCTACACCCATACCAAGTTTTGTTTTAGCCTTCATCGCGTTTGTGACTAGTAGACTATTGAGTCTTTCTGATATTGATGAATCCTTAGCTTTAACTCTCTCCCAAGATTTTTCCGCCAATATGTTATCCGCTATATGACGGTCAGCTAAATTTGTTTGCAGAGTATGCTATATCGTGTTCACGGCAAGCTTCATCCAATTTATTAATCCCTCTATCTCCTCTAGCAAGACGCTCTTTAAGTTTAGTTCCAGGACCACAAAAATTATATGATGGTAGGTGTAATTTAAATGGTAACTTATTAATTATTGAGTTAACTAGTCCGTATCCATTGAATGATCGTTTTGAACTGTCAGGTGGTGAACGATAATCAATCATTTTATAGAACCGATTTATTACACGCTCAGTTTAATTATGAGGTGTGGCTATAAAAAGGGGTGATTTATATATTGGCGGCTCATTCAGCAAGATGAGGTTTATCAAGCAGTCGGAAGTTATTAACATAAAAAATTTTGATAGTAAAACGTATGAGAAAAGTAAACATGGCGCACTATTCCCTAATAGTATTCGAGGAATTATTGCAGGTCTATCTAATTGCGGGAAAACGAATGTAATGCTGAGCATAATTCTCGATCCTAATGGATTAAAATTTGAAAATGTTTACATTTACTCAAAGTCATAACATCAACCTAAATATATATATATCTCAAAAAAATTACTCAATCAATTTCTGGAATGGGGTATAACGAATTTTCGAATAATTGTGAAATCATGCAACCTTCTGCAGCCCAGCCAAATTCAGTATTTATATTCGATGATGTGGCTTGCGATAAGCAAAATAATATTCGAGACTTCTTTTGTATGGGTCGCCATAATGATGTAGATGGTTTCTATTTATGTCAGTTATACACTCATATACCAAAGCATTTGATTAGTGACAATGCAAACTACATAATTCTTTTTAAACAGGATGAGCTTAATCTTAAACATGTCTGTAACGATCACATTAATGCAGATATGACAATGAATAAATTCAAACAATTGTGTTCTGAATGCTGGAAGAAAACTAATGGTTTCTTAGTAATAGATAAAGATCGTACAATAAAAATGGGTCGTTATAAAAACTCTTTTAAAGAAACTGCTGTTTTGTAATGTATTTCAATTATATAATAACAACTAAAAATCTGTTTGTAAATCTATCACCAACTCATGTATGGAACCGCCCTGTGTGGAACCGCCCCTGTACGGAACCGGGCTGTATGGAACCGCCCCTGTACGGAACCGGGCTGTATGGAACCGCCCTGGAGCTGTTCGGAACCGCCCTTGTACGGAACCGGGCTGTATGGAGCCGACTTCCTGTTTGGAATTTATCTATATAAACAGACCCATCTTTTGCAATCGATTTATATAAGACTTATCCTGTTTGAATGCAGTCATCATAAAATCACTCCTCCTGATTCACAAATGGGTGCTTCAGATTATTTACTTAAAAATCTCATAGTAACAAAAAGGGCTTTGAAGAAGATATATATGCGAATCAAAACTGGAAGAATCATAAAAGATACCGAAATTGAAAATGTTTTCAAACCAGTTGTTGACCCCTTAAAAGAGATTGTAAGAAATACTAAAACGAGTTACGAGCAAACTATAAATGGTAAAACTAGTAACGAGCAAACTACAAATAAACCGTTTAAACAACGAAAGCTGCAATTTAAAAGTCCTTTAGAAGAAAAAATTTTAGATGATGAATCAACATTAACATATTCTAATCCATTAGAAGAAGAAGAAGAAGATGTTTCATTTAGAACCCCTACAAATTCGCGTGCTTATAATCAAATTACACCGGTCAGCCGATCGTCACCGTCAGATTCAAGTCGTGATGAGGTCTTTGTCCCATATTTCAATGTAGGAACAAATACAACAAGGTTGGGCAAATCAAAATTTCGAATTGATAAACATGGAAACTATCAAATTGATGGTGAAATTTTCCTCGCAACAGATGGATTAAAAATTAAACTCATTTTTAAAAAAGTCCCCCGAAAAATAAAATATAATGACGATGATTTGAGCTTATATGGGCGAATATTAGAAAAAACATGTGCACACAAGAAAAACTATGATCTTAATTCACATGTTAAGGGTAATCGAGGCCAAAAGTATAAAACAATTATCCAACCTTTAATTCAGAGTATGCAAAAAAGCGGTAAATCATATGTTATGAAATATTCCAGCAACGCAATCGATTATGTGCATTGGGATGATCCTAATGAACTGTTGATAGACTTAAACTTTTAATTGCATCTCAAGTAGCTGGTAATAACAATCATCAGAATGAGATAAACTCAATTGAGGAGGAGTTGCGTGAGTCGAATATCATATTTTAATCCGGCATTCAGAATGTATGTTATCATTATCAAAATGAGTGTTGACAAGTTCGGAAGAAGTTCAAACCGATTTTATAGACCTGCTGTAGGTTCTCAGGGTCCAGCCGGGGTAGGATTTAAGCTGACACCTAATGGTGTTTTTGATATCGAAGGAAAATGTCTAAACAACGTTGACCTACCTGTGAACCCAAGGCAAGCATGCAATAAAGAGTACATAGATGATCGTAAAGACTTTCAAGATAAAACTTTTTTAATACTACAACAATATGTTGAAAGAAGTTATAATTCACTAGCGGATACCATTAATGATTTAATCACGAAAACGTTGAAGCTTAACAAGAATGGATTGAATTTTGATGGCCAGCACAAACAATTGAAAAACATTGACGAACCAATGAATGATGAGGATGCGACAACAAAGAAATATGTTGATAACGCAACTGATATTATTTTAAAAAATGTCGTTCAACTCTCGATGTGAAATTAGAAGAAATAGATAAAACTTTGAGATTTGTGAAATAACTAGATTTGTAAAACTACTTGAAAAATATGTAGCAGATAATAAACCCTATGTAAGGACCAAATCAACTTCTTGGGCCCGATTTAAGGTAATGGATGATTCAGTAGTAGTTGTTTGAACGTAAATTGATCAAAATGTCAAATGTGAATACGGGATTGATTTTAGATGATCTATTAAATTTCATGAAGGCTGGTCAACACATACTACTTGAGGAGCATTATCATGAATTAATTGATTGCATATCTTTTCTGAGGCAGTTTGAAAATGTGACTACAACTCAATCTAAATATGGATGTCATGTTTTGAATTGTTCCTGGTCTTCGAATGTGTGCAAAGCAGGACCTGATACTTGCGCTTGCTTTATGCTTGATAATAGCTTACTTAGAATTAAGAAATTGATGCCTCACTATAAAAGAATGATAAATAAATAAATAATAAAATCTACAACTTTGTTTGTTTGCATTCATTCCATTCAAAGATAAGTAAGCGAAATGTTGATGAGCTGCACAAGCCTGCTCGAAGAAATTTCTCTAGACGGCGGGTTATCATTAAAGGCTTCGATGATCTTTGGCAAGCGGATTTGGTTGAAATGATACCGTACAGTGATGTTAATAGTGGGTACAACTACTTACTAACCGTAATTGATACATTTTCTAAGTATGCATGGGTGGTCCCTTTGAAACATAAGACCGCATTGGCGACTACGCAAGCATGCATACAACAACTCTATACACAGAACTATAAAAAGACGACCAGTGGATGTAAATAAGAATAATGCAAAAGAGATATTATCAACCATGTACAATCGAATTAAAATCGCCCTGGAGCAATGTTCGAGTGAGCAAGTTTAAACATGCTTTTGAAAAAGGTTACACTCCCAATTGGTCGACGGAAATATTCAAGATAAGAAAAATTAAGCTGACAAATCCGGTTACATATCTTCTTGAAGATTTTCAAGGTCAGCCTATTAGTGGATGTTTCTATGCTGAGGAATTACAAGAATCGAAGTATCCCGAAACATTTCTAGTAGAAAAAATTATTGCAACAAAAAATGATAAGGTTTGTTAAATGGTTGGGTTTTCCATCCGATCACAATTCATGGATCAATAAAACACAAATTATTCAATATATTCTGATTTTGTTCATTTTTATTTTTACTAAAAGTTGTATATACATTATTTATAAAATAGTCATCGCAAAGGTATGCTTCATAGATTTGAGACTTACTAATTCCACGGGGGGGTCAAGCTGTAGTTCCTGGTTTGTAAAGAGCTCAATTTCACCATTACTTAAAATTCTTTCTTGTTCATATTCACGATATTCGAAGCATGAAATGGCCAGAGAACGACGTTTATAGTTGCTATCATAAGTACACCGAATAGTTAGTTCTTTGTTTTCATCGAATTCCAATTTAAAGTGCCTATAAAAAGGTTCCTTATCTCAATTATCCCAGATATTTCGATTTCTTTCTTTATCAAATCTTGCCTAAATCCCTCAATCGCCTCGTGTACAGTTACAAATTTTTTCCTTTCCATCTTTTCCGTCGTTGGAGTTATGATATCATAATATAGTGATGGGTTGCTTGTGGTTTTTTTGTTATTGATTGATGATACCGTCAGTAAGCGAAATGAGAGTCCGATTTCCACAGTATCATTGTTGGGTAAGTTTAAGGCAAAAGTTACATTTTCCATTTGACTTTTATTTCTTAAATCAAACTTGAGCGGTAATCCATTAAGAAACAATGGAAGGATTGAAAATACTGATAAAGTGATGAAAAACATTTTCGTATTCAATAAGTCTCTCTTCGGTGAAGGGTAGCGCGGAAATAAATCAAAGAAATTGAATTGCTACATTTAAACCAAAAAATCTTAACACTTACTGTGAATTATAGTCCTCAGAAAAAAAAATTGCTACCATCACATCACTTATGATACTTATAGCCTTTAGCTCAAAGTGGTCTCTCTCACATCAGTTCCCTCCTCTTCCGTAGCCCTAGCTTTTCGATTATTTGACCTTCGACCTTCAGATGTAACCAATCTTAAGGTTTCAACATCGTCGCCAAAAGGGCAATCCATAGGAAATCGATTTGTTTTCGTCTTAGACTTTAAATTTGATAAAACTGTTCCATACATAGTTATTTCACCTCCTATTACCCCTGCAAGGTCGGGGTTAGAATAGCCTTGAGGTAAGGTATGCCTGTCGTAAGAGCCGACTAAAATCCACCGGAAGAAATATTCTTTAATGTTTCAACGGATGCTGTCGATGCTGCTCCATTTGGGGCAACTTTTGGCAGTAAGGTTTTAACTTATAGATGAATCTGAAGGTTAAATTAAAATCCAGAAGCGTCTGTCACACATTGTGCGGCTCACTGGTCGGCGTCTGTCTCCAAAGGGGCGGCTGTATTTAAAAATGAAAATAGAAGTGACTTACCTATTTCTCATAAAAACGACAAGTTAAAAAAAAATGGCAATGAACAAAACGAAAGATTTGATTACCCTAGGTGGCAGCCCAGCTATGCCGGAAAATCCACCCTCTTCGGAGGCAGGCTCTACGGATTCTGGGGAGAGCCTTTTATTGCTTATAAATCCTTTTGAGAAAAGGACAAAACTAAATCGATCACCACCACCTAGATCGAACATATCCGGAAAAAGCAGTCCACCGGTAAACCAGGACTCTGTGAAAATTAAGAGCTTAGAAAAGGAGAATAATGAACTCCGAGCTAAGCTTATTGAAATGGAGCGACTCTTCCAAGATCTAAAAATGGAAGTTGACTCTCTGCGAAAAGAAAACGAGGATATTAAAAATACTCGTTTAACGAAAGACTGTGAGGTAACGAAAGAGTGTGTAACACCGAACCGACCAGCAGGTGAATACTTCACGGACGAGGACGAACTTGCACTTGAGACCGATTCAGTCTTAAGGAAAAGGTCTAGCAAGAAGCGAAAGGCGAATTCCTCTCCCGAAGTAATACAAAAAGAAGATAAGCCCTCTGGCTCAAACAAGGCTAAACCAGAAGCGAAAATTCGTCCACCTCCCGCAATAAACATCGTCGGGATAGCAGACTTTGGGAGATTGCGCAACCTTCTTGCAAACACGGTGAGAACAGAAAACTATAAGCTTACCTCGCACCGAAATAACGTGTGGAAAGTAATGTTGACAACGCCGATTCCTATCGCGCACTGTCTCTTAGACTGAATGCAGAAAGAATCGAGTGGTATACTTATCAAAATAAGTACGAGAAACCACTGCGAGTCATTGTAAGGGGGCTCCACCCATCATGCACAAAAGAAGACGTTGTAAAAGACGTAAAAAATAAAGGCCTTGAAATTATTGATGCCGTCAATATCATTAAAAAGGAAAAGCAACGCACGGAAGGAGAAAGAGACACTGTGATCAGAAGCGGCCTTCCAATTTTTATGCTCTCCTTTGAAAGAACTGAGAGCATAAACGATATTTATAAAATAAAAATGATACTTAACATCAGGGTTAAAATCGAACCCATCTGAAAGGGCAATAGACTGATACCACAGTGTAAGCGATGCCAAGAATTCAGACAGACACGTGCCTACTGCCAAAAAGAACCACGTTGCGTGAAACGTTCACGTTCACGTTGCCGGAAAACACCTGTCAACAGAGTGCAAAGTTGACATAAAGGCTCCAGCAGTTTGCGCCAATTGCCACGGAAACCACCGCCAAAACCTGCTGAAACTCCTAAGCCAAAGACTTCAAAGACGCCAAAGCCGATCAAAAGTGGAAGATTGGCAAAGGAGGCGTTGACAAAAGGCGTAAAAGCTCCACAAAAGAGCGGCGCCAGTTCAAGTGCAGCGGAGAAACCACCACTGGTCGCACCGAAATCATACGCACAGGTTGCGGCAAACGAAAGCAAGGCAAGATCCCCCACAACAGATGCAGTGTCTCAAATCCTCGCTGTAATCTTGGAGAAACTTGAGGATCAGACTAAAATCAACAAAGTTATATTTGACAAACTGAGCAAGCTCGAGTTTAAGCCTCGAAAAAATTACAAGAGAACATGAATATGAAACAGTTATTTTAAATACTAACATGGAATGCAAACGGCCTTCTGAATAAAATAGACGAACTAGAAGTATTTCTACGGAAAAACAATATTGATATTTGCATGATTACGGAAACTCACCTTAAAAACGGGTCTACACCCAAACTTAAAGGTTACAATGACTATCACGCACATCACCCTTCGCAAAATTCGAGAGGAGGATCCTCCCTCTACATTAAGAACTGCATATAGCACTTCAAGAACACAGAAGTTGAGCTAGACTCTATGCAGATCAGTTCAGTTTCTGTAAAAATTGACTGCTTAGATTATAACCCGCCAGGATATAGACTGGTGGAAGACGATCTTGATCGTATGTATGACTTCATTGGGTCCAATTTTATCATTGGGGGTGACTTTAACGCGAAGCATACTTTTTGGGGCCCACGATGCAATTCAACAAGAGGCAGATTACTGTACAAAAATAGTATGAAGCGTGGGGTGGACTTTTTCTCCACGGGTAAGCCAACATATTGGCCAACCGATCGGAATAAAAAGCCTGACCTTGTCGATTTTTTCATCGCTAAAGGGTACCCCAAATACCTTACGCGAATTGAAGAGTGTTATGATCTTTGCTCAGACCACTCAGGAGTTATCTTGAAGATGGGTGGAAGACTGGCGAAAATAGAAAGAGCTCCTAGATTAGCTAGCAAAAACATGAACTGGGACGCTTTCAGAAAGGACTGTAAAGAGGGTGTTGGCTTGAATGTGCCATTGAAAACTCCTTTCGAGTTAGAAACCGCAGTTGACAAATTAATTGAAGCAATTCAGAGCGCTGCTTGGAACAACAATTCGTCCCAAAAGAACGCAGTTAGCACCGACGGGCATGTACGTAAAACATATCCGCTCGAAATCGAAAAATTGATTCGTGAAAAGAGAAGAGCGCGTAGGAGATGGCAAGGCACGAATCCCCCCCCCCAGACAAAACCCTATTGAACCACCTCTCTAACAAACTGAAAGGAATGTTGCAAGATCTTAAAAATCGTGAGACCACTGAATACCTTGAAGGCTTGTCGGCGGATAGGAGCTCAAACTACTCGCTGTGGAAAGCAGTTAAGTATATCAAGAAACCTATAATTCACTCGGCACCAATAAAAAAAGCTAACGGCGAATGGGCAAGAGAAGACAAAGAGAAAGCGAATTTGTTTGCTGAACATTTAGAAGAAACATTCAAGCCTTTCGACGGTCCGCCGTTGGCTGACGTTCTAAACAACAACGGGAAACCTGGTAGCTTTAGAATGAAAAAAGTTTCGTTAGTTGAACTCCGACAGACAATTAGCAAACTTAAAAATAATAAGGCCCCGGGTTACGACCTGATCACTGGCGAAATATTAAAAGAGCTACCAAAAAAGGCATTAGTCAAGCTACTTTATATGATAAACGCTTCTCTTAGACTTCTATACGTTCCAAGACAATGGAAAGTTGCTGAAGTCATTATGGTTCCTAAACCGGGGAAATGCGCAAATGATAAAAAATCTTATAGGCCCATATCGCTTCTGCCGATAATATCGAAAGTATTCGAGAAACTTCTACTGAAGCGATTACAACCAACAATTGCAGAAAGACGCTTGATCCCGGATCATCAATTCGGTTTCAGACCTAACCATTCCACAATAGATCAAGTCTACAGAATAACGCATGAAATTGAAAAAGCCTTAGAAGGGAAAAAAAATATGTTCAAGTGCTTTCCTCGACGTATCGCAAGCCTTCGACAAGGTATGGCACGAGGGCTTGAAATATAAGCTACGGCAAAACTTGCCGGAAGACATGTTTAAAATATTGGAAAATTATCTTGAAAGCAGACTCTTTCGTGTTAGGTGTAGTAGTGAATACTCGAGTTTCAAGCAAATTCGGGCTGGCGTACCCCAGGGAAGCGTCCTCGGTCCGACCCTGTTCCTGCTCTACACAAGAGACATACCTCTAGATGACGAGACAGTCGTGGCCATGTTTGCGGACGATACGGCCATCCTGGCAACAGGTGAATCAGTCGAGTCATCAACGAGAAACCTCCAACGAGCATTGGACAGAATTTGTGTCTGGACGAAGACTTGGCGAATCGCTCTTAACGAGAACAAGTCTACGCATGTGAATTTCACTTACAGAAGGCTTAACAATTTGCCTCTGTTCATAAATTCTGTACAAATACCTTATGCAAATGAAGCGAAGTATCTAGGGATGACACTGGACGCTAAACTAAGGTGGAAACCACACGTAAAGAAGAAGCGTGACGAGCTCGAGATTAGGCTCAGGGAAATGTATTGGCTTATTGGAAGATTTTCGAAATTAAGCACATATAACAAACTGCTCTTGTACAGGCAGTTGTTAAAGCCGTCCTGGACATACGGTATACAACTTTAGGGTTGTACCAAGCCGAGCAACATGTCCATGTTGCAGACTTTCCAAAACAAAACACTAAGAGCAATTGTGAATGCTCCATGGTATATTAGGAATAGCGATATTCACAGAGATTTAGGAATAGCTACCGTGGGCGAAGAAGTAACAAACTTCGCTCGAAAGCTAAATGCTCGCCTTCATGTTCATTGCAACAATGAAATGATTCGTACTCTAAACGAGACTCTTAACGATGTTAACAACGAGCGACGACTACAAAGAACAAGACCCTTCGATCTAGCGACGTAGGGTGAAGCCGCATAAATGAACGGCTTAGTAGGTGCATTCACTGGAAAGCAACCTATCCAATGCGATTAACACTAAGGAAGCGTAAACTACTTGTTAAGTTAACTTAGTTGTAGTCAAGAAGTATTATGAGAGAGCGAAAATTTACTACTATGAAGTGCGTTCTGGCAGTTTCATAGTGTCTCTCATAGATGGGTGGTTTTTTAGCACGTGGAAATCGGGCATAACCAATATCGGCTACTTCGGTATTATGTACCTGCTATAGAGGGTGTATTGGTATCTTTGAAAGATTTTGGAGTTTTAGCCTCCGTCCATCCTAGTATTCAAAAAAAAAAAAAAAACCTCGGAAAAAAACGGATTTTATTGATTCACCATTCCTTAAACGAAAAATAAGGCAGCTGTTCCCATCTTCAGGTGTAGCATAGGGCTCACATATCGCCCTGTAAAACAACACGTCCGAGAAATTTATCTCTGTCCAACCAGCTTCGCAAGTACATAGTTTTTCACCCTCCCTCAACACTTCACACCAAAACATTTTGGTTTTGCAAATATATTGCACAATATCCTCAACACTCTTCTTAAGGGCTTTGAAGTCAACTTGAATTTTATTATACGCCTTTCAGTATGTCTATTGATGCATTTAATTGAAACACCCCTTTCTTCTTCCGTTACTTGCAAGTCTATTTCTTGAGTTCTGCTCTTATATATCATTCCTTGATGTATGCCATGTATCCGTCTAGTCCTCACCTTTTATAGTACCCTAACCTTGATCCACTTTCTCATATCAACCATCATACCTTATCCAGCACATTCAACTTTAGCCTTGACTCACTTACTCTTATCATCAATCATACCCACCGCCTGTGCTAAGCGTCACCACATTTATTTAGCCACCGTACTTGAATCATTCTTCACAACATACTCCAAACCGCCCCCTCCGCGAACGCTGCACCCGATAGTCGCCACAGATGAATGCATCACACTCAAATTTCTCATCCTGCAAAGTGTACCCCAATGATATTTTTTCTTATGAGATGACTAGCCATCCATACACTGAAAACACAAATTGCTGCATACCCTTAGACAAATCATTACATACCCACAGACACACCACAAAATCATTGCATACCCACAGGCATAACACAAAAGCACAAAATCATTGCATACACCCAGACAAAGATCTAAAAGATAAGTGAGAAAAATTTCATAGTTAATCTACTAAAGACGTATCATCTACTTTGGAGTTCTTTGCGAAGTTTTTCGAATCCGTATACGCAAAACCAACTGCGCCAACTTCTGCTCCGGCTACTGAAAGCAAAGTTTATATCGGATTCATTCAAATAAGCCCTCACGATATTATTATGGCTCTTTAAGACCTAAAGCCAAACATTCTGCAATAATGCCGTTAATGCTATCGAGGATGGCCATCAAGTGGATTGCGTCTACACCGATTTTAGCAAGGCATTTGATTCGGTAAATCTCCATATTTTGTTAAATAAAGTTAAAAGTTTTGAGTTCCATTCCGCTATGCTGAAATGGATTGCTTCCTATTTGAATGGCAGAGTTCAAAAGGTAAAAATTGGTGATTCATATTTACGATCTTTTAGATGCACTTCAGGTGTACCACAAGGCAGTCACATAGGCCCGTTGCTTTTTATTACTTTTATTAACGACATACCACCTGTTTTAAGATACTGCTCCTGTTTGAAGTACGCAGATGACTTGAAGTTGTTTCTTAAGATTGAAAACTTAGAGGACTGTCAGCTACTTTAAAATCATCTAAAAAACCTTGCTACTTGGTGCGTCCATAACCACCTACGCTCAAACATAAGTAAGTGTTTTATAATATTATTTTACCGAAGTTCTACTCGTTTTCAGCTTGAGTACGAACTGAATAATATCAAACTACCGAGAGTCGATAAAATCAAAGACCTTGGTGTCCTAATTGATTCTCAGTTTTGCTTCAATTCCCATGTAGATCACATTATTGATAAGTCAAACCAACTTTTTGGTTTCATAAAAAGGAACAGCAAGGAGTTTACTGATCCTCATACCCCTCTTTCGCTGTTTGTTTCCTTAGTCAGATCTGTACTTGAATATGCCGATGTTATTTGGAACCCATATTATAACATTCACTCAGATCGAATTGAAAGAATTCAGAGGCGTTTCACGAAATATATTTTTAGGAAAATGAATTGGGATTTTTTAGTTCCTTACTCTACACGTTGTTTGTTATTGGGTATTTCAACTCTTAAATCGAGAAGAAAGGCTCATGACATAATGTTTGTAAGAGATTTATTGTGTTTGCATATTAAATGTCCCCCTCTCCTAACCCTCATTCCCATCTATGCTCCGTCAAGATCCTTGAGAGAAAGAAACCTTCTTCTGCGACCTACTCAGAACCTGTTGTATCACAAAACTCGAGTGCAGTGGCAACTCGTGTGTGCTCAAATTATTATTTTTTTTTTTTTTTTGAATACTAGGATGGACGGAGACTAAAACTCCAAAATCTTTCAAAGATACCAATACGCCCACTATAGCAGGTACATAATACCGAAGTAGCCGATATTGGTTATGCCCGATTTCCACGTGCTAAAAAACCACCCATTTATGAGAGACACTATGAAACTGCCAGAACGCACTTCATAGTAGTAAATTTTCGCTCTCTCATAATACTTCTTGACTACAACTAAGTTAACTTAACAAGTAGTTTACGCTTCCATAGTGTTGATCGCATTGGATAGGTTGCTTTCTAGTGAATGCACCTACTAAGCCGTTCATTCATGCGGCTTCACCCTACGTCGCTAGATCGAAAGGTCTTGTTCTTTGTAGTCGTCGCTCGTTGTTAACATCGTTAAGAGTCTCGTTTAGAGTACGGATCATTTCATTGTTGCAATGAACATGAAGGCGAGCATTTAGCTTTCGAGCGAAGTTTGTTACTTCTTCGCCCACGGTAGCTATTCCTAAATCTCTGTGAATATCGCTATTCCTAATATACCATGGAGCATTCACAATTGCTCTTAGTGTTTTGTTTTGGAAAGTCTGCAACATGGACATGTTGCTAGGATTGGTACAACCCTAAAGTTGTATACCGTATGTCCAGGACGGCTTTAACAACTGCCTGTACAAGAACAGTTTGTTATATGTGCTTAATTTCGAAAATCTTCCGATAAGCCAATACATTTCCCTGAGCCTAATCTCGAGCTCGTCACGCTTCTTCTTTACGTGTGGTTTCCACCTTAGTTTAGCGTCCAGTGTCATCCCTAGATACTTCGCTTCATTTGCATAAGGTATTTGTACAGAATTTATGAACAGAGGCAAATTGTTAACCCTTCTGTAAGTGAAATTCACATGCGTAGACTTGTTCTCGTTAAGAGCGATTCGCCAAGTCTTCGTCCAGACACAAATTCTGTCCAATGCTCGTTGGAGGTTTCTCGCTGATGACGCGACTGATTCACCTGTTGCCAGGATGGCCGTATCGTCCGCAAACGTGGCCACGACTGTCTCGTCATCTAGAGGTATGTCTCTTGTGTAGAGCAGGAACAGGGTCGGACCGAGGACGCTTCCCTGGGGTACGCCAGCCCGAATTTGCTTGAAACTCGAGTATTCACTACTACACCTAACACGAAAGAGTCTGCTTTCAATATAATTTTCCAATATTTTAAACATGTCTTCCGGCAAGTTTTGCCGTAGCTTATATTTCAAGCAATCGTGCCATACCTTGTCGAAGGCTTGCGATACGTCGAGGAAAGCACTTGAACATATTTTTTCCCCTTCTAAGGCTTTTTCAATTTCATGCGTTATTCTGTAGACTTGATCTATTGTGGAATGGTTAGGTCTGAAACCGAATTGATGATCCGGGATCAAGCGTCTTTCTGCAATTATTGGTTGTAATCGCTTCAGCAGAAGTTTCTCGAATACTTTCGATATTATCGGCAGAAGCGATATGGGCCTATAAGATTTTTTATCAATTGCGCATTTCCCCGGTTTAGGAACCATAATGACTTCAGCAACTTTCCACTGTCTTGGAACGTATAGAAGTCTAAGAGAAGCGTTTATCATATAAAGTAGCTTGACTAATGCCTTTTTTGGTAGCCCTTTCAATATGATAATTATAAATCATATGCTCAAATTATGATATTTATATAATGTGTCAAATATATTCTGTATTACCTTTTTTCCTATCTTTACCTCGTGGTTGAACTCACTTGAATTCTGATTTCCACCAACGAGGTTACATCCCACAATAACATCCTGAATTACATTTGTATTTTTTAAGTTGAACTTTATCCGTCGGAAAAAGAAACTTGGGAGAACTATCTTTTCCAGTTGCAACAGCACTAAACTGCGAATTCTCTGCAAGACGACAATATTCGCAAATCACATTTTCTAGCTGAATGTGGTCCAGACCTCAATGAGTTGCTCAGGAAGCTTTTCAAAACAGAGAACGTAAGTACGCACACTTTTAAAGAACTTACGGAAAAATCAACTCGTCATTTTTCGACCAAATTACATGTTTTGGCTTCGCGCTGTAAATTTCTCCGCACAAAAATGTCAGTCCGCAACGCAGCTACGCAAAAAAATAATCCTACATTAGAAGAGATTGAAGACATCGCCATGGCATATGAATCAACTCAACTGGCTAGTGATATTCTGAAAGACAAAGGAAAAGGCATTTCTTCGGCTGAGGTTAACTTGGTCAATGCGACTCACAAGTTCAAGAGGAATAATGACAATCAATTGAGGAAGTCTTGTCATGGGTGTGGTGTATACCACGATCGCAATGATTGCCGACATCTGGAGTCTTCAGTGTGTGATCTTTGCAGTACCACTTTCCGCACCACAGCGACCTAAGGGTGGAACATCGACCAAGAGAAGAGGCCAGAAATATAGACGAACAAAGTCACGGGGTCGAGCGTCTGGAAAGAAACAAGGCGAAGATAATCGAAGAAGAGAGCAGGAATCAGCGCATGTTATTTGTCAGTTGGCGGAGGAAACATCAGAGAGGACAGAAGTCAAAGAGGAAGCACTAATTCCAATCAGAGAAGTATCGTCAGATTGGGAGTTGCAGCGCAGGGGACGCAAATCGTTTATACGGTTAAATATCAACCGAACACAAACTATTTTTCAAGTGGACACAGGAGCAACATCATCGCTAATCGGGCAGCAGAGCTATCGAGAGCTCAATAATCTAAAGTTAGTCAAAACAAATCGCACGCTCAAGGCATATGGTGATGTGTCCGTTCCCATAAAAGGTGAAGCAATTGTTGAAAAGCAGTGGTGCGACGAGAGGAGACAGCTTTCGTTACCTGTGGTTGACAGGATAAGTGCTTCAAACATCATGGGTCTTGACTGGTTTGAGGCTTTTAATTTTGAGGTTAAACATCCAAAGGAGGAGCTCACCTTGCAGTTGGCAGACGAATCTCGGGATCAACTCGCAGCGGAAGCACACACTCTTTGTGCGGAGTACAAATCTGTGTTTTCAGACGAACTTGGCTGCAGTAAACGTTTCAACGCCCATCTCACGATGAAACCTGACAGTCAGCCACGATATTTTAAGTATCGACCTGTTCCTTTTGCTCAGAAAGCTGCTGTTAAGAAAGAGATTGAGAGGTTAACGAGCTTGGGTATTTTGCGAGCCGTAGAGACTACACAATGGGCAGCTCCCATTGTAGTTGTTAAGAAGCAGAACGGAGATCTTCGACTTTGCGGTGATTTCAAGGTCACCATTAACCCGCAATTGGAAATCGACAGACATCCTGTGCCTCGGATTCGAGAGTTGTTTAGTCGTCTTCAAGGTGGTCGATTTTCATTAAGGTCGATCTATCCGACGCTTACTTGCAGATCCCATTAGATGACGCATCCAAGCGCCTGTGTGTCATCAATACGCATCTTGGATTGTACGAAAATCAGCGACTGCCTTTTGGCACTGCAAGCTCGACTGGTATTTTCCAACGTTACATAGAGCAACGGCTGATCTGGATTTTTGTGTCTCATATCTGGATGACATTATAGTGTCAGGCAGAAACCATGCGGAGCACCTTAAAAATCTTAAGACGCTAATCCAGCGTCTTGAAGGTCAAGGTTTGAAATGTCTTCTGGCGGAGTGCAAGTTTGCTGAGCCCGAAATACAATATTTAGGGCACATAATTGACGAAAAAGGAATAAGACCTTCAGAGACCCGATTAATAGCAATCAACAACTTTCCAATTCCGCAAAACCTCAAGGACCTCAAAGAGGCATTTTTGGGTAAGTTAAATTACTACAACCAGTTTATTCCAAATTTTTCAGTTTGCGGTGCCTCTGAACAAGCTCAGGTCGAAAGAAACGCCTTTCTATTGGGGCCGGGAGCAACAAAAATCGTTCGATGATTTTAAGGAGAAAATCATGAAGATCTCTAGCTTGGTTCATTATCAAAACGACTTGCCTCTTTCTCTAGCCACGGACGCTTCATCTCATGGCATTGGAGCCGTGATCTCCCATCATTATCCCGATGGAATAGAGAAGCCTATAGCGTTTGCATCCAAAACGCTCACCGAGACGCCAGAAGGGCTATAGTCAAATAGAGAAAGAGGCATTTTCAATCATTTATGGTGTGAAGAAATTTAACCAGTATCTATACGGCCGACAGTTCGAGTTGATTATGGGTCATCAACTTTTGGTCACCATTTTTAGCCCGAATAAGAAGCTACCTGTCATGACTATTCATCGCTTGCAGAGGTGGGCCATTTCGCTAATGAGTTACACCTACACTATTCGCTACAGGCCCACAAAGTCTCATGGGAATGCCGATTGTTTATCGCGCCATGGACCTGACGGGGAGTTCGACAAGTCAGAGGAAGAAAAAGTTAACCTGATAGAAGTATTGGACAATTTTCCAGTAAATGCGGCTGACATCGCTGTTGAGTCAAAGAACGATGATTTATTAAAAAAGGTCGTGTGGTACGTTCAGCACGGCTGGCCAAATTATATTCCTTCATCGGATATCGAGTTACTTCCATTTTTCCGTAGAAAGTTCTGTTTAAGTGTGTGTACTAATTTTCTTCTTTTTCAGAGCGAGAGTTTTTGTAGAGTAGTAGTACCGAAGTCTTTACAACCAAGAGTGCTGCAGATGATTCATCACGGACATTGGGGCATGAGTAGGTTGAAGCAAATTTCGAGGCGATACTGCTAGTGGTGGCCTGGTATCGATGAGCAGATACAGACGACAGTGAAGGAGTGCCGTGCGTGTCAGCTGAATGCAAGTTGTTCACCAAAAGATTTTGCAGGGCCATTTAAAAAGGCTATGTGGCTTATCATTATGGACTCCAATTCCAAGTTTCCCTTCGTGATTAAGATGTCATCAACTACGGTATCTGCAACCACACATGCGTTGCAAGCTATTTTTGCTTTATAAGGTTTGCCAAGGACGCTTGTTTCCGATAACGGGCCGCAATTTGCATCCAAGGAGTTCAACGAGTTTTGTAGAAAATATTCGATTCAGCATTTGACAGCGGCACCTTTTAATCCGGCATCGAATGGGTCCGCAGAGCATATGGTACGCACTTTCAAGACGTCCCTTTGTAAAATATTAGAAGATTCGGCTGAGGACGATGACGCTTTGGCAGTTTTTCTGGCGACGTATCGTTCGACGCCGGACAGTTCGGGAATTTCACCAGCGGAGAAGTTACATGGTCGAGTCCATAGAACAGTTCTAGCCGCTATGATTCCAGACACAGGGGATGGAAAGATACCCCTCACGAATATGCCTAAATTCTTACCTCAACAACTGGTATTCTTTCGACAATACCTTAAGAAAGATAAGTGGATGCCAGGTCTTATTCTGAAGAGTCTTGGTCGGATGATGTACATCGTGCGATCTAAGAGCGGAGATTATAAAAGACATCAAAATCAGATTCGTACTAGAGCACACTCTTAGGCAGGGCCAGACTCGGATGATGGAGCAGCCGACGGTGATTTTTTAATGAAAGCTAATGAACATTCTCCAAATCCAATTTCAGATGAGAGCTATCCAGAATCATCAACAGCCTCTAAAAATGACTCAGTGATTATGGAGAGTCCTTCAGCTGGCATCCCTGTGAATTTAGTTTCATCACCAATGGCTCCTCAATACGCAGCAAGTCCAAAACGGATCCCATCAAGCCATAAAGAAGTTTCGAATACACCAAGAAGATCTGACCGTTTACGTTTCAACAGAGTGAGATATTATCCCTAAATTATATGCGAGGGAAGCTGTTGTATCAGAAACTCGAGTGCAGTGGCAACTTGTGTGTGCTCAAATTATGATAATTCTATACTGTGTCAAATATACTCTGTATTAACTTTTTTCCTATCTTTACCTCGTGGTTGAACTCACTTGAATTCTGATTTCCGCCAACGAGGTAACATCCCACAATTATATCCTGAATTACATTTATATTTTTTAAGTTGAACTTTATCCGTCTTTGATTTGAAGAAGATTTTAAGAAGCTGAAGTTTAACAGAACCAATTACGGCTACAATGAACCTCTATCTAGAGCTATAGCTTCTTTCAATGAAGTCTGTACTAATGTTGACTTACACTCTTCTCGCGAATGCTTCAAAAGTATTTTACTTAGCTTGCTAGTTTTAGCTTAATCTTAAATTAAGTATTTTAATCAGTTTAGCTTAACCTGCTAGTAGATGTAATAAATAAACACTAATAGAACACATTCTGTGCGAATGTGAGGCAATTTCGCGTATGCGCAGAAAATTTTTAGGGGAATATTTCTTCGAAAGCTTAGAAGAAGTAGACGGCAAAAACTTCAAAGGCCTCCTTGGATTTTACGGGGAATTTGGCTGTGTCACGAGGGATAATGTTTAGGTTGTTTTTGCCTTTTGAATGTTCAATTCAACTGGTTCCCCAGGGATCGCGATGGGCCCGTTTTGGTACCTAGTGTTTGTGTGGTCCTTTTCACCACACCCGTGTTTAACCTAAATTAACCTAACCTATTAATCCCTTCTAAGATGGGCCGCAAATAATTTGATTGTAAAAAAGGAGTTGATTATAAAACCTCAAAAGGGTAAATGAAAAAAGTGTTAAATTTTGCGATAGTTTAATATAATTTATTTTTATATGAATTTTAAGAACAGAACCGTCTAGTCAAGTTGTAGTTAATTAATTATTGGCACTCCTACGGAAGCTTTAAATATTTTTATATGAAAACACAATTTGTTTGACATTCCCGGATCGAAAAAGTGAAAGACGTTAGATTATGACAGCCGGGCTATCTATCTCTCATAATGATTTTTCTTACAATATTTTTACTCTTTGAGAGTAATTTGAGAGTTGAACTATTATAACAAGACTTTCATTATTAGTGTTTCGGTGTAATTAGCTCTGGCCGAGTAATAATCTTTTAATATGAGAACTATGAGATCAAATGTATTTTTAATCGAAAAAATTTTGTTCTGAGGGTATCAAAAGGTTTTCTCAGGCTTTTAGAGCACAACTCTCGAAAGAATGTTTGTTGGGAGTCTTTTTATTTCTTCTCGTCATGAGGGGGGGGGGGTTCATTTTTTACCTAGCTGGCAGGTTTCTATTCGGCCGATCCTACCATGGAGAACAGACCGGTCATTTCGTGACAGACGCTCTTGGAGTTAAACTCAGGGCCGCCGAGAGAAAATCCGGGCCTTTTTACATTAGTTTCGAATGGATTCAAAATTCTGCGAACGCGCCTAAAAATATAACAACTCATCACCCATCATCAGCAGGTGATATAATGCCAATTTTGGAGCATATTTTGATGCTCTGTACTTGGGTCCAGAGTATACCTACATGTGAGTTGATTGGCGGTATAGTTGGTTCCGACAGTAACATCAGCAAATTCTAAATTGTAGTAATTTAATTTAGTAGTTTTGATTTTAGATTAAATTGTAGTAATTTTGATTTAGGTATGGGGTTTCCCGGGCCCTTGGGAATTCCCGGGCCCGGAGAAATCCACCCGTTACCCCCCTCTCGGTAGCCCCGGTTAAGCTGTTTAGACTTCAGCCGCACCTCTGGGAATAGTTGCTGATCAGACACTCCTTTAGAATTTTGCCAGTAATTAAGTCATATCCTAGGGCTTTGGTGTTCTTCAGTTTTTTTTATCGGTTGACGAAGTTTAGCGAGTGATACCTACGGTTTATATTCTATAATTATCTGATCGAGCTCCTCGACTAACGGTTGGATTTTCAGTGCGAGATCATCCGAGTTTCAGGGTTAAACTAAGATTAACCCCAGAAATGAGTTTTCAGTGTATTTAGATCTAGGGTCAATCCCAGCTTAATTCACCAAATTTGGTGCGTTAATCCCGAATAAAGTCTGGAGAAGAGTATGAACTTCTTTGAATATTTTTTCAGTTGTGGAATGGCAGTTGCCTGCCTGTTTCTGTGAAAAGTGACATCTAAAATAAATCGAACTTTTTTTAGCAAAAGAGAGTTGTTAATTAGTAAGTTAATTCACCAAATTTGGTGCGTTAATCCCGAATAAAGTCTGGAGAAGAGTATGAACTTTTTTGAATGTTGTTTCAGTTGTGGAATGGCAGTTGCCTGCCTGTTTCTGTGAAAAGTGACATCTAAATACAACTCGAACTTCTTTTAGCAAAAGAGAGTTGGGAGAGTCGATAGTTTCGAGAGTCAGACAATTTCAAGGGGCGGTACAAAATTTCACACTGTACAGGTTGGTCACGCTTCTTAATTATGGTATCAAGTGTGTACACACAGTGAAGGATAAGTCTAATTCAAGACAGTTCAAATGGCTTGATAAAGTATAAGTAAATATATACAAGCAGTTAATTTGATTAACGGTCGGATTAACAGTCTTGAAGTTCGTGCTTCAGTTTGTTAGAAAGGTGGTTGAAGATAGTCTTATTCGGGGCTGCTCGCGAACTTTGTCGTCTCTTGTGCGCTCTCTTCTTTTCGTACATAAGCTCTTCTATAGCGCGAGAATATGTTTTTCCATGTCTAATAATGCGGTCCTCCGGAAAGAAGTGTTATTCCACGCAGCGCTCTGAATAACTCTCACGAGTTTATCAATTTCGTCTTCCATTTCAAGTGGCGTTCTGAGTGGTACAAGCGAAGCTATGTTTTTCTTGCTGTATTTACTAAAGCCGTCTTATAAATAAATAAATAGAGTGGCGCAACAGCTCGAGGTGAACCAGGGCCAACTTCTCAACAATGTATGCTGGTGTGTTAATTTCTTTACATACGAGGGGACCTACAATTTTTTGCCGAATCCGAATGACACTTTGAGAAGTTTTTCAAGACAATTAATACTCTCGGAGGGCTTGTCAAACTCTCGCGGAGGCGGGGACCGTGAAAAAGAACAAGTCTTTTTTTTCAGGTGACGATGACAGGATTGATTCGAACCCAGACCTCCGGCGTAGTAGGCACACACACTAACCACTACGCCACGGCACCCCAAAGCCGTCTTAGTCGGTGTTATTCTTGGTTAATCTAGGCAATACTTTTTCTTTTCCCTAGACATCCGCCGACTTTCAATTGAGTTCCCGAGTCATCTGAATAGAGAGCACAGCGTTCTTCGGCTTTGTAAGGTAACGAGGTATCTCCTTAGCGATGAAGAAGTCGACGCTATTACATACACTGTTGCACTTACTCACTAGTTTTTTTTTTAATTTTAATAAATGTGCCCGACATTCCTCATATCGAACTATAGGCATCTTTACCAGAATGAAATATAGTTTTTCATACTGTGGAAATCAACTATCCGGTGCGAGGCATGAGGTAGTCACACCAAACACGAGATCTTCTTTCTATGTAATGAATTTTATTGCCCTGACCAACTTACAAACTAACTTTCCTGAGCTTCATATATATTATATCGGTATGTGTTCTTAAAAGATCGGCAACGCAAGATATTTAATGACGTAGTAAAATGCTGATTGTAGATGTGAGTATGCTGCGCGTAGGTTTGTCGAAACAGGGTGTCCCACAGTACTCCCCCTCCGGTAACAGGATGTTATTTGATATTGTTTTGAAAAATCATCTTTCTTCCGGATCGTGTGACGTTAACTGGAACCACGGTTTCGTTTCTCGCTTTTGTTGGGGGTGGTCGTTCATGAGTTTCGGAAACAGTATAAGCAGTTTTCAAACGATAAATCGAAGCGTTTCAATCAAGTATATGGTGAATGTAATGGAGGTCTGACTGCGTCATTACGTTTAAAAACGTGGCATCTGAAAGATCCAACAATGCGATTATGTTTTAGGGTACTTAATCTGAGACATGTAATCGCGTAAGGATTTTATAGATTCGGGTGATACTGTGCGTTGCTTAGAAGGGCAAACGAAGAAGCCGGAAACTGCCAACGTGGTTCCATAAAGCATCCGCTTGCTTTGATGTCATCTTTGCATCTGTGCGGCATGGGGTCCTAAGAGAACAGTCGGTAATACGTCAACCCATTTGTTTCATGTTTTAAACATTATCGCAGCCTTTAATGCGTGATGCCAGCGTTCGATGAGGCCGTTGGATTCCGGGTGGTAGGAGCGTAGGTATTTGATGCCAATTGTTTTTAGTAACTCTATAAACAGATCGCTTTCAAATTGTCAGCCTTGGTTCGTCATTAATGTTTCAATAACTCTATACCGTCATATCCACGTAGAGAATAAAGCGCGTCAAACTTTTTCAGCGGTTAAATCCTCTACCAGGACTGCTTGGGGCATCTAGAGAACCGGTCGATCAATGTCATGCAGCCTCTTGATGGCGGTAGTTGTATTCAACGATATGTGCTACGTTGTGGCGTGAAACCTTATTTCGTTGGCAGGGTATACATGACTTTGCCCAAGCTTTAAGGTCGCCTCTCATACCCGGCCAAAAAAACGTTCACTTACCAACTTGGTTGTCATGCGCGCGTTTGGACGTGCTAAAGAGTGAAAGCAGTTGAATGCCGTGCACCTAAATTCCTTCTTAATAAATGGTCTTATTCGATTTGTCGACGTGTCACATACTACAGAAAGATTTTCGGCTCCGAAGACTAGAAATTTCTTCAAGACAAGCGATGTTGTGTTGTTGTCAAGCAAATCCTTCAGTTCTTGGTCTTGCTGCTGAGATTTAGAGAGTAGCTCATTATCAATCGTTCTCGGACCTACTGCTGCAATGCTCTCAATCCGCGACAAAGTGTCGGCAAAAATATTTTCTTTACCCGGGACGTATCTTATGTCAGTTGTGTACTGGCTGGTGTAGTCCAAATGCCTACGCTGCCGTGGTGAAGCTTTTTCTAGCTTTTCTTGCAAAGCGAACGTGAGGGGCTTATGGTCTATAAAAATAACAAAATTTTGACCTTCAAGCATGTGATTGAATTACTTTACCGCAGTGTAAGCGCTTAAGAGCTCTCGATCGTAAGTGCTGTAATTTTTTTGGCTGATGACAACTTGCGTGAAAAAAAAATGCTAAGGGTCTCCAATTAACTCCGAATTGCTGGTAGAGCGCAACACTAATGGCTATGTTGGAGCCATCAAGACGAGTTGTCCAGTTCGGCTCGGGTGGGCTAACATGGTGGCATCAGATAAAGTTGACAACCTAACACGTTTATCTAAAACCACAGAACCAGAAGCAGAACAACAATTATCCAGCCCATCCACTAGCGATACTTCACGAAAACGCAAGAGTCAAACTACATGCTCCAATTAACTGTCTAAGCGCCTGAAGTCAGCAGTTTCGTTTCCTTCAGCTGCAAGAAACAACCTATTTAAAACAAATAGTAGCCAGCCTCCTGGACCATCTATTCGGACTTCCCCAATTACAAGTGGTTTGAAAGTTGTCGAAGGGATGAAATGCGTTTTCGTCTCTAAACTGTGCCCCAATACCACCATTTACGATATAAGAGACCATTTGTCTTCTTATATGTGACCTTGACGACTTAAATTGCATCGAGAAACTTAAACAAAGAGTGAGCAGCAGAGCTTATAAAAAATACTCTTTTCTTCAAAATTCACTTTAAGGAATCACTTTTTAAATAATAAACGATGCTGCTGTTTGGCCGGACTTATAATTCACGAGTTTTAAAAAAATAAAATCAACTCTTCAACTTCTTTTCCTCAACCAACGACAAGGTACTACGAGAATTCCCGCTACCGCTCACACAGACGATTTTAATTTACTACCAAAATGTAAATGGACTACGGACAAAAACCCAAAAGGTTTATCTCAACACCCATAAACTTCGACACGACTTTTTTATACTCTCGGAAACATGGCTTAACGAATCATTTATAAACACGGAATTTTTTGACTCGAGTTTTGAACACAAAGATACTGACGAAACCACAGTCGGTGGAGGATCGTTTATTGCAATAAAAAAGGAATTTGCTAGTGAGCTGGTTAGCAAATATTATAACGTTGACTACGAAATAATTTGCGTTAAAGTAACATTTCCGAAACGCTCTCTATACTTGGTGGCTACATATATTCTACCTGGCTCTCAAGATGCCCTGCACCAACGTATAATGGACTGCATTGAGTCGATTACGGACATACTGTACCCGAGGGACGAAATTTTATTCTTCGGTGATTTCAATCTTACAAACTTAAATTGGACTTTCTCTTTCGACGATGATGGTGCATTATGTGCAAATGATGTATGTTTCATTAAAGAAGCCAAGGTTGTCGATGGGTTTGCATCACTAGGAGCCTACCAAGTCAACCCTATTAAGTTGTTCCATATTAAGTTCCCGTTTTGGGAAAACTCTGAATCTTGTTTTCACTAACAGCTTAAGCAACACCTCTGTGAACTACGCTGAAGGCAAACTCGTTAAAGAAGACCGCCACCATCCTGTTCTCTCAGTGTCATTGAAAGTACACGGCCCAGCTGAACTAAGTATTTTAGAAAAAAAGTTGCAGTTTGATTTCAAAAAAAATAATTTCGAACTTCTTAATTCCTTATTATCTTCCTGCGATTGGATTAACATTTTTAATGCCTGTACTTCTTTTAATGACATGTAATTGTTTTCTTAAATGTGTCCCAATCTTTTTCGTTAAGAATTGCACAAGTTCTCTTCCTTGGTTAAATAATGAGTTGAAGTACCTTAAAAATAGAAAGAACAAAGTATGGTCTAAATATACACATACGAACACTTACGATGATTACCTCAAATATTGTGAATGTAGATACCATTTAAATAACAGTTTAGTCCACTTATATATTAATTATATTAACAATCTCAAAATAAAACTTAAGACTGATGGTTTTCCAAGCATTATGAAGCTTAACAACTTTTCCAGTCAAGACTCACTAGTCATTGCAAATTTATTTGCCAACTTCTTTGAGACTACCTTTGATGACATTTTGAATGATACTAACACTACTAATGATACAATTCCGACTTATCCTACTAATAATACTAACAATACTAACTCATTCATACCAGCTTATTTACGGATTCTGTACAATACTCTCATCTTTACGATAAAGAATTTTCTATAGATGAAACAGTTCTCTTGCCGGCTATTATAAGCTTCAAGAAAGCTATTCCGCCGGTCCAGATGGCCTACCATCCGCCATTCTTAAAAAATGTGTTAAATCTCTTTCTGTCCCTCTGACTTTTCTCTTTAATAAATCTATTTGTTCTAACATATTTCCTGACTTGTGGAAGCACGCTTTTATTATTCCTACCCACAAAAAAAGCTCAAGAAACGATGTTGCTAGTTATAGACCAATTGCGAAATTGTCCGCCATACCAAAGCTGTTTGAATCCCTCATCTGGAATACTGTAATGTTTAATGTCAAAGCATGGATTTGTTAAAAACAAATCTACCACTACTTATCTTTCGGATTTCAGCACGTATTGTCTTGAATCCTTCACTAAATGTAAACAAGTAGAGTGCATTTTCACTGACTTCAGTAAAGCTTTTGACAAGCTGTTTTACTGACACACACTGTTTTACTAAAAAAGCTATCATCGCTTGGATTCGGCAATAAGTTTGTATGTTGGTTAGAATATTACTTAAAAGATAGATCGTATGAAGTTCTGTTTAAGGTGTTTTTCGTTAACTCAGGTGTACCTCAAGGTAGTCACTTGGGTCCCATTTCATTCGTCCTCTATGTGAACGATCTGCCCGCTGGTCTTAAATTTTCACGTATTCTTATGCACGCTGACGACGTTAAGATATTTAGAATTATAAATGCTTCAACTGATTGGTTAATGCTTCAACAGGACCTCGACTATTTTGTAAATTGGTGCAATAATAACCATCTCTTAAACTTCGATAAATGTTAAGTGATGTCATTTTTACGCAAGAGGATCCCATTTGTAAGTAAATACTTACTAAGCCTTAATGTGTTAGACCGTGTAAATCTTATATCTGACTTTGGAGTAACTTTAGATTGTTGTTTAAACTTCAAATTCCACATTAATGTAATTGTTAAAAGAGCCAACTCTGTTCTTGGATTTGTGAAAAGGTTCGCACGTGAATTTGATGAATGTTCATTAGTTTCTTTCGTCATACGCTTGAATATGCGTGTATTGTGTGGTCTCCATATTATCAGGTTCACATAGACAGAATTGAATCCATTCAAAAAAGATTCCTTAGGTTCTGCCTACGATTTCTCCCTTGGACGGACAGGTTTAACCTCCCAACTTATGTAAATAGTTTGAAATAAATTGACTAACCTTTGCTTTCAAATCGTGGAGAATATCTTAGATTTTGCTTTTGTCAAGGACTCTTAAACGAATCTATTAATTTACCAAATATTTTAAACCATATTAAGATAAATATTTTTGTAAGAAACCTAAGACACATTAACCTATTTTATATAAAAACAATGCGTCGCAATTATTTAATGTTTGGTCCTGTTCAACAAATTATTAAAACAGGAAAATACAATCAACTAATTGATGTTTTTCATGACAATCTTAAAACAAAAACAACCAAGAGCTTAGTATACGCTGCAATGTAGGTATCTATAACTTAATGTACAAATTGTAATACTATAATTGTAAACCTTAAGCGTTAGTACTTAGCGTGACTAAATAAAAAAATAAAAGTCATGAATATTATACACTCGTGCGAATTCCAAATCACAAAAGACATCATCTATTAGCCGCTGAAATGTTTGCCCCATCGATCAGGTATAATGAGATAGTCTTCGCTGGGGTGCCTCTTTTTGCCCCCAAAGCTCGATTTTCGGCTCTCTAGGGAAAATGCTGCCAGCTATCATGATTGTGTTAGTGGGTTGCAATGCTGCCTTATAGGGTGCAAAAAAAATTCACTAACACAGTCAACCAAGCTGCGAGCAAGATTTGTGCGTCCAAGGCCAAAATGAGTGCGCTTGGTGCAGCTCATTTTGGGTTTTAAGTGCGTTTCAGGCTACACATTTTAGATATCGACTACGTTTCAGGTCAGGATCGCATGAGGTGAATTCGTGGCAATCGTTCGGAGTTTTGATTCAGATTTCCTTGCAGACAAGTTGACTTTTCCGAATCCCGTGCAAGAAAGTTTGACTTTTCATTTCAAATAAGAATTTATTTATTATTTTTTCAATGCTGCATTGTTCGCTTTCATGGAAAAGAAAGAAAACGATGAAATCTTTGTTTGTGCAAGCAATATAAAATATTAGAATGATGCACAAATCACGCTCGTTCAGCATTTAAAACAGAAATGCTACGTTTATTATTTGCCTTAGATAAATTGGTAAATTGATAAATAGTTTGCACAAGATAAATTGGCCTTTATTAAGCCTACAAATAACTGTAAATGCTAACAGCATTTGTACATTCTTTCAAACGAAATGAAATACTTCGCCGGGTTTGACCAATGAATGCCGATGACAACCAAAGGGCACAGCATATAAAATACAGCTGTCTAGAATGGGAACTGGTCTTTGGGTGAATATTACTCTTGTTTAAAAGATCACATTTTCTGGTGGTAAGATTTTTTTCACTCTGTATTACTCTAATTCTAGTGACTTTGTCAGCGACGCCTTAAATATACTGGTAAAAAATGTACAGTCTTTTAAATTCGTGTAAAAGATATATTTAAATAGAGACCTAGGATCATCTGAGAGAAATACAGAAGAACGGATAGCTCGTCTGTTGATAAGCTTGAATACACTTTGAACCAATGAGATAAAATATAACGCTTCGTAAATCCGTGTTGTCACAAGGAACAGAACAGAGAAAAAACAGATTTTCATGCATAAGCAACGCAAAAAGCATTCAGTGAATTTAGGTTTCAGTTGCTAATGTATGAGATTCTGTTTCTGTTTCTGTTCCTTGTGACAACGCGGCTTTACTGTGCTACTTTAACTTTACACCAGCACTGCAATCATATCCACTGTATAGTAATATACAGTGGACCGTAGACCAGTAAGTCCAGTAAACCGTTGTCTTCAATTTCCAGATGATGTCAAAGAAATCAAATATAATGGATTAGATGTCAAAATTTCAAACTATTGGAAGAGCTTATAATATATACAAAATCTCTTGCTTTCAAATTTTCTTTTGTAAAGTTTAAAAACTTTTTTAAATTTGTACCTTCCGAAGTTATTTGAATTTCCATAATGAAATAAAAATACATTTTCAAATAAATCATTTGACTTGATTTCAATCATGCCACCAATTTTATTTGCAATGATTCGCAAATAGCTAAATAAAATTTTTATTTGAATAACATTTTATTAACAAACAATTCCTGCTATTCAAATAAAAATTATTCATGTGTGATTGAAATTTTTATTAAAAATCAAACTGAAATACATTTTCCTCAATTTTGTGTGCAATCGCGAAAAATTTCTTTTTTGGTGATGGGATCTGTAATTTGTTTCATGTGAATAAAAACGTTATCCGTGTCTAGACCCTACGTTTGTTCCTTTTATTTCTTGTCAACTTGAGACGTGAATTTATTTATTTGGATTACTATTTATAATTGGATAAATGAACTAGTAATAATTAAAACGAACTATTGAAACTTTTTATGAAATCATTCGAAAACAAATAAAAACTTGAGGGAAAAAACTCCTTATTCTAAACATTAATCTAAAAGTTAACAGAGTATTGCTTAAATGTGCCTATTCATTTATAAAAAAAACTGTTCTCAAAATGTGTTTCGGACTACTGGAATGTATCAAATTCTTTTTGCAACTAATTTTTATAAGAAGTTTAGACTAGAAAGTCTCATGTATTTTTTTTTTATAAGAAAACGCATTAATTAATAAAATTTATGCACACAATCAAATAGCTTTATTGTTTTTTTTAAAGAAAAAATAAGCAAAAAGGAAAAAAAATTGCCTATAGCAAAGATTTCCACCTCCTATTTCCACCTCAATTGTGCTGAACTCTAACTATGGACTAAACTCAGCAAACCAGAATCAGATGTCTTTTGACATTTGAGTAGTGTAATCAAAACAAATTCGATTTTCAGTTGACCCGTTTGGGCGGCAGATTTTTCCTTTACTAAGAAGATAATAATTATTTGTAAAACAAAATAAACCAACAAAGAATGGAGGCTGATTACTTTGTTTATATTTTTTGAATGACTGAGACGGCAAATTATCTCAGCTTCCGCCATTTTTAAATGGATTCACTGAACTTCCATTGCTCACTTCACATGCATTCACAGACAGGGTCAAGAGAGAAATCCCGTTACTTTTTTTTGCGGGTATTTCAGGCAAGGGGATTGCAAGTCGCCTATCTCATTATATCTGATCAGTGGTACGCACGCTGTAGATCTATGGTCGTAAAAATCTGGCATGCATATGTGGCGCAGAGTACCTGTCTGTATGGTAACCATTGATCAGGTATAATGAGATAGTCATCTTCGCTGGGGTGCCTCTTTTTGCCCCCAAACTCGTTTTCGGCTCTCTAGGGAAAATGCTGCCAGCTATCATGATTGTGTTAGTGGGTTGCAATGCTACTTTATGGGGTGCAAAAAATAAATTCACTGATACAGTCAACCAAGCTGGAAGCAAGATTTGTGCCTCCAAGGCCAAAATGAGTGCGCTTGGTCGAGCTAATTTTTGGTTTTGAGTGCGTTTCAGGCTACACATTTTAGATATCGACTGCGTTTCAGGTCATCATATCGAGGATCGATGCGTGGCAATCGTTCGGAGTTTTTATTCAGATTTCCGAGCAGACAAGTTGACTTTTCCGAATCTCTTGCAAGAAAGTTTGATTTTTCCTTTCAAATAAGAGTTTTGTTACGGTTGTCATCTGTCACATTTCTAAATGCTGGCCTACACATTTAACGCCAAAGAAATACAGCACAAACACAACATCTTGTCGTATCACATATTACACCAATACCTCGCACCTACACACGGGTAAAAGTGAGTTAACGTGTGCTTTCTTACTCACCTCTATTTACTCGTGGGGAACTAGCAAAAGCTCGGTGGTTTAGGTGATAGATGCAGGTTGTGGTTCCAGCTAGGAAAGGGTTTGAATACGAGCTAGAAAATGCAATTTTATTTACAGAAAGCTATATGTTAAATGTTAAATGTGGTTGTGGCCGGAATAGGCACATGTATTTGAAAAGCATTTGATTTGCATGTGAGAACGGCCTTCTGATTGCTCGAAGAGGTACATAGACCAATCGTATGACAAAATCATACGGTGCGGCTGAGTGGGACTATGCAACGAGGCAGTGGGCTGTCCAAAGTTTCATCCATCCAGGACGAAATAGACGTGGTGTGGACTTAATAGAGAACAGAGGTCTCACGTATAGTTTATATGGCCGTATAGTTATAAGGCCTTAGAAAAGTCCCTAAATCCGTTTGCATTGAAGTAAAAGAACTCCAAGGCGACTACCGACGCTACAAAGTCGGGGTCGCCCAAATTTTAATGCCCAGTGCCCCTATACACGGGTTTTAATGCACCCTAATAAGTTGCCAAGAAATCACCGAATACCTGTAACTAGGGAGAGTTGAAACCTACCTGAAACAGCATACCGGAAAAAGGCATGCCACTGAGGAACACCGCGTTTAGAATTAGTGTAGTACACTAGATATTCTTTGGACTCGACATATATACTTACTTGCTATGGTCTGATGATCTATCTTAATGATCATCAACTTCATAAGACATTAAGCAATCTAAAATCTGCGCTGTTTAGTTTTTTTTTGCCTATAAGTATACGCTGCATCGCGTAAATGTTAGTACTTCATTTAACCTTAGCATACCTTTTGGGTCAAGTAAATAGAAGCGCACCAACCACATATAATTAAATATAATCTAATTAATTTTGTTAAAGTTTGGGTTTTCCTTTCCTGTGTTTTCCCTTATTTTACACTCGGGTTTCACGCCGTATAGGCGAGATTTGGAAATTACACAAAAACATACCTTAACTGAGCTCACTTAGGGTAGGGCGATTTAATGGAGTAAGAGGCCGTATCATATGCGCCAGTAAAGAAAAAGGAGGGCCGAACCTTTTGATTTAAGTTTAATTTTTTTTTGCAAGAATGTATAGTCGTAAGTTTTTTTTTGTGTTGGTGTCACGATCCATACCATCTATGTATCTTATTGACATAAAGTTAAATGTTAAATAATAATCATCCGTATATGGAGGTAACAAAAAAAACAATTGTCTTCTTTGTGTTTAGAGGCCAGAAGAGCCTGAATATCTTTTGAGAAGATAATTTTCAGAGGGGTGTGTGAAGGCGGGCTACAATCCTTTTGGTGAGCCGGAGAGTGTGACGACGTGATTGATGACTTCAACTACAGGGGAAGTTTCAAAATTGGGCCACGAAACTTGGCCCAATTGGGCAGCGCTAGTACCATCCAAAGCGCCTAATACCAAGTGTGGTGAGCACCGATTCACTCGTAAGTTATTCCGAGGTAAAAGGTAGTAGTTTTCTTTTGTTTTGGCATGTTATATGTTTTTGTTTATAGGTAGGCAGTTGTGTGTGAGGGGCAAGAACCAGCCCCATCCGGCGAGCTAAGCCGCGCAACCACGAGCATGCCACGCTCCTCACACGCGACTCTTCCCACCCCTTTCTACTTCCGTTCCTATCCACCGATCCCATCCGCTTCCTGTCATCGTGACATCCTCTCAAACTTATCTTTTTTCAAATCCCCTAGCCTCGTCCTCCTACTTCATAACAAATGGCGCCCGCAACGTTGTGCAAGTCCTTTGTCCTTTTCGTCATATTTTTGTCGTCAACACCATGGTCCCGTAAGTCGTGAAGAGGAAAGTTCTTCAACGTGCCTTTTCATTCGCGACGGAACCTTGGGGTTGACAACAGAAGTATATCAATCCCTTTACAGTTTGTCCGGTAATGTTCTCGTTTTCAGCACTGGAGGCTCGTATGTCATGAACTGAAAAGTTCTTTAACACAAGTTCATTCGCGACGAGGCTCCAGGGTTGAAAACGGAAATATTTCATCCCCCATGTAAAGGCCAACAGATGTTGCTGTTGCCAGAACCCTAGATCTCGTAAGTCATGAGCAGGAATGTTCATAAAATTGCCAGCTTCATTCGCGACGAGATCTTTGGTTCTGATAACAGGGACATTTGGAAGTCAAAACAGTCCCAGTCTTCTTAATTTTCTAAACTTTCATTCTTTTAATTTTCCTTTAAATTATTTTGGTTTTCCTAAGTGTGTTGAAAGTTCAGCCGCTTCATGTCTTCCGTCCAGAGTCCTCAAGACCAAGTGGAATTGCGGAAACAGCTGAAGTTTCAACGGAGTGTGTCCCTGTTAATGTGTTTTATGTTTTTTTTTGCTCATAACACCGCACACTACACTTGGTCTTAATTTGCGAAAAATCAAAAGTAGATCAATCATCTCGTCACCTCCGACAAATAAGCAACAAGATCACCAGAGACAGCCGCCCAAACCACCCCGAACCTATATGTACAACTTTCAAAACAAAAAATTAACGTTCGCTTCATTCAAAAGGAATTATTCGTCCGAAAGGAATTTCTACACGAGTATTATAGATATTATTTTTGTGTGAATCATTTACCCTAATTAAATATAATTATAGTTTCTACCCTTAGTCTATTCATAGTCACACTGGTAGGTAGTCTAGTTTAAGTTTTTGTTTTTGTAAACATTTTCTATTTTCTTAAGTAATTTTGTTTAGCCTCCTTACTTATTAGGTTTAAGTTTAAATCTTAAATATAGTTAGGTAGGATAACGATTTGTTAGGCTATGCGTTAGAATTAGTTCTTCTTTATACAAAAAAAATATAAACAAGTAACTATATTACGCCCTAAGCTTACTCTAAAATAGATACATTTTTTTCTTTACGTTGTTTAATTGTATTTAATCGTTTTCTCTTTGTGCTTTTGTCGTCGACTTCACTGATCCCATATTCAATATGTCGAACTCTGAAAAGGAAAATGATAAGGTTAGCAAGGAAATTAGAGATGCAAAGATAGTCTCTGACAAAATTCGACAATTCAACCAAGGCCGAATGGCTGGTACCTTACCCAGGGTTCAGCACTCTCCACAGGTACAGACAAGGCAATTGCAAAATCCTCATTCCGCATCCTTCGAAATCCCGTCTGCTTCCAATTTGCCTTCACGCACCACGCCCTCTTGTATATCCTCCGAGTCACTGTCCGGACCACCATATAGCGTCCTAAGTGGGTTAGGGAAACATACAACCCTTTTAGGCGCAGGCGCAGGTTCCGCTCCAAACCTCAGCAACAGGTCATTTACCTATAAGCCGCCTGAAGAAAGACGTGGAGAAAATAGCGAGGTTAGACAAAATAGTCTTCAAGACAAGGCCCCTGATGTAGGAAATATACCCGAAGACCTGAAAGCCTATGTAAACTTGGCGGTAATCAATGCCTTCGACTCATACCAGAGTGCCGTCAGAGAAGAAATCTCTGAGAGCTTAAAAAACGAACTCAAGGCCAGTCTGCTAGAGTTCTTTAGGGACATTAACTCCACAATTCGCCCGAATCCACCATCTGAAGAGCCGCCGAGAGTTCAGTATCAGCCCCCAGATCCAAGACTATCGGGCCAGCTGGACCCTACAGCTCGTTCGAATCCGATAGCAGAACACCCACAGAGGTCCCACCAGCAAACGTCTTACCAACCACCCGGTTTCAAGTCCCTTAGTCAGCTGAATCCTTCGGCAAGACATTTTGTCCCTAGCTCGTGTCAGCAACATAGACAAGACAACCAAAATCAACATGCAAATCAAGCATGGCGAGAGCCAAGCCTTTCAGCAGAGATGCAGTTTCCAGCTCCCTCTCAGCAATGGGAACGGAATCCCTATCTGCACGTCCGAGGCCCTATTAAAATAGACAAATGGGGTCTAGAATTCGATGGGAAACCAGAAAATCTCACCATAGAAGATTTTGTCTTTAGACTGGAAACCCTGCAAAGCCATTATGCCTGCTCCTGGGCTGAGATCTTGCGCGATTTCCACCTACTTCTTTCTGGAGGAGCTTACGAGTTGGCAATTTCAGCGAGCCAATTACCGGCCGGACTGGCCGATACTCCGAGAGGCTCTCATACGCCAATTCCGCAACTCAAAATCAGATTTTGAGATTATGCGGGACATAGCCGATAGGAGGCACGGCGCATGGGAGTCGATCGACGACTTCTTCGCCGCCAAGGCTAAGATCTCAGCTCAGGATGCAAATTCCGGACATGGAGCTGGTTAAAATTATAAAGAGGAATCTGAACGAGAGAATCGGAAAACTGGTGTACCCAATGGCAGTGTTCTCACTAGACCAGTTGAAACACGAGTGCAAGGAGGCGGAACGGGCCTTCCCAATAAGAGAACAGTCCCGACTTCTAAGGCATCATGCTCCTGCAGCTCGTAACAACGAACTTGTCCTTGGGACGGAACGTTCTACCCCCAAGATGAAGCGGTGGCAGCACTTCAATTTTCCGGAGCACGTCTCACCCATAAATCGAAGGCTGGGGACAACAGGCCTTTGCAATGTTGGAACTGTCGAGTCGAGGGCCACTCCTTCGTCGATTGTCCCGCAAGCGTCCGGAATATCTTTTGTTACAGATGCGGACAGGAGGGAGTTATCACTCCCAAGTGTCGCCGCTGTAACCCGGAAAACCGGACGACGAACGCGAAATCGACGGAGGAGTCGCGTTCGACTCAGACCTCCGATTAACCAACAAAACAGAATCCCAAACGCAGACGGCTGACGGTAATTCACCCGTGGGCGTCAAAATTCTGAAAAATGATAACAGAAAAAAACAAGTAGAATTAAATAGTAAAAATAAGTTTGTGATAAGACCCCTTCATGATAGAATTAAGCAGTATAACTTAGCTAGGGATAGAATAATCAAGCCTGTATCAAAAAAGATATTAAGTGCGAGACAGCGATACTTAGCTAGGACCACGATACAAAAAAATATTGCGTCATCTATCATCGATACTGCCACTGACCCCAGACCTTATGCCAAGGTTAAAATAGAAGACAAGGAAGTCCTTGGTCTTTTGGACAGTGGAGCAAGTGTCAGTATCCTTGGTAGAGACTGCATCGAATTCGTCAAATCTTTGTCCGTTCCAGTCCGTCCGTTTAAGTCAGATGTGAAAACAGCTGATGGTAAAAGCCAAAGCGTAATTGGCCAAATCACTGTCCCGGTGACATATAAAGATGAAAAACATGACGTGACGTTTTTCCTTGTTCCAAACCTCGACCAAGCGTTGTACTTGGGCGTTGAATTTTGGAAATCGTTTCACATAGCACCGAAGGTCGTGAGTTCGCTTGAGCCCTTGGAACCTGCTGTAGCCTCGAATGCTCACGATCTGACGTCAGATCAGCAATCTCGAGTGGAGGCGGTGAAGCAGAAGTTCCGGTGCTACTCCCAACACGGTCTCGGAAGGACGGCGCTTGAAGAGCACGTCATCGATACCGGGGACGCGGCACCCATAAAACAGCGTCACTACCCTGTCTCTCCAGCGATACAAGCCCTCATGTATGAACAGATAGACAGAATGTTGAAGCTCGGCGTTATTGAGGAGAGTGAAAGCCCTTGGTGTTCACCGGTTGTACTCATACGGAAACCAGGCAAGAATCGTCTTTGCCTGGACTCCCGTAAAGTCAACCAGGTGACCAAAAAGTTCGCTGGACCTCTCCCCCACATCGATGGGCTTCTCAGTCGTCTAAAAGATACCTACTTTATAAGTAGTATTGATCTCAAAGACGCATTTTGGCAAATACCGCTGGAAAAACAGAGTAGGGAAAAGACTGCTTTTTCGGTGCCGGGAAGACCCTTGTACCATTTCACGGTCATGCCCTTTGGATTGTGTAATGCTGCCCAAAGGTTATGCCGTTTAATGGACAAGGTAATTCCAAGCCGATTGAGAGATCGGGTCTTCGTCTATCTAGACGACCTGCTCATCATAGCGCCGGATTTTGAGACCCACCTAGCTCTGTTGGATGAAGTAGCTGAGTGCTTACGGAAAGCAGATCTCACCATCAACTTGGACAAATCCAAATTTTGCTTCAAAGAATTGAAGTATTTGGGGTTCATAGTTGGTGGTGGGATGCTGAAAACCGACCCTGCAAAGGTGGAGGCGATTGTGAACTTTCCGCTTCCCAAAAACCCGAAGCAGGTACGTAGGCTACTTGGTCTAGCAGGCTGGTACCGGAGGTTTATCCGGGACTTCTCCAGCCTTACCGCCCCCCTGACAGATACACTGAAAAAGACGTCAGAGAAATTCGTGATGTCAAACGAGGCTATTGCAGCTTTCGAGAAGCTCAAGGAAGCATTGACATCCGCCCCCATTCTCACGCATCCGGATTTCTCGAGACGGTTTTATATCCAATGCGATGCCTCGGAATCCGGAATCGGTGCTGTGCTGTTCCAAAGAAACGATGAAGGTGAGGAATCGCCAATATCCTACTTCTCCCAAAAACTCAACGCCTGCCAGCGAAACTACAGCGTGACCGAGAAAGAGTGTCTGGCTGCAGTCATGGCGGTACAAAAATTCAGGCCCTACGTGGAATGCATGGACTTCACCGTGATCACTGACCATTCCAGCCTCAAATGGCTGATGAGTCTTAAGGATCTCAGTGGCAGGTTGGCACGGTGGAGTCTAAAGCTTCAAGCCTACACTTTCAACATTGAGCACCGTAAAGGCACCCTGAATGTTGTTCCAGACACCCTTTCTCGTGTCTTTGTCGAGGCTTTGGAACTAGATAACGTCGCGTCGTTAATAGACCTCAACTCAGATGAGTTCAAGTCCGAGGAATACCTCGATTTAATTAAAACAGTTGAAAGTTACGCCTACCAGCTTCCTGACTTAAAGGTTCAGGACGGCTTTGTTTACAAACGCGCCCTTCCACCATTAAGAGACGAAGTCATGGTAGAGCATAATTGGCTCCTGTGGGTACCATCAGCCCTGACTACAGAACTTATTGTGCGAGCACACAATCCACCACAATCGGCCCACGGAGGAATAGCAAGAACTTTGCAAAAACTCCGCCAATACTTCTACTGGCCAAACATGACTGTCCACTTCAAGACCTTCGTCTCTCAGTGTGATATATGTAAACAATGCAAGTCCTAAAACCAACTTTCTCGTCCTCCTATTTGTACAAGTTATTGTTCCGATCGCCCGTTCCAAAAAATTTATGTCGATTTCTTGGGCCCTTACTCAAGATCAAAACTCGGTAATTCTTACGTCTTTATTGTTTTGGAACACCTAACTAAATTCGTATTTTTAAAAGCTTTGAAGAACGCCAATACTTCTAACGTAATAAAATTTCTGCAGAATGAGGTGTTTAATACATTTGGAGTGCCTCAAATTCTGCATTCTGACAACGGTAAACAATTCTTGGCAAAGGATTTCCAAAATCTGTTGTCTAGATATGGAATTAGGCACTTCCGAATGGCTAATTATGCACCACAATCTAACGCTTCCGAAAGGGTTAATACGACATTGTTAGCTGCGATACGTTCGTACCTGAAAGAAGACCAACGCGACTGGGACCTTCACATCGGTGAAATTGTAGGCGCGTTGAGAAGTTCGGTACATGCTTCTACCGGTGTGTCACCGTACTTTGCGCTCTTTGGAACAAACATGATGACGTACGGCAGTTGCTACGTATTAGCCGAGAAGTTGAACGCAGCAGATGATAACGAGCTTTTGGCCTTACCGCGACGGGACCGGTTACAGTGTATTAGGGAACAAATCAAAAAGAACATTTTAAAGGCCAGTGAAAGGGGCGCGAAAAATTACAATAAACGGACACGAAAGATTCAATTCTTGCCCGGACAGGAAGTGTTCAAAAGAAATTTCGTCCTTAGCGAATCCTCGAAGTATCTGGCTTCGAAACTGTGTCCCAAATTCACAAAATGCCGCATTGTTAAAGCAATCGGTAACAACATGTACGAATTGGAAAATTTAAAAGGAAAGAGAGTAGGCATATTTCACGCCAAAGACTTGAAACAGTAGATCGCCTGTAAGATTAAGTATCTGTCAAGCTAAGTATCTATATCTGTGATATACACCCGTCAGTGATATCAATATCACTGTTCCTAAGCTAAGTATTTATTTGTTTATTTAAATTATTCCATTAGATTAAGGCTAATTTATTATTTTAGTTTACTTTTTAGATAAGTACTAACATATTTATTTATTTAAGTTATTCCATCAAATTGGCTAATTTATTCAATTTTTTTATAAGTATTTAATTATTTATTTAAATTGTTCCATTAGGTTAAGGCTTATTTATTACTTTTTGTTAGTAGCATTTACATTGGTTATTTATTGTCCAATTATTTTCTAAATGTTAAATTACTAAAACTTAACTTAATAACATGCTCCCTTAAGTATCGAAAGAAACATAAGTATTATTTAGAAATAAGTATATGGCGGGTAGCCTGCACTTACATTGAATCAGCAGGGAAATGTATCATACATGGTGTCTTCCGCAAACAGCTGCGCTCATCCTCAGGCATCCTTGCGGCCTTCCACAAGTATATGTAGTTACATCCCAACACCAAAAAACCCCTTTAACCGAAAAAAAAATTATTAACCAAAAAAGGAATCATCATTTGATGTTACATCCCTTATGCATGCGTTTTGATAAGATGAACTGAAATGCGAAAGCCCGGCCCTCAGCAAAGAACATGAGACCCTTTTTTTCTCAAGGCCGCGGTTCTTCACCACTGCAAGCATAATATTGAGGACTAGGCCCACGCAACAAATTCCTGCATGTACGTGCTCTTACAATTGACTTGCCACCTGTTGCATAGCAAGAGCAATGTTTGTGCTTTGGCACTTCTTCTGGCAAAGAGTTGTTTCTTACAGTACCATTAAAGTGCCAAATGCAGCCGTACTCCCCGCAAAACAAAGCTATCCCTTCGCCGGGCACGTAACCTGCAAAAAAAGAAAAAAATATATTGCCATTTAGCGGCATTGAATCTAACGATTCGAACACAAGACTTACCTGTAGATACTGGGTGTAAACAATCCCTTGACCGCATCCATCCATACGAAATTTTTCTGTGGCCACCCAGACGAAAGTAAATTTTGCCGATTGCCGCCCATTGTGCGTCTGGCCAAATCCTTGGACCGCATTGTAGGAATATGAGCGTTGATTACTCGATCCCTTTTCAGGCTACTGCTTTTGGTCTCGTTCTGCCTTTTTCTGGGTATTGTTTTGCCTTGTCTCCGTTTAGCTAAATAATAATTTAGCGGATAGTAATTTAAGATTTTTTTTTTATGTTTTATACGCACTTCAACACCTTTTTCTCTGCTTACCTCGTTTTCCAACTCCGTATTCAGAGTTTTGTTACGGTTGTCATCTGTCACATTTCTAAATGCTGGCCTACACATTTAACGCCAAAGAAATACAGCACAACCACAACATCTTGTCGTATCACATATTACACCAATACCTCGCACCTACACACGGGTAAAAGTGAGTTAACGTGTGCTTTCTTACTCACCTCTATTTACTCGTGGGGAACTAGCAAAAGCTCGGTGGTTTAGGTGATAGATGCAGGTTGTAGTTCCAGCTAGGAAAGGGTTTGAATACGAGCTAGAAAATGCAATTTTATTTACAGAAAGCTATATGTTAAATGTTAAATGTGGTTGTGGCCGGAATAGGCACATGTATTTGAAAAGCATTTGATTTGCATGTGAGAACGGCCTTCTGATTGCTCGAAGAGGTACATAGACCAATCGTATGACAAAATCATACGGTGCGGCTGAGTGGGACTATGCAACGAAGCAGTGGGCTGTCCAAAGTTTCATCCATCCAGGACGAAATAGACGTGGTGTGGACTTAATAGAGAACAGAGGTCTCACGTATAGTTTATATGGCCGTATAGTTATAAGGCCTTAGAAAAGTCCCTAAATCCGTTTGCATTGAAGTAAAAGAACTCCAAGGCGACTACCGACGCTACAAAGTCGGGGTCGCCCAAATTTTAATGCCCAGTGCCCCTATACACGGGTTTTAATGCACCCTAATAAGTTGCCAAGAAATCACCGAATACCTGTAACTAGGGAGAGTTGAAACCTACCTGAAACAGCATACCGGGAAAAGGCATGCCACTGAGGAACACCGCGTTTAGAATTAGTGTAGTACACTAGATATTCTTTGGACTCGACATATATACTTACTTGCTATGGTCTGATGATCTATCTTAATGATCATCAACTTCATAAGACATTAAGCAATCTAAAATCTGCGCTGTTTAGTTTTTTTTTTGCCTATAAGTATACGCTGCATCGCGTAAATGTTAATACTTCATTTAACCTTAGCATACCTTTTGGGTCAAGTAAATCGAAGCGCACCAACCACATATAATTAAATATAATCTAATTAATTTTGTTAAAGTTTGGGTTTTCCTTTCCTGTGTTTTCCCTTATTTTACACTCGGGTTTCACGCCGCATAGGCGAGATTTGGAAATTACACAAAAACATACCTTAACTGAGCTCACTTAGGGTAGGGCGATTTAATGGAGTAAGAGGCCGTATCATATGCGCCAGTAAAGAAAAAGGAGGGCCGAACCTTTTGATTTAAGTTTAATTTTTTTTTGCAAGAATGTATAGTCGTAAGTTTTTTTTTGTGTTGGTGTCACGATCCATACCATCTATGTATCTTATTGACATAAAGTTAAATGTTAAATAATAATCATCCATATATGGAGGTAACAAAAAAAAACAATTGTCTTCTTTGTGTTTAGAGGCCAGAAGAGCCTGAAGATGTTTTGAGAAGATAATTTTCAGAGGGGTGTGTGAAGGCGGGCTACAATCCTTTTGGTGAGCCGGAGAGTGTGACGACGTGATTGATGACTTCAACTACAGGGGAAGTTTCAAAATTGGGCCACGAAACTTCATGGCAGGGAGGGTGATGGCAGCGCTAGTACCATCCAAAGCGCCTAATACCAAGTGTGGTGAGCACCGATTCACTCGTAAGTTATTCCGAGGTAAAAGGTAGTAGTTTTCTTTTGTTTTGGCATGTTATATGTTTTTGTTTATAGGTAGGCAGTTGTGTGTGAGGGGCAAGAACCAGCCCCATCCGGCGAGCTAAGCCGCGCAACCACGAGCATGCCACGCTCCTCACACGCGACTCTTCCCACCCCTTTCTACTTCCGTTCCTATCCACCGATCCCATCCGCTTCCTGTCATCGTGACATCCTCTCAAACTTATCTTTTTTCAAATCCCCTAGCCTCGTCCTCCTACTTCATAACAGTTTATTTATTATTTTTTTAATGCTGCATTGTTCACTTTAATGGAAGAGAAAGAAATGAATAAATTGATTGCGAAAAACGATGAAATCTTTGTTTGTGCAGGCAATATAAAATATTATTTGCAACAGAGACATTTACCTTGTCGATTCTTTGTCGGTTGCTATAGTTCTAACATACTCTGCTACACAATGACTTAGCATTATTGTTTGCCGTAAACTCTATTGATATTTATCATTACTATTGGGAATAACTTCAGTGTTTTTTGGAATACCAGTGGAACCCTAGGTAAGACTTACGTGGAACTTAAGACTTGTGTGAACTTTGTAGGCTTTGTTTGATTGAAAAAATGTTTAAATAGTTTTTAAATAAAAATTCTAGAAAATACTTAATATATTTTATTATTATATTTTTGTTGAAAATTCATGTATTTTTTTTTGTGTTTGATTTTGCTTTGATGTTAAGAAGTGATTAAACTTATAAGAAAAGTTTGAGTCTATTTTGAAAAGTCTGCGTAAGATAAATTTGTCTTTAATCAACTCCTAACTAACTGTAAATGCTCACAGCATTTGTACATTTTTTCAAACGATGTGAAATACTTCGACGGGTTCGTCCAATGAATGCCGATGACAGCTAAAAGGCACAGCATATACAATACTGGTGTCTAGAATTGGAACCGATCTTTGGGTGAATGTTAGTCTTGCTTAAAAGATCACCTTTTCTGGTGGTAAGATCTGTTTCACTCGGTATTGCTCTAAAATTCTAGTGACTTTGTCAGTGACGCCTTAGATATACTGGTAAAAAATGTACAGTCTTTTAAATTCGTGTAAAAGATATATTTAAATAAAGACCTAGGACCATCTGAGAGAAATACAGAAGAACGGATAGCTCGTCTGTTGATAAGCTTGAATACACTTTGAACCAATGAGATAAAATTTAACGCTTCGCAAATCCGTGTTATCACAAGGAACAGAACGGGGGAAAATAAAAAACAGATTTTCAGATGATGTCAAAGAAATCAAATATAATGGATTATATGTCAAAATTTCAAACTATTGGAAGAGCTTATAATATACAAAATCTCTTGCTTTAAAATTTTCTTTTGTAAAGTTTAAGAACTTTTTTAAATTTGTACCTACCGAAGTTATTTGAATTTCCATAATGAAATAAAAATACATTTTCAAATAAATCATTTGACTTGATTTCAATCATGCCATCAATTTTATTTGCAATAATTCGCAAATAGCTAAATCAAATTTTTATTTGAATAACATTTTATTAACAAACAATTCCTGCTATTCAAATAAAAATTATTCATGTGTGATTGAAACTTTTTTTAAAAATCAAAATGAAATACATTTTTCTCAATTTTGTGTGCAATCGCGAAAAATTTCTTTTTTGGTGATAGGATCTGTAATGAAACAAATTACAGATCCTATCACCAAAGAAGAAATTTTTCGCGATTGCACACAAAATTGAGAAAAATAAAATGTGAATAAAAACGTTATCCGTATCTAGACCCTACGTTTGTTCCTTTTATTTCTTGTCGACTTGAGACGTCAATTTATTCATTTGGATTACTATTTATAATTGGATAAATGAATAAGTAATAATTAAAACGAACTATTGAAACTATTCATGAAATCATTCGGAAACAAATAAAAAATTGAGCGAAAAAACTGCTTATTCTAAACATTGATCTAAAAGCTAAACAATACTCTGTTGTTTAAATGTGCCTATTTATTTATAAAAAAAAACTGGTTTCAAAATGTGTTTCGGACACAAATTACTTAATGAATTAGATATTCAACTAGACTGGAAAGCCGAGGGGCCTACAAGCTGTTGCCAAGGATATCCCTGGAAAACTACGCATACTCTCACATTTTGTCAATGTATTCCACACTTGAAGAGATTCACCACGAAGTTCAAGTGATTCACCACGAAAACATGGCGGAATCAGCTTTTTGCTCCGTCTACCGGACAAAAATTGTAACGAATTCCAATATCTAGAAGTCGCCACATAATGGGTGGTGCTACATTAATGTTTGTTTTGCTAGAGACCTTAAAATCATTTTTATCTTAATTGTATTCCAGTTATACATTATGTATTTCAAATGCCTTCTTAATATTTTCATATAAAAACAAAACACAAAAAGCGTAAATGAAACTAATTCTTTACTGCCTAAATGCCTGTGCCTCTGATAAGTTTGTGTTTTATGATACCGGATTAAAGCTTTAAAAAGCAAAATTTACGGTTGAGTACCAATTCTACATGTTTTCTACATGTTTTGACGAAATCAACCGCTAGTATATTAAAAAGTAAAAGTCATTAGAAAGGTTCAAAGGCACTTTTATTATTTTTATTATAGCTATAATTTGAATTCATTATTCGAACAAATCAATATTATGATATAATTGTCATCCTTATCCTTCCAAGTCGATATTATTGCATGCATTTGAGATTAGAGTTGAACATTAAAAGTCAAATTGGCAACTGAGAACAGAAGAATAATGCACTTTTGAGTGAACCCATTTCGTAAAAAAAATCAGTAGCACATTGAAATTGATTTCTGTCAGTGAAATAGCAAAGTAGTCGAAAGAAAAATGTTTATGTATATTTTTGTAGGTAATAATAGAGATTGACACCAAAAGAAGCATTCATTAAACAAACAAATTTAATCACAAGTAAAAAAAAGTTTCAGTGATGCAATCCAATGAAAGCTATATTTAATGCTTCTAAACTTCTTAATTTTTCTTAAATTTGGGAACGCTTAATATTTTACGCAAGTAAAAATCAAAAGCCTTTTCCTAAAATGGAAATTTCCTCGATTTGCATAAACAACAAATAAACAAATAGATTTTGGGGGAAAGTGGACGCACAAGTTGAATATTTAGTTATTAAGTAATTTGTGACCCGAATTATTTAAAAAAAAAGACCAAATTCTTAAAAATATCCAATTACGTCATAAACATTCCAGTATTTCCAGGCACATTCAAATGAACTAAATTTTACGATTTTGTAGTCTCAATGTAGGCTCGCCCCAAGTGTGGGCAAAATTAAAACGGAATTGTCATTTTGACTTTAACGACTTGTGTGTTATCTTTTATGACTTTTTTAAGATATGTATTTAAATTTTTCAAATGTCAGTGTGAAATTCACCTCGCTATTTTCGCGGGCTCTCAAATTTTTGTTTACTTTTCTCACACGTATTCACCGACACGGAACTCAAAACAACAACAACAAATAAACAAATGGGTTTTGGGGGGAAAGGGGCGCTTTAGTTGAATATCTAGTTATTAAGTAATTTGTGGTTTCGGACTACTGGAAAATTTATCAAATTCTTTTTGCAACTAATTTTTATAAGAAGCTTAGACCAGAAAGTCCCACGTAATTTTTTTATAAGAAAACGCATTAATTAATAAAATTTATGCACACAATCAAATAGCTTGATTGTTTATTTTAAAGAAAAAATTAGCAAAAAGGAAAAAAAACTCCCAATAGCAAAGATTGCCACCTTCTATTTCCACCTCAATTGTGCTGAACTCTACCTATGGACTGAACTCAGCAAACCAGAATCAGATGTCTTTTGACATTTTTGTAATCAAAACAAATTCGATTTTCAGTTGACCCGATGTGCATGGCAAAAATTTATTCCTAATGGGCACTCGCTTGGGCGGCAGATTTTTCCTTTACTAAGAAGATAATAATTATTTGTAAAACAAAATAAACCAAAAAAGAATGGAGACTGTTTACTTTGTTTATATTTTTTTAATTGACTGAGACGGCAGATTATCTCAGCTTCCGCCATTTTTAAATGGATTCATTGAACATCTCCATTGCTCACTTCACATGCATTCACAGACAGGGTCAAGAGAGAGATCCCGTTACTTTTTTTTTGCGGGTGTTTCAGGCAAGGGGATTGCAAGTTGCCTATCTCATTATATCTGATCAGTGATGGTAACATCTTTCAATCGTCGGTAGTCACCGCATGGTCGCCATTGTCCATTGCGTTTTTGCACCATATGCAGCGAGTTCGCCCATGGGCTTTTCGAAGGGCGGCATATCCCCTGCTCCATCTGAATTTGCGGTCCTCTCGTGATAATGTGGTGAGAAATCTTAAGTGCTGGCTTAGCTGTGTGTATGGGCGATAATCTTGTTATTGTTTTGAACTCTATAAGATAAGAGCTGTAAGGATTATCGAGCGAAATATTTGTTATGTTTCATTTGCTTTCTCTGGCAAATATACCGGGAGGTTGAACCAACGTGGTATGTACGTCGGTAAGTATGTATCGACAAGTATGTCGTAGCGCTGCAGAAAGTCTGCGCCAATTATTGGTCGTAAGACATCTGCGGTCACAAATGTCCACATGAATTTTTTTTTCGTAGGACCAGACTTAGCACGATCATTTTCCCACCAAAAGTTTTAATTTTCGTGTTATTTGCCGCGTACAGAAAACTCGTAGAGTCAATTTTGAGTTTCTGCGTTGCAGGAAGCACTGACACATCTGCACCGGTGTCGATAGGGAACTGCATGTTGGTTGTTGGGTCGGTGATAAATAGGCGGCAGTTTGGTTGGCTTGAGTTACTCGCCGCTTTGAGTGACAAGCCTGTTAGGTTCCCTTGTTTTTAGGAGCGGGGCCGAACACGCATGGGGTCGGCATTTTTGGCTTGAGCACCATATGTGTTGTGATACCAGCAATAATTTGTATTATCGTTGTTACTGCTTGCTGAACGTCCACTCGACTTGCTTCGTTGCCTAAATCTAGAGCGAGATCGTAGGCCTAATGATAGGTACTGGCGACAAATTCGATTGTCATTTTCCAACTTTTGAGATAATTGAGGAATTTGTTTCTCGAGGTCGGGTCGCTTTTTATTACTTTTATTTGCTTTAGAAATCTTATCTGCTAGTGGAGCTAATCTTCCCAGATCTTCGTTTCTTACCATGATTATGCTTCGCGTGTGTCAAGGTAGCCGCTGCAACCACAATAATTTGAGCAGCTCATCGTTAATGTTGCTTACAGCTACGTCCTTGAATTCCCGCAATAAATTGGATTGCTTTTTGTCACCAAGCTTGGTTTCTTGAAGCAGTTTCCGCTCCCGTTCCGCAGCCGTTTCTGCTCCGATTCCGCATACTGGGTGATTAGTCTCTCCTTTAGCGTCTGGTACAAGTTTTCCTTCGGTGGGTCTAAGCTGATGTCCCTTACCTGTGCCACTGCACTGCCTTCAGTTGCTACGACGATCGTTTAGTATTTCGTTATATCCCTCTTAAAGCCTGACAAAAAAATTGTGACTCGACCTGCACCAGAGTTCTGGTCGCACTTTCCAAAATGCGGGAACTTTGGTTGAAATTTTGGAAATTTCCTTGGTGTAAGCCTTGTGAGCTTTTTCACAAGGAACTTCAACGAAGTAGTAAAAAAAGAAGAAGAATGGTTTCAACTATAATTTAACAAACTTTAACTTTTGTTTTTAACGTAGGTATGAATCTACTATATATCAGAGTTGAGGACAACGTCTGGTCTTTTCAACAGATACAACGAGAGTCCCTTCTTCTTAGCAAAATCAATGCTGCATTGGATCGTGCGGTTTTTAAGTTTTCTTTTAAGTACAACAGCTTTAAATTCGCCGCACTATCTTTGAAGAAAAATAATTAGGAAAGCTACATAGTTTCGATAGATATAAACATTAAATCAATCCAATAATTCAAAAAAGTATTTCGATAATTCATATAAAAAATAGCATAATAATTTGTTACAAAAATATAAGAAAATATAAAAAATTATGACATAATTTTGGCAGGTTGCAAGAATACTTAAAATTAAATAAGTACAAAATAAATACATGTAGTATTCACTGCAGTAACATTCTGCCCGCCTTGAAGTATCGGCAGATGTCCTAAACTGTCAATGGGTTGGGTAGTGGTGCTTATCGATGAATAGCTCTGCGCTGAATTCCGTTTTTTATCTGCACATCGACGACCCGAACTTTGCCATCATTTCAACGGATAAGATTGCAGATTCGTCCCAGCAACCATTGTTGAGGTGGAGTCTTGTCATCTCAGATGAGAACAAGCGTATCTACCGAAGAATCTGCTGAAGAAGTTTGCCATTTACATCGCCTCTGAAGCCCCAGAAGATACTCCTTCGACCAACGATTCCAAAAATGCTGCTTGATTTGAGTCAACCGCCGCCATCTGCTCAACGAGCACGTCTTCCAATCAATGATGAATGGTTCTGCGATTGCATTTAGGGGGCTCCCTATCAGAAAATGCCCTGGTGTAAGCACGGCCTCGTCACTTGGATCGCTTGACATGGCGCACATCGGCCGGGAGTTGAGAACTGCTTCAACTTCTGCAACAACGGTGGAGAGTTCCTCGAATGTCAAGCACGCCTCGTTCACGGTACGAAAGAGATGATTTTTTGCACTCTTTACTGCGGCTTCCCATAGTCCCCCGAAATGAGGAGCTCTGGGTGGGATATGGTGAAACTCTATGCCTTCAGCTGCACACCACTCGGCAACTTGCTTCTGAGTTTGTTGCTCCAGGAATTGGGCTTTAAGCAATTTCAGCTCATTTCGGGCTCCCACAAAATTCGTGCCGTTGTCGCAATAGAGATGCTGGCGTACACCCCGCCGTGCAATGAATCTTTTGAGCGCAGCAAGGAACCCTTCGCTCGTCAAGTCCTACACCACCTCAAGATGAACGGCCTTGACTACAAAGTATACGAAGACGGCTACGTACGACTTGTAATTTCGCTGACCTCGACGGTTCAATGTTATTTTAAAGGGACCACAGAAGTCAACACCAGTTTTCTGGAACGGCCTCGCAGGTTGGACTCTACCCGCCGGTAAGTCGGCCATAATTTGCCCAAGGAGCTTCGGCTTGTATTTGAAGCAGTGCAGGCAACTATCGACTGTCCTCTTCGCAAGGCTTCGAGCGTCCATCACCCAGAAACGTTGTCTCAAAATAACAATCAGTGATTGTGGTCCTGCATGGTAGTTTTTCCTATGCAATTAGACAAAAAGAGTTTTTATGAAGGGATTGGATTTAGGAAGAAGGATGGGACATTTTGCGGTGTAGGGAATGTCCGCATTCTGCAGACGCCCACCAACTCGGAGCACTTCTATAGAGCCTTTGTCAAGGAAGGGATTTAGGTTTTTGACGCAACTCGTAGGGCTAATCATATTTCCTTTTCTCAACTGCTGAATCTCTACCGAGAAACTCTCCTGTTGGATGTGTCAAATAATCCTCATTTGGGCTTTATTTAGTTTCCTTGCAGTGAAAGTCCAATACAGTTCGGTAACATATCTGCTTCTCAAATCGTGATCTTGGTTTTCATCTACCACTCCATCCACTCTCCATTTCGGTTTCCGAAAACTCGTTATGAACCTTGAAACGATAGCGAATATGCGACATGTCTTCTGGAAACTACCAAATCGAGTAAAATTGTGGACACACTTCTCGCCACAAGCGCCACACCAACTTTACGCTTTCCAGGTATCTCCTTTTTTACCAGCGAAAAATCCTTCTTCTTGGCCAACTATCTTCAGATAAATAAAGGAATGATGGTCCTACAAACCACCTGCTCTCAATTCATTCCTCGGCAAATGCTCCGCTGGAGATGATATCCGCTGGATTCTGTTTGGTGCTAACATGGCTCCAATTTGCTTGAGGTAGATTACTTTGAACCTTTGAGACTCGGTTTGCAACAAAAACCTCCCAAGTCGATGGATGAGATGACAACCAACAAAGAACAATCTCAGAATCCGACCAACAATAAATTTCATCGACTAGATGTACAAAATTTGGAAGAATCCTAGCAAGAAGCGATGATAGCATTTCCGCTGCGCAGCTCCAGTCTCGGTAAACTTTGTGTTTTTATTGGAGCTACCTTCGACTTCGCGGTAATTAATGTGCAGGACACGCGAACTGTCCAAACATACACACAACATCCGTACGCACGCAAGGAGACATCCGAGAATACGTGAAGTTGGACATTTTTTGGCTTTGATACCAGAACGAATCTGGGAACCTTTATTGCTTCTAGCTCCTGTAATCTGTGTCGAAATACATCCCATTCGGTATGTGTCCTGGATTGCACAGACTCATCCCAATTAATCCCAACCTTGCAAAATAATTTTTCCCCTTACAACAACAGGTTAATAAGGCCAAGGGGATTGAAAAGGGTAGGCAGTTCAGCCAGAACGATTCTCTTTGTTATCCTCGTGGAAGGTTCTAAATCGGGTCCTACATACTGAACCTCATCTGTTAAAGGATTCCACTTTACCCCCAGAGTCTTGATTCGAATTTGGAGTCGTTTATTCGAAGTGGCCTTCATTTGTCCACCATTTTCTCAGCTCAAACCCTGCACTACTAAGCGAAGTCTTGACCTCTTCATAAATACCCCGAAGTTCGTCCAAAGAGTCTGCTCCCCTAATGAGGTCGTCCATATAGAAGTCCTCCTTGAGAACTGCAGCACCCAACGAAAATTTAGATGAGCCTTCCTCAGCCAACAATTTTAAACAACCAGTAGCTTGGTATGGTGCAGGGGTGGTACCATAAGTTACTGTACTTAACTGGTATACCTTTAAGTCCTCTGTAGGATCGGCTCTCCAGAGTATACACTGGTACTTCCGATCTTGTGGATCAACCCAGATCTGTCGATACATCTTCGATATATCGGCAGTCAGAGCATACTTATAGCAACCAAATCGCAACATTATCGAGTAAAGGTCGTCCTGGATAATAGGTCCTTTCATTAGCACGTCATTTAAGGATACGCCAGATGCAGTTCGAGCACTGCAGTCGAAAACTACCCGCAGCTTCGTAGTGGTGGAATCTGGACGCAACACAAATTGATGGGGACAAAAATATCTGGGGCCTCTCGAATCTCCTGACCCTACTTCCTTCATGTGCCCAAGTCTTTCATATTCGGCCATAAAATCTGCATTTGTGCCTTTACCGATGGATTCCTATATAGGCGTCGTTCCAGTGCTAGAAAACGTTTCTTAGCCATCTCGTAGGATGCACCTAATTCCGAAGGATCCGTTTTAAAAGGAAGGCGAGCTACAAATCGACCTGTTTTATCCTTCTTTACCGTTTCCCTGAAATGTCTTTCACATTCTACCTCTTCCGATGTAAGTAACTTGATTTCCATCTCGCAGCTTTCGATGTTCCAAAATCGTTCCACCAATTCACTAAATCGCAAATCCTCCTGAACTTCTTGCCGACCCACTAAACAGACAGCCTTGTTTTTCCCAGCGTTCAGCTCCTTTCTTCCAGAAACAACCCATCCGAAGAGTGTTTTCTGAAGGGTCAACTATAATTCCAACCTAATCTGACCCATTTCCAAGAGTTCAAAGAAATGTTCTGCTCCTATCAACAAATCTATTTTCGACGCTTCATTGAACTTAGGATCAGCTAAGGGGATGTCCTCTGGAATGTTCAAGCGGTTTTTCTCGAAAGAGGTACTCGGCTGAGGGTTGGTTATGTTCTTGATAATCAAAAGCTCCAACTCCATTTTGAAATCCGAGATCCTAGATTTGCACAATGCATTCGTTATGTTTCGAATCTTGCTCACGTCGCTTTCTATGCCGCTTTTCTGGATGTCAGCTCTAACCTTCTTCAGTTTTAGTCTTTGAGCCATATGTTCGGAAATGAAGTTCAACTGCGACGCTGAATCAAGCAGTGCGAGAACGGGCTGATAGATGCCCCAATAATCCTTAACTATACTCTCTCCAACATAAATTGGCAGTACATGCCTTATGGAGGAGCTTTTAAAAATCAGTAGCGTGTCACATTTTTGCACCATACTAATTTGAAAGAAACCCCCCATAAGAAGTGTTTGCCCGCCAGTGACTTCTAGTTGCAACTGACACAGACCCCACGTTTTACTCAGAGCACAACATGTTGTGCACTGATTGGCTGCGGCTTGTGCGTGCTCGAAATCAACCCCCATTAAATTGATGTGTATTCAGAGTTACCAATGCACGTTTGGTACCTCGATCATTTTTTTTTCCTGGGTTTTTTGTCGACGAACTTTTGGTATTAGAGCTTTGAAAAAGTTCTTAATGATAAGTGTTGTCGTGGAGATCTTCTTATATCTTTATTTATCTTATCGTTATATCTTTCAATGCGTGAAAATACGTTAAAATGCTGTTACAAAATTGTAAGCCGCTTTTTTTAAGGAATTTTTTTTTTGCCGCGCGCGGTCGGTTTTTGAAGTTAAGTGTATTATTTTGAATTAGGATTGTGATAATAAGGTGAAGTTCAGTGTTTTTATGTATATTGTATTATTGATTATATTTATGTGTTTTGTGCAATTGCGTTTTAAGACGGATAGTTTTTTGAGAAGTGTGTGAAATTGTTTTTTGAGGACGTGTTTTTGAATTTAAAAGAATTAAAAAATGTATTTAAAAGGGATTAGGCCTACTGGGGATACCCTTCAAAAACGCGCCTTTTATCTTACCTCTTGGTGGTGTGGAAAAGGAAAATTTTATTTTTATTTAAAATAAATAAATAAAATCACATAAATAAAATTTTCGATTAAAAAAAATGACGGCAAACCTATAAACTACACTTTCGGGTTTTTGAGTACTTAAAATGCTTCATACGGAGACCCTGTAGGAGCTTTTGTTAGAATAGCACCTTACGGAAAACAAAGGATTGGGAAAGAGAGGCAAACATCCATATCCTTTGCTGCACTGCCAATTTATGTTGGACAGAGTATAACACCACAGCAGTAGCTAATAGAACCTGGTTGTCAGTTCTTCCAACTAGAGCTGATCTGCTTGGTCCTGGCTCAGGCTGAACCGTACTTGGTACAGAGAATCTGTGCAATAGTTTATGATGGGGCAAGGAACAAATCGAGCATTTAACTTTAGAACAACGACGAACTGAATGACCCTTTTCCATGCAGTTTATACATAACACCAACCATTTTTCCTCATGAAACCTCCTGGCCACAGGTAGATTTTCAAAATCGGGACAGGAATCGATTTAATGCTATTCCGACTGGCAGTACTCACATTGATTACACTGAACACTTAAGGCAGCACCCTTGAAGGACCTTTGATTTTTGCTCTTGTCATTACGAGCACGAGGAGGATTTTCATCCTTAAAACTCCTCTGAAAGGATCCGTTTTAAAAGGAAGGCGAGCTACAAATCGACCTGTTTTATCCTTCTTTACCGTTTCCCTGAAATGTCTTTCACATTCTACCTCTTCCGATGTAAGTAACTTGATTTCCATCTCGCAGCTTTCGATGTTCCAAAATCGTTCCACCAATTCACTAAATCGCAAATCCTCCTGAACTTCTTGCCGACCCACTAAACAGACAGCCTTGTTTTTCCCAGCGTTCAGCTCCTTTCTTCCAGAAACAACCCATCCGAAGAGTGTTTTCTGAAGGGTCAACTATAATTCCAACCTAATCTGACCCATTTCCAAGAGTTCAAAGAAATGTTCTGCTCCTATCAACAAATCTATTTTCGACGCTTCATTGAACTTAGGATCAGCTAAGGGGATGTCCTCTGGAATGTTCAAGCGGTTTTTCTCGAAAGAGGTACTCGGCTGAGGGTTGGTTATGTTCTTGATAATCAAAAGCTCCAACTCCATTTTGAAATCCGAGATCCTAGATTTGCACAATGCATTCGTTATGTTTCGAATCTTGCTCACGTCGCTTTCTATGCCGCTTTTCTGGATGTCAGCTCTAACCTTCTTCAGTTTTAGTCTTTGAGCCATATGTTCGGAAATGAAGTTCAACTGCGACGCTGAATCAAGCAGTGCGAGAACGGGCTGATAGATGCCCCAATAATCCTTAACTATACTCTCTCCAACATAAATTGGCAGTACATGCCTTATGGAGGAGCTTTTAAAAATCAGTAGCGTGTCACATTTTTGCACCATACTAATTTGAAAGAAACCCCCCATAAGAAGTGTTTGCCCGCCAGTGACTTCTAGTTGCAACTGACACAGACCCCACGTTTTACTCAGAGCACAACATGTTGTGCACTGATTGGCTGCGGCTTGTGCGTGCTCGAAATCAACCCCCATTAAATTGATGTGTATTCAGAGTTACCAATGCACGTTTGGTACCTCGATCATTTCTTTTTCCTGGGTTTTTTGTCGACGAACTTTTGGTATTAGAGCTTTGAAAAAGTTCTTAATGATAAGTGTTGTCGTGGAGATCTTCTTATATCTTTATTTATCTTATCGTTATATCTTTCAATGCGTGAAAATACGTTAAAATGCTGTTACAAAATTGTAAGCCGCTTTTTTTAAGGAATTTTTTTTTTGCCGCGCGCGGTCGGTTTTTGAAGTTAAGTGTATTATTCTGAATTAGGATTGTGATAATAAGGTGAAGTTCAGTGTTTTTATGTATATTGTATTATTGATTATATTTATGTGTTTTGTGCAATTGCGTTTTAAGACGGATAGTTTTTTGAGAAGTGTGTGAAATTGTTTTTTGAGGACGTGTTTTTGAATTTAAAAGAATTAAAAAATGTATTTAAAAGGGATTAGGCCTACTGGGGATACCCTTCAAAAACGCGCCTTTTATCTTACCTCTTGGTGGTGTGGAAAAGGAAAATTTTATTTTTATTTAAAATAAATAAATAAAATCACATAAATAAAATTTTCGATTAAAAAAAATGACGGCAAACCTATAAACTACACTTTCGGGTTTTTGAGTACTTAAAATGCTTCATACGGAGACCCTGTAGGAGCTTTTGTTAGAATAGCACCTTACGGAAAACAAAGGATTGGGAAAGAGAGGCAAACATCCATATCGTTTGCTGCACTGCCAATTTATGTTGGACAGAGTATAACACCACAGCAGTAGCTAATAGAACCTGGTTGTCAGTTCTTCCAACTAGAGCTGATCTGCTTGGTCCTGGCTCAGGCTGAACCGTACTTGGTACAGAGAATCTGTGCAATAGTTTATGATGGGGCAAGGAACAAATCGAGCATTTAACTTTAGAACAACGACGAACTGAATGACCCTTTTCCATGCAGTTTATACATAACACCAACCATTTTTCCTCATGAAACCTCCTGGCCACAGGTAGATTTTCAAAATCGGGACAGGAATCGATTTAATGCTATTCCGACTGGCAGTACTCACATTGATTACACTGAACACTTAAGGCAGCACCCTTGAAGGACCTTTGATTTTTGCTCTTGTCATTACGAGCACGAGGAGGATTTTCATCCTTAAAACTCCTCTGAAAATTCTCAGATGTAGAGGCTTGTGATTCTCTTGCTTCTAAATTGATGCAACGACGATCAAGAAGTGTTGTGAAATCATCCCAACTTGGTAGCTCACTGTAATCGATAGAGCCCTGCCACTTCACTCTGGTATCCGCATCTTCACGATCTAACGCTAACGAAATCAGAATTGCGTTGCAAATATCCTCATGGGTTCCTATCGAGAGCATTGCAGTCACATGTGTGTTGAAGCTATCCTCCAAATTTCTCAAAGAATAAGCGGAGGCCTTGGCAATTGTCATCAGTGAATTTATATGCTCTTGAAATATCAAGTTCTTATCGTCGAAACGTTTTTTCAACCCATCTAATGCCTTTCGATAGTTCGCACCGAGCATGTCGAATTCCTTAATAGCATTTTACGCTGGCCCTGACAAACAACGGCGAAGATAATTAAATTTTTGTAGATTATCTATGTCCTCCTTATCTACCAGATTAAGAAATAAACCAATAAAATTTGGGTATTCCGAAAATTTTCCCGAAAATGTAGGAAGTTTAACTGCTTCTAATTTCGAGTGAAAAGGTTGTCGTTGAGGATATTGAGTTGCATTTAATGGATCTGCCACACCAGTGCGGTTAAGTCTATGCTCAGATAGCAAACTCAAAATGACCGACTTAGTACCCACATACAACTCTTCAACTTCATCTCGAAAATTATCATTCGTACTTTGTTCAGCCACAACATTAAACCTCTCAATCGACAACAGCACCTCCATAACCTGCTTAAAATAGGATTCCAGAATTCCTAGTCAGCATTCCAACTCATCTGCAGTCAACGTACTACCTTTTGTCCCAATTAGATTTTTCGTGCGAGTGAGGCTTCCCTTCGTGTTTGATCGTAAAACCTTTAGCTCTGAAAGATTTTTTAAATCGCCCTGCGAATCAACCTTCCCTTGAGCTGGCAAATCAACTTTACTTGATGGGCCTTGGCCATCAGCTTTGGCGCCAGCGGCCTCCTTGGTTTCGTTTCCCATGCTCCAAATGCAATCAGTAATCGAACAGAAAAAATCGAGAGTAAATTCAATTGGAATTCGAATATTTTATGAAGCGTTCAAAAGAGAGGAATCAACAACGATTTGATCGATAAATGATAACCTCAGCAACAACGATAGCTTCCTAAAATATTTTTGCAAAAATAATAGAAAAATCTCTCTAGCGCAACAAGTTTTAACTTAACCAGCAACAATTCTTCGCAGCAATGTGTACAACAACTGTCAACAACACTATCCCGCATCAATGTTTAAGAGCCCAATCTCCAGCAACACCTATTATACTTATCAACATGTATATAATAAAAAAGTTTCCAAGCTTACTGCTTATACAAAATGCTGATGCTTGTCCGATCCACACGATCGATGTGTCTTGAAAATGCTTCTCTTGATGATCGGTGAGTGACAAGGAGTTGTATCGGTGTATGCTCTTGGTGGCTGCGATCCACAAGCGTTTTGCTTGGAAACTGCTTTCGCGTCTGATGAGATTAGTGTAAGCTGAGTTTCGAGATTTTACGTGTTACGTCACTGATAAAGTTGGTTTTCTCTCGAGGATGGCGTGATTTCGCTGGTCGATGGTCGGAGTCCCACGTCGACGATGATGATGATGAGTTTGGACGATGAAAGCTTTTCCTCTTTGTAGCGAGAATCCAATCCACTATTCTCTGTAAGCAAATGTTTTAAAATTTGCACTTATGAGTCTCCGATGAAAGTATATAATTCTCGTGCGCCCGCTGCAGACGAATTATTATTTTTCGCTCTTTTAGCGTGGTTTTTTTTTGGGGGAATATGTATAATATATTCCCGGGTTTCGGCACCAATGTTAGCTTTGTGAGCTTTTTCACAAGGAACTTCAACGAAGTAGTAAAAAAAAGAAAAAGAATGGTTTCAACTATAATTTAACAAACTTTAACTTTTTTTTTAACGTAGGTATGAATTTACTATATATCAGAGTTGAGGACAACGTCTGATCTTGTCAACAGATACAACGAGAGTCCCTTCTACTTAGCAAAATCAATGCTGCATTGGATCGTGCGGTTTTTAGTTTTTCCCTTTAGTACAACAGCTTTAAATTCGCCGCATTATCTTCGAAGAAAAACAATTAGGAAAGCTTCATAGTTTCGATAGATAAAAACATTAAATCAATCCAATAATTCAAAAAAGTATTTCGATAATTCATATAAAAAATAGCATGATAATTTGTTACAAAAATATAAGAAAATATAAAAGATTATGACATAATTTTAGCAGGTTGCAAGAATACTTAAAATAAAACACATGATGTAGTATTCACTGCAGTAACACTTGGCTTGGAGAACCTTTGGTTTTGCCCATGTTGGGCAATGTAATATTCTTTTTCCCTTCCTTTCGGGGTCACCAATGTGGAAATCAAATATCCGCTGCGAGGCACGGGGTAGATTTCCACAATACGTATATGCATTTGAGTCCTGATTACGAATATGTTCTTGAAAATTGCTGGTCTCATTTATTTTAAAAGATAGAGCTATTCAAAGCCTAAATTTCCCCATGCAAAGTACCTCATATTAGACTTTAAATTTTTGCCAAAGAGTATGCAATAGAAGTTTGACAAGTTTCTCTGTGAAAAAAATTTGCTTTTGGAGACAACAGTGTTTGGGTGGCCCGATTTTTTCCCTTTTTTACAGGGCCTAGCCGCTCATGCGAGTTCGACGCTCCGCTAAGGGTAGGTGCCAGTTGTGCGACCGGTGCCTGTGGCCATCTACGGGTATGTTAAAGTTGAACTCTTTCTTTTTAAGCTTTTTTACCTATAACTTCTAAAACTACTCGAGAACGACAATATTCAATCCAACAAATTCAAATCCAATTCAAATCCAACAAATTTCATGTGGACCTGGAATGGTAAACTTATGCCGAAATTTTTTCAGGGATACAAAACTACACGTGCATGTGAATCTAGCAATCGTCTGAAGATTGATCTATCAATAATCCTTAATTGGGGTACACTTATTTTGAAGAAAAGATTTCTCGAGCTGTATGTTTGCTTTATTTTTTAAGTACTGATATCTAAAAATTTTACAATTTATGGTACAAATGAAAAAAAAAATAGTTATTATAAACTCAATACTTTGAATTTTTTTAAGTACTGTCATCCCCAGGACTATATGTAAGGGCTGTAGTTTCGCCATAGTCTTCTGGCGAATATCGGCAAAAGCTAAGTACTTTCGATCTTCCGGTCTTAAAATTATGTTTAATTTTTATCCCAACGTACAGTACAGCAATGACCAAAACAGCAAAAATCGCAGTAAAAATTAACCAGCCTGACTCTGTATTATATTTTCGGGAACTATTTTCCGTTTTCCAAGTCATAATTTTTTCTGAAAAACAAAACAAGTCAGCATTAGAAAAAATAAAATTGATTGGCTTGTTATAAGAAGCCATAGTGGAGAAATAAGGGCTCTTAATAGAACACTCTGCTTATGTTGCGGGTACCTTGCTTGTCTCGGCGGTGAGGAACTCAAAGCGTTCCCAAGTCCCAAATAGGGCAAAGGGTAGCTTAGCTATTCCAGAGATGGGAATAGTTAAAGACAACATCCTCCGCGTGCTTCAAGCATAGAACCCCCATATTCCGATGCAGGATTGGGAAATCATAAGTGAGGAAGAGCCGAGGAGTAGTTTCAGGGGTAGTTTCTGTAGTTAAAGACGGAAAAGCAGCTATTGTCGTCCTACGCAGCTAACAATTAGGCGGCTTCTTAGTTGCTGAATAAGCGGCCTGCTGAAGCAACCAAAGCGACAGACGCTGTGATGGTGGTAAAGACTACGAACAACGATGAAGGTAGTCCAAATAAACCTCCATCACAGTAAGGTTGCCACAGCCAACCTAAGGCTGTTCCTCGAGAGGGAGCAGCTGGATGTAGCCCTAATCCAAGAACCCTGGATTGATACAGGCGCGATCTCCAGATGGGTCTCGGACATGTTCTTTACCTGATCTACCTTTGCCTACCAGGGGGCGATGTGTTCGCATCTTGGTTCAAACCATCGAAGAATTGATAGTTCAACTCGGAGAAGTAGCTGCTCAACATTAAAATTCCTGCGAATACTGACGTTACTCACTGTATCATAAGAGCCACACCAGCAATGCACCTAAGGAATCTCATTACGGCAACTTGTACCCGCGATCTAATTCTTTCCGTCATTTCCTAAATTTATTGACCACATATGAGGGCTGGCACGAACACTGTATAAAAGACTGATGTCTTTCCTTTCACTCCGAGCTCAGCTTTCCTGATAGCTGGCCAGTGCAGTTCCTTTGATTTTGCTCCACCTTGGCTAATTCTACAGGACAACTCACTATCCTCCACTCATCTTTCGTGAAAAAGGCCACGGGAAACTTCTCCACCTGTTTCAATAGAACTCCATTAATATGCGGGGTACACTACACAGTAGTTCGGGAAACAACCATCATTTCCGATTTGTTCACGTTTACCTTCATCCCAGCATCACCACAGACGGCTGTAAGCCTATACAGTGCTCGCGGAAGGTCCTCCTTTGATGATGCAAGGATGATGTTCGCCCAGACTGCGAACATCCGTCCATATATGCTATTAAAAGGAGCGGCGACAGAGTACAGCCCTGGCGAAGTCCAACGCACACATCAAAAGGAAAATCGACGCCATTTATCCGTACATAACTTCTTTAGGTGCCATACAAAGACAAAACTGCTCTTGGAAGAGACCCACTCAGCGCATAGTTCTGCAAAACTCCGCATAGTGTATTCCGTGGGAACCTCTCCTTAGCCTTTTCCAGATTTACAAAGAACGCATAGAATAACCTTAAGAGTAAAAAGCTGGTCGGTTGTACCTCTGGCAGGCAGAAATCCGCACTGTTCTTTCCATAAAAGAAGGCTCGATTACAGCTGGTGCACGCTTCCAACACCTTCGCGAATACTTTTTCCGGAAGACTTAAGAGATATATGCCTATAGTTGGAGTAATCTCTCCTGCTCTCTTTTTTGAAAATAATCGCTTCAGTGACATTGTCTACTGTGGGACTTTTTTCGCCATAATCTCGTCAGCAGTGGGAAAACCATCTTCAGTGCCCTGTTGGGCAACCTCGAAAAGTGCTCTCTCCATCTTAGCAAGACATCGCTCTCATTTGAAGTAAGTGTACAGTCCTTGGGTATAACCCCTTGAATGATATTCTGTAGGAGCTTTTGTTAGAATAGCACCTTACGGAAAACAAAGGATTGGGAAAGAGAGGCAAACATCCATATCCTTTGCTGTACTGCCAATTTATGTTGGACAGAGTATAACACCACAGCAGTAGCTAACAGAACCTGGTTGTCAGTTCTTCCAACTAGAGCTGATCTGCTTGGTCCTGGCTCAGGCTGAACCGTACTTGGTACAGAGAATCTGTGCAATAGTTTATGATAGGGCAAGGAACAAATCGAGCATTTAACTTTAGAACAACGACGAACTGAATGACCCTTTTCCATGCAGTTTATACATAACACCAACCATTTTTCCTCATGAAACCTCCTGGCCACAGGTAGATTTTCAAAATCGGGACAGGAATCGATAGAATGCTATTCCGACTGGCAGTACTCACATTGATTACACTGAACACTTAAGGCAGCACCCTTGAAGGACCTTTGATTTTTGCTCTTGTCATTACGAGCACGAGGAGGATTTTCATCCTTAAAACTCCTCTGAAAATTCTCAGATGTAGAGGCTTGTGATTCTCTTGCTTCTAAATTGATGCAACGACGATCAAGAAGTGTTGTGAAATCATCCCAACTTGGTAGCTCACTGTAATCGATAGAGCCCTGCCACTTCACTCTGGTATCCGCATCTACACGATCTAACGCTAACGAAATCAGAATTGCGTTGCAAATATCCTCATTGGTTCCTATCGAGAGCATTGCAGTCACATGTGTGTTGAAGCTATCCTCCAAATTTCTCAAAGAATAAGCGGAGGCCTTGGCGATTGTCATCAGTGAATTTATATGCTCTTGAAATATCAAGTTCTTATCGTCGAAACGTTTTTTCAACCCATCTAATGCCTTTCGATAGTTCGCACCGAGCATGTCGAATTCCGTAATAGCATTTTACGCTGGCCCTGACAAACAACGGCGAAGATAATTAAATTTTTGTAGATTATCTATGTCCTCCTTATCTACCAGATTAAGAAATAAACCAATAAAATTTGGGTATTCCGAAAATTTTCCCGAAAATGTAGGAAGTTTAACTGATTCTAATTTCGAGTGAAAAGGTTGTCGTTGAGGATATTGAGTTGCATTTAATGGATCTGCCACACCAGTGCGGTTAAGTCTATGCTCAGATAGCAAACTCAAAATGACCGACTTAGTACCCACATACAACTCTTCAACTTCATCTCGAAAATTATCATTCGTACTTTGTTCAGCCACAACATTAAACCTCTCAATCGACAACAGCACCTCCATAACCTGCTTAAAATAGGATTCCAGAATTCCTAGTCAGCATTCCAACTCATCTGCAGTCAACGTACTACCTTTTGTCCCAATTAGATTTTTCGTGCGAGTGAGGCTTCCCTTCGTGTTTGATCGTAAGACCTTTAGCTCTGAAAGATTTTTTAAATCGCCCTGCGAATCAACCTTCCCTTGAGCTGGCAAATCAACTTTACTTGATGGGCCTTGGCCATCAGCTTTGGCGCCAGCGGCCTCCTTGGTTTCGTTTCCCATGCTCCAAATGCAATCAGTAATCGAACAGAAAAAATCGAGAGTAAATTCAATTGGAATTCGAATATTTTATGAAGCGTTCAAAAGAGAGGAATCAACAACGATTTGATCGATAATTGATAACCTCAGCAACAACGATAGCTTCCTAAAATATTTTTGCAAAAATAATAGAAAAATCTCTCTAGCGCAACAAGTTTTAACTTAACCAGCAACAATTCTTCGCAGCAATGTGTACAACAACTGTCAACAACACTATCCCGCATCAATGTTTAAGAGCCCAATCTCTAGCAACACCTATTATACTTATCAACATGTATATAATAAAAAAGTTTCCAAGCTTACTGCTTATCCAAAATGCTGATGCTTGTCCGATCCACACGATCGATGTGTCTTGAAAATGCTTCCCTTGATGATCGGTGAGTGACAAGGAGTTGTATCGGTGTATGCTCTTGGTGGCTGCGATCCACAAGCGTTTTGCTTGGAAACTGCTTTCGCGTCTGATGAGATTAGTGTAAGCTGAGTTTCGAGATGTTACGTGTTACGTCACTGATAAAGTTGGTTTTCTCTCGAGGATGGCTTGATTTCGCTGGTCGATGGTCGGAGTCCCACGTCGACGATGATGATGATGAGTTTGGACGATGAAAGCTTTTCCTCTTTGTAGCGAGAATCCAATCCACTATTCTCTGTAAGCAAATGTTTTAAAATTTGCACTTATGAGTCTCCGATGAAAGTATATAATTCTCGTGCGCCCGCTGCAGACGAATTATTATTTTTCGCTCTTTTAGCGTGGTTTTTTTTTGGGGGAATATGTATAATATATTCCCGGGTTTCGGCACCAATGTTAGCTTTGTGAGCTTTTTCACAAGGAACTTCAACGAAGTAGTAAAAAAAAGAAAAAGAATGGTTTCAACTATAATTTAACAAACTTTAACTTTTTTTTTAACGTAGGTATGAATTTACTATATATCAGAGTTGAGGACAACGTCTGATCTTGTCAACAGATACAACGAGAGTCCCTTCTACTTAGCAAAATCAATGCTGCATTGGATCGTGCGGTTTTTAGTTTTTCCCTTTAGTACAACAGCTTTAAATTCGCCGCATTATCTTCGAAGAAAAACAATTAGGAAAGCTTCATAGTTTCGATAGATAAAAACATTAAATCAATCCAATAATTCAAAAAAGTATTTCGATAATTCATATAAAAAATAGCATGATAATTTGTTACAAAAATATAAGAAAATATAAAAGATTATGACATAATTTTAGCAGGTTGCAAGAATACTTAAAATAAAACACATGATGTAGTATTCACTGCAGTAACACTTGGCTTGGAGAACCTTTGGTTTTGCCCATGTTGGGCAATGTAATATTCTTTTTCCCTTGCTTTCGGGGTCACCAATGTGGAAATCAAATATCCGCTGCGAGGCACGGGGTAGATTTCCACAATACGTATATGCATTTGAGTCCTGATTACGAATATGTTCTTGAAAATTGCTGGTCTCATTTATTTTAAAAGATAGAGCTATTCAAAGCCTAAATTTCCCCATGCAAAGTACCTCATATTAGACTTTAAATTTTTGCCAAAGAGTATGCAATAGAAGTTTGACAAGTTCCTCTGTGAAAAAAATTTGCTTTTGGAGACAACAGTGTTTGGGTGGCCCGATTTTTTCCCTTTTTTGCAGGGCCTAGCCGCTCATGCGATTTCGACGCTCCGCTAAGGGTAGGTGCCAGTTGTGCGACCGGTGCCTGTGGCCATCTACGGGTATGTTAAAGTTGAACTCTTTCTTTTTAAGCTTTTTTACCTATAACTTCTAAAACTACTCGAGAACGACAATATTCAATCCAACAAATTCAAATCCAATTCAAATCCAACAAATTTCATGTGGACCTGGAATGGTAAACTTATGCCGAAATTTTTTCAGGGATACAAAACTACACGTGCATGTGAATCTAGCAATCGTCTGAAGATTGATCTATCAATAATCCTTAATTGGGGTACACTTATTTTGAAGAAAAGATTTCTCGAGCTGTATGTTTGCTTTATTTTTTAAGTACTGATATCTAAAAATTTTACAATTTATGGTACAAATGAAAAAAAAATAGTTATTATAAACTCAATACTTTGAATTTTTTTAAGTACTGTCATCCCCAGGACTATATGTAAGGGCTGTAGTTTCGCCATAGTCTTCTGGCGAATATCGGCAAAAGCTAAGTACTTTCGATCTTCCGGTCTTAAAATTATGTTTAATTTTTATCCCAACGTACAGTACAGCAATGACCAAAACAGCAAAAATCGCAGTAAAAATTAACCAGCCTGACTCTGTATTATATTTTCGGGAACTTTTTTCCGTTTTCCAAGTCATAATTTTTTCTGAAAAACAAAACAAGTCAGCATTAGAAAAAATAAAATTGATTGGCTTGTTATAAGAAGCCATAGTGGAGAAATAAGGGCTCTTAATAGAACACTCTGCTTATGTTGCGGGTACCTTGCTTGTCTCGGCGGTGCGGAACTCAAAGCGTTCCCAAGTCCCAAATAGGGCAAAGGGTAGCTTAGCTATTCCAGAGATGGGAATAGTTAAAGACAACATCCTCCGCGTGCTTCAAGCATAGAACCCCCATATTCCGATGCAGGATTGGGAAATCATAAGTGAGGAAGAGCCGAGGAGTAGTTTCAGGGGTAGTTTCTGTAGTTAAAGGCGGAAAAGCAGCTATTGTCGTCCTACGCAGCTAACAATTAGGCGGCTTCTTAGTTGCTGAATAAGCGGCCTGCTGAAGCAACCAAAGCGACAGACGCTGTGATGGTGGTAAAGACTACGAACAACGATGAAGGTAGTCCAAATAAACTTCCATCACAGTAAGGTTGCCACAGCTAACCTAAGGCTGTTCCTCGAGAGGGAGCAGCTGGATGTAGCCCTAATCCAAGAACCCTGGATTAATACAGGCGCGATCTCCAGATGGGTCTCGGACATGTTCTTTACCTGATCTACCTTTGCCTACCAGGGGGCGATGTGTTCGCATCTTGGTTCAAACCATCGAAGAATTGATAGTTCAACTCGGAGAAGTAGCTGCTCAACATTAAAATTCCTGCGAATACTGACGTTACTCACTGTATCATAAGAGCCACACCAGCAACGCACCTAAGGAATCTCATTACGGCAACTTGTACCCGCGATCTAATTCTTTCCGTCATTTCCTAAATTTATTGACCACAAATGAGGGCTGGCACGAACACTGTATAAAAAACTGATGTCTTTCCTTTCACTCCGAGCTCAGCTTTCCTGATAGCTGGCCGGTGCAGTTCCTTTAATTTTGCTCCACCTTGGCTAATTCTACAGGACAACTCACTATCCTCCACTCATCTTTCGTGAAAAAGGCCACGGGAAACTTCTCCACCTGTTTCAATAGAACTCCATTAATATGCGGGGTACACTACACAGTAGTTCGGGAAACAACCATCATTTCCGATTTGTTCACGTTTACCTTCATCCCAGCATCACCACAGACGGCTGTAAGCCTATACAGTGCTCGCGGAAGGTCCTCCTTTGATGATGCAAGGATGATGTTCGCCCAGACTGCGAACATCCGTCCATATATGCTATTAAAAGGAGCGGCGACAGAGTACAGCCCTGGCGAAGTCCAACGCACACATCAAAAGGAAAATCGACGCCATTTATCCGTACATAACTTCTTTAGGTGCCATACAAAGACAAAACTGCTCTTGGAAGAGACCCACTCAGCGCATAGTTCTGCAAAACTCCGCATAGTGTATTCCGTGGGAACCTCTCCTTAGCCTTTTCCAGATTTACAAAGAACGCATAGAATAACCTTAAGAGTAAAAAGCTGGTCGGTTGTACCTCTGGCAGGCAGAAATCCGCACTGTTCTTTCCATAAAAGAAGGCTCGATTACAGCTGGTGCGCGCTTCCAACACCTTCGCGAATACTTTTTCCGGAAGACTTAAGAGATATATGCCTATAGTTGGAGTAATCTCTCCTGCTCTCTTTTTTGAAAATAATCGCTTCAGTGACATTGTCTACTGTGGGACTTTTTTCGCCATAATCTCGTCAGCAGTGGGAAAACCATCTTCAGTGCCCTGTTGGGCAACCTCGAAAAGTGCTCTCTCCATCTTAGCAAGACATCGCTCTCATTTGAAGTAAGTGTACAGTCCTTGGGTATAACCACTTGAATGATATTCAACTTCCTTCCTCTGAGTCGGCGAATAGTCTGCCAAAATACGGGCCGCTAAAAGGAAACAGGCAGGTGGGTTGCAGTGTAGGGTGGCGACAAGGCCTCCACAAATACTTCACTGAGCCATTTTGCCAAAGTTGTATTTCCAGAATCTTGGAAACCAGAATTTTAAAAAGCTGAATTTTGAACGCAGAATTTTATAAAAAAAATCTTGACTATTGCAGGTTGGCATGTCATTTCACGATCTTACCTTTTCGCTTTAAAATTATGTCTTCTGTAGAAGGATTTTGGCCAAGAGGTCTCGGTGTAGCTGTTGGCAACAGTTTTGTCCTTATTGTGTCTGCAAAGTAGCTTTGTGAAAATGTGGTTGAGTCTAAAAGCTGCATGGAAGACTTAGTATCTGATGTTGTAGTTTCGGCGGCTACATAAGACTTTGCAGCCTCCGTTTCTTTTGGAGTTGAGAATGTTATTGTTGCTTGCACGCTTTCTGTAGCTGCGAGAGAAATCGGGCTTGCTGATGCAATGGGTTTTGCTTGTATTGAGTAGGTTGTTTGCGCGGTTGGCGTTGTTGTTTGATGTGTCGTTTCGATATAAATCGTATCGAGTAGCTCAGTTGAAGTCATTAGGGTTACTAGCGTAAAATATTTATTAAAACAATTTTTTTGCACAATAATAAAAAAAAGGTAAAGTAAAGTATATGACGCTTACCGAATTCGCAGAGTGAACGATAATTTGGGCAGCAAGTTTGTAGGTTTTCGCAATCACTATGGCAGTCACAGGTTTTGATTACTCGGCCATTCTCATTTTTGAACCCATAGCCAGTAGAGTTTCTTTCTTCGCAACGGCCTTCGCAAGACTGTATATCGTAAATCGCATAATCTAAAATAAAGTGTAGATATATAACAACGTTTCAATTAAAAGAAAAGTGAAAAGATTTTTTACTTCATTTTTTTTTGTATGTTAAATAGTTAAGCAAATCTAAATGCTGACACTTTTATACCCCATCCTATAGGATAAGAGGTATATTAAGGTTGATGCATAGTTTGCAACAGAGAGAAAAAGTCACCGTAGACCTCCAAGACCTGAAGTCGGTAGTTTTTAGGCACTACACTTTGAGCTAGGAGCTAGAAGCGGCATGGGCACGGATTCTAGAGGACATAACTTTCGTGGAAGATCATATTTATAGTCAGGGTATATATAGCCTATTAAAGCCTATAAAACAAAGAGAAACCAGCGAAGCGACAAAAGTCACCACTCAGTCGGAGAGTCTCTTTTTAGAAATGACTAAGCTGGGGGAAGATATTTTCTCACAGTCCAGGAACGTCTCCACAATAGGCTTCTAGACAGAGGAAAGATTTCTGGAGGACACAGTGGCGCTGTTCCCTAGGTCTAAAAAGAAAACAGCAAAGCGATAAGCCAAATCAGGCTATAAAATCTCTGGCGAATTCATGGCAAGAATGAAGGCGAGAGATCCAACGATGCAGATGGACAGGAATAGACATCTGACAAAAAAGCACGCCAATACAGTCAAGGTATATGAGAGACGTTTTGGCAACAAAACAATTCTCAATTCTGAGACTACAAAGGCAGCCTTCCCATCAAATTAAAAGACTGAGAAGGGAAAGACCAACGACGTTACGAAAGACAAGAAGCTCGAGAAAATTTGTGTCTCAACATCGAAGGGCTCTTCCAAAAAAGATAACACCAAATTTTCAGGGTCCACAAAGCATGGAATTAAAAAGAATGGGATGGTTTCCCCCTTCAAATCACCCTAGGATACGCTCGGGTTCCAAGATCGATGAGAAGGGACAGGCCAAACCGGCCCCCAAGTGACAACGCTCAGCTGATGAGGTTGCTGAGAATAATACAAAGAAGGCCAAAACAAAGCAATACCCCAATGAGAAGCTTACCAAGGCCATTATAGATAAAAGTGATGTGAATGGAAAACTTTCCGTGGACAAGTGGCTGAAGGTCGAGGCCAAAATCATAGAAACCACGATGGGAGAAGGCGAATACAGTAGTTAGCATAATGACTATAAAGTCGCGGAAGCCGATTAGCGGAAAGAAGTAAAGGGATTAAGTCGCAGCAGCAGGGAGTCATATGACTTTCTAGCTCGCTGCATATTCAACCTCGGAGAGAACTGGCGGGATGCTAAGGTAGAAACTGTTCCTGCCTCGACCCATCCACTGCGTATGCAAGTACATGTATGGATACCTCCTCCGGTTCCTTGCGAAACAGCCATACTAAAGCTTGAAGAATTGCAGAACAAGGGTCTTAGCATGAAGGGTAGGCAGATATTTACTAAGACAGCTAGGGAAAAAGGTGAAAGCGTCGACGTGAAGATAGTTGTGGACGTGGGTTATCAAATTCGGATTGCGGCAGTTAAAGTTTAACTTCCTACATGAAAAAGACCAGCGTCGAAAAGCTGAGAGTAGTGCAGATTAATTTGCATCACTCTCAAGGTGCAACCGACGACCTGCTGCTGTTCATGGCCGACGATAACATTGATGTGACCCTTACTCAGGAACTTTCTAAAGACAAAATCCAGGAATAGGGGTCAAGGGTATATTCACTCCTCCACTCCAAAAAGAGAGGTAAACTGAGAAGTAGGCATATTGACTACGAAATCACTCACTTTAATATTGCTTGTCATTTCTGCAACAGCGACTTAGCAGTGGCAGTATGCGACCGTAGGAATGTGCCACAACTCATTCTTGCATTCGCATACCTGCCATACGAAGAGGATAATCCATCATGGACAGCATTATGGGACTTCTAAGTCCACGCGAGGAACACCAAGGCTAATCTAGTCATCGCGGGTGATGCTTATGGCAATCACACTCACTGGGGCAGCAAAGACATTATCAAGAAGGGTGAGTCTATTTTAGAATTCATTTTGATATCCAATCTGAAAATTTGTAAAAGGGGTATTCATCCTATCTTCCACAATCGGGGAAGAGGTCATGGATCTAACAATAACTCCATGTACTGAATACTTTGTAGTTAATGACTGGAAGGTATCCACCAAATGTTCCTTCTTGGACCATTACAGGATAACCCTCAATATACACATAAGAAAAGTTAAACAAATACTCTTTAGAAACCCTGCTAAAACCGACTGGAACAAATTTTCCAAATTTGACGATTAGAGCCTAATCAGACAGGTAATAAAACAAGTTTGATACGGTCAGAAGAATCTATCAAAAGCTCCCAAAAGAACCCTTGCAAAATGGTGAGCCGCGGAGCTTCGACTTCCAAAAATGCTGCTGATTGGGATGCTCATCGAAATAGCTTCAACGAATACAATGGGAAAACTAGAGCAGCGAAGAGAAAATCATGGGCTAACTGCTGTAACAAATCTGCTCAATGGAAGCGGCTAGATTGCGCAATATCCTTGCCAAAAATCCAAGTATACCCGGGAACCTAGGCAAAGACGACGATTTACTTATATACTTAATGTGGCGCTACAGTCCGGGATGGATCTGAGCCTCAACCAAAATGCTTCACAAGCTAGGCTTGTCTTCAGCTAGCCCTTTCTAGTTTTGCACGCAAAGTTGGCTGATGTCCCCATCCACTTGAGTGCGCCACCTGATTCTCGGTGCTCCTCTATTGCGCAGTCCCTGAGGGATGTATTCGAGGACTTTTTGGGCCGGGGTACACTCGAAGAATTTTTCTCTCGAAGCAGCCTAGAGAGTTTTCATTCGCCTTAGACAGGGTCCATGCTTCTGCACCGTAAAGCAAGACTGGGACTATGAGGATCTTATACCTGGACACTTAAGTGTCCTGGTTGAGAGAGGGCTTTGCTCCTCGATTGACTTCTAAGATCAAAGAAAGAGCGATTGGCAAGAGCTGTCATCTATTTCAGCGCTGGTGTCGTTTACCGAATTTATAGCGGAACCCAGGTAGACAAAGTCTCTAACTACCTCAAAGTGAGACCTGTCTATGGTGGTGCTCTGTCTATGATGTAGGTGTTGGGTGTATCTTCTTGAAGACAGCATATACTTGATTTTGCCCTCGTTGACTGCTAAACCCGCTAAAATCGTAATACTCACGAAGGCTTCACTGACATCACGCTTTGTTCTTCGTTTGATGTGTAAGAAGTCACATGACAGCGCGTTACCTTGTCTGAATCCTTTTTTGACATCAAAGGGGTCGGTGAGATCTTTACCGACGTTGACGGAGCAGCGTTTTCCATCGTCATACAGCACAGATTGACGTGTTTCGTAGGGATACGAAAACTAGACATTGCGCTTTATAACTCGTCTCTACCGATGCTGTCTTATGCGGCCTTGAAATAAATGTGGTGAGTATCAATTAAGAATTCCTGGGTTTTCTCCAAGATATGCCGTAGTGTGAATATTTGATCGATGGTGGACTTTCCTGGCCTAAAGCCACACTGACATGTGCTTATCAGATTGTTGACAAATGGCTACAGGCGTTCACACAGTCAGCAGAAAAGACCTTGTACACCATGTTAAGAAGACTATGGCATACAAGGGTTCAGTTTGTTAGACGTAGTGGAATCAACTTGTTCCTTCTTTTTAAGGTAAGGTACTCCCATCTTTGGAATTTAACAAGGTGTTCACTTAGTAGTTCGGCCTGACTGGAGCTGCGGACACCATTGAGGGAACTTCTCCGTTTGCCGTTTAGATGCATGGAGAAGGACCTAAACGGAAACGCTCCTGACTTTCTAACTCATAATTAAGAGCCTTGAGACATGTGAGATACAGGCAGACGGGCACACGAACGGAAATGGCTCATTAGATTCATAGTATGCACTTAGGGTCTCAAAGTAATCCAAACCGCAAATGTGAATTGAGTGATTACCTTGCTTTAATTTAATAAGGATAAATGCTCACCTGTATATTCTGTGAACGGTGTCATTGGTGTTGTTTCAGTATTGTTGCATTCAGAGTGTGTCAATAGATGAACGTCATCGATAGCGATGTCACTTAAATGATTGCTTCCAGCCGTTCCCTCAATAATAACTTGAAAGTCTTCTTGTAATTCACCAATCGTAATGAGAGCTTCTTTCCAACCGTTCCTTTGGTTCCCACTGAACGAAAAGTATTGGTATCTGCAAAAGTAAGAGGATTTATTTTGCATTTTCATTAATGATTTGTTCCTGGCTTGCAAACACAGTCTTGTTTACTTCTACGCAGATGATGTCCAAATTAGTGTATCACTACCTTTCAGTTAAATTGAGGAGCATTTAGAGTCAACTTCTAAATGAGGACTTATCAGCGATCCATGATTGGGCAATACGTAATGGACTTTCTCTTAACCCAAATAAATGCTTGATACTCCCCATGTCACATAGGTTTCTTGAGTTTGACTCGATACCTAATATATGTCTATCAACTTGCAAATTAAAAGTCGTTCAGTCTGCCACTTGCCTTGGTTTTGTTTTAAATACCAAACTCTCGTGCTATGACCACATTAATGTCGTCATTGGTCGTATATATGGATGTTTAAGAAAACTTTGGATCGCTGCAAGTTTTACCCCACGTGAAACTCGGCAGAAGCTTGTCCGTCTTCTTATAAGACTTATGCCCATGATTATGCATTTCGAAGTTGTCTACCCAAATCCAGACTCGCTTTCGCTTCAAAAACTTAAAGTGGCATACAAAGATGCAATTCGATACATAAATGGGATTCGTTTTAGGTATGACAGGATCTCCGCTTGTGCTCACCGGTTTCTCGGATGTACACTGATTCAATACATAAATGCCAGAAACTGTATATTTCTTCATAGGATTTTCATAACCAGGTCTCCATCGTATTTATATGAAAGGCTTGAATTCTCTCGATCGAGCAGAACGCTGAATATAAACGTAAATAATTTTAATTACGTCTAGTCTTCGCGGTTATTTTTCATTCACACGATAAGACTTTGGAATTCTTCACCTCCTAGCATGAAACATTTAAGCCGTACTGCAGATTTCAAATTCGCAATATTTCAAATTTTCTCTACTACAACTATGCATTAGCTTAAAACATTTCAGTCTGATTTTAGTTTTCCTTCTCTTCTCCTATTCTATAATCTTCTATCATTCTTTTCTCAATCTTCTATCTGTTTCCAGTTTCTGTTTTCTCTTTTATTTAAGTTACTTACTTATTTAACATAGTTAAAACTTAAAATTTGTACCTCCACTTGCGCGTGTAATTTTTCCTAGTACTTAAAGAGACTTGGTCTTACTGTACACCTAAATATTGTAAATAAATTGAAATTAAGAGGAAAAGGAAAGGAGGCTTGCGCCTCCAAAAAGTGAGCGGGGATGTAAACATAACTGTAAATGTAGCTGTTAAGTGCTTTATTCTAGGTGGTTGCATACATTTTCAACTAAGACACCGGTTCACTAAAACAAATGATTAAGTGCAAGAGTTCGTCTGTGACAAACTTCTATATAGCCGACCCTTTTCACCGTGTAACACCAAATATTTAAGTTTCTTGGCCCAAAATTTTAATATTGTTTGTAAAAGCCACGCCTCCAAAAGTGGGCATGGGCTAAAAATTAAAATCAATTAATTGTCATTTCGTTAGAATCTTGAGAAAATATGGTAAAAGCAAAAGTTATTTCAGAAAAAAACAGTTTTTTCCTAAAAACGCCCCTTAAAAGTGGGCGGAGCTCAAAACTTTGTATGGAGCAAACTTAGAAAATATTAATATCTTTAATATTTGTTACAGAATTTTTTTCGATTTGGAGTCAACTTTCCGAGAAAATGGGTTTTAAAAGATCAAAAATATTGAAAGTGGGCATGGTCGATATTGTGGACGGTCTAATGTTTGCCTTGTTGAAGGTATTGGGCCAATATTGCTCAGTACCAAAATTTAAGTTCCTATGCCTTGTTTTTTTTACCAAGAGGCATTTTGAAAGAAAATGTGAAATAGATGTTGTCTCACATTAAAGCCAGTAGTGTGTGTGGCCGTTGACGGCCCTCTCTAGCTTGATTTTGAAGACCTTAAACCTTCACACATACAGACAGACGGACGGACGGACTTGGCTTAATCGATCAACCTATCGTATTCGATCATATCTATAAAAGGTCTTTATTGTCTACGATGATAATTTCACTGTGTTACAAACTATGCATTAAAATTAATATACCCGGGTATAAAAATCACTTATTTAACCCACGGACAGCAAAGTGGGATCAGAAAATGCTAATATCTACAACTTTTGTGATATATATTTTTGTCAAATTTCAATCATTTGTAGTTAAAATTTTAAGTTAAGTTTCCTTATCAGCCCACTTTAAAATTAAAATCTGCCCACTTTGGGCGTGGTCAATGTTAAGCCCAATCTTTTTCTGCTACCTCAAAGACAATTACAAGGCAATGTCGCATTCCAAAAATTTGTTTGCTAGAAAACATGGCTATAATTTGGAAAAAGTAGTTTAAAATTAGAAATGGTCGCACATACAGGCCTGTAGTGGTTTGAACTGGACTTCCAGCTCACTCACCAACCTTCAGCTCTCTATCTTAAAATTTAAGGCCTGGTGGTACGATCAGTCGCCTTTATCTTACCTGCTAATTTTTTCTTTTATTCGTTCCTAAATTAGGCTTTAAGGCCAGTCGCAATTACGTGTTTTCTAGAAAATTTTAGGCTTTTTTTTTAATTCTGCCTCCAAATGTGGCTGTGGCCCAAAGTCTTGTATGAACGAAATGTTCAACTATGTGTTTTCTACATAATATAATCAGTAAAAAATTTTCAATTTGGAACCAAAATATTGAATAAAATGCATTTGAAAAATTACCATTTTAATCGATGCCACGCCCACTACGGGAGGCAAAGCGATAACATTTTTATTTTGTGTGTGTTACAATAAACAGGAGATAATAAATAATATATTTCAGGCTTTAAAGACGCCTTACAGCTTTGAAAGCTCTGGAGGTAGTTGCACAATTGCACCGATTGTGGGCGGATTTCAAAAACTTTCACTTTTGTACTGCTTCGGATAGCAATGAACCTATGTACCAAATTTCAAAAATCACAAGGCCTAAAAACGTGTGACATAGAGACAGACGGACGGACGGAAATGGCTTATTCGATTCAGAGTTCGGTCTCGATCACATGCCCTTAAGGTCTTAGGGGTTCTACCATTATTATTTCACCGTGTTACAAACTATGTGACAAACTTAATATACCTCCTATCCTACGGGATGGGGTATAAACACAAATAAATTTACCTTGGTTCTTGAAACAACTGATCAAGGTCAATAGAAATAGGTTTGATGTACACATTTAAGCTGCCAACCGTTGCTCCATACATAAAGTAGAAAAACCGAAAACAGGCAGTGCTCTTCGTTATGTCTTTTGAATAGATTGGTGAAATCAGTCGTGCCACTGAATGTGGCAGTTGGTCAAAGCTCTCCATCAGCATATAATGTCCAGAGTTGGCCGTAAGCGTTGTATGATCATGTTGTGGTCCCGTACGGAGCTGTTGAAACGTGTTAGCCGCCATTATGCGTTTCCAATCGAAATTATGGGTTTCATCATGTGTCCAACCGCAAAGATCATTTGTTTCAAAGTCACATGACATCTGTATTAAATCAGTTGATTCTTTGCGAAAGATAAATAAGTTAATTGAAATGTATGTCGCAATTTAATTTACAAATAGTTTTTTTTTCTAATTAATATAGCTTACCTCGGCATTCACCTAAGGGACGATCCCAGTGAGTTCCATTGCAATACGTTATTCGACCGCCTGCTAATTTGTAGTGCTCCTTACAAAATAGGTTGTTGATTTGGGTACTAGACATTATGATGCCATGTGGAGGGTCTTCCAGCTTTGGACATCCAGGTTCTAGAAATATATTAGTTTACTTAAGTGAATATTAAGTTTTTAATTTTACTAACGATTTTATAAGACTCGCTTTGATATGTTTTACTTTTTCTTTCAGGCGATTAATAGCGGTCTGTCCAAAAATGGGAAAAGAACCCCTTATAGTATCGCTACGTTGTCCGTCTAATCGCTTTATAGCTTCTGAACGGTGAGTCGTAGAAAGACGAAATTTGGTGTGCTTATAAACTCCGGGAATAGTCAGAGAAGGCATACCAGGGGAACTTTTTCATGCACACATAACGGTTTAATTACTGTAAAATTTCAGACGAAAACGGACTAAAAGTTTTTAGGTTGTTATTTTTAAGTTTCAAAAACTTCTGAGATTTAACTCGAAAGCATAAAGGCATTTTCAACAAGTGAGTAAGTGCAAGAGCTTGTCTGTCACAAACTTCTATATACCCGACCCTATATACCATGTAACACCAAATCTTAAGGTTTCTTGGCCCAAATTCATAAATTATTAATTTTAAAATTAAAATCAATTAATGGTAATTTCGTTAGAATCATGACAAAATACGGTAAAATCAAAAATTATTACAGAAAAAACAATTTTCTCCTAAAAACGCCCCTTAAAAGTGGGCGGAGCTCAAAACTTTGTATAGAACAAACTTAGCAAATAGTAATATCTTAAATATTTGTCAATATTTTTTTTTTTTCGATTTGGAGTCAACTTAACGAGAAATCGGGTTTTTAAAGATCTAACATGTTAAAAGTGGGCATGGTGGATATTGTGGACAGTCCAATTTTTGCCTTGTTAAAGGTCTAAGGCCAATATAACTTAGTACCAAAATTTAAGTTCCTTTGCCTTGTCTAACTTGACCAAAAGGCATTTTGAAAAAAAAATGTCAATTAGAGGTTGTCTCACATCAAAGCCAGTAGTGGGCTTGGCCGTTGACGGATTTAGCCAATTTTCACACCTTGTCCGTGCAACAAAAGAACCAAGCCCTGTACCTAGTTTCAGCTTTCACACATACGGACGGACATGGCTTAATCGATTCACATGTCGGTCTCGATTATATCTCTAAAAGGTCTTAAGGGTCTTAGGTGATTATTTCACTGTCTTACAAACTATGCATTAAAATTAATATACCGCCAGTCGGGTATAAAAATAGATCTTTAATAGTATTAGAGATCTTGTTCAGGTGCAAACTTTAAAGATTTGACTCAAAAACCTAAAAGCATTTTCAAAACGATTTTTTAAAGGTTTTTAGTATTTTAACGGCTATGACAATATTGTTTAAATTTGGTTAAAGTATGTTTCGTTTACAAGGCAAGCAAACTTAGTTAAGAACGTTTCAACATTACCGTTTGCAACCCAAATTTTTTAAGCACATTTAAACAAAAGAAATAAAAAACATAATGTTTTACCGTTTTCTCAGATATCCATGTTCGCAGAATTTAAGAAAAGTAGCCAACGCGACCGCGGATGGTTGTTATATTGAAAAAAGTCTAACGGTAGTTAAAATTTGACATTTTTAAAATTGTAAAAAAGCCAAGAAAACGTTACTGTCCCCCTCTATCTTCGCAAAGATAATAGTGTAATGTGGCGACAAGAAATAAAACGAAATGCAGGAATCGCTGAATGCACCCATCGATTCACTTTATGGACACACCCATTCGATTCACTAAATGAACACACCCAACTGTCATTCCACTTAACTGACAACAAAGTGATATTCAAAGTTCGAATTTTGATATCGAAAATTCCACCTCCATAGAATTCAGCAGAAAAGAACCAATAGAAAATTACCAAAGAGGAAGTATGGAACGTACTAGACGGTGCTTAATTTTGTCTGGGTGACAGGCTCGTACGACACAGTTATATGTTAAACGTTGACTTGTGAAAATCGAGAGTAAAATAAAAAGTGATTTGATTAAAATGAAGTGTTGAATTCTTAAAAGCGAAGTTTAATTAAGTGTTTTCTAAATTTAAATAAGTTTTGTTTGATAAATAAAGTGTTTCGTTGTGTAATTATAAAAGCGAAACTGAATTTTATTTGACAAACAAAATATATATATGAAAAATATATATAAACCAGTGAGTAAGTGCTACAGTGTGTACGCAGAAGTTACAGTCCGTAAAACGGACCGTTGAATACCCCATCCTATCCCACATTGTAAAATGCTGATGGCATAGTTATTTTTTAACATTTTATAAGTAATGCAAACTTCGAAAACAGGCGTGGTCCGACCGCACGTATTAATTTTAAGATATTTCCACAGATATTTCCAAGTTACACCTAATTGTACGTAAAAATGCAATTTTTTGGTTCAAATTCAATAATTTTGAAAAATCGACCCCTAAAAAAAAGAAATCTGGACGGAAGTATTGTTTACCTAACCTGCTACTTTTTTTAATTCATGCTTTCCTAAATTAGGCTCAAGGGCAGTCGAAATTAAGTTTTTCTGGAAAATTTTAGGTTTTTCTTCAATTCTGCCTCCAATTGTGGGCGGGGCCCAAAGTCTTGTAAAAACAAAATGTGGAACGAAGCGTTTTCAATTTCGAGCAAAAATACTGAGTAAACTGCATTTGAAAATTTACCCTTAAAATAGATGCCAAGCCCACTAGAGGAGGTTTACCAATTAAATCTGTCTTTTTTGTGTCTTATATTCAATAAGAGATGCTTAATGTCAAATTTCAGCCTTTTAGAACGTCTTATAATTTTGAAAAATCTGGAGGTAGTTGCATATTTAGACCGATTTTGGGCGTATCTTTGGGCGGATTTCAAAAATTGTAATCCCCCCGTACTGCTTCGCATGACGTGCACCTGACGTACGAAGTTTCAGCACCCTAGCTCAAAATGTAAGGCCTAAAAACATGTGACATACAGACGGACGGACATGGCTCATTCGATTCAGAATTCGGTCTCGATCATATGCCCTTCAGGTCTTGGGGGTCTACCATTATTATTTCACCGTGTTACAAACTATGTGACAAACTTAATATACCTCCTATCCTATGGAATGAGGTATAAACATATGTATGACCTTATTTGGCAATCATCTACAAAGCATATATGGCCCCATGTATGGGCTGGTGCATTAAAGACAACTTTGCACCTACTGGATAAGATTCAGAAGCGTGCGAAAAAACTGATGTGGGACCCCATCATAGCACAATCGCTCGATTCACTTGAACAACGCCGCAACGTCGCCTGCCTCGCATTGTTTTATCGTTTCTTCTACAAAGATTGCTCAAGTGAAATAGCCAGCTTCATTCCACCTCTCAAATAGTTTTACCATTGTACTCGCACCCCTGAGCTTAACTTTGGACGAACAGCTCTATACTGGAATTCTTTCTTCAACAGAACTTCACGAATGTGGAACCGGCTTCCACGTGTCGTTTTTCCTCGTACCTTCAGTCCTCAGCAGTTCAAAACCAAAGTGCACCAGTACCTCTCCTCTTTCTCCTCTCTCTCCTCCCTCTCCTCTTTTTCCTCCCTCTCCTCTGATCCTTTCCACTCGCGTTATACAAACTCAATATAAGGGTAGTCATAATCTCTTGAAGAAGAGTGAATTATAAAAAAAAGACTTCTGTTTTAAGTTTTTCTACCAAGAATCTATTAACATAGCTATTTTATTTTAATACCTGTAAATTTTTCGCCCTTCATAGATTTTAAAGCCAGAAGTCTGGTTACTAGTTGTCCTTCTTTAACGTAATGAATTGTAAGTGATACGTATGAAGTTCTTAAGTAGTTGTCTGTCCCTTTGAATGTCGTATGCTTATTCATAACCATGATGTTGAATTGACAAAATTTCGTCTTTGATAATCCTTAAGTACTTATCATTGAGTGATTGAATATCACGCGAAATTGTTGAAGGGTGCGGTAGCAACTCATCAATGTGAACATATTTACCATTTTTCTGGAAATTCCTTATTCCAGAATCTTTGATAATTTTGAACGCACAACAATTTTCTATTACTCTCTCTGCTACACAACACGAAAACATTCTTGTTCCAATCCCAACCTCAATTGAATCGGTGCTTCATAACATTATTGGCGTATTTTTTTTTAACACCGAATCTTGAAACTGGTGTGGAATACAGAAAAAAAATTTCTTTTCACGTACACCTGAACGGAATCGTAATCGTGTAAATGTCCTTTTGGACTCCGAACGAACTTTTGTTGGTGTCGACACCGAACTCGAAATTTCGCTGGGTGTAGCTTTAATTGTGTATGTGAAGTGACGTTTCGACTCAAATTTCATTCGTGATTTTTTACAACACGGCTGAAATTGTATAAAATCGATCTAAAATGCCAACTAAATATCTCAAACTCAAAGCTGTCAAAATTAATTTAAAGTTAAAACTTAAAAAAACCGACGGCAACTAAATCACTCTGCAAAATGAAAACAGTAAACAAAATGAAGTCAAAACAGTTTGACACTTAACGTGATGATTGCACATGTATATTTGCCGTTCTGTACGTAATAAAACCGAGTGTACACCACGCTGGAATTGTCGCAAGCACCGAGTTTTTTTTACAGCTGGTTGTGGCTGTTCGGTGTTCAAAAGAATACGTCATATGTTTCACTTAGTTTGATGTTCTCCTTTCATTAAACCTAAACACACTACTGCTACGCTAGGCGCGCCGCTTAATTTTGAATACTTTCACCGTTTTATTTTTCTTCTCTCCCGGAAATTTTCCACACTTTGCTTCCGCTTCTTTTATTCGGCATTTTGGTGTCTCCGTCTCCGCTGATAACATTGGTTTTAATGGCTGAACAGTTTAGCATGGCAATGTTGCTTTCTATTAACACATTCGAGTCGTCGTTTGTTGAATCCTTTTTAAAATATTTTTTCTTAGTGCATATATGATTTGGTTTAAATGATTTCTTTTCTTACATCGTACTCCTCCATTTTAATAAATAAATTAAGACACAATTTTAGCAACATACATTTTTTTCAACTTTACAGCGCCGAAGGAATAAAGCGAATGACAATGACAAACCGATAAAATTTATTCAAATGAGTGCATCCATTTAAACGGTACTCTCACCTCTCAGTGTCTTTGCAACAGTTAAGGTTGTGAAAGTTTTGTTAAAAACAAGCACCCATGTGAATGAAACCAACAATTGTGTCATTTTAGTAGAAGCTGGCAGAGAAGTGTACAGTTACTGTCTCTTTTGATGCGGATATCATGCAAATACAACTCTTGATCGTATGATTTTGCTCAACAGAGTGGATTGCAATGAAATACTGTACAATGAGTACATTCATGCAGACCTGTCTTTTTTTATATAATCTATATATCAACTTTTAATTGAAATAACAGTAAACAAAATAAAAATATAAATTATCTAACTAGTGGGCGGGTTAAAATCCCCTTAGGCGAATCGTTGGATACGCCATCCCAATTTACCCCTGTCAAGCTCCGAATCGCATTTGCCGTTGAAAATCTCCCTTTGTAAAAAGGGGACGTGGCATCGACCCCTTTTCCATAACGTTGTAGCCTTCCTTCAAATTCATTATCTAAAACTGTGCCTTGCATGTTTTTAGTGCTTTTTTATGTCAAAAATTAGGGTTTTATTCAACCACACCCCTAAAAGTGGGCGTGGTAAAAATAAGTTTTCCCAACAAGTTGATAGTATACGAAAATATGTTAACATATTGTTAACCTGATACATATGCTTTTCTTGATGATTTTCTTGTTTGCAAGCAAACGCATTGCATATAATTATCGTTTGTTTAACTGGTAATGAAATGCGACCACGCCCATATAGGGGCATTTTTCGATTTTTTTGCAATGTCAATATCAAAACCTATTTTTAAGCAAGAAAGCAACTGCATACCAAATTTCAGCGTCCTACGACAATTTTGATTTTTCATGCTAATAAGTTAAGTGGGCGTTTTTGGGGGATTTTGAAAATTTTAGCACTTTTACTGCTTCGGGGCCTAGAAAGCCCAGATATGAAGTGTCAAAATCCAAGCTCAAAATTGAAGGCCTGAAAACTATCGACAGACAGACGGACGGACGGACGGACATGTCTCATTCGACTTTCAATTCGGTCTCATTCATATGCCCTGCGCTTAAGGTCTTGGGAGTCTACGGCCACTATTTCTTTGTGTTACAAACTATGATTTAAAGTTAATATACCTCCCATCCTATGGGATTATGGGATGGGGTTTAAAAAGCTAACCGAACGTTTCGTTGCTTATATTGGGGAGCGCTGGTACTGGCATCGATGCTTCAACATTGTGCACTCGCGTGGAGTGCTTTTACTTGCAGTGGCATTTAGCGAGTAGCGGACTGTTCATTTTTTTTCGCTTGATACACCATGCACCATGCAATGCTTTGTTAACGAATTTTCACGCAACCAATTTTGCTAAGAACTGCCTGTCGTTCATAAATTGTTTGTGAGCAGTTGTTTTTGTTTTGGTGGTTATTGAACATGTGCAATGAATGTCTCGAAATCAGTTACAAGACATTCATTATACCCCATCACATAGGATAGAAGGTATATTAAATTTGATTCATAGTTTGTAACATCGAGATATTATCACCGTAGACCCCCATGACCTTAAGGGCATATGATCGAGACCGAATTGTAAGTCGAATGAGCCATATGTCCGTCTGTCCGTCCGTCTGTCGGTAGTTTTTAGGCATTTAATTTTGAGCTAGGAACTTGAAACTTGATATATGTTCTTTGAAATTTAAAATCTTTTTTAAAATTTTTTGAAATCCGCCCACTGACACGCCTACTTTACTCATAAGCATGAAAAATCGAAGCTGTCGTAGGAAGCTGAAATTTGATATGCGATATCCTCGCTTTAAAATATTGTGATTGGCTTTTAAAAAAAGCGAAAACCGCCCGCTTTTAGGGGTGTCATATTTAATATGCATTCTAATAAACGGTTTTTATTTCATATATTTGCTTTATTCGGCATATTCGGCCCCTTCGGGTAGGGGTTAGAATATACCCGAGGTAAGGCATGCCTGTCGTAAGAGGCGACTAAAATCCACCCTCCGTATGCCGAGCGCGTAGCGCATACAAACCATGCAATGGACAAAACGAACGGAAGTAATACCCCAGGTGGTAATCCAGCATCACTGGCAAATCCACCCTCTTCGGAGGTAGGCTCTACGGATTCTGGGGAGAGCCATTTATTGCTTTCAAATCCCTTTATGAAGAAACCAAGGGTACCTCGATCACCACCACCTAGATCGATCATCTCCGGGAAAGGAAGTCCGCCGGTTAATCGGGACTCAGCGAAAACTAAATGCTTTGAAGCGGAAAACAACGAACTCCGCGCTAAGCTTAAAGATATGGAACGTCTCTACCATGAGCTCAAAAATGAAGTAGATTCGTTACGAAAAGAAAACGAGGCTCTTAGGAATCCCCGTGATACTACAAAACGTGAGGACACGCCGAAGCGTCAAAGCGAATACGTGACAGACGAAGAAGAGCTTGCACGTGAAACTAATCCGGCTCTCAAGAAAAGATCTACCAAAAAACGAAAAATTGGGTCTTCGCCAGTAGTTGAGGCCGTATATAAACACGATAAAACACCAACCGTGTCAAAAAAAGCGACAGCGAAAATTGAAGAAAAAATTCGCCGACCGCCTGCAATAAATGTCGTTGGGGTCGCAGACTACGGAAAGCTGCGAAATATCTTAAAAAATACTCTGGGGACGAAGTATAATTTAATTTCTCTTCGAAATAATGTATGGAAAGTCAATGTCGATGACTCTGATGCCTATCGCGCACTTTCGCAAAAATTAAATACCGAGAATGTACAATGGTATACTTACGAAAACAAATTCGAGAAGCCGCTTCGGGTTTTCGCTAGGGGACTTCACCCAACCTGCACGAAGGAAGAAATTGTTGAAGATGTTCAAGCCCAAGGCTTTAAAATTCTTGATGCCGTGAACATACTTAAGAAAGAAAAACAACGTACGGAAGGAGAAAAAGACACCGTGGTCAAGCGCGGTCTTCCTATTTTCATGCTGACGTTCGATAGGACTGAAAACATAAACGAAATATATAAAATAAAAACAATCCTAAATATCAGGGTAAAAATTGAGCCCAAGCGAAAGGGCAATAGACTAGTACCTCAATGTAAGCGATGCCAAGGCTTCCGACATACTCAAGCGTACTGCCAAAAAGAACCGCGATGTGTCAAATGCGCCGGTGGACATCTTTCAAAAGATTGCAACGTAAGCAGTCAGGCCCCAGCGACTTGCGCCAATTGTAATGGAAGTCACCCGGCGAGCTACCGAGGTTGCGAAATCGCAATAGAGCTACAAAAACGTCACGAAACTGTTAAGCAACATATTGTAGATAGGGCCACAACCCCAAAACGTTCTAGAGCTGACAAGCCGAAAACTCCCAAATCGGTCAGAAATACGAGATTGACGAGAAAAAATATACAAACTCCGCAAGAAAACGTTGCCGGTCCAAGTACAAAGGGAAAATCATCACTCATCGGCCCAAGATCGTACGCTGAAGTCGCGTCACACAAAAGCAAACCTTCAGAACCTACCACAACAGATTCGGTATCTCAAATATTATTTATGATATTGGAAAAGCTTGAGCAACAAACTAAAGTTAATCAAGTAATATTTGACAAACTGAGCGAGCTAGAGTTTAAACCTCGCAAAACCAATAACAAATCATGAATATGAAGCTCATTAACATACTTACATGGAATGCAAATGGTCTTTTAAAGAAAATCGACGAACTAGAAGTATTTCTACGGGGAAAAAATATTGACCTATGCCTGATTTCGGAAACACACTTTAAGAAGGGATCCGGACCCAAAATTAGAGGTTACATCGACTACCACGCGCATCATCCATCAGAAAATTCGAGAGGCGGATCCTCTCTCTACATCAAAGACTGCATTAAGCATTACAAAAACGAAGAAATTGAGCTTGACTCTATGCAAATAACTTCAGTATCGGTAAAAATAGGTCACCTAGATTATAATATTGCCTCGAGTTATTTTCCTCCACAGTATAGGCTAGCGGACGACGATCTTACTCCCCTCTTTGACTTACTTGGGTCGAATTTTATCATCGGCGGGGACTTTAATGCGAAAAACACCTTTTGGGGATCACGGTGCAATTCAACAAGAGGTAGAGTACTCTTCAAAGCTAGCATGAAACGTGGCGTGGTTTTCCTTTCGACGGGAAAGCCAACGTACTGGCCAACCGACAGAAACAAAGTACCTGACCTTGTCGACTTCTTTATCGCAAAAGGGCTTCCCCGCAACCTCACAAATGTAGAAGAAGGCTATGATCTCTGTTCGGATCACTCGGCAGTCGTTTTGAAAATCGGCGGAAGTCTAGCAAAAAATGAGAGAGCGCCTAGGCTAACGAATAACAACACCGACTGGGAAGGCTTTAGGAAATACTGTAAAGAAAATGTATCTCTACATGTACCACTTACAACCCCTTTAGAAATAGAAGACGAAGTCGATAAACTCGTTAGAACTATCCAAGACGCTGCTTGGAACAATACTTCTTTCCGGAAGAATGGAGTAAGGAAAAGCGGATCAATTTACCCGCGCGAAATTGAAGAGCTCATACGCGAAAAGAGAAAGGCTCGAAAGAGGTGGCATTTGTCTCGAGCTCCTCCTGATAAAACCATTCTGAATGGGCTATCTAACAAATTAAAGCACTTACTTCAAGATTTTAAAAGTCGCGAGACTACCAACTACCTCGAAAACTTGACTGCCGATAGAGGGTCAAACTATTCACTTTGGAAAGCCGTGAAGTCCATTAAAAAGCCCATAGTACACTCGGCGCCAATAAGAAAAGATAACGGTGAATGGGTAAAAGGCGACAAAGAGAAAGCAGATGTATTTGCAGAACATCTAGAAGAAACATTCAAACCGTTTGACGGGGAGCCGTTGGTTGACGATCTGTATCGCAATGCGGAATTAGACAATTATCGAATGAAAACCGTGACACTGTCTGAACTTCGTCAAACAATCCGAAATTTGAAAAATAACAAAGCTCCAGGCTATGACCTAATTACTGGGGAAATTTTGAAGGAGCTACCGAAAAGAGCGTTAGTCAAGCTTCTCTACATCATAAACGCATCAATGAGAATTTCATACGTTCCACGGCAATGGAAAGTCGCAGAGGTAATAATGGTTCCGAAACCAGGGAAATGCCCGAACGACAAAAAATCATATAGACCGATTTCGCTTCTGCCGATTATATCTAAAGTCTTCGAGAAACTTGTGCTCAAACGACTGCAACCAATAATTGAAGAAAGACGATTGATTCCGGATCACCAATTCGGCTTTAGGGTCAAACATTCAACACTTGACCAGGTCTATCGAATAACTAATGAAATTGAGAAAGCCTTAGAAGCGAAAATGATATGTTCTACCGCTTTTCTTGACGTATCCCAAGCCTTTGATAAAGTTTGGCACGAAGGCCTAAAATATAAGCTACGGAAAGTTTTGCCGGAAAAAATGTATGAACTCTTAGAGTCTTATCTTGACAACAGACTATTTCGAGTGAGATACGGGAGCGAATACTCAGAATTCAAAGAAATACAAGCCGGCGTTCCACAAGGTAGCGTCCTCGGTCCAACACTGTTTTTACTTTTTACAAGAGATGTACCTCAAGTAGAGACAACGACTATAGCCACGTTCGCTGACGACACGGCTATCCTCGCTACGGATAAGACAGTCGAACAATCAACGGGAAAACTCCAACGCGCTTTGAATAAAATATGCGAATGGACAAAGGCCTGGCGAATCCTCCTAAATGAGACAAAATCAACGCATGTAAATTTTACTTACAACAGGGTAATCAACTTACCTCTATTTATAAACTCGTTACAAATTCCGTACGCAAACGAGGCGAAATATTTAGGCATGACCCTAGACGCAAAACTTAAGTGGAAGCCACACGTTAAAAAGAAACGCGATGAACTTGAAATCAAGCTACGAGAACTGAATTGGCTTATCGGACGTTATTCGAAACTAAGCGTATATAACAAACTGCTATTGTATAAGCAAGTGCTAAAACCATCTTGGACGTACGGTATACAACTTTGGGGTTGTACCAAACCAAGCAACATATCTATTTTAGAAACTTTTCAGAATAAGACACTAAGAGCAATCGTAAATGCTCCATGGTATATAAGAAATAGCGATTTACATCGAGATCTAGGCATCGCAACCGTGACCGACGAAGTAAGAAACTTTGCTCGCAAACTTCACACTCGCCTTCACGGCCATTGCAACCACGAAATAATCCGAACTCTGGATCAGACAAATCTTGCACGCCGACTACAACGAACAAGACCGTTGGATCTAGCGTCGTAAGAGGAAACCGCACATAATGACGGTATTGCAGGTGCTTTCGTTGGAAGGTAGCCTGCCAAACGCGATTACTATACAGAAGCATGAACTACTTGTTAAGGAAACTTAGTCGTAGTCTTACAAAGATTGGGAGGTTTTTTAGTGAGTAAGAATCTCACACTACTATGAGCACGCGCGTTCGATTCTCATAGTGCCTATGAAGGTTTTTACCTACCCACGGGAAAAAAAAAAAAAAAAAAAATATTTGCTTTAAATCCAAAAAACTTGCACCATAAAATCTTCAGATATGTACCTAAGCTATCATCTTAAATGAATAAATTTTTGATACGCCCAACTTAAGGGGCGTTTTTAAGAAAAAAAAAACAATTTTTTAATATAAAACTGCGATCAGCACGTGTATCCCATCTGATAAAAAATATGATAAGAAAAATATGTTATTGAAGAGGGGTTGATCCCACGCCTCTTTTTTAAGAAAGAAGATTCTTAACTGACAAATCTTAACACAATTAAAGTTAATAGAAACTCAAATTTAACAACCAAGATTTTTGACGGATTTTGGAGCTTGACAGTGGTCAATCGGGATGAGTATCCAGGTATCTTACGCACTGCACACAAATTTTGGAACCTCTATTTTGGAAGTGAATGGATCACTTACTATATACATTTTTTATGAGTATTGCACTCATTGACAATAAAACAATTAGTTCAGTGCACCTACGTACAGTGCCCTGAACTGAGTGCGTGACTGACTGAATGAAATGAGTGCACTAGTAGTGCAACTTTACTGCCATTTACCTACCTTAATAACGGAAGGACTAAATATTTAAGTCAAAATCATTTACTTTTTTATTAATAAGATATATTAATGTAAATTACATTAAATTCTGTTCACTCTTTAAGAGTCAATTTGAGCAAAGAAAAACCTGGAAAATTTAACTCGAATTGTATACCAATGAAATTGGTTTGAATGGGTGCACTATATGAAATTAATGCACTCATTTAAACAGTGCACTCAGTGTATTTTAATAGTTAAAGTTGTGCATGTTCTTTTTAAAGCAAGCACCCAAGTGAAGAAATGAAATCAAACAGTGTTCTTATTTTGTTGTAAGCTAACAGAGTAGTGTACAGTAACTGTCTCTTTTGACATAGACCTCATTCAAACACAAGTCTTGAACGTATAATTTTACTGAATAGAGTGCAATGAAGTAATGCACACGTTTGAAACGATAAAATGAGTATACATTCATGCAGACCTTTATTGGTTATGAAGGACTTTCGCGTGGACATTTGTAATGTTCGTGGCCTGCTGAGAACGAGCTTTAATGCCATGTTCGTCTACGTCTGTACTTACAGACAAGCTGTTTTGGCTCTTAGCGAAACACATGTGTTGGGTATTGATCCTGAAACTAAACAACCCAACTCGGACTTTAAAATTCCAGGTTATCGCATAGAGCCATTATTTTTTCCACATCGTGGACTTGCCGTGTACACACGTGATGATATTATTTACCACATTTCTTCACAACTTAACTCGTATTCCAGCCCGGAATTTATTCGGGGTCCACAAACAAGTCTCGCCTTCGCCGTGGCCTGGCGTTTACGAGTTCAGCCATACCATTGCAATGTTTTCTAACACAATGAAGAGCGGCTTCAAAATTTCTTTTGGCAAAAAGAAAAAGTGCGGAAAGAGCAATTGTAATACTATGTAATGAGGCTCCAAGGCCCAGCCCGAGTTCGAAGCAAATGGGGCTTGATTTCGATCGCGCACACGAAGTCCATCAATCTACCTTGGACTCTATTTCTATAGTATGTTGATCATGCACCAACATGATCATCATCATTTTCGGAGACCGCTTATCCTTAGAAGAGTCGCAGAGCGGGGGCGGCTTAATGATCCCTTCATCGTTCCCGTTTCTCTGCCACCAACCCAAGAAACACAAGCCCGATCTCCAGACTGGTCTTGGAGATGTCCTGTACCTTATCTCGCCACCTGTTTCTTGGCCTACCAGGCGGGCAACGTACTCGCTTCTCGGCTAACATGACTTGTCTAGTATATTTGTCGGAGCGTGTCCAAAACATCGAAGAATTGATCGTTCGACTCGGAGAAGTAGCTGCTCAACATTAAGATTCCTACTAATTTCTACGACGTTTCTCACTTTATCCTTAAGAGTATCACAAGTAACGCACCCCAGAAATGTTATTTTGCGATCTTATTTATTATACCGCGATCTTATTCTTTCGGTCATTACCCAAATATCATGACCATAAAAGAGGGTTGGCACAAACACTGAATTAAAAACTGAGATCTTTGCTTTCACTCCGAGCTCAGCTTTCCTGATGACCGGCTGGCGCAGTTCCTTTATTATTGCTCCAGCCTTGCTAATCCTACAGGAAAACTCACCGCACCTCTGGTGTTGGTGCGGGAATTCTCTCAAGTATGATGTTAAAGTAGTCACATGACAGCCCGCCGCATTGCCTTAATCCATTTATGACATCAAAGGAGTCGGTAAGGTCTTTACCGACCATGGCGAAAGAGCGTAGGTTTCTTATCGTCACCCTGAACAGGCTGCGAGTTTGGTACGCATGCCAAAACTAGACATTGCGCTTTATAGCTCGTCTCTTTAGATGCACTTACACGCGGTCTTGAAATCGATGAAAAAGTGGTGAGTATCGCTTTGGAGTTCCAGGGTTTTATCAAGGATCTGCCGCAGTATAAATATTTGAACCATGGTGAACTCTCCTGGCCTAGAGCCACACTTATACGTGTCTATCAGATTATTGACAACAGACCTTAAGCGATCACACAGTAAATCAAAAAGATCTTGTATGCGATGTTAAGGAGACTAAAGCCTGTAGTTGGCACCGTTCAGAAGGTCGGTCTCCTTTCAATCAAAATACAATTGAGCCTACCAAATTTCAACGTCTTACAACAGCTTTGATTTTTCATGTTATAAAATAAAGTGGGCGTGTCAGTGGGCGGACTTCAAAAATTATTCACTTGAACTGTCACAGAGCCTAGTTTCAAGTTCCTAGCTCAAAATTTAATGGGTAGACGGACGGATGGAAGGACGGACATGGCTCATTCGACTTTAGATTCGGTCTCGATCATATGCCCTTCAGGTCTTGGGGGTCTACAGCGATTATTTCTCTATGTTGCAATCTACGAATCAAACTTAAAACATCTCCTATCTTCGGGCTTAGGCAAATTGAAATATTGTACAAGAAATATATAAGAGGACAATAATCTGCCCAACACTCCTTTACCCACTTCCTTATCCTTTCTCATCCAGTCCATTTATGCTATGAAAGGAGAGGCGATAGGGCACATCCCTTGTAAAGTCCAACACACATATCAAAAGTATGGGACAACCGAGAGTAAAGAGCTGGTCGGTTGTGCCTCTGCCAGCCCGAAATCCGCATTGCTAGCGGAATGCAGGTAGACAAAATCCCTTACTACCTTACGGCCCTGGCTGTCGATGGTGATGTTTTGTCCAAGGCGTCAGTGTTGGGTGCAATTTCTCAATGACATATACTTGGTTCTGCCGTCGTTGACTGCTTAACCCATATTCGCCGCTTCTGCCCCACCACCAATACTCACGAAGGCTTCACTGACATCACGCTTTGTTGTTCCAATTAAAACTCTCCTGGCCTAGAGCCACACTGATACGTGTCTATCAGATTATTGACAACAGACCTTAAGCGATCACACAGTAAATCAGAAAAGATCTTGTATGCGATGTTAAGGAGACTAAAGCCTGTTCAGAGGACTTCAAAAATGTTTCACTTGAACTGTCACGGAGCCTAGTTTCAAGTTCCTAGCTCAAAATTTAATGGATGGACGGACGGATGGAAGGACGGACATGGCTCATTCGACGGACATGGCCCTACAGATCTTGGGGGTCTACAGCGATTATTTCTCTATGTTGCAATCTATGAATCAAACCTAATACACCTCCTATCTTCGGGCTAAGGCAAATTGAAATGTTGTACAAAAAATATATAAGAGTACAATGATCAGCCCAACAATTCTTTACCAACTTCCTTATCCTTTCTCTTTTTTTTCGTTGTTCTCATTTTCAATCAAACCCACACTCAATTTATTGGTGACACTTACATCAGTAATTTTCTTGTTGCAATCTAAGATTTACCGAACCAAAAACTGAACCGTGAATAAGCATTAAATAAAATCGCATGAATATCGTATCGTGTGTGTGCTTTGTACAACGCATTGTACCGATATCGGTATCGTGTGTTCCCGGCTTAAAAACACATTTCAAAATCACTGACTTATCGAACAGCCTATGTTGTATGTGTAGTGGTTTCTTTTAAAACCACAGAACGGAGTTTTAAGGGTCAGTGAAAATTACAAAAGACATAATAAATAGGCGCAATTAGAAATACAAACACCCCAACAAAGTTTTATTTTTCCCAAACTTAAGTCTTTTCTTGGTTTAAAAAGATGGTAGTTAAAGAGAGACTCACTTGTACAAACCGGCATGGCAGAGTTCCACTTGCCATTTTCACAGGCGACGATGTTGCTGCCTTGTAAAGTAAATCCCATGGAACAAGTGATTCGCATGATTTTGTAATTGTGCCGAACACGAAATGTGGCATTAGGAATCGTTGGTATTGAACACAATCGAGGACGACCACGCTGGGCACGTTGTGCATTTACTACCAAGGGGAACATTAAATAAATAAAAAACAAAAAAACTTGCGATTGTAAGAAAGTATTTCGAAAAACTCTTGTTAATTTCATTTTTGTATCTTAGCAAAGATCCGAACTACTGGCCAACTGTTTTCACTCTGAAATGGATGCGAATAAAGGGTAATGTGTGTTTGTTATCTTAGAAAACAAAAACCACGACGGTTGAGCTATACTTATCACATGAGCCAGTGTTTTTGTTGAATTCCGCTAAATAAAAAATCCGACTTTCGTTGACACCCAGAAAAAGCTGATAAATTTTTATCAGGTCAGGACCAGAACTAGTTGGGTAAATCCAAACATTCACATCCGTGCATAATAACTTTCTTCTTAACAACATTAATAAAAATTAAGATGTACCTAGCGTGCTACATCTCTACTTTGAACATTAAGTTTTACTAATATGTAGCATACCACGCGACTATACCTATAGGTGTTACAATGTTTGGAAAATATATTATTTTTCTTTTTTAGAATTTAGTGAGTGAAAAATATTATTTCACTTTAGGGCTATTTGTTTTTTTACTAAATTTTACCTATTTTAAAGGAATAAACTTTTTTGCTTTTCGGACTTAGCGCAATCGTTTTTATTGGGTATAACCCGACGTTTCGAAATGATTGCACATTTCGTGGTCACGGGTAGACTGAAGATGTGGTAGATTGATTGCTGGAGTTTCTTGTGTGCGTTGCTGGTGCTGGCATTTGTATTTTCCCTAAATTTTACCTACTTGGCATTTCCGGTAATTATGCACTTTGGTGCTTTTTAGCGATCCGTCCAAAAATGGAAAAAGGACCTCTAATGGTATCGCTACTTTGTCCGTCCGTCCATCCATCCAATCGCTTTATAACTTCTGAACGGTAATAGCTGGGACAGAATGAGTATCTGTGTCTGTGTCTCGCAGTTCAGCTTACGGGAACACGTATATAAGGACACAATGGGTATCTCGCTGTGTCTCTGATTTTAGGTGAAAAATGTGGCAAGACACAGCGACAGACACAGACACAGACACACATGTAAGTCGTAGAAAGACAAAATTTGGTGTGCGTATAAACTGCGGAAATAGTCAGAGAATCTAAAGAGGGCAATTTTTTTAAGCACAAGTAACGGTTTAATTACAGTTTTAAATTTCATGTCAAAATGGACTTAATGTTTTTGTGTTTTTTTTTCAAGAAGCTTAGTAGGCAAGAACTAGAAAAACACAACTTAGGTTAAAGAAATACTAAGCTTTAATTAAAAAATAAAACTTCTTGAAAATATGAAAACGGTTTTGAGAAATGAAGAGTCGAAAATGCATGACGTTTTTCAAAGTGTTCGAGGCCATAACTTTTGAACAGCTTATCGCTTAAAATCATTATTGACGACACGTATAAAGCAACTCAAAGTTAACCAAGTGATTGGGTCATATTTTTTAAAAACAGTTTGAGTACAGCAGTTTTGACGCATTTTCGAAAAAAAAATCGCACAAATGCATGAAAAAAGGTGTGTACCCCCCTTATCATCGGGGCTGTGGGGTGAAATTCTATGAACAAAATCACACGTATCAGAAATAATTCAGAATTTTAAGGAAATTTATAGCGGATTTTGAAATTTCAAAATCTTCTGAGATTTAACTAAAAAACATAAAAGCCTTTTAAAAAAAAATTTCAAGTCTTTAAGTAGCTTAACGGTATAAGTGATCTTTTTCAGATTCTGTTAAAGTACAAAGCTTACAACAAGATGAAGGTAGGTAGGTAGGTAGATAGGTAGGAAGTATAGTGGCTTATTAAATGCACTTAGGCCAAAAAGTATTCCCATTCTACCACCACGTGGGTATATGACCAAGGGAGTAGGTTGGCGTGAATTCTATGACAGCCAGTCCGTTTTTTCAATGAATTTTAGTAGCTTTTTGACCGGTCACTAAGATCGGTAAGGCAGTCGTAGAAGTAGGAGCCTAGTATGGATTTCCTGTACGACGCGAGTGCCGGGCAGCAACAGAGAAAGTGTTGTACGCTTTCTTCTTCTTCCTCATCTAGGCAGCTTACAGAAGTCGTTTGAGAATAGACGTAGTCCTTTTGCGTCAAGACCTAATAGGCAGTGTCCGGTGATAATTCCCACTGCAGTGTTAGTTTTGGATATCTTTAAGTAGATCAAGCTATCTGATCTTTTTGGATCGAGGCGAGGCCAGACTTGCTTGGAGGTGCCTGTCCTCCATCTGGCGTTAATTTCTTGTATGCTGTGATTTTTGAGCTGTAATTTAAAGGTAGCTGGGGGAGTACCTATATTACAGGAGATTTCATCTTTTGGCAGTCTAGTGGCGTTCTTAGCAAGTTTATCAGCCTCACAGTTTCCCATGATGTCTCTATGACCTGGCACCCAGCACAAGCGGATGTGGAACTGTTCGGACATCTCATCAAGACATGTGCGACAGTTAATAACTAATTTAGAGTTTATAGAGATTGATGTCAGGGATTTGATGGCAGCCTGGCTATCCGTAAGGGTACAGATATCGCGGGCGGATATCACGTTCCCACTTCAGCCAGGACAGGGTTTCACTAATTGCCATTATTTCTGCTTGGAAGACGCTGCATTGATTGGGTAGGCGAAGGGACAACAAGATGGAAAGCTGCGTTAACATTTTTTTAAATTGCCTTTTTTAACCTAAGTTTTTAGAAGCCTATTTAAAAAAACAAAATAAGAAATTAGCTTGTTTTATCGTTTACGCATGAGTCGGTGCCCATAGAATTAAAAAAAAAACAGCCAAGGCTAGTGCTGGTGGTTATGCTATTGGAAGAAAGTCTAACGGGAACTGGAAAAAACTTCAAAATATTTGTTTTATCGATTTGAAATTTCAAAAATTAGGGCCCCTGATAGGCCAGAAACCTATTTCCCACATGGTGGTACGATCAGTTGGTGGTTGAGGGAGGATCGGGAACGATGGAAAAACCATTTAACCGCCCTCGCTCCGTGACCCTTCTAAGGATAAGCGGCCACCAAAAATGAGGATGATGATGATAGTCTCCATTGTGCTTTTCCATGGTAAAAATCTTCATAATTAATATGTGGTTTTGTGTTCTAACCTATTTGGAAAACAAAACATTTGGCTTTTATAAGTACAACATTTTTTTCATTTTTTCATCTGTATGCTCAACAGACAATTTTATTTTATAATCACGACATGAAAGAATATTGTAATATTTCAAAAGGTTCTATACTTTTTCGCGTTAACTTTGTCAAAAATTCACTCACAGTCACAACTTCTTCCTGCGTATGGGTGGTGAAAATTATATGGAAGCTTTCGCCGAAATTTAATATTTTGCTCAAGGTTTGAATGAAAAGTTAGAGAAAACTCTGTTCACATAAAAAGATAATTTTTAAAATAAGTAAGAGAAAACGACAAATGTGTCAAGAATGCATTAATTTTCACAGACTAATGAAAAAGGGAAGGAGTATCATAAAATTATTTAACAATTAAGGGCTAGGCATAAGGGAAGGAGTCTCGAATAGGCGCTCTAAAGAAGTGTTCCCGGTTTCCTAATTGGCAAGCGTCTTCTCTGCGCAAGAAGTCCCAGACCGCGTGCTTGCTTTGTTGTCGTTTCTGGCAGTTCTGTGTTGTCTTCGGCCGTCACTTCTTGTGTTTCATCTTGACTGGGGTGTTTATCCAATTTGATTGAGCTCTCTCCATCTGTAGACGGACTGTTGTCTCCTATTTCCTCCACAGGATCCTCAGCAGGTGATGCCGCCTCTGAAATTAATAAATAAAATCCAATTCGAAAGGTGGGGATCAATCGATAAACTAACCTGTCGTTGAGGATCCAAATGCAAGTTTCCTTCGAGCAAGCAAGGGATTAACCTTTCTAACGGGAATCGACGCTGCCTTTGGTTTAGTATCAGTCTTCGGTTGAAGTTGCAGGCGCGGGCGGTTCTTCAGTCTTTTAAGTCCTCCTACAGGAGATGTAGTGGTTGCCGTATCCACGTCTGGATTGGAAGTATTTTTGCCATTTGATTCGTCCTTAACATCATTGCCACTATCATTGTCGGCTGCTTCAACCGGGGCTGCTGCAGTTGTTGTTTGCGCCCGGCTCGTATTCAGACGGCCACGTGGCAAAAGCCGCTTTCCAGCAGTTGTTCCACTTCCGCTGACTCGATTCAAATTGAATCTTGATGGTCTACTTGGCAGTGAGGATGTGTGGGCCTTTTCTCCACCGTCATCGTCAGCAACTGGAGGTACAGCCGCACTTTCGTCTTCAGTGGCAGGAGTTTGGGTAGCAGATGTCGGCCGAGAGTTGAGGCGGCTTCTTCCCCGAAGATTGAGAGTTGGCCGACCACGCAAGCTTCTCGCTGTGGTGCTCAGTACTTGGTTTTCTTCATCATTTTCATCTATAGCTTGGCTGGATTCAGTTGCCGCTGTCGTCGAGCTTTGACCACGAATGTTAAAACGATTGCGATCTGAAATTAAAGATAGTAAGTAAGGAGATAATATTAAAGAAGGATTATTACTTCTTCCACGGGAAGAATTTGAGGAGAAAACTGGTTTTTCTCTCTCCTTTTCTATAACTTCTTCCTCAGCTGTATGGGGCGTTTGTGATGGAGAAGTAGAAGCACGATTCCGGTTTCCGAACGATGGACGGCTTAATCGGTCTGAAATTACAAATACTCATTGAATTGTGAAACAGGAAACCCGAAAAAAATTACTCTTAGGTTTAAATCCAGAGAAACTCTCTGGCTCCTCGCGCGTCGCTTCCGTGGTGCTCGTTAATGAAGCAGTGGTTGCACCAGGCTTTGATCTAAATCTGTTTTTGCCTACTATTGCTGATTCACGACGTCCAGAACCAAAGAGTGGGCTTACAACAGCCGCATTAGTTGTAGTAGTTGAAGCTGTTGTTGGGGCAGCAGTTGTCGTAGTGGTTGTTGAAGATGACGATACTGATACCGTAGCAGCTGCTTCTTCCTCGAATGTTGTCACGCCATCTTCATCAGATTCAGTTGTATTTGGAAGGTCTGTTGTCACTTCTTTGCTCACATCTGTAGTTATGTCCATTTCCAAATTCTCATTAGCCAAAATGGCATACAAGTCCAAAGCCGCCTTCTCCATCAACGGCGTCGTCTGATCGACTTCATCAACAGGAAGAGGCTCCTGTCCTTCGATTCTTTGTTCAGCTTGTTGGTTTAAGGTATTAACTGCGGCTACATCTAACTTTGAAACTTCGTTTAAAGTTGTTGATGTTGGGAGCTTCTCGGAGTCGCCATTCCGCGGTGATCCTTTAACCTGCTTTTCGTCCGTATTAAATGTTTCGCTGTCAACCAATTCAAGACTTGGACGTTTTACACTGATCTTCGTGCTTTTTTCGTTCAATACGTTTGCAGGGTTCTCGACAGTCTCTAAGGAAGCAGTTGGTTGAACTACAATATTCGATCCACGTGAAGGGAATCTAGTTATAACTGGCAAACGGCCATCGTTGACTTCATCATTGACAAGAGGTGTATTAGCGCGTCCCTTAGCCTTACCACTAACTAGAATATTGTCAGGTGCTGAGGTAGTACTCCGGTCAATGTTTGTATAGCGGGATTTACCTCGTTCTTGAGGATTTGCATCTTTTTTACTGTTCTCTTCAATTAAAACTGACTCAGCTTCTTCCTGTTTCTTACCACTTACACTCTCATCGTCGTCATAATAATAATAAACATATTCGTACTCATAATCCATTCCGTTGGGACCTTTCCTCACTTGAATGCGAGACTTTTTATTGTTCTCCGATCCAGCAGCATCCAATGATATTGACTGGTCAATAAGCCCCAGATTCAAATCATCCTCAAAACTGGGCTCTTGCTTTGATGGCTCCACAGTTGTCAAGACAAATCGTGTGCTCTCTGTTGTTACAGCAGCGGATGCCTCGGCTAGCAAAGAGTCTAATTGCTCCTGCTCAATTGCACGTTTTGCTTCTATACTCTTCATTACGTCCTCGTTGATAAGCGCACTTAGAATCGGATTTAATTCTGGTCGCTCTTTCGTAGAAAGAAGATTTTGCGTTTGTTGTAGCTGCATAAGTGAGCCAGCACTTCCAACATCATCACTTAACATTTTACGGTATCGTGATTTGTCCGGTATTGAGATTTTATGTGAAGTCTGAAATTCCTCATCCTGATGTTGAATTTTATGAGCAGACTCAAATGCGTTTGCTTCAAGCGCAAAATTTGCTGGTTTGTCTTGAAAATCTATCTTGGACTCGAGACCATCCGCGTTTGACAGCAGCATGAAATAACCAAGAAGCACACTAAAAATAGGAATAGAACCATTTGGAAAATTTTGAAGGCTAAATAATTACAAACAAAAATGATCAACCTTAACATAAATAAAAGCATAAAATTTAAACTAAAATCTTAATAATGTGCTTTCTTATTTCCTTATTCTATATTCCCTTTTATTGTTATCGATATAATTTCGATTATTTCTTTGCAATTTTTTTGACAAAGGTTTAACATATTTCGCATTTGAGGAATAACAAGTGAGTAAGTGCAAGAGTTCGTCTGTAACGAATTTCTGTATACCCGACCCTATTTGGCCTGAATTTATTGAGTGGAAGTCACATATGTGTATGGACCGGCCACTTGGGGCTCAATTCAAACATACCCGGCTGCCAGCTAACCGGCACCAGCTACCCGGTCGTTGGGAAAACGTTTTTATGAGCGCACTCACACTTCATCATTACACGTCATCATAGAGTAGCACCAGCAACGCACCTCAGAAATCTCATTTCGGCAGCTTATATCCGCGATCTTATTTTTTCGGTCATAACCTAAATTTCATGACCACATATGAGGGTTGGAACGAAAACTGAGTTAAAAACTGAGATCTTTGCTTTCACTTATCAGCACAGCTTTCCTCATGATCGGCCGGCGCAGTTCCTTTAGTGTTGCTCCAGCTTGGCTCGATTACAGCTCTGTAACGTGCTTCCAACACCTTCACGAATACGTTTTGCGAGACTTAAAAGAAATACGCTCCTATAGTTAGAGCCATCTCTCTTGTCCCCTTTATCCAAAATGGGCACTATAAATCCTGTTTGCGAATCGCTAGGCCACCTTAATGACACTGTTGGCTAACAACTTAGTTAAATACTTACACTAGTATCTGGACAAAGAACTTTTGATTTAAAAAAAGTAGTAATAGCACGGGAAGGACAGCCACCCTGGAAAAGAAACTCACTACAAATCAACACACGACTGACAAAAGTGAAAAGAAAACAATGGATGAAGTCGTTTGAATGCTTCATCAAAAATAAGTATGTCCTTCGCAGGCCGACAAGTTTTTTTTACACATATGAGGCAAGGTTCTGAAACATATGCATTGTTCCAAGCACTTCTTCCAAAAGAGATTAGCAGCTATATCGCAAAGTTGTCAGGAATAAAGAGGACAATTTCTTTTGCCCTCAATCACAATGAGCACAGTCCGATTTTTTCAGACAATTTGGGTTTACTTAAGAGTCTAAAGCGCGAAACTAATAGGTGTCCTACCTTACAACTATTGCGTAGCCAACTGAACATGGATACTAGAATCTAGCAGCTAAAAATAACAAAAACTAGTCTCTCGTTGTTGAATCACCGAACATCTACGATCTACCAATTGAAGCGGAGAATATTTCTCAAACAGAAAGTAGAAGACAATCGCAAGGACATGGGGTGACCGAAAAACATTTTTTGCACCGAAAAGCAGTCCTGGGATGATGAGGGTCTCTTAAGTGTACACTTTAGTTGCTCAAGAGAGGGCTTTGCTACTAAGTTGCCTTCGTTTGATTTCAGCGTTAGTGTCATTGTCTGAATTGAAAGCGGAACACAGGTAGACAAAGTAACTAACTAGATAAAAGGTAAAAGCTGACTATGGTGATGTTCTGTACAAGACGTTGGTGTTGGGGGTCTCTTCCTGACTACAGCATGAACTTCGTTTTGCCCTCGTTGACTGCTAAGCCCATAATCGCCGCTTCCGTCCCAATACTCACGAAGGCTTCACTGATAACACGCTTTGTTCTTCCGATTAAACGGAACGGACTTTTGAAAGATTGTGCCACTGATTTTGGCGCCGAAGTTCTGCACAATTCTCTCAAGTATAATGTTAAAGAAGTCACATGACAGCGTGTTGCCTTGTCTAAATCCTTTTTTGACATCAAAGGGGCCGGTGAGGTTTTTGCCGACCTTGACGGAACAGCGTTAATTTCCATCGTCATCCTGCACAGACTGACGAGTTTGGCAGGGATGCCAAACCTATACATTGCGCTGTATAGCCAGTCTCTATAGATGCTGTCATACGCGGCCTTAAATGGTGCGAATCGATTAGGAATTCCTGGGTTTTCTTCAAGACCTGCCGCAGTGTGAATATTTGATCGATGGTGGACTTTCCTGGCCTAAAGCTTTCCTGGCCGTTTGTCAACAATCTGATATGTGCCTATCAGATTGTTGACAAACGGCTTCAGGCGTTCAAAGAGTACAGCAGAAATGTTCTAGTATGCTATTTTAAGAAGTCTGATGCCTCTGTAGTAAGGACAGTTCAGAGGGTCTCCTTTCTCTAGGATCGGGCAAACCATGCTGAGGCTCCATTCGTCGGGCATGCTTTCCTCTGACCAAATCTTGCAGATGAGCTGCTGCTTGCTCCTAACCAGCGCATCGGTGCTGCTTCTAGTTCTTCCCTGACCGGACGAACATCGGCAATGAGCTTTTGACGGCGACACCCTGTGATAAAACGACGAGCATACGAAAATATTAGCAGAGTTTTCAGGATGTCCGGGAACCTGGTATATCGGTTCAAGAACTCTTGTATTTTTTTTCAACACTAAGGATGATGTCTTCATCCTACTTGTCCCTGGAAGATTTTCTGTGTTTACTGGTACCTTCGACGTTGGCCACTCGGTTTGATTTTTATACAGAAACGAAGGTCCTTTACACCAACTAGTAGTTGGCAACTGCAAGACGGTGGCTTGCTGCGATGCTTGCCGCACGCGAGAAACACGATTGCCGATGAATGTTTACCAAGTCCCCAAGTCGATGGATGTTTTGCCAGCCAATGCAGCAATCTTGGAATCGGTCCATAATGTGACCGACCCCATTATATTTGGGACGTTTCTTAAAACCTAAGTTTTAAGGCTTTCGCGGTTTTTAATTGACATTACCAGAAACTTTTCGGATAAACCGCGTTAATAACTTTTTCCGGTGACCACGCTCAATAAAACTTGAGCGAAACGTTCGGGGTAAGTCTAGTATTGTACTCATTAAAAATATTTATTACCGCGGTTTATCCGAAAAGTTTCTTGTAATGTTCCTTAAAACCTTTTGTAACAACTGGACCAGCAACTTAGCAGCTCAAAGTTCTAATCTTGGTACCCTATTATGAGTAAGCCGTGGCTTGGCACTAAATAGACTTACACATACCTTCCCATCCACAACAAGGAATAATTCGACCCGTTGACAGCTAATTAGAGCCGATTCCGAGTTTAAATAGAAATATGGATTTTCTTAGCCAACTATCAAAATGTTAACTTTTATTTGTTATGCTCAAAAAATTTTAGTTTTCTTTTGAAAACATCAGAGATTTTTACTCAATATTAATAGACACATTATGGTTTTAACATTTTTTTCATCATCGCATCGCCAATTGTGCAAAATAAAATCGTTTCTAATTAGCTGTCAACGGCTGTAAATACAACAGCCATAAGCCTGTCAGGGTGCATCTGCAAGACCATGGATATCGAATTTTCCACTTGGAATGATACACCTTTCCACTCAAATTTGTTTCAAGTCATCTAATTCGCTCGTAAAATCAATCCACTTTGTGTGCAACTCTTGGGAAAGCGACTCATCCCATTTAACTTTTGAAATCTACATGTCTTGCAAAAGGACTTTCGCCCTTACGATAATAAGGTGGCTAAGCCTAGTGGATCGAAAAGCTGCGAAATCTCTTTCAGCACTCCGCGCATTGTAACTTGAGTCGAAGATGTTATTTACTTTATTATATTTGGATTGACATAACAATGCACGTCGCTAGTAGGATCCCATATGATGCCTACTGCTTTCATTACATCCTTATCATTAATTCGTTTCTCTCTCTTCTACAAGAACCTGGTTCAGGAAAGTTGGCTTGTTGGAGTTCCACTTCCGAATGTCAAATTTAGCTTCCTTCAGAACAGCACGAACCTCCTCATGTATTTTTTTTATTTCCTCAATCGTATTTGCTCCAGTAATGAGATCATCTACATAGAAATCCCTTCTGATTTTGTCACTGCCAAAGGATATTTGTCTTATTAGCAATCCGCTAGATAGTTCAAGCAACGAATAGACAAGTATGGAGCTGAACTAGTACCATAGGCCACTGTCATCAATCGATACACTTCCAATTCCAAGCTTGGATTTTCGCGCCCTAAGATGCATTAATAATAAGGACATATCTCGCTCGTAGACCAGTTCCTGCCGCTACATTTTCGATGCAGATAAAGCGTTTTTGTAGCAACGAAACCTCAACACAATAGAAACTAGTGGGAGTGATTAAAGATTCTTCTACCTTAAATAGGGGCGTGGCATCCCCCCCCCCCTTTCAATAACATCGTTTTTATACCCTATTCCGTAGGAATGGAGTATATTAAGTTTGATACAGGCGAAAATGTAACATAGAGAAAGAATGACGATAGACCCCCATGACCCTAAGGGTATATGATCGAGGCCGACTTCTGAGTTGAATGAGTCATGTCCGTCTGTCTGTACGAATGTCACCAATTTTAGGCCTTAAGCTCTCTGTAAGCTCTCTGTCATCCGAAGCAATACAAGTGTTAAAATTTTTCAAATCCGCCCACAGACACGCCCACAATCGGTCTAAATGTACAACAACCTCCAGTGCTTTTAAGACTGTAAGACGTCGTGAAAAGCTAAAATTTATTATTTAGTATCTTCTAATGATATCAAGTCACAAGAAATAAAAATAAAGTCTGCAGACCGCGCCTTTTGGGCGTGGCATCGATTGAATGTATAATCTTTCACATAACTTGCATGTGAAAGATTATACATTCAATATTTTTGTTCCGAATCGAAAAAATTTTACTTAATATATTATGTAGAAAAAAAATTTTTTTAAATTTCTTTCATACAAAGTTTTGGGGCACGCCCACATTTGGAGGCAGAGTTTAAGAAAAACCTTTGATTTTGACTACTTTTTAGCCTAACTTAAGTAAGGACAAGAAATTAAATTTAGCACATTAGCTTCAACGGGTTCTATACTAGATTTCGTTCCTACAAAGTTTTTGGCGTCGAATTTATTTATAAAAAATTACATTTTTGGCATCGAATTTAAGAGTAATTGTTCAAATGCAATTTATTCAATATTTTTGTTCCATCGAAAAATTTTTCATATGCACTTAAGGTCTTGGGGGTCTACGGTGATTATTTCTCTGTGTTACAAACTATGAATCAAAAAAATATGAGATGAGGTATAAACAGCCTGCACTGCTGTTCTCCATCATCCTTTCAACAGCATGTCTTTTAGCGATAGATTTGACGATGTATTTGCGCTGCAGTCAAATACCACTCTAAGCTTTGTGGTTGACGAGTCTGATCTCAAGACGCATTGGTGAGGTGTAATAAATTTCATCAATGAATGATTGCACTTTGGAACCTTTTTCATGTGTCCCATTTCCAGGTACTCGTTCATGAAAGCAGCCTTTTGTTCCCTGAGAACACCTAGCTCATTGAGTCCTTTCTCAAACCCAATGAAGCGTCTTTCTGCAATGCTGAACGATTGTCCCAACTTTCCTTCTCCGTTTTTAAAAGGCAGCTTAGCTATAAATCGGCCTTCTTCATTTCGACGAACGGTGGCCTCGAAATACTTCTCACACAGGGTTTCTACCTTTGTAAAATTTGGAAAGTTCGGTGGAATTGTTTCAATCTTCCAAAACTGCTTAACTAATTCAACTAGTTTGGATTAATCCTACTAATTCATCTAGCATTGAAGCAACATTGCGTAATGTTGCTTCACCATAATTGCACTTGACAGCGACATGGCAGGACAATATGCGCGAAAGAATTGGTTTTATTCTTCCAAAAACCACCCATCCAAGGACTGTCTTTTGTAAGGTTGGTTTCCCGTCTCATAATTTGATCTAACCCACTGACAACAAGTTATAAAATAAGTCTGCCCCAAGTAACAAATCGACAAAAGATGGGCGATGGAAGTTAGGATCCGCCAACTGCACGTTATAAGGCACCTTCCAATCTTCGATATTGACTGGCAACTCTGGATAAACATTGGTTATTGCTAGTTAGTTCGTAAGTTTCAAAAAAATTTATTATTTATCTAGTGCCTCATTAAAAACGAATTGAAACAAAAAGTATCGCGTCAACAAATCACCGGGAATCACCTCAAATCGACTGCCTCAGAACGGAAATCGACTTCTGCTTTTTCTGACTAAAACAAAAAAAATTTGAGGGTTCCAGCTTCCAGACAGACATGTTTTACTGTGTTGCTTTGTAAATATTATTTCCAGATTTTTAAAAGTAGAATTTTTTAAAAAGAATTTTGACCCCAACAGCCCAACGCTGAAAAGAAAGGTGTCATCTAACTAGAGTAATATTCAGTTTTATACAGTTTATGTTATGTTAGATACCAATTTTTTCAAACAATAAATAACTTTAAAAACTTGCATTAGTTTTGTTAATTTTTTTTAAAAATATCAAGAATTGGATCACCATTTACGAATAAGTTCTTAAAACATTTACTTACATTTTAAAACGCAGCATTTCTGTGCCTTGAAAGCTTCACCTCTCTTCCTAAAGTTGCAGTTTGCCAAATGTTGTCAACTATTGTGCGGTAGGTTGACGTAACAAGTATATTATTTTTAAATTCTTTCAGTCGCCTACGAAGCTCTTTCCATGAGGTTTTCAAGTGGTTTGTATGTGCTCGATATTTAATTATAGCATCCTTATAAATAAAATATATAAAATTTTTTACTATAAAATAAAGTCGAAATCGTATGAATATGTACCTAATGCAAAAAATCAACGAGAATTAATAGTTCCGTTATTGGTGCAACAAATTTATATTATGTTTTCAAAAAACATTTTAGCTTAAAATAAACTGTTAAATGATTCAATACAATATATTTTTAACAGTGACTGATGAGAAAAAAAAAATTTGGACGGGGCTATTTAAAAAAAAAAAAAAACATTAAATTTCTAAAAATTATGTAAAAATTTTTGCTGCTCGTTACTTCTTCGGGTTGAACGCGGTCGTATGTTGAGCGGGACATACCGACCACTAAGCGCTCGCATCTGACACCCCTCAGGCCTAGCTCCAAAGCGTGCCCTGGGTTACCAGGTTCATCACATATCCGATGCTTCTTCTTTCTTCTCTTCATGAGGGAGGTGGACTTGCGTTAATTGAATAGCTGCCAGGTTTCTATTCGGCCGATCCTAACATGGAGAACAGATGTCGACCAAGAAGCCCCTCAACCCGAGGCAGACGCTTTTGGATTTTTACTGTTTAGAGTTCAGCTGTCCCTCTGGGATAAGACGCTGACTATTATGTGTCTTCACACTATGTATCAGACGCTACTGGGTTTTTTTTAGACCCTCAGGTTCATCTCTCAGCTATAACTTTTCTGCCAAGGGTGGAGTATAAAATCCTGAACTCATCACTTATAACATGCTGAAGATTACTTCTTCCAGTGGATTTAAGAAGGCTCTTACGATAGGCAAAACTTAGCTCAAGGCTATTTTAACCCCGACCCTGCAGGAGAAATCTTACGCAGATGGAGCGAGGACTTCTCGCAACTGCTCAATCCCCAACATGGCACTGAAGATTGCCATCTTCCCATTGCTGACGAGATTAAGGCGATAAAATAGTACAGTAGTAAAGTCACTCTCTGATGGAGTTGATGAAATCCGGCGAGGAATGCTTAAGGCAATGGGTGAAGAAGGTGTTAATTGGCTAACACGTGTCATTAAGGTGGCCTAGGGAAGCGGGAAAGCACCTAGCAATTGGCGAACAGGAGTTATAGTGCCCATTTCCAAAAAAGGGGACAAGAGAGACTGCTCTAAGTATAGGGCTGTACCTCTGTTAAATCTCCCGGGAAAAGTATTCGCGAAGGTTTTGGAAACGCGTTCCAGAGCCGTTATCTATTATCGAGCCTTCGTTACGGAAAGAATAGTACGGCTTTCGGCCTGCCAAAGGTGTAACCGATCAGCTTTTCACTCTTGACGTTATTCTTGAGACTGGGAATATGCCAAATGGTGATAAAGGCTTATGACTAGGTCCTTCGGGGCACACTATGAGAGCTTTGTAGGACTTTGCACTGAGTGGCCCTCTTCTGAGAGACATTCAGACTTTGTACGGAAACTGCAGAAGCTATGTACGGATAAAAGGCGTCGAGTCACGCTCTTTTGTGTGCGTTGGTCTTCGCAAGGGCTGTTTTCCGTCGCCGCTCCTTTTCACAACACATATGGACTGGATGGTGAAGCGCGATCTAAGTGAGGAATCTTTCGGAATGGCTGGCGTCAGGACGAGCCATCTCCTTTTCGTATATTTTTAAGCTGTCCTATCAATGCCCGAGGGAAAACTTCAGCGAACACTGGATGGGTTTGCGGCCATCTGCGGTAAAGCTGGGATGAAGTTAAACGTGATCAAATCCAAAGTGATGTTTCCAGAGAAGTTCAAGTATCTCGGGGTCTTTTTCACGAGTTATCCTGTAGGATTGGCTAAGCTGGAGCAAGAGTAAAAGAACTCCGCCGATCGGTCATCAGGAAAGCTGATGTTGGAGTTAAAGAAAACGTCGAAGTTTTTAATTCAGTGTTCGTTTCAACCATCATCAGTTTTCGCGAAATTTGGGTAATGACCGAAAGAATTAGATCGCGGATACAAGCTGCCGAAATGAGATTTTCGGAGTGCGTTTCTGGTTTTACTCTTAGATCCGGTCTTTCAGGGCTGAGTAAGTCCAGCTTAAACCAAGATCTGTTAGTCCCGTAACAAAACGAATCTGGAGTTAACCCAGCGAGCAGTTTTTCCGTAAAAAGTTAAGTTCATCAACATAGTTGTCAAAATCTTCGACTCTCGAAATTATTGACCCCCCCAGCTCTTACTTCAAATAGAATAACACAGAAAGAGAGGTTCGAGTTCTTCTGAGCTGTATTTTTGTACAGAAACTCACTACTCGACTGCTATTCCTCACAGAAAAAAACATTCAAAGAAGTTCATACTGTTCTCCAGAGTTGATAGGGGATTAACTCACCAAATTTGAGCCAAAATTAAGCCGAGATAAACCCCAGATCTATGTTCACTGAAAAACAAGAACTCATTTTTGGGGTTAATCTCAGTTTAACTTGCAAACTCGGAGGATCTCGCACTGAAAAACCGGCCCTTAATGAAAGAGTTAACTTTGGGTAGCTACTTCTTCGAGTTGAGCGATCAATTCTTCGATGGTTTGAACACGTTGTTTGCATGCGCCTCGACAAACTTCATAGACAGGTCATTTACGGACTCTGTGCACTTAAGTACATAAAAAAAAATAATATTCATTCAACTTGGGCGTTTTGTAGGCGTATGCCCTATTGTGCGTCGAAAACTTTTCACCAGAGCTGCACCGAATAAGCTTTATTCAAAACCGACTGGATTTTATGCTTTTACATAAGACTTAAAAAAAAGCATCGTATGGAAAATGTTTAATTCTGTAGTTTTGTGCGTAAATTTTAATTTTTTAAAAATCACAAATTGACTGAAACGGGTCAAGTTGATAACTATCAAAATCAAGAGAACTTTTGTTTGTGGTGTTATTGTATCACATTTTTGTAGATATAAGCACTTTTAATTGCAGAATTTCGAAGGCATCTGAAAAGAAAGAAAAAAGAGAAGAGAGAGTTATGTAAATGCAATGAATAGTGAATAATAGCTAAGAGATATTTATGTACCGAATAGCTGATAAGAATTGGATCAGTAACAGTTCGTAAATATAGTTATATGCGCATACGCATACCTAAGAAAAACTTTTATCTGTAATCTTAGATGAAAACTGTGATGGCATTTTGTCTACCTGTAACATACATGCATAAATTAAATCTGAGCAGACCCTTAATAAAAGAATTGGTCTCAACAATTAAAGTTTTGGTGGGAGAAAACCACGCTACCAAATGAAAAAAAAGAACGTCAAGTATGAAGACATACGCGGAGCGGTCCATCGGATTTTGTTGAAGGTTATAGTCATCTATATTGCGCAGTTTGTGTAACATTCTATTTATTTATTAAAATTTTTTCTGGATATATTTTACAGTCTGTAATATACTTTTTCGTAGTGCTGTCTACTGTTTACAAAGGAATTTGAAAATGATTAAAAGGAATAATTCCTAAAGGAGGTCATGTTGCTCCTAATTCAATAGAAGGAGAAAGTCTTCTATGAAAAAAAGCTCTTCAGAAATAATAATAATATTATTTGCATATGTAAGCTGCAGCTCCAGACTAATTATTTTTCGGTGATCATATTTTTGTTTGTGTTTCTAATTGCCAGTTTGATTTGCAATTAATTTTTTTTATTTTTTTTATTTTTTTATTTTAACATTTACGATGTAAGCCTGCCGCCTGTTAGTGTGTCTTTTGTTTTTGTTTTTGCATTTCAAAATGCAGACAAAAAGAATGCTACAGCTAATTCTATGGCCGAGTATAGACCAATTGCAATCCTCCCCTTTTGTCTAAGGTACTGGAGAAATTAGTTCACCAGCAGATCTCAGTTTTTGTCAAAAGGAACAAGATGCTCTGTGTTAATCAGGTTTCAGAAAAAGACATAGTTGTACTACAGCATTGCTTAAAGTCACCGATGATTTGCGTACAGCCTTAGATAGTAACCAAATTTCTTTTCTAACGCTATTAGATTTCTTTAAGGCATTTGATACAGTTAATCATATCATACTGATAAATAAACTGAAGCTTTTGTATGGATTTTCTGAATCGGCCGCAAAATTTATTTTATCGTACCTCCAGGGAAGAAAGCAAGCAGTCTGTCACAAAAACATATTATCTGAATTTATTGAAATACTAGCAGGAGTTCCACAAGGCTCAGTTCTTGGTCCTCTTCTTTTCATGCTTTTTATAAACGATCTGCCGTCAACAGTTGAAAACTCACTATTGCACATGTACGCGGATGATGTCCAATTGTACATCAGCTGTAAGCGTGATATTATTGCTGAAACTACACTCAAGCTGAATGAGGATCTTCTCAGGATCTCAATCTGGTCTCATGAAAACTTTTTGAAACTGAATCCCACGAAGTCTCAATGCATGATCATTAGTAGAACTGAAGAAGATGCCAGCCGCTTCCCGACCATATATCTTGGAGATGATCCCATCGAATATGTTGCCAAAGCAAAAAATCTTGGCATCTGGTTTGAGTCTAAGCTAGGTTGGGATGATCATGTTACCACGATTATAGGAAAAATCTATGGCTCCCTAAGAAATTTATCGGTGTCACAAAGCTATACACCACTAAAAGTTCGACTAAGGCTAGTTAAGTCCCTTCTAATGACAATCATTTCTTATGGTTGCGAAATCTTCTGCAGCATCAAAGCCGATACCAAGAGAAGACTTAATGTAGCGTTTAACGATATTGTTCGATATGTGTATGACTTGAAGCGCTATGATCATGTTTCCGCTTGTAGCAAAAGTATTCTTGGTTGCTCATTAGACCAATACCTACAATATTGCACTGTTAAATTTCTTTACAAAATTATAATCTCCAAACAGCCTTCATATTTGTTTCCATAAATTAATTTTTGCACAAACTAATCCATCTCTTACTCTCGTTCTGCCGCGGCATTATTACTTATGTACTGAGCGTCAATTTTTCGTTCATGCCATCCACATTTGGAATGCACTTCCTCTCAGCGTACGAAGGCTTTGTTATGCTCATTCCTTTGGCAAATGGATAACCCTGTATTAGACTTGAATCGTTTTTTAATTGAATTGTTTTTTAGGTGAGTTCCTAAAATGTAAAATAAAAGAACTGTTTTTTCTTTTGTTTTCTGTTTGATTTGTTATCACTTTTTTAATTTTAATTTAAATTTTAAAATTCAAATCTTTAAATCTTTAAAGTTTTTATAGTTGCTGTCATTTTCTTTTCTGAATTGCATAATCATTAATAATTAAAGTTAGTATTAGTCTACTTTAATGATTTTAAATTAATAAATAAATATGAAAATATTATATTGGGTGGTTCTATATAATCATCACCCGACATAATAATCTATATGTTATATTGGGTGATTTTATATTGGGTTTCGTTACTCTAAAAATAGGCTGACAAAAAGTTTTACCGTTTCGAAAATAGAGCGAAGAACATACTCTTTCTTGGCCTTTTTAAGGCTTTTTATAATTTAAAACCCATAAAACAGCAATTTCCATTATCTTTATTTACCGTTAGACTTTTTGATCAATTTTACAACCACCTGTGCTAGCATTTGCAGAAAACGGTAAAAATATGCTGTTTTTTATTTCGCTTGTTTAAATGGGCTCAAGAACTTAGGGTTGAAAACGGCAATTTTGAAACGTTTTTGATGCAGTTCGCTTGCCTTTTAAACATTACATACTTGAGCCAAATCTAAACAAGGTGGTCATAACCTTTAAGGAACTAGAAATCTTTAAAAAAATAGTTTTCGAAAATGTTCTCACGTTTTTCAGTTAAATCTTCGAAGTTTTTGAATATTCGAAGTCTGCTATAGTTTTATATAAAATTTAAGAAGATTGACTATGCCCGGTTCTAATTTGAAAATTATACTTTGCACCGTTTAGGAGATAGACGGGAGACATGCGTTCTTTTGACCTTTTTTATAGTTTTTTAAATTTCAAATCCATAAAACTAATATTTTGAAGTTTTTTCCAGTTCCCGTTAGACTTTTTTCCAATAGCACAACCACCAGCACAAGCCTTGGATGTTTTTTCTTAAGGCTTCTTAAAACTCAGGTTGAAAACGACAATTTAAAAATTTCAACGCGGCCTTCTTTTTTTTTAACCTTTGTTAACCGAATCTGAAAAAGATCGCTGATACCGTTAAGCGACTAGAAGACTTAAAAAAATTGTTTTTTAAAATGCTTTTGTTTTTCAGTTAAATCTCAGAAGATTGTGAAATTCCGCTATAACTTCCTAAAAATTTCGAATTTGAATTCCACCAAACAGCACCGAAGATAAGGAGGGGGGGGGGGGGGGGGGGGGCACACGTTTTTTCATGAATTTTTGCAATTTTTTCGAAAATACGTCAAAACTGCAGTACTCAAACTGGTTTTTGAAAAATATGACGCAAGCATTTGGTTTATTTTGAGTTGCTTTATACGTGGGTTCAATATTGATTTGCGATAAGCCGTTCAAAAGATATGGCTTCCGACACTTTGAAAAACGTCTTACATTTTCGACTCTTTATTTAGAAGTTAATTTCAGAAGTTCATTGCCTACTAAACTTCTTGAAAAAAAAACACGCTAAAAAACATTAAGTCCATTTTCACATAAAATTTCAAACTGTTAAAAAAATTGCCCTCTTTTAATTCTCTGACTATTTACTATTCGCAGTTTATACGCACACCAAGTTTTGTCTCTCTACGAATTACCGTTGAAAAGTTATAAAGCGATTGGACGGATGGACGGACAACGTAGCATACCATAAGAGGCCCTTTTTCCATTTTTGGACGGACCGCTAAAAAGTAAACAAAATAAAGTCAAAGCAATTTGACACTTAACGGGATGACTGCACCGGTGCAGGATGTGTCGTTCTGTACACAATAAAACCGAGTGCACACCACGCTGGATTTCTCGCGAACTCGGAGTATTATTTGACAGCTCGGCATGGCAGTTCGGTGTTCAAAAGTATACGCCATAACAGTTTGGAGGTGTAGGGCTAGGGAGTCAGTTAGTTTTAAGCACCCACCGCGGAAAGAACAACATGAAAAACAAGGGAGAAAATAAGAGTCATATAATTTACTTAAATGCACAGTTTCAGAGTTTGCATGTTCAAAAAAATTTACATGGTGTCGATGTAAAATTAATGAAAAATAATCAAAGTGCAAAATGTCTGTGAATAGAGAAAATGCGAGAGGACTTCGCAGAAATTTAGCTTGCCACAGGAAAACACGGTGATGGAATCATTCAAATTTACCTCCATCGTTCAAAAAGACCGGCAGCCATTTATGAGTGTTGTTGAGTGTTGAGTGATTTGCAACCTGCAAATGCAAAACAACAACTTCAGCAGCAAATATCAGCTAAGCAGCCGCTGCTCCAACCTCCAACCAACAAAAGACTTGCGGAAAGAAATTAAACAACAACAACGTGCAGTAAATTCTCACAAAGCAGCCCCATCAAATTCCCACTCCTCTAAACATCACCAGCCGACACCACCTCGGATAGACTCTGTGTGCGAAAAAAACTAAACAGGGCGGTACAGTACCAGCATGATTAATTCACTCTTCAGCGACTCTATGAGTAAATTTTGGGCCTGAAGAAAAAAAAACAGCGACTTTCTTTCGTCACTCCAAGAGTTAAGAGAGGTCTTGAAAGCAGATGAAACTGGAGGGAACAAAAGTTGAAGGAGAATGCAGTCGAGATTTTGGGCACTCCGAATGGCACCAACAACAATGCAGCCGCCTTTGCACATACACTTTTTAATGACGCGTTGAATGTAAATTTATCTGGAGATGATATCAAAAAATGTATGTCAAATCCTCCACAAAAAACTCGAGTACGGATAGAAAGGTTGTTCAACGTAAACTCTCTTCACACACAGTCAAAGCAAAAACAATGTCGAGGGAAAAAATTGAGAAAAATAAATTAAATGCTTCTTTGTTTGCTGATAATAAAAGCAACAGTATTTTTATCAACCATGCTGTAACGAGCAACAATCGAGCTTTATACAATGCTGCAAAAAATATTCAAGCAGAAAATAGATTTGAGTTTCTGTGGATTAAAAACTCTCAAATACTTCTAAAAAGGGTTGATAATTCATTCATTCATTAATTTATTTTTTCTTCTTCATATGTTTGCACATTTAAACGTGAGTTAAACGAAAAATTAAAATTTTAATATTTTTTAAGATTATCAAGAAGAAATAAAGATACATTCTGTAGTTCAAGAGAAATAGTGTCAAATGCATCTTTGACAGCAAGATAAATTTACTATGAGTAGATAAAATTATATATATAAATAATAAAAACGGTCAAAACCCAGTGAGTAAGTGCAACAGTGCATATACAAGGGTGTTTCCAAATTCGATGCAAATATTTTGACACAAGATTCTTGGGTATATTTGAAGAAAAAAATTGTTCTACAGTATGGGCCTATCTCAAATTTTGATACCACTTATTGGGAATTTAAGAAAACACCTACTTTGAGGTACCTTGACCCTTACTAACACAAATATCTCCGCTAACACTTACAACAGGTACTTCATTTAGGACTTAAATTTTAGAAAAAATAGTACTCCTTTTAACTGCATTAAAATAAAACTGATGACTTTTTTAACTTTCGAGATATTTGCTTTTAAGTCTGATCCTTTTTCCCTGCCCATGACATTTTTTTGACTTTCAAGACACATTTCTGCGAAAAATGCGTAATAAACATATCGGTAATTTTTTTTTCTAGTGCACCTACTTAATGAAAATTGCTAAGACAAGTTACCCGAAAACCCACAGATTTTATGATGCTTGGGAAATTCCATAGCAGGTAAGATTATGAAAAACTCGATTCTAGTGCACCTACTTAATAAAAATTGCTAAGACAAGTTACCCGAAAACCCACAGATTTTATGATACTTGGGAAATTCCATAGCAGGTAAGATTATGAAAAACTCGATTCATAGTGTTCAATTCCTATTATTCTGAATAAAAATGCTTGTGTTTGGTTTTTTTTTTTTTTTCATTTCATTAAGTTAACTTTACAATCAAATAAGGTGTTCGAAGTGTCCTCCTCCATTTTGTATGCATGCTAGAGCCCGTTTTTGGATTGCGCTGTCAACGTTTATTGAGGATAACTCCTGCCTCACTTGTGACGAGGCTTGGAGAATGCGATCGCTTAAATCATTTAGAGCTGATATTTCTGTAGAATAAACAAGTTCTTTCATTCTCCCCCATACAAAAAAATCCATAATTGTAAGGTCTGGAGATCTTGCAGGCCAGTGAACTGGTCCACTTCTTCCTATCCAACGACCAGCGTACTTTTCATCCAGCCAATTCTTAGCTTCGCAACCAAAGTGGGCTGGGGCTCCATCCTGTTGAAAATATGACGAAGCTTGTTGAGATACCGGAACATCCTCCAGTAGATCTGTTAAATCATTGCGCAAAAATTCCAGATAGTTTGCAGAATTCAGTGTGGGAGGCAGTTTGAAGGGACCGATTAAGTTGTTTCCAATAACACTTGCCCACAAATTGACGCTAAATCTGTGTTGAAATGATGACTCTCTCCTTGTGTGTGGGGTTTCCGCAGCCCATGTGTGTAGATTGTGAAAATTTGTAATCCCATCTCTAGTAAATTGAGATTCGTCTGTCCATAGGATTCTGCTTATAAAACCGTTGTCATCCAAGTTCCGCTCTAACAACCAGTTGCAAAACTCAAGTCTCGGCTCCAAATCACTCGGAAGCAGTTCCTGCACAGGTGTATGGTGGTATGGATACAAGTTTTCCGTATGCAGGAGACGAACAATTTTATGTGTTGAAACATTAAATCGCAAGGATAAGCGCCTGATGCTGATTGATGGATCATTTGCAACCGCTTCCAGTATTCTTTCATCAACTGCAATTCTTCCTGGTGAAGCTCCTGCGTTAGGTCGTCTTGTTGAAACAGATCCCGTTTCCCGAAGTCTTCGAAACGAATTTGTAAATACGCGGGGATTAGGTACTCTTCGGTTAGGATAAAGCTGATGGTATCTTTGTTGTGCTCTAATAGAACTTCCGTTGCACATCCCATAAACGTAGATAATATCGGCGTATTCTTCGTTTGTAAAAGATGCCATTTCAAGTAGGGTTTCTTAACAACTGTTGTGTCACCTCGGCTTCAAAAATGACTTTGATGGATTTAATTTTGTTTTCTTACCTTTTATACAATTTACATTAGGTGAATTTTCCAACTAGGCGACCAACCTCAAACTTAATCCTTTTTGGGATTTAACAGAAAAATGATAGGGAAATTACCTTTTTATCAGGTAGTCTAATAAAAATGCATGCTCTAAAACCTACGTAAATTATTAATACATAGTCAAAAAATCGTTCTTGTTGTCAATCGCGGTTATAAAAGTAGGTTACAAATCATATTTCCACCTTATACCTGTCGCGGCTTCGTGAAAAGAGTTTTTCATAATTTTACCTGCTATGGAATTTCCCAAGTATCATTAAATCTGTGGGTTTTTCGGGTAATTTGTCTTAGCAATTTTTATTAAGTATTGTTAGGTGCACTAGAAAAAAAAAATTACCGATATGTTTATTACGCATTTTTCGCAGAAATGTGTCTTGAAAGTCAAAAAAATGTCATGGCCAGGGAAAAAGGATCCGACTTAAAAGCAAATATCTCGAAAGTTAAAAAAGTCATCAATTTTATTTTAATGCAGTTAAAAGGAATATTATTTCTTTTAAAATTTAAGTCCTAAATGAAGTACCTGTTGTAAGTGTTAGCGGAGATATTTGTGTTAGTATGGGTCAAGGTACCTCAAAGTAGGTGTTTTCTTAAATTCCCAATAAGTGGTATCAAAATTTGAGATAACAATTGAGATGAACAATTTTTTCTTCAAATAAACCCAAGAATCTTGTGTCAAAATATTTGCATCGAATTTGGAAACACCCTGTATAATAGCTTCGGTCCGTCTGTAACAGAGCGCGATATACCCTATTCCTAGGAATAGGGTATATTATGTAAAAAATTTTTTTTTTTTAAATTCCTTTCATACAAAGTTTTGGGCCACGCCCACATTTGGAGGCTAAATTTAAGAAATCCCTCTAGTTTTCCAGAAAACATGGATTTCGACTACTTTTTAGCCTAACCTAAGTAAGGACAAGAAATTAGATTTAGCACATTAGCTTCAACGGGTTCTATACCAGACTTCTTTCCTACAAAGTTTTTGGCCACGCCCATGTTTAGAGGTTGATATTACGAAATTGTTGAATTTTACCCAAAAAATTACATTTTTGGCATCTAATTAAAAAGTTATTTATCAAATATTTTTGTTTAGAGGTTGATATTACGAAATTGTTGAATTTTACCCAAAAAATTACATTTTTGGCATCTAATTAAAAAGTTATTTATCAAATATTTTTGTTCCAAATCGAAAAATTTTTACTTAATATGTATGTAGAAAATAATAAGTTCTACATTTGGTTCATACGAAGTTTTTTATACGTATTCAGAGGCACAATTCCAAAAAACCTCTAAATTTTCCAGAAATAAATGGACTTCGACTCCTTTTTAGCCTTACTAAGTATAGAATAAGAAGTAAAATTTACCATATAAAGAACACCGGATACTATTTCAGATTTCGTTCACACAAAGTTTTCAGCCCGCCCATCTGTAGAGGTCAACTTCACAAATTTATTGAATTTGAACCAAAATATTACAGTTTTGCGTACATTTAGCCGCTAACTTGGATATTTCTAGGGTATTCCTAGGAATTCCTATTCTCCTTTTTATTCCTGTTTTCCTTTTCATTTCTATTCTCCTTTTCATTCCTATTCTCCTTTTCATTCTTATTCTCCTTTTCATTCTTATTCTCCTTTTCATTTCTATTCTCCTTTTCATTCCTATTCTCCTTTTCATTCCTCTTCTCCTTTTCATTCCTATTCTCCTTTTCATTCCTATTCTCCTTCCCATTCCTTTACTCCTTACCATTCCTATTCTCCTTTCCATTTGTTTATTTTCTTGTTTTCCATCCCCATTTTCCTTCGCCCCCCCCCATTACTATTTATGCATCATTTTAGATTGAAAAAAAAAATTCCTTTTAAGTTTTGTTCACTTCTTTTTCAAAAAGGGGCGTGGCATGTCCAACCCGTTTAACCGAAAAACAATATTAGCATAGAAATATCCAAGTTTGCGGCTAAAATGTACGCAAAACTGTAATATTTTTGTTCAAATTCAATGAATTTGTGAAGTTGACCTCTACAGATGGGCGGGCTTAAAACTTTGTGTGAACGAAATCTGAAATAGTACCCGGTGTTCTTTATATGGTAAATTTTATTTCTTATTCCATACTTAGTAAGGCAAAAAAGCAGTCGAAATCCATATTTTTGTGGAAAATTCAGAGCTTTTTTGGAATTGTGCCTCTAAATATGTATGAAAAAACTTTGTATGAACCAAATGTAGAACTTAATACTTTCTGCATAACACATTAAGTAAAAATTTTTCGATTTGGAGCAAAAATATTTGAAGAATTACTTGATAATCAGAAGCCAAAAATGTAATTTTTTGCGTAAAATTCAACAATTTCGTAATCTCAACCTCTAAACATGGGCGTGGCCAAAAACTTTGTAGGAACGAAGTCTAGTAGTTAGTTAGTTAGTTTAGAGGACTTTTGTTTCATATTAAAAAGGTGAAAATTATATATTATTTCTAGTATATACAAAAGTCGTATTGGTTTGGCTTAAGGCCGTCTACCAGATTGACATTTAATCATAAAAAAAATGTTTAGTTTGAAAACTAAGTTTAAAGTTAATCTTTTCTCTTGCGCGTTTGGCTTTTGTTTCGCGCACTGATTGGCATTTCTTAGAAGTTGAAGCGTCTCTATGTCTCGTCTTGCTATATAATCCGGGAAACAAAAAATGCAAATGTTCCTTATTTTTTTGTGTTATTAATTGTTTTTGTTTTTAATATTATTCTTTTAATGAAAAAAGTTCGAAAAATATCTTAGTGTTTTTTGATAGTGAAAAAAAAAAATAAGATAGGTATGCGATTTTTTTTTCATTTCAATTGTGACTTTTTGCTAAAAAAAAATGCGACTTTTTTAAAAAAATTTGAATTTGCGATTTTTTTTTTTAATTTTTCGTTGGTTGTTTCTGCTACTAATCTTGAGTCTTTAACAAATTCGCCCGATTTTATTTTCGTCTCCGAAATTTTGATTTTGTTTTAATGAAGAGGAGGACTATAGCTTGCCAAATTACAAATTTTATGCAAATTGTAATAATTCGTATGTGTCCGGTGGAGTTGAAGTTTTTGTGAGTGTTATGTATGAAGTGAGGTGGGGTGCCGTGGCGCAGTGGTTAGTGTGTGTGCTTACTACGCCGGAGGTCTGGGTTCGAATCCTGCCATCGTCACCTGAAAAAAAAAGACTTGTTCTTTTCACGGTCCCCACCTCCGCGAGGGTTTGACAAGCCCTCCGAGAGTATTAATTGTCTTGAAAAACTTCTCAAAGTGCCGTTCGGATTCGGCAAAAAATTGTAGGTCCCCTTGTATGTAAAGAAATTAACACACCAGCATACATTGTTGAGAAGTTGGCCCTGGTTCACCTCGAGCTGTTGCGCCACTCTATTTATTTATTTATTTTATTTATTTATGTATGAAGTGAGATTGAAAAGTATAAGCTATCAAGTGCAGACAATTTTAAACTGCATTTGAAGTCTGTACAAGTATTAATCAATAAACTTCCTAGATTTCTAAATAATGACTAATGAGCGAGCTCCAAATCTATTTATTCTGGGTGATATGAATCCATTCCTCGATTCTTATATTGTTCTGTTAGCACAGCATGGTTTCACACCTTTCGTTAACGAACCTACAAAACCATTCGCGGGATCCTGTATTGACCACGTGTTTTGCTGTTTTTCAAAAATTCATCTACTAAACCATTGTGTTGGTATTGTTTTGGACCTAGGCACTTCAGAACATTGCAAGACGGGTTTCGTTCTTAAAAGCTTCAAACCTGAAGTTCAAGACAGGACAATAGTTAAACGACGAATCAATAAAATTGATTGATTAAGGAAGTTGAATTGTGAACTTTGTGATGCTGATTGGACAGATGTATATGCAACAATATATAGTATATGCATATATAGTATATGCGTACAATTTTTTTTTTGAAAAGTTTCAGAAATCATATTTTAAACGTTATTAGTTCTGTTGCGTTTAAAAAACATCAATTGGATAAGCTTACTTATGCTTATTGCATAAAGCATAAATTGGGTAATAAATGTCTTAAGCATCCACTTAACCCAAATTTAAAGCTTCGTTTTTTTTTTTTTGAATACACTTAATACCTCTTTTAACGGCCTAGATACGTTTCACAAAACAAGGCCGTTGAGCGAAATGCCGCATAACGAATCCTCAAGTTTAATACAAGCCTATACAAAATCCATTAGATTGGTTCCAAATCCTTAAATAATAGATAACAATATATTTCGTCCATTTTTCAACTCGGAAGAATGTGTCGGGGAAATTCAAATCTGTCATACCGATGCCCTTTTTACAGGAAAAAATGTTCGAGACCGTACGCTTATTGAGCGAACATACGCTTATTGAGCGAACATACGCTTATTGAGCGAACCGTTGAAGTTCGTTTGCTAGCGTGTTTTTTTGTAGTGGAGACAAAAAACACATACGCACAAAAAAATACTTAATAGGTGCAGTTCTGAAATCTTTGGGTAAGTTTTAACGTTGAAGATTATGTACGTATGCGTCTAGATGAATCGTTGGATTTTTTTTTGGCCGTTGTAACGAAACATTTTAGACAATAAACGAAAAAGGGTCATAAAAAAGAGAGGCCGCTATAGCGAAAGGCCGTATAAAGAGCGGCCGTATAGCGAGGTTTGAGTGTATTGTAAAAAAGTTAACAGAGACATTTGTTTAAGACGTGAAACCTAAACATAAAATTAGTAGATCGAAGGGTGATTCCAGAAACAAGTGGAAAGTAAAAACCGGTATTTTAAATAGAAAAGTAAAGCGTGAAGCCTTCAGCCCAATGAATCCAATGAATTGCGTCCGTCACGTTAAAGTACACAACTGACTACTGAGTGAAATATACACGTTCTTACGGGAAGCGGTCCATAGATGAGCTTCTTGACGTACGTCACTTCCCATAAGAACGTGTGTATTTCACTGAGTTGTCAGTTGTGTTCTTCGAAGTAACGGATGGAAAGGATTCATTGGAATGATGGCTTAACTCACACTCTTTTTTTAATATCCATAAAGATAATATCGATGTTGTGGATCCTATTGAAATAGCTTATCTATTTAACGAGCACTTTTCTTCGGTTGGCCAAAACTCATTCTCCTTTGATATTTCTTTACCATGCTGATGCTGCACCACCGTACTGGAGCTTCAAAAAGAGCTTTCACTAGCAAAAGCTTTTATTTTAAATCTATATCTGGGTTGGAAGTATTAAAAACAATACACTCACTCAAAAATTCGAACTCTCGTGACCTTGATGGGTTTTCTAACATTGTTTAGAAGAAAGCAGCTTTTAATTTGAGTGTTCTTCTAGGATTCTTTCCTGATGATTGAAAAGGTGCCGTTGTTTTAACTTTTATTCAAAAAAGAAGAAGATAAAAACAATCATATACCCATTTTGTTGCTATCCTCAATATCGAAAGTTTTTGAAAAGGTATTGAAAGCTAGAATTTTGCGGTTTCTTTCAAATCAAAACTTTTTTAGCCCGTCACAATTTGAAGCCCGTCAACAGAAGATGCTCCTTTAGTTTTTTGCTCTTTTATTCAACAAGGTATCAATAGTAAAAAATTCTGTGATGCGCTTTTCATTGATGTAACCAAAGCCTTTGATATGGTTGACCATCAAGTTCTTTTGAGTAAACTCTGTGATGCAGGTTTTTGTGGTTGTATTTATAACTGGCCTAAGTCTTTTTTAAATAGACGTAAACAACAAGTAGAAGTTAAAAGTTCATATATGTAAGTACTCCTTGACTTTTTCCAGTTCTTCAGTCCCCCTGTTTAGTAATGTAATTAATCAGAAATGTAACACCCTATAACTAGTAACTGTTTAAACCCTCCACTAGTTTCCCCACTCATACGCCAATTGCACCACTTTACGCACTATCTACCCACAACAAGTTATGACCATGCTACTTCAATTCAGATCAAACCACCGCTGAGGCAAGTAGGTACTCTAGTTTAAATAAAGCTGTTCGAAATCCTTTTGGTTAATCTTCGCTGTAATTTTTTTTTCTTCTCTTTTTTTCTATATTGTTTTTTTCATTTTTTCAATATTTCGTTCAACATTCGTCGAGCTATTGAACAATTCGGTCTCGATCATATGCTCATAAGGTAATTATTATTTTAGGGTTTGGTTCATATGGTAATCATTTTTATGTTACAAAGTGTGAACCAAACCTAATATAGCTCCTATACTATGGGAAAAAAAAAAACAGATTAATACTTTGGCAACTAAAACTATATATCAGAATATGAGGAAAAAATTTAATGTGCTCATAAAAAGACAGAAAGAAAACTGCTATTAAGGAAAGTTTAGGCAACCAATGCTGGGCAAAAAGATGCTCCGATAATAAAGTCATGGGTCAAGACTGGATTCCTTACGAATTCTTTAAAAATGCAACAAACGACTTCCTGCATTGGAAGCCGATTCTCATGCCGACTATCGTTACGGGCGGGCCGGTGACGACGCCAAAGACTGGCTGTAAAATGTTTGTGGGTTTTGCTTCTTCGAAAAAGGTTTGTCTTTTTCTATCGTAGCTGCGTGAGAAAAACGAGTTGAACTTTTGACAATGTAGAGAGAACGTGTTAAGATAGCGAGTATGTAGTTTGCGGGTGAAGCGATGATTTCTAATGCACATACCTATCCGTCTTTTTACAAAAAAAGTTGATGAAAATAGGGCAAATAAGGAAAAATTTAAAAAAAAAATCACAGATATGGTTAAAATATATCCTTAAAATGCTAAACTATTCCGAAATAAGCTCTTAAAAGTTAAATATGCTAAGTATGCATTAATATCCAATATATGCACATAAATGCCCTAATGAATAAGGCTCAAAATGCTTTCTTTTCTATAAAACGTATTGTTGTGTAATCCAATTTCCAATACGACTTCCCAAAAAACATGCTTTTGCATATTTTTGGTTGCCCTGATTGTTATTACTTATTACGAATAGCGATGATCTAAAAGTTAAAAATTAACAGAATCGAATCAGCATTTTTTTACCTGTTTTTAAATGGCCAAAAACGTGATTTTTCTGAAAACCATTAAATCTCTCAAAAACCGTTAGGTTTTGAACTTAACACAAGTCACCCTATATGTATATTGAACACTGTATTGAACCAGAAAAAGGGCTTATTTATTTGCTTACCTACCAGGCTGACGGCTTAGCCATAGGTTCTTAATTTATATTTCTATACACTCTGCTTTCTTTTTGAGATGTTAATAAATGAATTACTTACTAACTTACTTACTGAGTGGCCAAGTTTTAGAAAAAAGGATTTAATTCTTTTATTGCTTTTCATTCTGCTCGGGTAGAGGTATAGAAATTGGAGCCTTAATTGATGAGGTTATAAAACTTTGTTACTATAATTTTTTTAGGCATTGCAAATACGAAATGATCCGAAATTAAGAAGAGGACACAAACCTTGATCGCCAACAATAACGAACTTGCGCCGCGGTGATACAGCGAATAATAACAGTACCTACTGTAGCTGCTTTGAATAAAAGACTGCCTGTGTAACGCTATTAACTACAGAAGCCTAAGCTGCTTGTAAGAAAACTTGGTTGTAGTCTGAAGTGTGCTTTTTAAGTGAGTAAGAATCATAAGCTAAAAGGTACCTATACATATTATGGAAAATGTAGACATAATAATGGTAAATGTAATAATAAATGGTACAGGTTATGCAGGCGACATTAAGTTTCCGACAGTGGTCAATTAATTAAACCTGTTTCAAATGCCAATTCAAATAAAACCCTGTTACTGTTACCCACTTCTTGTTTTTATTCGCTGTGATCGTAACACGTGGTCAACTTATTTCCTGGAAACCCTCAGCCTTTTATCCTGCAGTTTTTGTTAAACTGGAAGTTGCAAAACTGTCAAGTTTAGTATGTGTGACTGTATTACTATGATATCATATTAAACAATTTGGAAACGCTGCTAAATCGAAGAAAACCTTCAAAATAAAAACAGATAACGATTTGGGTATTTGACAATCCGTTTTGCAGAGAAAATAAAACACACGGCCTTATTATAAAAACTATGTATTAGGTTTCTGGTTTGATGCAAAAGCCTTGAAAATGCATATCTCGAACCAGTGTCGAACTAATGCAGTAAGTAGATAGGTAGGTACCTACCTTTCAATAAGGGACAGCCTGACGACGAATATTGTCGTACCTACATTCCACTAGCCTGTGTCAACTTCGGCTATACATAACTTTTTTTTTGTTTTATTTCAACTGCCCAAAATTAACGTGTACCTAGAAGTACCTGCATAACAAACCTGTGATTGGTGTTAAAAAGTTAAATTATTCAGTAAGTGGGAATATAAAAACCAGTCAGTATAATAGGCACATGTGCTCGTAGTCTTATAGGATTTCCGAAAAATACAAGAAAAAAATGGAGAAATGCGTCTTGCTATTTCTGAATATGTATGGTAGGTAGATAGGTATGTAGGTAAATACCTGCCATGGTAAAATTTGCCATTTCCATTCTGGTTTCCGACTTGATCATTATTATGTATGTGCCTAGGTATAGGTAAATCTTTTACGGCCGCTGAGTCAAAAGAAATTTTTTACGGTAGGTATCCGTATCCAATGATACCAACGAATCGCGTGAAAGAGGCACAAGGCGAACGAATAATAATAATTCGACCCTGAGATATACAGCGAATCTCTATAACTTGTTTTTACGATCAGTCTCGCAGACGCGACAAGAAACCACAACCATCTTATGCTTATGCGAAATTGCTGCAGCATTTTTTCCTGAAAAGCAAAGGTGTTAAATGCCCAGATACCTATCTACTGACTTAACCGACAGACGACGAATCACGCAATCATTGTATCGAATTTCGTAAACAATTTACATACAGGTTTACAATAATTTTAAGCCAGCCACATAACATCGGTGTAATAAATAGAAGACTTTATTTTCAAGGTTTGCGCCACATTTTTGATATAGTATAATCAATATTTCGTTTCTTTAAGACACTTGTGAAAAAAAAATACCCAACAACGTTCAAGTTAATGCAAGACTGTCTCATATTAGGGTAACTCACCTTTAGCATTTTTACTATCCGTTTGGCTAAGATATCCATTGGGGTTTTGTTGACACAAATCAGACCTTGACTGAAGGTATCTTTGAGCTTGATGCAATAACTGACAAAAACAAAATCCCGCACTTAAACACTTTCCTTATCGACGCCTTTCTTTCTTAACGTCTTTGAAAGTAAAAGTATATTTTAACGAGAGTGTTCCGTAACGGAAGACTAATGGCAAAAGGCCAGTTTTTTTTTTAGAAATTTATTAGTGAGCACCATATACACTGTTATGGGAAATAATATTTTTTATTGTTTTCTATTTTTATTTAAATCAAATAAAATCACGACAATTACAACTAAGGTAAAACGGTTCGAATAATCCGTTAGTTGTGACACGCCTGAAGCTTATACTGTGGCTCCTTTCACTTTAAACGCTTGAATGGAATATGGAAACAAAGTGGGGCTTTAAGTATGCAGCGCTCCCACCTTAAGTACAAATGAAGAAAAAAATGTATATGTACAATATAAAATATAAATCAATTCGAATATCTTGTGTTCCTGCCTTAATGTATGATATTTTCACTCACTGGTAGCTTCTAGTTGAGCTCTTCGATTAAAGCCTATAGGTAGGTACAGAGTGGGTCTTGGTCTGGCTATCGAGGTATAAGTACCATCAAACTTCAGCCAATGAAGAATTTATTTTTTCCATGGGACCGTGTCGCATCGGTATGGTGGGTGTGTGAGGTGAGCAATTCAAATTCGGTAGGAGACCCCACCTGACGAAACGGTGCATTATTATGACATATGAGTGATTCAGAAAGGTTGAGTGTAGCTACCAATCTTTTTTTATTGTACGTGTGAGTACGCAAGTTCTGGCGGTTCAACAACTTTTTGGGATGAGATTGGCTCCAATGAAATGGGTTTTCTTTATACGATGGTTTTTGTAGAAATTTCTTGTAGGTCCTTTGGAAAGCAACACTTAAGGCCGAAACATTCTTCCGAACATTCTACAGTTCAAGTGAAAGGTTTGAAACCTACCCATAAGGAAGATTTCAATAATGCATAGTTATTTTATTTTATCGCTAACAGGATATTTAAAAAAAATGCAAATGCCAAAATACCCGAATTTGTGAGTGTAGATGGCTACCTACACACACGTGTATTTGTACAGTGAGCATTTAGCATACAGGTGTGTATAAAACCGTTTATGTCGATTATAACAATAAGTTAAAAAAGTTATTTCATTATAGTTATTAAGTATTATGGCTTTTGGTATGGTGGATTGAGCTATTGCTTATATCAAGAGAGTTTTAAAGTTCCAAAAAATTCACTAATTTTTCATTAATTTTGAAATTTAGTTCCGCCTATTTTCAGGTGGGCATGTTGAACATCCTCAATTCGCCGAAGGGTCAGGTTTCTTGGCTCGGTCTGGCTCTTTTCTTTTTTTCGTGGGTAAGAAAAACCTTCATAGGCACTATGAGGACCGACCGGATCGCGCGTGCTCATTTAGTGTGAGATTCTTACTCACTAGAAAACCTCGCATTTTTAGTTTTCCGTCCAAAAATGGAAAAAGGACCTCTTGCGGTATCACAACGTTGTCCGTCCGTCGCGTCTGTCCAATCGCGTTATTAAATCTGAACGGTAAGTCGTAGAAAGACAAAATTTGGTTTCATATTAAACTGCGGAAATAGTCAGAGAAAGGCTGAATTACTTACAGTTGAAATATCATGGGCAAATAGATTACTTATGTTTTTCAATGCTTTTTTTAAGAAGCAAGGCAGTCAAGAACAAAAAAAACGAGACTTATGTTAAGTGGATACTAAACTTAAGTGAAACAATTAATTTTTATGAAAATATTGAAAAATTTATAACGATGAAAAGACAACAACGAACACATTACAGACTGCAATACCAATATATGTATAAAGTTGCAGTCATTTAGGGCCCCCACCCATAATTTTGGAAAAAAAACGAGAAATTGCACAAATGGATACGTGAAGTGTTATGGCCGTAGTGCATTGTCAATCTAAATTTTTATTCTGTATTGAAGAACGGCATTTTGGCTTTGAATCGCTCGAAGCAGTTTCTTATTTGCTTTGTTTATTTTTGTTGTATAGTTCAATATTTGGGTGACTAACTTTGCAAAATTATGCAAACACTACTTTGGAGATACGTGTTAATCCTGAGATGGGGGTTGAATTTAGATTTTCTAGAAATGAAGGTAATAAATACTTTACTTTTTTATATACAAACTTTTTGCAAAATCCGGATTTGAAAGTTTACAAAATCTCTGATTTTCTCATATGTATTTTTTTACCTTTATTTACTTTAAGAATACCACATAACTTCTTCAACATGACAACTACGATTTTACTAATTGACTGAGTAGGTAAAACAAAAAGTTCTAAGCGTCACAAACTGTTTTATGAGGCTCTTTTTTCCATCAAAATATTGCTTCTCAAATATCAAAGCTAATTTTTCGTTCACCTATTGCCCACTAGATGGCTTTTTGTTTAAAAACGAATTTGATTAGCCCAACTTGACAGACGCATACAATTAAGTATCTGGAAAACATCTGTATTAGTACGAGAAGTGACTCACTCAAAGAAGGAACAATAATTTTGCCAAAACTAAGGTTCAAAGGTGCTTTTCAAATACAAGCAGTGAGTAAGTGCTACAGTGTGTACGCAGAAGTTATAGTCCGTAAAACGAACCGTTGAATACCCCATCCTATCCCACATTGTAAAATGCTGATGTTACTGTTATTTTTTGACATTTTATAACAAGAGCAAACTTTTAAAAGGGACGTGGTCCAACCGGCCCCCGAGCAACAGCCAGGGCCAACTTCTCAACAATGTATGCTGTTAATTTATATATGTGTTACTTTCTTCACATACCGCCCCTAATTTCAAACTATCAATTATAACACAGATATTTCGAAGTAACGCTTAAAATGTACGTAAAAATGCAATTTTTTGGTTCAAATTCAATATTTTCGAAACATCGACCCCTAAAAGAGGGCGTGGCTAAAAAATTTGTATAAACGAAATCTGGAATAAAGTCTTGTTTATCTAACCTGCTAATTTTTTTATTCTTTCCTTAATAAGGCTCAAGGAAAGTCGAAATTACGTTTTTCTGGAAATTTTTAGGTTTTTTTCTAATTCTGCCTCCAAATGTGGGCTTGGCCCAATGTCTTATACGAACGAAATGTAGAACTATGTGTTTTCTACATAATATAATCAGTAAAATCTTCTTGACTTGCAACAAAAATATTGAATAAAATGCATTTGGAAAATTGACCTTTAAATCGATGTTGACCACGCCCACTAGGGGAGGTTCAGCCATAAAATTTTTATATTTTGTATGTTACAATAAACAGGAGATAATAAATACCAAATTTTAGGCACTTAAGACGTCTTACGGCTTTGAACGCTCTGGAGGTAGTTGCACAATTGCACCGATTGTAGGCATGTCTGTGGATTTGAAACACTTGCACTGTGGATTTGAAACACATTTTTTTACCCTTGCACTGCTTCGGATAACAATGAGCCTATTTACCAAATTTTAGCTTTCTTGTTAAAAATTTCAGGCCTGAAAACGTGTGACATACAGACAGACAGACGGACGGACGGACATGGCTTATTCGATTCAGAATTCGGTGTCGATCATATGCCTTTAAGGTCTTAGGGGTCTACCATTATTATTTCACCGTGTTACAACTTACTTACTTACATAAGTTGGCGCTACAGTCCGAGGTGGACCTGGGCCTCAGCCAACAAGCTTCGCCAGCCAGCTCTGTCTCTAGCTAGCCATCTCCAGTTTCGCACGCGAAGTTGGCTGAGGTCCCCTTCCACTTGCGTGCGCCACCTGAGTCTCGGTACTCACCGTGTTACAAGCTATGTGACAAACTAAATATACCTCCTATCCTATGGGATGGGGTATAAAAACAGTGACATTAAAACACAAACATTTGCAGTATACTTTTTGAAGTAAAAGTGACGCATAAAAGTCTGAAAGTTTCGGAACAAAAACGTGTTAAAATCAGGGTACGGAAACGAATGCTCGCGAGCTACTCACGAGTTTGCGATCAGTGAAGTGAATGATGATCAGCAATTGTCTGTGGTGATTTTAATTTCTGCTCGCGCACACGAACAAGAGCATTTTTAGATACACACCCGGTGTGCGTTCTCAATCGTGTACACAAACGAGAGCTCACGGTTTTGTGTGCACACGGGGTGAGTATTTTTAATGGCACGCGGCCGCGTGTGAGAGCAGAAACAGTTATATTAATTGCAAGCGTGCGCTGCTCACGAAATAATAATAATAAAAAAACAATTACGAAACCTTCCACCCAAACGAAATTGCTTTATTTCTTATTTTTATAATGTGTTACTGGTTTAAAATGGCGTCATCATTAATATGTATATTTTAAATCTGAACATTTAAGCATCCCCTATATTATTAAGCGCTATGTGCGTAAGTATGTCATGTACAGTCGCCAAATGACAAGTCCAAGTCGTGTGACTCGGTAGCTCACTTCGAGGGTGGTTGGCTCGAGTTTTGATGGTTCGGAGTTCAAATCGCGTTGAGGGCCAGAGGCAAGTTTTTTTTTTAATAAAATCTGCAATGTTCTTATATCCTTGGGTTAATTTGAGTTTCCAACATGTTAGTACCGAAAAACGGAATGCTTCACCTTAAAAGGATTCCTTCACCTCCTGTCCACTTCCTCCAGATTTAAAGATTTCTCCATTTCCTGCCCACTTCCTTCAGAAAATCATGGATTTCGACTGCTTTTTAGCTTTACTAAGTATAGAATAAGAAATAAAATTTACCACATAAAGAACACCGGATACTATTTCAGATTTCGTTCATACAAAGTTTTTCGCAACGCCCATCTGTAGAGGTCAATTTTACAAAATTATTGAATTTGAACCAAAAAATTAAAGTTTTGCGTACATTTTAGCGGCAAACTTGGATATTTCTATGCTAATATTGATTTTCGGTTAAAGGGGTTGGACATGCCACGCCCCTTTTATGAAAAAAATAAAATATGAACAAAAACTTAAAAGGAAGGATTTTTTTTTATTTAAAATGATGCATAAATGGAATTGGAAAATAAACGAATGGAAAAGAGAATAGGAATGGAAAGGATAAAGGGAATGGAAAGGAGAAAAGGAATGTAAAGGAGAGTAGGAATAAAAAGGAGAATAGGAATAGGGTATACCGCGGTCCGTTACAGGTGGACCGAAGCTATTATATACGCACTGTTGCACTTACTCACTGGTTTTTGACAGTTTTGTCCTCAGCTTTGTTAATATTGTCAAAAGTGCACTAAAAGCTCGTTCCACAGATACTTGCGTAACAGGAACAGGAACAGCTACTTGAGCAAGTTCAAACAGTTCTTGATCATGTCTGTGATATTTTTTTCAATGTTCCAAGACATTAGTGTCACAAAATCACTAATTTTAATAATTAATGATTTTAATGCGCCATGATTTTAATGCGCCATAATTATTGATTTCTATTTTTATTTAAACAATATAGCTCACAATAATACCGTGCAGCTACGGGTGAGAATATGGCTTGAGCGCCCCCCGAAACGAAAAGACAGCGCTTGTCGTAAAAGGCGACTTAGGGGTCTAGGCCACTGTAACACCTAGCGACACATTCAACATCTTAAAATTTCCCACTTACTTACTTCCTTAAGGTGGCGCTATAGTCCGGAGTGGACCTGGGCAAACTTTCTCACTAGTCTGCATTATATTAGTCCATGGGTTGACATGACCACCGATTTCGGAAAAGGACGTTCAAACAACAATAAGGACTATGCACGTGTCGAGCAAAAGAAGTCATTTAGACAAGAGCATTATGGAAAGGTACTCTAAAAATGAAACTACCCCACCAGGCACTGCTTATGGCTTACATGGTAGTGATCCTGGGACGAGCAGTAATGCTCGTAGCAGTAATGCTCGGTAGTCGGTTTCCGGGGGATAGCAAAATAATGCAACTGCGAGTTGGAATGTTGAAAGCATGACTGGTCGTAGCTACGAACTTGAAGAGATGATGGTTAGAAGGCGAGTGGACACCTTGTGTGCCCAAGAGACAAAATGGCGGAACACCGGAAATCCGGCTCGTTTTTTGGATATAAAGACAAAAGCTTACAAGATGTGCTGCTGCGGAACTGAACAAGGTGAGAACGGAATCGGTCCATCCTTGCGGAGCTACTTGATGGCATCTTGAATATTTCAAAGCCAAGCGACCGGTTGATATCTCTCAAGCTGGTGATGCGAGGTGGGGTGTGGAACATCGTTAGTAAGTGCATATGCTCCCCAAGTTGGGCGTGAGCAGAGGTTTTTCCCTCGCATTTTGGATAGATTCTCATAATGTCGTCAAGACGATCTCAAAACAAGAGCTTTTGTTTGTAGGCGGACACTTGAACGGACATGTCGGAAAATCTAACGAGGACTATGAAGATTGCCATGGTGGACTGGGGTATGGCACTGGGAAATCTTCTGGTGAAGATATCCTAAACGTTTGCAAGTCATACGGTCTTATCGTGCTTAATACCATGTTGGTCAAGGAAAGCAGGCACCTGATCACTTACAGCAGCGGTGGGAATGAGACCCAGATTGACTATAATTTGGTTCACAATTCCCTAAAACCGCAGGTCAAAGAATAGAAAGTGATTTTAGGTAAGGCGATTACAATACAACACCGCCTGCTGCTGACCGTCATTTCATATCATGGATCTGTCAAAAAATAAAATTAAGCAAGCAAAGCTATCTGGTAGAATCAACTGTTACAATTTGGATAAAGAAAAAGGCGAATTATTTTTAAATACTATGCAAAACTACCTCTGTAACATCATTGACGAAAACGAAGATGCAGAGTGCAGAGCACAAGTTATGTGGGATGACCTACAGCAAACGTGCATAGAGAAGGCCAAATCACTGCTAGGGACTTCAAAAGGCCACCGCAAACAGGTCAATGAAACATGGTGGTGGTCAGATGAGGTGAAACTAATGATCAGTGAAAAGAAAGCGGCATTCAAGGCATGGAAGAAGTGCTCCTCGAACAACAGAGATGAAATGCTTCGTCTGGAATTGAAGTTTGGACACCTCAAGAGTCTTGCTAAGAAGAAGTGCACCCAGGTTCAAGCAAAGAGAATGGAGAGTCTGTATCAGGAATTGGAGGAAGTTTCCTCTTCCACTGCTAAAACACATCAAACCACACAGGATAATCGACAAAACACCTTGAATAAAGGGGCTAAAATCTTCAAAATTGCCGCTCAGATGAGGAGAAACGCCGAGGAGATTCGTTCGCCAAAGTTCGTCAACAATGCTCAGGGCCAGCTTCTTGTGGATGACGACAAAATTCTTCACAGGTGGCGGCAGTATTTTGAGGGACTTTTGAACGAACAGTTTTCCAGGCACCACTTTCCAGAAGAGACTACTCCTAACCAAGAAGAAGTACCAGACATCACAGTCGACGAGGTTGGGAAGGCGGTTAAGTACTCTATAAAGCAAAAAGCGGTTGGGCCAGATCAGATACCCTCAGAGATCTGGAAGAAAATAGGAGATAGGGGGTCCAGATGGCTCATGACCTTCATCTCTAAACTAATAAGAGGGGAGGCCTAATGCCAAATCAGCGGAGTGAAAGTTATCTACTTCCTTTGTTTAAAGGAAAAGGTGATACACGAAGCTGTGACAATTACCGTTCTATCAAGCTGATGTCTCACACAATGAAGATCGAGCGGGTACTAGATAGTTGACTACGAAATATAATAAGGCTATCTGAGGACCAGTGTGGGTTTGTCACGTGCAAATCAACCACTGATGCAATTTAAAGCATAAGGATCATAATGGAAAAACATCGGGATGCCCTTAAAGATCTGCGTATGGTGCTGGTTGATTTTGAAAAAGCTTTCGATAGACTACCACTAGATATGATACGGGTAGCGCTGAGAAAACGAGGAGTTGATGGAGCAAAGACAAGAGTAAGATATCCTTCCGGAGTCACTGTTGAGTTCTCAATTAAAGTCGGTGTACACCAAGCAAGTCCTTTGCTTTTCATTGTAGTCCTTGATTATCTGCTTGAAGGAAAATTGACGGGCCCGAAAGTAAATCAGTTATTCTTGGCTGACGATGGGGCCTAAGTGATGGGGATGAGTGAAGATCATATGTCCCTGCACCGAGCACTTGACATATGGGTGGATGTTTAAGAGGGGAATGGGTATCGTATTAGCCAAAAGAAGACAGAGTACCTGTGCTGCCCATTCTCTGACCCACCCGAACCAATTCTAGACATAAAATTGAATTGAAAGGTGCTTCCCAAGTGCGAAGTTAAAAAACCTGGGATCTATCATCATTAGCAAAGCAAACTGTGATAACTATATCAATCATCGCGTAAGCGTCGGGTGGGTTAAGTGACGAGATAACTCCGCCATCTTTTGTGACCGAAAAATGCTCCCTTAGCTGAAAGGAAAGCTCTACACCGCAGTTGTGCGTCCGGCGCTTACATATGGTTCACAATGTTGGACAGCGTATAAGAAAAATGAGAGCAAATTAACGGCAGCTAAGATGAAGATGCTTCGCATGACGGCAGGAGTAACAAATCGAGATAGAATAAGAAGTACGAAGATCCGAGGAAGCCTCTATGTAAAAGAACCTATCTCCAGAAAAATGGAGCACGACCGGCCCAGTTGGTATTTTCACGTTCAAAGGAGAGATCCTACGAACCCCGTCAAAAAGGCAATGTCAATCAACATTCCAGCGCAATCGCGCATGAATGTTGATCCTAAACATTCATGGATCATACAAATGCAACGACAAAAGCATTTATTTGGCCTCATTGACGAAGAGATCCAAAACCGGGTGGCCTGCCGGTATATTCTTAGGTCAAATCGGCGTACCCCATAAGCGTACCCCACAATGCAGTAGAGTGGGAGGGTTATAATCCATTTATTCAGATTATAGCCTCGCGCCTTAATGAAAAAGAAGAAGAAGAGAAGAATATAGCTCACAACAGATCCTTAAGACTCGCGATTAAAAAGTGGCAACTGGCACCATTCGCATTTACAAATCACCTACTTACTATTGTAGTGTGGCGACAAGAAATAAAAGACATGCGGGAATCGCTGAATGCACCCATCGATTCACTTTACGAACACGCCCGCTCGATTCAATTTACGAACACACCCAACTGTCATTTCAGTCAGCTGACAGCAAAATGATATTCCAAGTTCGATTTTCGATTTCCCCTCCATGCAATTCAGCGGAAGAGTACCAGTGGAAAATAACCAAAGGGGAAGTATGGAAAGTACTACAAGGTGCTTAATTTTGTATAAATACACGGATGACAGGCTCGTACGGGACAGTAATATTTTAAACGTTGACTTCTGAAAATCGGTACCAAAGTAAAAAAAGATCGAATTAAAATTAAGTGTTGAATTATTCTAAGAAGCGAAATTGAATTAAGTGTGATTTGAATTGAGATAAGTTAAATAAAGTAAAACGTGATTGAACTGAAATAAAGTGTTGAATTCTAAGTAGTTAAGATGAATAACAGTATGATTTGAATTTAAATAAGTTTGTTTGATAAATAAAGTGTTTTATTGTGAAATTATAAAAGTTAAGTTGAGTTTTATTCGACGAACCATAGGCCAGAATATTACATTGGTGTCAGAAATTGGGGATAAAACTCAAAATTGTGCGGGTAAATTCTACAGTGGAATTTTCCGGAGAAGTGTAAGTTTTCTAGAGTGGAATTTTCCGAGATATTTTGTGTAAAATGTGTCGGTGACTAATACGGCTTATTTTTGCGGTGGAATTTACTAGAAATAGTGTGTGCAAACAGTTTTGGTGGCTCATACAGATTTGATTATGAAATTTTCTAGATATATTTAAACTAATTGTGCGATAAAGTTATAATTAACGAAGTTCTAAAAACAGTGTCGCTAGCTTATTCTAGAGTGAATTTTCTAGGACAGATATAAAAGAAAAACTGATTGGGTTGTGAAAATTGTGTGAAATTAATTAAAAATGGGTCGGAAAATTGAACAATTGACAACAGCTGAGATGAAAGCTGAATTGGGTAAAAGAAACCTCCAGACTCCGGGGCTCAAAAGGGAATTGCTGCTCCGACTCCAGGACGCTATTACCGAGGAAGGTGGAGACGAAGAAACGATGCTGTTCGAAGCACAAAGCACAGTAAGTACTGCCGATGAAATGCCCGCTTTTATGAAGTTGCTTCTGAAGAAATTCGAAAAGATAGAGAGCGGCCAGAAGGGTATTGAGGGTAAACCCGATGCACAGTGCACTTTCTTTGACGAAAGATTTAAAGCCATTGACCAAAAATTTGAAAGCAAAATAGAAATGGTGGAAGAAAAAGTCGGCGATGTCAAAGTGCAAGTAAAAAAAGTAGAACAGCAGTATGAACAGTTGGCTAGGGAGCTCGATTACGTCAAGAAACAGAAAGTTCGGGAATATTCCATCGACAGCCCACGATGCAAAGAAATGCAGCCGCCTGTCTTCGATGGCCAAACATCAGGGCCGATTTATAAGAGGCAGTTCGAAGCCGCCGCGTTGACGAACAACTGGGACAATGAAGACAAATCGATTGCTCTCACGCTCGCGCTTAGAGGAACAACTGCCGAAATGCTTTAGACCATCCCTGAAGAAAAACAAAAGGATTATGATGCCATGGTAAAGGCCATTGAAATAAGTTTTGGCAGCGACCATATGCAGCAAGTTTACCGGGTCTATTTGCGCCGAAAAGTTTCAATCCAGCGATTGGCGAATTTGTCCTATCCAAACACCAACAGGGAAATTATAAACGAGTTGGTGACCGATGCGATAGCTTATGCCATTGCTGTAAGAATGGCAGGTAAGAAGACACTCGCTGAAGCACTAGCCTTCGCCCTGACAATAGAACCTGTAGACCAAGCTTCGCAAGGTAGCCATCGCATCAGGGAAATGGCTACGCTAGAGTGCTCATGTCAGCGCATCGACATCGAAAGGCAAAATGCGAATACTGCTCGGGGACAAATGAGATGCTGGAATTGTAACAAGCTAGGACAACTACAGTGAGAGTGCAGAGCTCCAGCTAGGCAAGCGAACTGCCCACATTGCGCTAAAAGAAGGCAAAACGAAGCATTTGGCAGGGACAACGTTCACCCTACTGGACCCCCCAGGACCATCATCCAAGTTTCGCAAACGAAACGCTGCAACAAGAGTCTGAAAGTAGAGGCAATCTTCGCCAACCGAAAATGTGTGGCCACTATTGACACAGGTGCGCCGGCCCCCATCATCCGAAGAGACCTTGTTCAGACGTTATGGCTATATAACACCAGCTGCTACAGTCTTAAGACAGCTACAGGAAAAGCAGCCAAAGTATACGGGTAGGTGCTGCTACAGATACAGTTCGCGGGACTAACCTTCTCACATGCATTCTTGATAGCCGACATATGCGACGAATGCATCATTGGAGAGGACTTCATGAAGGCGCACGAGGTAATTCTAGACCTTCGAATGCAGGTGCTAAGGTATCAAACCGTCGAGATCCCTATGGTATACGGAAACGACAGAGCTGTGAATCTTCGAGCGATACTGGGAAGCGAAGAAGTTCTGCGGCCCTCTTCAGAGACAGTTCTTGGGACACGTTGGGAGGGTGATCCTGGGAACCACCGTTTTTATCTCATCGAGACAACAAAATTAAGCTTAAAAGTTACGTCGTGGGAAAAATTCTAGCAGATCGCAAGAACGACATGGTGCCGGTAAGACTCATGAACCCAAATAGGCGCACCGTTAAGCTCAGAAACGGAGATGCTAGAGCAATTTGCCAACCTGCTAGACGACTTCCGTTGGAGAAACAGGATGAGGCCGCCGAGATGATATCGACCATGAAGGAGAGACAATTTAAAGGTCAGGTGAGTGCGAAAGATTTTGCGAAGCACCGATACTAACTTACCCCATCCCTGGCAAGACATTCATTGTAGACGCAGACACTAGCAATGATGGTGTTGGTGTAGTATTGTCGCAATTGCACGATGGGCATGAAAAAGTGGTTCCATACTTCAGCAAAGTTTTAACCCGACCAGAGAGAAATTACTGCGTTATCAGGCGGGAACTCTTTGCTCTAATATTGGCAACAAAACATTTCCAGAAGTACCAAAACATTTTCAGAAGGCCAAAAGTTCATCTTGCGTACAGACCACGCTGCTCTCAAATGGTTACTTCAGTTCAAAAATCCTGAGGGCCAAGTCGCAAGATGGATCGAGCGATTGCAGGCTTATGACTTCGAGATACAACATCGCAGAGGAAGACTGCAGTGCAACGCGGACGCATTATCCCGGAGACCATGTGAGCCCAATTGTAAGCATTGTGTGCTAAGGAACTTCGCAACGCACAACAAGAAGACCCTGACATTGAGTCAATCCTTGCATGGAAGGAATCTATGGAGAAACCGTGCGCAAGGGATATATCCATTAGAAGTCCTACATTTAAGGCATATTGGGTGCAGTGGGACTCTCTCCATGTAGAAGATGGCATTCTGCGAAGAAAACGGGATATGCCGGATGGAAAATCCTTTAAAATCGTTAAAAATAACAGATTACTTCAGCAAGTGGCCCGAGGCATTTGCGATCCCAAATCAAGAAGCGAAAACCGTTGTCGACCAGATAGTGGACCACTAGGTGTGCAGGTTCGGAGTGCCAATGGAGCTACATTCCGACCAGGGAAGAAACTTCGAGTCGAAGATATTCCAGGAAGTATGCGCAGCAATAGAACTACAGAAGACACGGACCACACCCCTTCATCCACAATCAGATGGAATGGTGGAACGCTTCAACAAGACACTAAAGGAACATCGTTCCAAATTAGTGGCCGAGAATCAACGGGATTGGGATCGGCGAATACCTTTATTCATAGTATAACTGGATACACTCCATCTGAAGTTTTATTTGGCAAGGCTACTTGGCTACCCGGTGAGCTTAAATCGGCTTTTCCACTGAAGACCCAACAAGCAAAGAGGACTACGTGGTTGACCTTAGTGAAAGGATTAATGACATCCACCAGAGAATCAGTAGCAATATCAAAGTTTGAAGCGACCGCATGAAGACGAGATACGATGCGAGAGCAACAGCACACGAGTTTAACGAGGGAGATCTGGTATGGCTCTACAACCCACCTTACGAGGTGGGAAGATCGTCAAAGCTGCAACACGATAGGGAAGGTCCCCCTACCAAGTTGTAACGCGAATTAATGATGTCGTATTCCGAATCCAACGAGGACCAAGAGCGAAGATGAAAGTTGTCCATGTTGATCGCCTACATCGCTACCACGGAAGCAATGATGACGTACTTGTTCGGGACGAAAAAAACTAAGAGGGGGCAATGAAATGTGGCGACAAGAAATAAAAGACATGCGGGAATCGCTGAATGCACCCATCGATTCACTCTACGAACACACCCGCTCGATTCACTTTACGAACACAACCAACTGTCATTCCAGTCAGCTGACAGCAAAATGATATTCCAAGTCTGAATTTAGATTTCCCATCCCTGGAATTCAGCGGAAGAGTACCAATGGAAAATTACCAAAGGGGAAGTATGGAACGTACAAGAAGCTGCTTATTAATACACAGATGTTGTTTTAATACACAGGTGACAGGCTCGTACGAGACAGTGATATTTTAAACGTTGACTTGTGTAAATCGGTAATAAAGTAAAAAGTGATTGAACTGAAATTATGTGTTGAATTCTAAGTAGTAAAGATGAATGACAGTGTGTTTTGAATTTAAATAAGTTTGTTTGGTAATTAAAGTGTTTCATTGTGAAATAATAAAAGTGAAATTGAGTTCTATTCGACGAACCCTAGGCCAGAATATTACACTACTTAGCCCTCTTCGTTGGGAAGGTTTTTCTGTCCCGCGTATTCTCATCGTAAAAATAGACCGTCAAGTATGAAGACATACGCGGAGCGGTCCGTCGGCTTTTGTTGAAAGTTATAGTCTGTTATAAGATGTTATAGAATGTTACACAAACATCTATATTGCGCATTTCGTGTAACATTCTATTTATTAATTAAAATTAATTCTGGATATATTTTACAGTCTGTAATATACTTTTTTCGCAATGCTGTCTACTGTTCTTATATTAGGTGATTCTATATAATCATCACCAAACATAATAGTCTATATATTATATTGAGTGATTTTATATCGGGTTTCGTTACTCTAAAAATAGGCTGACAAAAAGCTTTACCGTTTCGAAAATAGAGGGAAGGACATACTCTTTCTTGGCCTTTTTTAGGATTTTTATAATTTAAAACCCATAAAACAGCAATTCCGATTATTTTTAATTTCCGTTAGACTTTTTGATCAACTTAACAACCACCTGTGCCACTTTTCTCAAATTCTGCGGACATGGATTTCTGAAAAACCGGTAAAAGTATGCTGCTATTTATTTCGCTTGTTTGAATGGGCTTAAAAACTTAGGGTCGACACTTAAAACGGCAATTTTGAAACGATTTTAGTGCAGTTCGCTTGCCTTTTAAACATTACATACTTCAGCCAAATTTAAACAAGGTCGTCAAAGCCGTTAGGGAACTAGAAATATTTAAAAAAAAGTTTTCGAAAATGTTTTCACATTTTTCAGTTAAATCTTCGAAGTTTTTGAATATTCGAAGTCTGCTATAGTTTTGTATAAAACTTTAGAAGACGGACCATGCTTGGTGTTAATTTAAAAATTATACTTTATACCGTTTGGGAGATAGAGGGGAAGACGTTCTTTTGACGTTTTTTATATTTTTTTTAAATTTCAAATCCATAAAACAAATATTTTGAAGTTTTTTCCAGTTTCTGCTAGACTTTTTTCCAATAGCACAACAAGCAGCACTAGCCTTGGATGTTTTTTTTAATCCTATGGCCACCGGTTTATGCGCAAACGGTAAAACAAGCTCCTTTTTTATTTCGTTTTTTAAATAGGCTTCTAAAAACTTAGGTTATAAAGGCAATTTAAAAAAAATTTAACGCAACCTTCCTTCTTTTTTTAAACTTTGTACTTTAACCGAATCTGAAGAAGATCGCTTATACCGTTAAGCAACTAGAAGACTTAAAAAAATTGTTTTTAAATATTCTTTTATTTTTCAGTTAAATCTCAGAAGATTTTGAAATTTCTAAATCCGCTATGATTTTCCTTAAAATTTTGAATTATTTCTGATACGTGTGATTTTTTTCATAGAATTTTACGAAACAGCACTGTTGATAAGGGTGCACCGGTGTTTCAGCGCCTCTGCCGCCTGAGCTACCGTTGTCGGTTAACGATGTTGGTCGCAACAGCTAATTATGCGATGCCCTTCCTCGTTCAACTGGCTGTTATTCGTTAACGAGATCTTCACCGCTTCTCCCAATTTCTGCATTGAACTTGCAGTGGAGGGGGAGTGAACGGAGCAACAGATGGGCCAAGATAATATGTGTTCTAAAGGACCGCCATCTGTTGGAAGGTGGGATGTATGCAATGCTATTTTGGGCTACAACCTGTGCTAAATGTATAGCCAAGCCTTTAAGCCCAGCTACTACTAAACTAAGCTTGAGCCACGGTTTGATACCTTACTTTACGTTCGGACTGCAACACAGGGCTTTTCGTTTTGTTGGCACTCTTGCCAACACAAAGTGAAAACCAGAACCCACGCTTCGAAAGTGCTGTGCCATAGAAGGACTTACAAGATGTTGAAGATTGTTATTCACCAGCGAAGGTACTTTGTTCAATTATTGGTCTCAGTTGTCGCCTCACAGTCGGATATCCTTAGCATGGAAGACTACTATAGGTTTTCCTGACAAATTCTCCAACTCGTACATGCAATTACCTACAATCACACGAACCCTGCACTTGACAAATTTAGGAAGCAATTTGGCGTTCTGACCCTTTGCAAAATTGCTCTGATAAAATTTCCGGTGAAACACCTCCTGGCGGTCTCTATATGTCACTGGCCGGGATCGTGACTTGTAGGTACGTGCTGATCTTGCGTGCGCCCTCAACAAATTCTTGGACACTTTATGGCGTGCGAGTGCCACTAATGTCTCGCGAGGTAACACCAACGCATCAGGATCCTGCAACGCTCGCAAGTTACGCAAAAGCGCATACGCCGAGCAATGGGTCACCATGTTTTGTCCAAACAGAGCATAGTACGGTTGACACCCGATGGAGTCATGGATATCTGCGCGTAGAGCGCACGCGGTGCTCGACAAATAGGTGTCCCAATTACTCTGATGCTCGTCCACAAAGACTTCCACCTTGTTGAGTATGCTGCGGTTGACTCGCTCTGATGCATTGGCTTGTGGCGAAGAGAATTTCTTGAGCTCCGAAGACACAAACTGTTTGCCATTGTCCGAGTGTATGAACTCCGGGATTCCAAAAGCATGGAACACCTCCGACTCCAGAAAATTTTTAATCCTCCAGGACGTGGCTTTAGGAAGAGCTTTGAGGAATACGAATTTGGCGAAATGATCCAGCGCAATGAAGATGTAGACGTTGCCCCGCCTTGTACGAGGATGAGGACCGAGCAAATCCGTGTAGAGCCTCTGCATGGGACGCTCCGTTACGATCTGCTTTTTCATCGGACGACGAAGGACACTATTTGGCGCTTTCATGGATTTGCAAACCTCACACTTGCTAACGTATGCCTTTATATCACTTGCCATTTTCGGCCAGTAGTAGTTTTCTTTTATCCTATAGTAAAATACACGCGGCAACTTAGACGCGTGTCATGGCACATGGCTATAAGCTTGTGTGTCAGCGCGCTCGGTACCCATAAGCGCCAAAGAGAATCCTCGCCATCAGGCTCGCCGCTCCAAAATCCTACCCTCTTGTATATATAGTTAATCACTCCAAGTTCTAGCATACGGTCAACCTCCTTATAGACTTCCTCTTGACGAACCGGATACCTTGGGTAGTGCCTGGATTTTATAGGCACCGCATCGGCAACGTCAATATTATGGGTTTCAAGGTGAGTACGGCCAAGACCCATGCTGGCGAAATTCGGAAACTGCTTTCTCAGTGATTCCAAGCTAAATTGCTGCTCTGGTGAGAGCTTGATGAATTTTGGTTCGTCCTTTGAGAAGACAGTATCTTCACCTTCTTTCAGGGTAGAGGTATCCAGTTCGCAGATCTGCGGCATCAAGTGGAATTCCTTCCAGAAATCAATACCGAGTTACACCTTTTGTGTCAAGTTAGGAATTACGTAAAAAGTTATGTTCTTCGTTATACCGCTGATGGTTTCCGCTTTCAGTACCTCTCGCTACACTTCAGCATGGATTTTGTCGCGCTCCCCTTGTCACCCATAGTTCTGGCACGCACTCGCTCATAATTAAGCTTCCTCTCGTGAAGCGAATTAAGAGCAAATGTGTTGACGGGGTGACTAGCTGGTGGAAGCTTATCTTCGCGCTGGAGAATTCTTATCCTAGTATCCGACAGCTGACATTCACTATGCAAATCTTGAGAGACAACACCTAATCCTGCCTGTTGGGGTAGTTCTTGTCGGAACGACTCTCCCCTACCGCTTTGTCGCTCCTCGGTTTCCCTGATGCCTAGTGCACTCGGGAGTGGTTATGCCCTTCTCTCCACACAGGAAACAAAAAAGGGTCCTTTCTCGAGATGGACACTGACAGAAAGTGTGTTTTTTTTGCCCACAATTCCAGCACACTAAAACATTGGCTGAAGGACGCGAAACTGGCCGACCAATCGCCGCTATTTCCTCGAGTGGTTCAACCTCTTCCTCTTCTTCCAGCAAATGGATCTCCTGAACAGTTTTATGAGGAACACCACGCCTCGACAAAAGCAGTTCCGCCTCCCTACCCTTATTCCTCAGCTGCTCCAAGCTATCAATGTTTGAAGCCAGCAATATTTCCCCCAATTTGTCCTTCGAGTTGTTCCGCATTTTGTCAATGAGCTCCTTCTCATCAAACGGCTCGTTTAAGCGATCGTTAAGAACAACGACGGAACTGAAAAAGTCATCGAAGGACTCCTTGAAGCCCTGTCTGCGAGTCAGAAGACGCATGTAAATGTCAACATCGTTTTCTTTTCGCCCGAACTCTCTTTTCATGGCAATTTTGAAGTCTCCAAGCTTCGCAACCAGGTTTATTCGAAGGTATGTCCAAAACCAGTCGTTTGCCTTACCAGCAAACAAGCTGTGGAAGTTGGCAGCGATTTGGTCATCGGTATATGAAGACGAAGCCTGGAGCCTGTCAACCTTGAAAAGAAAGTCGACAATGCTTTCACTTCCATCGTACTTCAGATTTCGCCTATCTAACCTGCACCTGTCTAAGGCACTTGAAACGCTGAGCGTCTCCGAAGGGGGTGGCCTTGCAGGGTTAAACTCTGGTGGAAGTGGAAACGAACTGTTCTGTCTGCCGTCGGCAGGGCTCGCAGCCAGGGCATTACTGGGGACTTCAACACCAGCCTGCCTCTGATTAGGAATTGGGGCATTCATCGAATTTATTTTATTAAAAACGGTGTTCATAAAAACATCCATTTGTTGGAAGAAGTGAACTTGGTTTAAGGTGAGGGACCAATCAATTCGATTCGCTAAGGATTCTACCGAATTAATGTTGCCACCGTAAGAAGCAGAGTTGCTTTCATTGGCCATGCTCTCGGTGCGACGCCTCTTATTGGTATTTTCCTCCGTGTCAGGCATGTTTGCAGCACTTTCAACCGAATGAAAAGAATTTTTAAAGCCCAACTGATTAATCGACCTATAGAAATTTTTAAACTCCTCTAGTGTACCCTTAGGAGCTTTGCTCATGCCAACAGTGGTCGACAGGAATTGAGCTATCCGCCCTTAGTGGGTCTAACAGATAGGCAAATCAACCGAGTTAGAAGCGCATCAGCTAAAGGAAATGATTATAACTCGGCCTCAAGTTTAAACCAATTACCCAACAAGCCTAAATTTTAGATCTTAACTATCTTAAACAAAGAAAAAATAGATGAAACTGACAGAAAAAAACCAAACCTATAACAAATTATGTAAAAAGAAAAAAAGTAAAAAATCTAACTTGCTAGACACAATGAAACAAACCACCTAAAGTTCCTTGATATTCACCTGTGAATCTTGAACTTGATTCTTGGGTTTATATGAACGAAAGTCATTCAACGAACTATGTTTCGTTCTCAACATTTGCCCACAGCTTAACTGGTGAAATAAAAAATCTAATAAAAACGGTAGATATCTGTTTACTAACCACTAGCCTTGACTAAACGATCGGCTTAACTAGCTAAAACCAGAAAAACTAATTTCAGGGCAAAGGAAGAAGAATCTTTACACCTGGCTTCCGAAAATGTAGAACGACTCAAACTTGATTGTAAAATCACTCAAAGCGCCAGAACGAAACAACTACTCAACCTCCAAAAGGAATTCTTTACGTTCTCATAAAAAGCACCTGAAGCAATCACTGCTGCACTTGCTCCGGACAACTTAGACTACACCACGAAATAAACTAACACCACAAACACTCAATCAAAAAAAGAAATTGAAAAAGAACTCAATATAATCATAATAGGCTTGGAATGAGAACTGCGGCGGAAGAAGGATTTATCTGCTCAAGAAGCAGAGGATGACGAAGTTCTACGAGCCACAAAAAGAAAAATCTATTTTTAAAATGTAAGCTGAATTAGACGACTATTGCACTGTTGTAGAAATAAAACTGTAGCTAGAATTAACTCTGTAGGACAAGTGCACACAAACATCGTCATATGCACCTGACTCCACAGCTTTTCTTTTCTGTAGATGCGTAGGTTTCTGTACACAACCCAACCGAATTACCTTCGTCTCTTCGCATCTGAAGTCAAAAACAACTTTTAATTGAATCTCTCATCCCGGATTATAACGTAAAAAAAAATCATCACCAACAAGACTCGGCAATGAGAAGATTCGTTGTGAGCTGTCTTCCATCATCGCAACGCGGTACCAAGGGACTTTCCCTCCAGTAACCGGACTTATGATGGAAAGCCAATTCACGTATGTCCAACGACAAAAATTAAAATTTAGGAATGAAAAAAAAAAACTAAAATTGAACGGCTCAAAAAAATATCAAAAGCTAAAACTCCTGCCATTTCGGCAGGCCTCACGTAATGGGCGCCATTTGGTTGCCTGGGGTCGTTGCTGGCATGCTTGCACCCTCTTTTGCTCGCCGGAGGGGTGGGTTCACTTGACCCTGCACGGCCCCTCACAAAATCATGCCGGTCTTCAAGCATCCCTAGGTGGTACGGCACACGCGAGTCATTACGCCCTAGCCCCACCCTACCTTGACCGCTTCACTCGCCTCAGCAGTCCCTTTCCTCGTGATCCTCTACTTCCTAAGCATCCTACCCGATCCTGCCGCCCTCATCCCCTCACACCCTTAAACTACAAACACATCTTTCCGTATGAAATCATTCTACAAAAAAATTTATTACACCTATAAAGCAACATTAAATTCCATTATGCTCATGGCATTTAGTATGACACAAAAAAATAATAACTTTCTCTGTCGGATTGTTTAACAAACAGGAGCAAAACAAAGAAGCAAAGAAAATGGAGCAGAACTTATGAAATGGACATGCAAAGGGTAAAAATCAAAGATCAAACATTAAATTAAAGAATTCACGGAATAAAAAAAAATCAATTTAAAACCATAAGCAAAACAATCGCGCCGAGCGCATTAGTTTTACCTAACAATTACTTTACTTAATTAGCTTATCGCGAATAAAAGTAAACTAGGCTCTTAATATTGTGTCTATGGTGTACGATTTCTTCAAATGTAAAACCTGCGGTACAAACTGAGTTGCACGCGATGCACATTGACTCGTTGAAACCTCGGAGAGGTTCTTTCTCGGCCTTGAAACCGACTCGACACATATATAGGTATATATACTCAAAACAATCTTATACTTATAAAATTGTCTTTTAAAAGACGAGTATTTCAGGTACAAACTTTACTTGGTTCCTTTACTTGGCAACTGACGATCCGTGGCCACAGTTCCTGGTCGCGCTATTCCCCGGTCAAAGCCGGTGAACCTGTACCTATTATTGCACCGAAAAATATAAAATTATATTTGAATATATATATATATATATATATATATATATATATATATATATATATATATATATATATATATATATATATATATTCAAATATATATATATGTGTGTAAGTGATTACCTTACCTGAGTCTTGTGCCTTTGTTCTATTTTTCCTATTGATTACACACTATATCAAACCCTAGTTTACCTCTATTAAATTAATCAAAATCTGATGTTTAATAAAAAATACTGATCTGCTTGCTTGCTTACGATTTTGGTAAGATTTAGCTTGGTGTTTCAGCGTCTCTGCCGCCTGAGCTACCGTTGTCGCTTGACGACGTTGGTCGCAACAGCTAATTATGCGATGCCCTTCCTCGTTCAACTGGCTGTTATTCGTTAACGAGATCTTCATTTTAATTTCGATTGAATTTTTAAATTCAGATTGTCGACAACACCCTGAACAGTGTTGCCCCAAGTTCCCTAAAGCAAATGCTCAGGGCTGGCTATATGCAAAAAAAAAACTTGAACACCATCTTTACTATGCTAATCAAAAAAAATACCTATAATTTGGCTCCTTTTTGAAATCTCCTTTGTGTGCTTGTTCCCAATTTTTTGTTTCACCAGCAAGCTTTCCTCCTGGTTTTCCCTTTAAAGCCTGCACTTGGATGCACTTTCTCGTTTCCTTTTTTTTATTTAAAAATCAAAATTTTCCCGCGCACTGTCCTACGGTCGAACCTGGCGTCCGGCTTGGGGAATTTCCTTTGTATAAGTGGAAGTTTCTAGGTGGCCGAGTCCAAGGTTTGACCCGTTCGCGGCCGGAAGAGTAACACATAGCCTCCTGGAATTCCCAGTCACGGACACCCTTTTGTTCTCAACGGCGGCCATCCCTTTCTATTTAGTCCGCTTCTCCCAATTTCTGCATTGAACTTGCTGTGGAGGGGGAGTGAACGGAGCAACAGATCGGCCAAGATAATATGTGTTCTAAAGGACCGCCATCTGTTGGAAAGTGGGATGTATGCAATGCTATTTTTGGCTTCAACCTGTGCTAAATGTATAGCCAAGCCTTTAAGCCCAGCTAGTACTTAGCTAAGCTTAAGCCACGGTTTGATACCTTACTTCACACTGTTGCTCACAAAAGCTCGGACTGCAACACTTTCCTAAGGAACCAGGTATAGGGACTCTCAGGTGAGCTTTCATTCGATTCCCCTTACCCCCTGAAGACCCAGAGCATGTATAAAAATAGAGTAGCGCAACAGCTCGAGGTGAACCAGGGCCATCTTCTCAAAAAAGTATGCTGTGTGTGTTAACTGAATTAATGATTAATTCATCACGTATGCAGCCGCGCCACAGAGCTATAGCAAATAAGAATATTTACTATCTCTCTGATAACAGGGCAGCTCTACTCGCAATTAACGCTTTTGAGATAACATCAAAACTTGTCTGGGACTGTCTTCAAATCCTACAAATACTGGCCAGCACGTACAAGGTTCACCTGATCTGCGTGCCAGGGCACAACGGATTTGAAGGCAACGAAAAAGCAGACGAACTAGCCAGAAAAGGATCCGCACTCCAGTTCATGATGCCAAGACCATCCTAGGGCTACAAATTAACACCATAAAAATTTGTGTGAAAACCTGGCTGATCGAAAAGAAGCTTTATTTCTGGAGGGTAACCGAAGGAAGCAGGCAAGCCAAAGCATTCATGCCGTCGAAATCAGATTCGATTGGTCACAAGTTTCCTCACAGGGCGATTAGTCCTAGAGGACTATGCAACGAGGACACAGAAACAGCAGAACATATTATTTGTCTGGTACTGTTTAAAAAAAAAACACGTCAACGTTTTCTAGGTAAGTTCAACCTCGAGGCAGCGGACATAAAGGGTGATTTTTTAGCTGGTTTGGTTTTGGCAACACTGGTTTTGACAGCTGACGTGTGTTTAGTACCTTGTGTCACTGTCAAACAGCTTCAGTTTGGTTTGCAATCTAACCATGGATCGTCTTACAAATGAACAATGCTTGCAAATTATTGAATTTTACTATCAAAATTCGTGCTCGGTTCGAAATGTTCATCGCGCGCTGTTCATCGCGAATGCCATGGTCGGCATTCTCGACCTTCTGAGCAGTCTATTCGGAAGATTGTGACCAAATTTCGCACCAAATTTACTTTGTTGGACATTAAACCACCAACACGTTTACGTACTCTGCGTAGTGCAGAAAATATTGCGGCCGTATCAGCTAGTGTGACAGAAGACCGCGAAGGCAGTTAGGCCTTTGTTACAGCACTACGTGGAAAATTTTGCGGAAGGATTTGGGCGTAAAGCCTTTTAAGATACAGCTGGTGCAAGAACTAAAGCCAGCCGACCGACCACAACGCCGAATTTTTGGTGAATGGGCTCTTGGAAAGCTGGCCGAGGATCCGCTTTTTTATCGAAAAATTGTGTTCAGCGATGAGGCTCATTTTTGGTTGAATGGGTACGTAAATAAGCAAAATTGCCGCATTTGGAGTGAAGATCAGCCAGAAGCATTGCAACAGCTACCAATGCATCCCGAAAAAGCCATTGTTTGGTGCGGTTTATGGGACGGCGGCATTATTGGGCCATATTTCTTCAAAGATGATGCGAATCGCAGCGTTACTGTCAATGGTGAACGCTACCGAGCGATGATAACAAACTTTTTTTGCCCGAAATGGAAGTTCTTGACTTGCATGATATGTGGTTTCAACAAAACGGTGCCACATGCCACACAGCACGCGAAACAATGGCGCAATTGCGAGGCGAGTTTGGTGAACAGTTAATTTCACGTTTCGGGCCGGTCAATTGGCCGCCTAGATCGTGCGATTTGACACCATTAGATTATTTTTTGTGGGGTATGTCAAGGCTAATGTCTATAGGGACAAGCCCGCTTCGATTGACGCACTGGAAGCCAACATCCATGCATTCATTCGTGAGATACCGGCCGATATGTGTGAAAGAGTATGCCATAATTGGACTCAGCAGATGGGCTACCTGAGACGCAGCCGCGGTCAACATTTGCATGAAATTATCTCTAAACATTAAATTGCAAGGTTCAAACTATCGATTCAAATAAATATTTCATTTATTTTTTCGAATTTTTTGTGTTTTTTTTTTTAAAAAGTTCTCAACCTCTTAAAAAATCACCCGTTAGCTGCCAGGACATCCAAAGAGATAGCCGCCTTTATAACAAACTGCGGCATCATGGATAGGCTATAAATGGCGGACACAATAGACCCACTGGTGGCCGCAGTGATCTGGGATTTACTGTACCACCTTCCCCGTACAATCTACAATCCCTTTCCGTAAAAGTTTTTATACCCTACCCAGAGTATATTAAGTTTGTTGTATAGTTTGTAATGCAGTGAAATAATCACCGTAAACCCCCAAGACCTTTTAGAGATATAAATGGGACCGACAGGAAAATCGATTAAGCCATGTCCATCTGTCCATCCGTCAGTATCTAAACAACTTTTAGGCATTAGATTTCAAGCTAGAGAGCTGAAAATTGGTAAGTATACTGGAAGTCCATTGGACCAGGTCAGGTTTGAAAATAAGATAAATCCGCCCACAGACACGCCCACTACAACCCTATACGTGCGACCATCTCTAATTTAAAAAAGGCCATATTTTAGATATGTTGCAATGGTGCTAGCGCTCTTATTTTTGGTATGTTACATTGCCTTGTAACTGTCTTTGAGGAAGCCAAAAAAGTTTGGCATTTTAATTGACCACGCCCATGTTCTTAAGGGACTTAATCTTAAAATTACTGTTTTTCAATGCATATATATGAAATTCGACTAAAAATTGTATGACAAAAGTTGTAGATATTAGCATTTTTTAACCTTCCTGTGTATGTAGTATATGCCTCCTCCCAAATATATGGGCGTGGCGTTAAAAAAAGTGTTTTTTTGAGCGTTTTAGGCCGAAATGTATGCAACCACCTAATACAAAGCATTCAACAGTTATATTTTTATATCCCGTCCACTTTTTGGAGGCGTGGCAGTTTGCTTTTTTGGTAGGGTAGGGTATTTTGCAATCCATCACAGACGGACTGTAGTTTTTACGCACGCACTGTTGCACTTTGCCACTTGTTTATTTTTCAAATGGGATTTTTGCAAAATTCCACAGCTCACAGAACTCGATCACTAGCCAGTTTTGCGTAATTTTTTTCGCCATTATCCGTTTGTGAAAACTTCCTACTGCCAACAGTAGCATTAATGATTCTTGCCTGCGTATAAACACAGCAACATATAAATCCTGCGATTCTGAATTCTTTGTTCATTCATTATTTCTCTTGATTCAACCTTATTTACACTTACACACTTACGCAGTGTCTCAACAGTTTATCTTTTCCTTCGCACGTTTCACCGTAACTTTATACACTAATGTTCTTTGACCCCTGCAAGGTCGGGGTTAGAATAGCCTTGAGGTAAGGTATGCCTGTCGTAAGAGCCGACTAAAATCCACCGGAAGAAATATTCTTTAATGTTTCAACGGATGCTGTCGATGCTGCTCCATTTGGGGCAACTTTTGGCAGTAAGGTTTTAACTTATAGATGAATCTGAAGGTTAAATTAAAATCCAGAAGCGTCTGTCACACATTGTGCGGCTCACTGGTCGGCGTCTGTCTCCAAAGGGGCGGCTGTATTTAAAAATGAAAATAGAAGTGACTTACCTATTTCTCATAAAAACGACAAGTTAAAAAAAATGGCAATGAACAAAACGAAAGATTTGATAACCCTAGGTGGCAGCCCAGCTATGCCGGAAAATCCACCCTCTTCGGAGGCAGGCTCTACGGATTCTGGGGAGAGCCTTTTATTGCTTATAAATCCTTTTGAGAAAAGGACAAAACTAAATCGATCACCACCACCTAGATCGAACATATCCGGAAAAAGCAGTCCACCGGTAAACCAGGACTCTGTGAAAATTAAGTGCTTAGAAAAGGAGAATAATGAACTCCGAGCTAAGCTTATTGAAATGGAGCGACTCTTCCAAGATCTAAAAATGGAAGTTGACTCTCTGCGAAAAAAAACGAGGATATTAAAAATACTCGTTTAACGAAAGACTGTGAGGTAACGAAAGAGTGTGTAACACCGAACCAACCAGCAGTCGAATACTTCACGGACGAGGACGAACTTGACCGATTCAGTCTTAAGGAAAAGGTCTAGCAAGAAGCGAAAGGCGAATTCCTCTCCCGAAGTATTACAAAAAGAAGATAAGCCCTCTGGCTCAAACAAGGCTAAACCAGAAGCGAAAATTCGTCCACCTCCCGCAATAAACATCGTCGGGATAGCAGACTTTGGGAGATTGCGCAACCTTATTGCAAACACGGTGAGAACAGAAAACTATAAGCTTACCTCGCACCGAAATAACGTGTGGAAAGTAAATGTTGACAACGCCGATTCCTATCGCGCACTGTCTCTTAGACTGAATGCAGAAAGAATCGAGTGGTATACTTATCAAAATAAGTACGAGAAACCACTGCGAGTCATTGTAAGGGGGCTCCACCCATCATGCACAAAAGAAGACGTTGTAAAAGACGTAAAAAATAAAGGCCTTAAAATTATTGATGCCGTCAATATCATTAAAAAGGAAAAGCAACGCACGGAAGGAGAAAGAGACACTGTGATCAGACGCGGCCTTCCAATTTTTATGCTCTCCTTTGAAAGAACTGAGAGCATAAACGATATTTATAAAATAAAAATGATACTTAACATCAGGGTTAAAATCGAACCCATGCGAAAGGGCAATAGACTGATACCACAGTGTAAGTGATGCCAAGAATTCAGGCACACAAGTGCCTACTGCCAAAAAGAACCACGTTGCGTGAAATGTGCCGGAAAACACCTGTCAACAGAGTGCAAAGTTGACATAAAGGTTCCAGCAGTTTGCGCCAATTGCCACGGAAACCACCCCCCGAACTATCGAGGATGCGAAGTAGCCATAGAGCTGCAAAAGGGACGAGAACCTCTTAAGGAAAATACTAGAGGTCAGAATCAAAGCCTAGGACGCCCAAAACCTGCTGAAACTCCTAAGCCAAAGACTCCAAAGACGCCAAAGCCGATCAAAAGTGGAAGATTGGCAAAGGAGGCGTCGACAAAAGGCATAAAAGCTCCACAAAAGAGCGGCGCCAATTCAAGTGCAGCGGAGAAACCACCACTGGTCGGACCGAAATCATACGCACAGGTTGCGGCAAACGAAAACAAGGCAAGATCGCCCACAACAGATACAGCGTCTCAGATCCTCGCTGTAATCTTGGAGAAACTTGAGGATCAGACTAAAATCAACAAAGTTATAACGGGTGATTTTTTAAGAGGTTGAGAACTTTTTAAAAAAAAAAAACACAAAAAATTCGAAAAAATTAATGAAATATTTATTTGAATCGATAGTTTGAACCTTGCAATTTAATGTTTAAAGATAATTTCATTCAAATGTTGACCGCGGCTGCGTCTCAGATAGCCCATCCGCTGAGTCCAATTTTGGCATACTCTTTCACACATATCGGCCGGTATCTCACGAATGAATGCATGGATGTTGGCTTCCAGTGCGTCAATCGAAGCGGGCTTGTCCCTATAGACATTAGCCTTGACATACCCCCACAAAAAATAATCTAATGGTGTCAAATCACACGATATAGGCGGTCTGCTGGCCTGCTCTGAGGCACGACTGCTCAGAAGGTCGAGAACGCCGACCATAAAATGGAAGCAGCGCGATGAACATTTCGAACCGAGCACGAATTTTGATAGTAAAATTCAATAATTTGCAAGCGTTGTTCATTTGTAAGACGATCCATGGTTAAATTGCAAACCAAACTGAAGCTGTTTGACATTGACACAAGGTACTAAACACACGTCAGCTGTCAAAACCAGTGTTGCCAAAACCAAACCAGCTAAAAAATCACCCTTTATTTGACAAACTGAGCAAGCTTGAGTTTAAGCCTCGAAAAAATTACAAGAGAACATGAATATGAAACAGTTATTTAAAATACTAACATGGAATGCAAACGGCCTTCTGATTTAAATAGACGAACTAGAAGTATTTCTACGGAAAAACAATATTGATATTTGCATGATTACGGAAACTCACCTTAAAAACGGGTCTACACCCAAACTTAAAGGTTACAATGACTATCACGCACGACACCCTTCGCAAAATTCGAGAGGAGGATCCTCCCTCTACATTAAGAACTGCATAAAGCACTTCAAGAACACAGAAGTTGAGCTAGACTCTATGCAGATCAGTTCAGTTTCTGTAAAAATTGACTGCTTAGATTATAACATTGCATCTTGTTATTTCCCGCTAGGATATAGACTGGTGGAAGACGATCTTGATCGTATGTATGACTTCATTGAGTCCAATTTTATCATTGGGGGTGACTTTAACGCGAAGCATACTTTTTGGGGCTCACGATGCAATTCAACAAGAGGCAGATTACTGTACAAAAATAGTATAAAGCGTGGGGTGGACTTTTTCTCCACGGGTAAGCCAACATATTGGCCAACCGATACGAATAAAAAGCCTGACCTTGTCGATTTTTTCATCGCTAAAGGGTACCCCAAATACCTTACGCGAATTGAAGAGTGTTATGATCTTTGCTCAGACCACTCAGGAGTTATCTTGAAGATGGGTGGAAGACTGGCGAAAATAGAAAGAGCTCCTAGATTAGCTAGCAAAAACATGAACTGGGACGCTTTCAGAAAGGACTCTAAGGAGGGTGTTGGCTTGAATGTGCCATTGAAAACTCCTTTCGAGTTAGAAACCGCAGTTGACAAATTCATTGAAGCAATTCAGAGCGCTGCTTGGAACAACAATTCGTCCTAAAAGAACGCAGTTAGCACCGACGAGCATGTACGTAAAACATATCCGCTCGAAATCGAAGAATTGATTCGTGAAAAGAGAAGAGCGCGTAGGAGGTGGCAAGGCACGAGGGCCCCCCCAGACAAAACCCTATTGAACCACCTCTCTAACAAACTGAAAGGAATGTTGCAAGATCTTAAAAATCGTGAGACCACTGAATACCTTGAAGGCTTGTCGGCGGATAGGAGCTCAAACTACTCGCTGTGGAAAGCAGTTAAGTATATCAAGAAACCTATAATCCACTCGGCACCAATAAAAAAAGCTAACGGCGAATGGGCAAGAGAAAACAAAGAGAAAGCGAATTTGTTTACTGAACATTTAGAAGAAACATTCAAGCCTTTCGACGGTCCGCCGTTGGCTGACATTCTAAACAACAACGGGGAACCTGATAGCTTTAGAATGAAAAAAATTTCGTTAGTTGAACTCCGACAGACAATTATCAAACTTAAAAATAATAAGGCCCCGGGTTACGACCTGAGCACTGGCGAAATATTAAAAGAGCTACCAAAAAAGGCATTAGTCAAGCTACTTTATATGATAAACGCTTCTCTTAGACTTCTATGCGTTCCAAGACAATGGAAAGTTGCTGAAGTCATTATGGTTCCAAAACCGGGGAAATGCGCAAATGATAAAAAACCTTATAGGCCCATATCGCTTCTGCCGATAATATCGAAAGTGTTCGAGAAACTTCTGCTGAAGCGATTACAACCAATAATTGCAGAAAGACGCTTGATCCCGGATCATCAATTCGGTTCCAGACCTAACCATTCCACAATAGATCAAGTCTACAGAATAACGCATGAAATTGAAAAAGCCTTAGAAGGGAAAAAAATATGTTCAAGTGCTTTCCTCGACGTATCGCAAGCCTTCGACAAGGTATGGGACGAGGGCTTGAAATATAAGCTACGGCAAAACTTGCCGGAAGACATGTTTAAAATATTGGAAAATTATCTTGAAAGCAGACTCTTTCGTGTTAGGTGTAGTAGTGAATACTCGAGTTTCAAGCAAATTCGGGCTGGCGTACCCCAGGGAAGCGTCCTCGGTCCGACCCTGTTCCTGCTCTACACAAGAGACATACCTCTAGATGACGAGACAGTCGTGGCCACGTTTGCGGGCGATACGGCCATCCTGGCAACAGGTGAATCAGTCGAGTCATCAACGAGAAACCTCCAACGAGCATTGGACAGAATTTGTGTCTGGACGAAGACTTGGCGAATCGCTCTTAACGAGAACAAGTCTACGCATGTGAATTTCACTTACAGAAGAGTTAACAATTTGCCTCTGTTCATAAATTCTGCACAAATACCTTATGCAAATGAAACGAAGTATCTAGGGATGACACTGGACGCTAAACTAAGGTGGAAACCACACGTAAAGAAGAAGCGTGACGAGCTCGAGATTAGGCTCAGGGAAATGTATTGGCTTATTGGAAGATTTTCGAAATTAAGCACATATAACAAACTGCTTTTGTACAGGCAGGTGTTAAAGCCGTCCTGGACATACGGTATACAACTTTGGGGTTGTACCAAGCCGAGCAACATGTCCATGTTGCAGACTTTCCAAAACAAAACACTAAGAGCAATTGTGAATGCTCCATGGTATATAAGGAATAACGATATTCACAGAGATCTAGGAATAGCTACCGTGGGCGAAGAAGTAACAAACTTCGCTCTAAAGCTAAATGCTCGCCTTCATGTTCATTGCAACAATGAAATGATCCGTACTCTAAACGAGACTCTTAACGATGTTAACAACGAGCGACGACTACAAAGAACAAGACCCTTCGATCTAGCGACGTAGGGTGAAGCCGCATGAATGAACGGCTTAGTAGGTGCATTCACTGGAAAGCAACCTATCCAATGCGATTAACACTAAGGAAGCGTAAACTACTTGTTAAGTTAACTTAGTTGTAGTCAAGAAGTATTATGAGAGAGCGAAAATTTACTACTATGAAGTGCGTTCTGGCAGTTTCATAGTGTCTCTCATAAATGGGTGGTTTTTTAGCACGTGGAAATCGGGCATAACCAATATCGGCTACTTCGGTATTATGTACCTGCTATAGAGGGCGTATTGGTATCTTTGAAAGATTTTGGAGTTTTAGTCTCCGTCCATCCTAGTATTCAAAAAAAAAAAAAAAATGTTCTTTACGTAGGCGACGTAAGGAAATTTTGCTGCAGAAGGCGTCTGAGCATTAGTGAATAGTTGATTCACTAATGCTCAGACGCTGAGGCTAAGAGTAAAACACGAGAAGATTTTCGTTAAACGTTATAAAAATGTAATTCTTTTTCGCTGTTCAAATAAGAATGCGCCAAAAATGAATCTCCAAGTTCTTTTGTAACCTCGGTGTTCTCGCTGTGGTTATATATTTTATTACATGATAAATCCGCTGTAGCGCATTTGTGGTTTCGTTCTTCCTTCGCGTTCGGGGTGAAATGTGATTGTTGGAAACCAACATGCTCCCGGCCTTCAGGAGAAAGCCTTGGTTGTTGGAGTCTCTTCTTCCTAGTGCTCCTGCTGTGTTGTTGTTGTTATGCCTTGGCCATTTCAACCACATTGCCTCATGGATATTTTGAGGTTAAGTGTACCACAATGCGCATATATGTTGTACTCATGCGTATATGTATTATGTATGTATGTACCATGAAAAAGAAGAAAACCAAGCATTCGTGAATAGAAAAATGCAGTGTTTGTTAAAAAAAAGGGTGCAGAATTCATTGCGACCTGAGAGTCTTTTGAGGGTGAGTTTCTTTCTTCTTTTTATATATCGTTTTAATGCATTTAAAATTAGGGATTATTAAATGTTATAGGGTATGTGTGTGTTACATGTTAAGGGATGATTTTTTTTTTTAATAAGTTTAATTAAAGGAGGGGCGTTTGCATTCACTGGTATTTCGGCAAGGGTGATATTTTCGCGGTGGGTCGATTTAGTATCGAATTTTTTGTTTTGATTGTGACCACCGTCGCATTAAGCCGTTTCGCGTTAAACCGTCGGCTCCAGGGTGTTGCTCGATTACGCGCGCGAGTAGCCATTCGACTGGGGGAAGATTGTCATCAACTTTCGTGTTGGGTTGCTGTTGCAACCATTTCGGACGTTGCTGAAGCAGATGAAGATACGATGTGCTCCACTGCTTCCAAAACTCCTGTGTGAGTCGCTGCAAGTACCTCCATCTGTCCATGTTGTTGACGGCCCTTTCTGCCAAATTTCTTTCTGGTATTAAACCAAATGGTGATCCGATGAGGAAGTGTCCGGGTGTTAAAAAGGCTAAATCGTCGGGATCGGCCGTCATTAGTTGTAATGGTTGAGAATTGAGACATGCCTCGATCTGAGCCAATAATGTCGCATATTCTTCGAAAGTCAGCCTTGCAGTTACTATAGTTCTTTTTAGATGATGTTTAATTGATTTCACACCTGCCTCCCATAGACCTCTAAAGTGAGGTGATGAAGGCGGGTTGAAGTGCCACATCGTTTGGTCCGAAGCAAGGCTTGTGGCGACATGAGCTGACCATTCTGACGTTATAAATTTACTGTCCCTTCTTAACTAAGTTCTTGCCCTTTTGAAGTTAGTGCCGCAGTCGCTATACACGTTCGCACAATGTCCTCGTCTTGCTACGAACCGTCTGAGTGCTGCGATAAAAGCTGAGGCTGTTAAATCACTGACTAATTCTATGGGATGGCTTTTGTTGCCAGACAGACTTTAGTCATTTTATTGCATCTGCCCTTCCACATTTTTACTTCAATGGGTCCAGCATAGTCGACCCCGGTGTTAAAAAATGGTTTCGTGACACTCACGCGTGTTGATGGGAGATTTCCCATTAACTGCATTTTCGCGTTGTATCGATGGCATCGAATACATTTATATATTTCTGATTTAACCAACCTTCTTAGGTTAGTGATCCAGTATGTATTTCTGATATCGGCCATCATCATCTGTTGGCCACCATGAAACGTTCGCTGATGAGTGTCAGCTACCATCAATTTTGTAAAATGGTGTGTTTCCTTAAGGATTACTGGATGTTGTTGCTGAAACGAAAGTGGTGCATTTGACAACCTACCTCCTACACGAAGAATATGTTCTTCATCAAGAAAAGGATTTGGGCCTCGGATAGTGCTTTTCTTTGGTACGGGCCATTTATTTTTCAGTGCGATAATTTCTTTATTGAATGATTCCATTTGTACCAGCTTGATGAGTTTATAGTGAGCTGAGCTCAATTCCTCTGCAGTGATTGGGTGAGTTTGTAACGGCCTTCTTACTTCTTTGTTTTTGATATATTCAAAAAATCGTCTCCAAAAAACAATGTTATGTAAGAGACGGTGAAGTGTTGAATATGTTTCAAGAAACTTATTTTTGATAGTGAGGCAAAGGCATTGCATTGCTTGCTTATTCAGCTCTTCATCTGTTTCAGGGTATGGTGTTTTTTGCAGATCACAGGCCGAGAAATCCTCGAGGAAGCTGGGTCCATTCCACCAAAGTTTGCTGCCGACCAATTCATCTGATAAGAGCCCTCGAGACCCAATGTCCGCCGGGTCCTTGCTACCTACGTGATGCCAGATATCTTTGTTCGTTAGTGATTGAATCTCGGTAACTCGGTTAGCTACAAAAGTTGTGCGAGTGGATGGACTTCCCTTTATCTATACCAACGTTATCATGGAATCAGACTATGCAAAAGTCTCCAGTTGCTTAAACTGCATAGCTGTTGACATTCGATGCAAAAGTTTTGTTAGCAATAATGCAGCACATAGCTCAAGTTGCGGCAAAGACATTCTCTTTACCGGTGCAACTCTTGTTTTTGCAGTCAACACGTGAATCTTCTGCCCGCTGGATATCACTCGTATATATACAACCGCAGCGTACGCTTTATCGGATGCGTGACAGAAGCCGTGAAATTGTACTTGACCTGATTGCAAACTTCCTATCCAATGCGGTATCTCTAGCCCTTCGAGTCTTACGAGCTCAGCTCGAAAATATATCCAAGGACTTTCTATTTCTGAGCTTAAACTGGAGTCCCGTGATAGTCATTTGATCCACAGTTGTTGCAATATTAGCTTTGCTTTGATGATGCCATGCGAAATCCAGCCCAAGGATCAAACAAACGTGCAATATCTGCCAGAACTGATCTCTTTGTGTGTGTGTTTTAACTTGAGGTACGTTTATTTTGTATGTAAATGTACCCTTTGCGGGACTCCATTGGATGCCCAGCATCTTAATTTTATCTTGAGAATCAAACGTTAGTGGAAGATTCACCTCTCTTTCTCCTTCCGGTATCATTTCTAAGACCCTAGTTGAGTTGCTTGCCCATTTGCGCAATGGTAATCCAGCTGCCTTAAGTATTGTTATCACATCGGCTTGTATCTTGATGGCCTCATCTTCGCTGTCAGCACCATGGATGAAATTATCAACGTAGAACCCTTTTACGATTGCCTTCGTTACATGTTGCTGTGTGTCTTTGACATCAATCGCTACCTGTTGCAGTGTTCGCACTGCCAGATATGGGGCTGATGCGGTCCCGAATGTGACCGTATTAAGTGCATACGTCTTAATTGGCTCATCAGATTTTGCTCTCCACAAAATAAGCTGATACGGCGTATCATCTTGTGCCATCCATATCTGTCGGTACATCATGCTGATGGCTGCTGCGAATGCCACCTTGAATTTTTTCCACTGAGTTACGAGGTAAATTATGTCCGCCTGAAGCCGTGGACCGACCATAAGATGGTCATTCAATGACACTCCTCTTGACGTAACGCATGAAGCATCAAAAACTATTCGCAGCTTCGTCGTTGAGCTCGATTCCTTGAATATAGCGTGGTGCGGAAGAAAATAATGCATTCCATTCTCCAGATCAAGGTCTGTTTTAATTTCTTTCATTTGCTTAAGTGTGGCGTATTCGGTTATGCAAGCTGTATATGCTTCCTTAAGTTTTTTGTTTGAATTTAAGCGTTTTTTAATTTGAAAAAATCTTGCCAATGCAGCCTTCTTAGAGTTGCCAAGATTGGGTCGTGCATCCCCTTTAAATGGTAATCGGACTTTATATCTGCCATCGTCCTTCCGTCTCGTGGTCGCTTCATAGTGTTTTTGGCATTTTTCTTTTTCAACCGTCAGTTTACGCTTTAAGAGCGTCAATTTACGCTCATCCATATCCTTTTCGATTTCCCAGAATTTCTTCAGTTGTGCATCAAGTGTTGCGTGGTGACTTCTTACTGTCACTGAGGTCTTCGTTGAATTGCTGGTCGTTCCTCCGGTTAAGATTCATCCCAGCTCTGTTTTTTGAGCTACCGGTGATCCATTTTGTGAAGGAATCTGCACTTCTTGAATGATGTTGGCATAAACATCAGCACCTAACAACATGTCAATTTTTCCCGGCTGGAAGTAAGATGCATCTGCCAATGGCAGGTTCGTTAGATGGCCCCACAAAGATGTACACAGCTTCTGCGCTGGCAACGTGGAAGTAAGATGGGAGAATACAAACACCCTTACATCTAGACAAAAAGATGGCTTAAGGACAGAAAATATTGTTATGCTGACCATGGATTTGGACGTTCCTGTTGACATTTGTCCTAAACCCTTGACATCGGCAAATGCCTTTTGCTTCCTTAAGTTTAGGAGCTGTGCCACATTTTCGGTAACGAACGTAGCTTCTGATCCACGGTCTATTTAAGCCCTTATGATAAGTTGAACTCCATTTGCAGCAAAGACCTTAACTGCTGCTGTCGCTAACAAAACCTTGGTTCACATCTGGTTAAGGTATAGGTTGACGTTATTGAGCGATTGTGGTGAGCTATATCTTTTATGGTTTTTTGAGTTTTTGATCACACCTTGATTTAAGTTTTGATACGGGTTGAGGTGCGGTTCATTAGAACCTGAGGGCAATGGAGCATCGTTTTGTACATTACTCCACTGACTTGGTAACATTGGGTGAATAGGATGTTGAATCTGATTATAGTGACTATAATCTACAGGTTGCATACCATTTTGTTCATCATAAAATACATCTGGGTGAGCATGTTTTGAGCAGTTTTGAACAAGGTGAGCAGTTTTGAACAAGGTGAGTGTTATACTCAGTATGATTTTGCCCTCCTGAAGATGTCTGCGGGTAATACACGTTTTTGGTGCGGTTTGTGTTTGGTGTTTCAAAGTGTAAGAGGGTGTGATGCTTTTGACCACATTTTTGACAGCGATTATTGCTCCTACAATAAAACGCATTGTGGTCGAACCCTAAGCAATTTGAGCAAACCGTATTCCAAGCGATGTCTTGCACCATAAATTACTGAATAACTATTTATTCAACTTCGGACATGAAAAAGCTTTGCCCACAAGCTGAAATTGATGAATTCACCAGTTCTCCGACATTTGTTTACAAATGTGAGTGAATTCATGAATTCGTCATTTCCATTGCAATTTAGTTTTGCAGCTTTTGCATCAGCTGATCGCGTAAGTTAAATTGTTTTTGCAACTTCTTAAATTTAAAGCTTGTGAAAAGCTTTAAAGGCTTTACAAAAAAACGTTATCAAATAGGTGTTGGAGGGTAAGAGGGACGCAAGTTGAATATCTAGTTATTCAGTAATTTGTGCTTGCATACACGACAGAGAAACTTTTTTGTATCATATCTTGAATGATCCTTGATTTTGATCAACCATGTTCTCAAACAAATTATGAAATTCGTGCCATTCTTCAAGCGAATCTCTGAATTTCTTAATTTGGATTGGTTGCAACCGAATGTCACACACTGAAGTTTTTGTCGTATTTAAGCGTGAAACTTCTAAATTTGGATTGTTTACTTGTGCGAATTTATCAAAATGCTCAGTTAGCATTCCCGTGAATGAAAAGAAAAACGTTTAATTTTTGCAAATGTTTTTGCTTCAAAATACTCATCTTTAAGAGGGTCGCTTGAGGCATTAAGAATAGCCTCGTGATCCTTCTAAGCGCGTTTGAAGCATTCTTCACTATCCGTTTTGCAAGCGTTTACATAACCTCTTGATTTTCGCGCCTCGCTTTCCTTCTCAAAGTCATTGAAATCAGTTTCGAGCTCTTTCAAAGTAAGCTCTTGACGTTCGATAAGTTTTCAAAAATTATTACGCGTTTGGCATTTTCACTTCACTGGATATGGGCATTAACAGAGACAAATTTATCGATATTATTAAATTTCACTGATCTTAATTCTCTTATGATTTCTTAAATTGTAGGTACGAAAGATTATATGAATCTACTATTAAGTTTGATGTCTTATTTATGGTAATGAGTATGATTGCTTATGATTTTGGGTTTGTGTTTTTTTTTGTTTGCAATATGTTTTATTGTGTGAATGTTATTATGTTGTGCAAAAAAGTGTACAAAATGGAAAATATTCCTACCTTACCGTAGAACCACAGTGATGTAGCTGTGGCGGTAGTAGTAGCGGTAGTAAGAGCTGTCAAAAGTTAAAACACATGTACTCAGTGTATTGCGCACACAATGTGTGTCTGTGGCGGTAGCGCGTAGCTGTGGCGGTAGTAAGAGTTGGCTTAACTTTTATTTTCCGTAGCGCTACACGGTTGACAGCGCTACACGGTGGACAGTTCAATACAAGTTAAGTATTAGTATTAATTTTATGGAATTTGTGTCATCCGTTGTACAAAAATATTAAATCTAGTTCAAATTAACTCAGAGTATCGGCCATTGTTTATAAACGAGGTTTTTGTTCGGCATAGCCGCGCTACACCATTGTGTTAAATTTTTTTCCGTACTACGCCACATGGCTCCACGGCTGTACTACGTACTACTGCTACATACCACCGCTACGGGCATTGTGGTCCCACGGTTAGTTTGCTTTTGCAACTGCAACTTTAGTATCCTATTACTAGTTACAGTTGCAGAAGGCTTTGCGTTGCACAGTTCCTTGCTGTGATTACAGAATGTAGCTTAGTTACTGTTGGTTTGAACAGTTTAAAGTTGTACTGTTGACCGTTTTGCCTTTATTCCGTATGCAGGTATCCGTGCTTTATTCCGTTTGGAGGATGGGATTCCGTTTATAGGATTTGTTACCGCTTGCTGGGTGTTGGTCTACTGCTTGTAGACCGCTATTCGACAGATAGTCCAAAGGAGACCTTGTGCACTCGTATTTTAATGTGCAGAATGCACTCGTAGGTACATATATGCGTATGTTAAAAAATTTATCAGGAAAATTCGAAAAGAGGAAATTTTTTCCTAACTTAATGTGCTTGTGGAACTGCAACCCAGGTTTCCACAACTCTCAGTTACTGTTGCAGAAGGCTTCTTGTTGCACAGTTATTGCTGTGTTGCTGCTCGTTGAACTGCTGGCAAATCGCTGCACAACTGTTTCGTTGGGTGCTGTGTCCGATTGACTGTCCGTCGATGATCGGGCTGCAATTTTTGATCTTTTGATCTGCGCACAAATCCACAGCACACTTTAAATTGTCTTTTAATTTTCACTATATATTAAACACTTTAACAACTTTAACACTGTTAATTTTAATTGAAATTAACGCTTAAAGGCTGCGAAGGACCATCCGGCTCGAAGGACCATCCGGCTCGAAGGACCATGTTCTTCACGTAGGCGACGTAAGGAAATTTTGCTGCAGAAGGCGTCTGAGCTCTAGTGAATAATTGATTCACTTAAAGATGAAGAAGATTCACGAGAAGATTTTCGTTAAAAATGTAATTCTTTATTCGCTGTTCAAATAAGAATGCGCCAAAAATGCATCTCCAAGTTCTTTTGTAACCTCGGTATTCCTGCTGTGGTTATATATTTTATTATGTACTACATGATAAATCCGCTGTAGCGCATATGGTCATTGACATCAACCGTGAAATATCTTTTAATTAGTATATGTTGAGTGACTATTGACTATGTAAGATGTAACAACTTGATTTTAACTAATACATAAATGTTTATACCAATTGATATGTGGATCAATGCACCCGAGAGAGACAGCATCATATGCATTTCGATTTAGCGTAAGGCTGGATGTCACCCTTTGGTCTCGGATGAGGCTGGCGTTTGTGAGAAGAGGCCGACAATGCTTCCGAGACGCATATTTGACAGCCTTTATTTGGTTGCTTGTTGCCTCCAGTTTCTTGTTCTTGTCGGTTGGTGCGGTTCGGTCTGCTTCGGTGTAAAAGTTTATTTTTGTGTTGTTAATTATGTGGTGCCCCTTTGTGTTCTGTGCATTTTGTCTAGTGATTGAGAATATGGTGACTTCAATTGAAGTCCAAATTTCCTATTCCAATCACTAGACTAATGTTCAAACACCCTTTCATCGATTCCCACGTGTCGGGCTACAGGGTGTAGGCTGTAGCTACACGAATTCCAGTCGCAAATTCGTTTATTTGTTGTGGTTTCGTTCTTCCCTCGCGTTCGGGGTGAGATGTGATTGTTGGGAACCAACAAATTTCTTGTTTCGTCCATTGATTTTTCTTTGCACGGTGCTTTTACCTAATTTTCTTTTTGAAAATGATCAATTTCAAAACTCTAATCAAATTTTATTTAATTTGCCCTTTTTACCAAATTGAGTGAATAATCGCTTATGAGTGCGTGCTGTTTTTGTATACAACATTAATTCCCGCCAGTGATTAGTATGAAAGATCTTAACTGATTAGCTGAAGAAAGTATGTTTGCATATGCAAAACTGCATCTATAAACAAAAAAAAAATTATAAATCATAGTGTTGGTATGCGATTGCGAAAACTCTCCAGTCAGCTGCTCTTGTTTTGTTGACATATACTCCGCACCAGTGCTGCCACTGTACTATCTCAGTGTTTGAATTTTAGTACCAACACTAAAATAGTACCTTCTATTGACTCCTTTTACTCCGTATTTTTTTCACCTACACACGATGTCTTTTCACTTTCCCTGTGGTGTTTTGCGGCAGCCCTTACGACACTTACCAATTTTTGATTAGCTGTCATGGATGTGGTAAGCAGTTTCATCCAAAGTGCGTGGACCTGCACACCAAAACTGGTGAAGCCTTGACGGATGCAAAGTGCCAAGGTCTTCAATGGTTTTGCTCCCACTGCATGAGACTGTCAACAAAAGTTCTGCTTAGCAACCTCATGGATTACCGTTCATCATCGGCAGATATTCTCAAGGATCTTGACAGGATTCAATTCTCTGTGAAGCATTATCTCGTGAAAGTGAATCGCTCTATTCTGCAGCTTTTAACGCGGAGGCTTTGGCCAAGGAAAAAGAAGCTGCCAAATACGATCTTCTTAATTCCAATCCAGTCAACAAAACAAACAACAGCTACAGAAACAAAAACAGCATGAACGAAATCATCAACAACAACACCATTCACAGAACCACCAGCAACAACAACCGAAACATGATCAACAACAGCAGATCCACTAGCCAGAATACCAGCAGCAACAACAGCATGATTCGCTCGTGGATAAAACACCCGGCCTTGTTGAAACTTGCACCCTTAAGGTGAGTATGGAGCACAAGCTGGTGATATAATCAACTACATCAGTAGCAAGGGAATAGATGTTGACGCGATCAGATGCCGAAGCCTAACAGCAGAAAATCTAACTTGACGCTTATCGTCATCCTTCAAAATTCTTGCTCCTCTTTCCTCTGGAATCAAATTGCTGGACCCCAATTTTTGGCCTAAGGATATCTTTGTTAAGGAATTTACCAACATGCCTACCTCCGGAGCATAATCCAATCTTCAGTTTTATGGATATTTCAGCAGAGGATGTTTTAGCTGGCATGGTCGGCTTAAAATCAAGCTTTAATCCTGGGCCTGATGGATTACCAACAAGTTTTCTCAAAAAATTTGCTGTTCCCTTACATAGAATTATTTGCTTTATTTTTAGCCTGTCCCTTAAAACTTCCACGTTCTCAGCTGTCTGGAATAATTCCTATATAGTCCGCATTTTTAAATCTGGAAGGAAAAACAAAATTGAGAACTATAGAGGCATCTGTAAACAATCTTGTATACTTGAGTTGTTTGACATGCTCGTCACTCAACGTCTTTACTTACACTGTAAACCATTAATTTGCAATAATCCACACGGCTTTGTAAAGCAACGAATCTTCTTTTGTTTTCAAACTTCGTTGTAACTGAAATCGGCAAAGGCAACCAAGTTGATGCCATCCATACGGATTTTAGTAGTCATTTGATAGAGTCGACCACAGACTTCTTCCTCATAAGCTAGAAAGACTCGGGTTTCCTACTTATCTTTTACAATGACTTTCTTCTTTTTTAAAAATTCGATGCCAGTTTGTAAAATTCCGAAATAAGGTTTCTGAAAAAAAATTTCGTCACTTCTTGTGTACCTCAAGGCAGCCATATAGGTCCCTTCTTGTTTATTTTAATTGTAAATGACATCGTAGGTGTCCATCCGCTCTAGATGACCCAGCCATCGTAGACGTTGTGTTTTGACTCTTTTGGCTAGGTCGGTATCGCTGTACAGCCCGTACAGTTCGATGTTATATCTCCTCCTCCACTCTCCGTCTATGCAGACGGGACCGTAAATCGTCCGAAGAATTTTCCTCTCGAAGCAGCCTAAAGTGTTTTCATCCGCCTTTGACAGGGTCCATGCTTCTGCACCGTAAAGCAGGACTGGGATGATGAGGGTCTTATACATGGACACTTTAGTTGCTCGAGAGAGGGCTTTGCTACTCAATTGCCTTCTTAGCCCAAAGAAACAGCGATTGGCAAGAGTTATCCTTCGTTTGATTTCAGCGCTGGTGTCATTGTCTGAATTGATAGCGGAACCCAGGTAGACAAAGTCCCTAACTACCTCAAAGTTATAGCTGTCGATGGTGATGTTTTGTCCAAGACGTCGGTGTTGGGTGTCTTTTCTTGATGACAGCTTATACTTGGTTTTGCCCTCATTGACTGCTAAACCCATGTTCGCCGCTTCCGTCCCAATACTCACGAAGGCTTCACTGACATCACGCTTTGTTCTACCGATTATGTCAATGTCGTCTGCGTATGCAAGTAGTTGAACGGACTTTTGAAAGATTGTACTGTTGGCGCGAGAGTTCTGCACAATTCTCTCAAGTATGATGTTAAAGAAGTCGCATGACAGCGCGTCGCCTTGTCTAAATCCTTTTTTGACATCAAAGGGGTCGGTGAGGTCTTTGCCGACCTTGACGGAACAGCGTGAGTTTTCCATCGTCATCCTGCACAGACTGACGAGTTTGGCAGGTATGCCAAAACTAGACATTGCGCTATATAGCTCGTCTCTATAGATGCTGTCATACGCGGCCTTGAAATCGATGAAGAGGTGGTGTGTATCGATTTGGAATTCCTGGGTTTTCTCCAAGATCTGCCGCAGTGTGAATATTTGATCGATGGTGGACTTTCCTGGCCTAAAGCCACACTGATATGTGCCTATCAGATTGTTGACAAACGGCTTCAGGCGTTCACACAGTACAGCAGAAAAGATCTTGTATGCGATGTTAAGAAGACTTATGCCTCTGTAGTTGGCACAACTCAGAGGGTCTCCTTTCTTCAGGATCGGGCAAACAATGCTGAGGTTCCATTCGTCGGGCATGCTTTCTTCCGACCATATCTTGCAGATGAGCTGGTGCATGCTCCTGACCAGCTCATCGCCAGCGGACTTAAAAAGTTCGGCAGCTAGGCCGTCTGCTCCGGCTGCTTTGTTGCACTTGAGCTTAGACACAGCTACTTTCACCTCCTCCAGGTCGGGTGGGCGGTATCGTTCGTATGCTTCGTCGGTAACGTCTTCGCCCGGGTTTAATGGTTCGTTCTGCCTGACAGCGGTATTTGGTTCGTCCTCGCCGTTATACAGTCTGCAGAAGTGGTCTTTCCAAATCCTCAGCACCGACTGCGATTCTTCAACGATGTTCCCTTGATGGTCCTTACAGGCTTCAGTTCGAAGTTTATACCCTTGGCAGGACCTTTTGATCCTTTGGTAAAACTTTCTAACCTCATTTCTGTTGTAACATCTCTCTATCTCTTCAACCGCGCGCTCCTCGTGCTCCCTCTTTTTCCTTCGGAGAAGCCGGTGCTCCTCTCTGCTCGTAGAGCTTGCGAGCAGCTCTAGTCCTTCTATGCAGCGCCGCTTTGTATGCTTCCTGTTTAGCTGCATGTGCTTGCCGGCATTCATCGTCAAACCAGGGGTTTCGTTGTGGTCGCCGTGTGAAACCCAGCACTTCAGAGGCGGCGTCTCTGATGGCATTTTGGCAATGTTGCCACTGGCTATCAATACTTGATGCTGGTTGCATAGGACTTCGTAGAAGGTTTTGAGAGACTCGGTTGGAGAAGGACCTGGCGATCTCTTGCGATTGTAGTCGGCCGACGTCAAACTTCCTCACAGTATTTCCATTACTTGGCGCTGGTCGGGATATCCGCAGCCGTACCTTGGCTACAACAAGGTAGTGATCCGAGTCAATGTTGGCCCCTCGGAAAGTTCGGACATCCCTGATACTGGAGGAGTGCCTTGCGTCGATCGCAATATGGTCAATCTGGTTGACGGTTGATTGATCGGGAGATCTCCATGTCCCTTTGTGGATATTGAGATGCGGGAACTGTGTACTAGCTACCACAACGTGTCGCCCCGCAGCAAAGTCGATCAGCCTGAATCCGTTATCGGAGGTCGTGTCGTGCAGGCTATGCTTTCCGACAGTACGACCAAAGATGCCCTCCCTTCCTAGTTTGGCATTAAAATCGCCTAGGACAATCTTAATGTCGTAGCTAGGGCACTGCTCATAAGTTTTGTCCAGGAGCTCGTAGAACATATCTTTGGTCTCGTCATCTTTCTCCTCTGTGGGGGCAAGTGCGCATATCAGGCTAATGTTGGCGAATTTAGCCTTGATGCGGATCGTCGCGAGGCGCTCGCTTACAGGGTTGAAGCTCAAGACTTTTTGCCTAAGTCTGCCTCCAACAACGAAACCACATCCAAATAGGCGCTGTCTTTGATGCCGATAGCAGTCGCCGTAGTAGATGTCGCAGTTTTTCATCCTTTTTTTGCCCGGCCCGTCCCACCACATTTCTTGGATGGCAGTAATGTCTGCCTTGCAGTCGTTAAGGGCCTCCGCTAGTTGCTCGGCTGCACGTGGTCTGTTAAGGGACCTAACATTCCACGTGCAGATCTGGAGCTCGTTGTCCTTTTCTCGTTTGCATTGGTCGTCAACAGTAAATCCGTCCGAATCCGAGGCTTGTTTCCGCTTCGTGACTGGTGTTTCTTTACGTGGCCGGGAAGTCACCCCGACGGCACGACCCCCAACCTGGAGGACCAGATCCTTTGCTTAGCTCTAAGGACGGAGAGCCGGATAGCCCGCTCCTTATAGGCCTGAGCTCCGAATACGTCGTAGTAGCCCATATAAGGTGTTCACTAAGTAGTTCGGCCTGACTGGAACTATGGACGCCACCGTTGATTCCATCTGCGGAATTCTTCCGCTGCCGTCCGGATGCAAGGAGAAGTGCCTTAGTGGGAACACTCCTCCCCCCTCTCTCGTCTGCTACCCCCAACAACCTTCCAAAGGGGTTGGAACCCAATCTCCAGTTGAGGTACTAGGCACCCGGTGTTCACCACGGGGAGGTGAGAGTAGGAGTTGATAGACAGAGGTGGGTTCAGAAAACCTGTGGATGCTTGTATCCTCTTGAGTGCACATGTCTATCCTTTGACCACCTTTTTGCCAGAATGCCACTTGTTAATGTTTGCCGATGACTTTAAAATGTTAGTATCAGGCAAAGAAGTCCAATGTTTCCATCGCCTTAATCTCTACCTTCAAATATTTTATTTGTGGTGCAATAAGTACTACTTGTCTCTTAATGTCAATAAATGTTCCGTTATTAGTTTTTCTCGATCTAAATCACCCCTGACATTTACTTATACCTTTGATGGCATCGTGATTCCTCGTGTACATACAATAAAGGACCTTGGTGTCATCTTGGATACAAAGCTTTTCGTTCGATTCTAGAATATTCATCTGTAGTTTGGTGTCCATACTACATGGTCCACATTTCAAGGATTGAATCAATTCAAAAAAGTTTCCTTAGGTTTGCGCTTAGAGGGCTGCCTTGGACTGATTTTAATAGCCTACCGCCCTACCGATCAAGGTTAATCTTGTCAACGATGCATGACAAATTCACACGTGAGCAAGTGCGATAGCAGTGGCGCACGCTCTCGCATATTTCAAATGTTTTATGTTTCAAATTCAATGTTTCAAATCATAAGTCAAATTATAAGTCGGTTAATTTTGTTTCCCATGGTTAGCTTCATTATAGGTACCCTATCCAGGGTATACCAATTCATTTTAAGTTTGAACCACAGTGAAATAATCAGTGTCGAGGCCAATAGGTGAATTTATAAATCCATGACAGACCGTCTGTCTTTCTGTATATGTGAAGTTTTTAGGTCTTCAGAAGTGAGTTAGAGATCTGAGCTAGCAACGTAGCTTCATTCTTATTTTGCACGAAGAAGGTATGAAAATTGGTAAAGTCTACCCACAGTGGCAAAAATATACATATATTGTTATGTGGCGACAAGAAATAAAACAACATGCAGGAGTCGTTGAATGCACCCATCGATTCACTCTACGAGTTAATATTTAGTAGGTGACTTATGACTTAAATGCTATATTTTTAGCGCCCGGCCCAAAAACGGCCTTGAAGAAAACCTCATTCCAATTATGAAAGCTGATGGAATATATGAAGCTATTATATATCCAATTAGAAGGCTTGTGTTCAATGCCCGAAGTCTGTAGGTACCTTTGGTACAACAGTAATCTAGCAGAGCATTATAATTCTATTGGGATGAAAATGTGTAGTGTCGCTCGACTAGGTTCTTCTGGGCTAGCTGTAATAAACCTAACCGAGAGAGAAATAGTAGACCAACATAGTTAGACATTCATTTCTTAGCTTGGCTTAAATGCCGTTTGCTATACTCACCAGCGAGTTACTCGCTATGTTGGTGAGTAGAAATGATTTCGAAGATAGCTGTAAAAGAACGGTTACCAGAGCCCAAGCTCTATTGGTTGTATTAAAAGAGATGTGGTTTCTTTGGTAGCTCGATATCAAAAGAGACATTTATTCTTGGGTTGCATCGGTATTTATACAAATAAAATCTACTGCGCTTTTGATCTACTTCCAAGCCCGAACCCCAATCCATACTCGATATTGCAGCGTCATCGATTTGCACCCTTCGATATTTGAACCCGTATATAATGCATTGGTCATCATAAAGCATTGGCTATGCTTTACCAGTGTATACTTGACTTGACTATACTTGACCTATATTCGTCGAGTCAGCGCATCGGCGCCACCGTTCAGTGTTCCCGATTTGGTCACACATGCCCTCATGCACTTGTCGTACCATTTCGGATATTTGACCCTGACTCATTCATAAACATAGAAAGCGTGTATCGTACTATGCTTGGAACAAATCAACGTAAACAAAACCTGTGGCGATATACTGCCGGCTTTGCCTGTTGATATGTGATCCCATACATTCTGTTGGGAATGTACGATCGCTTATAGTGAGTGGGTACCGAAATATGTATGTAAGTATGGTACGTGTGCTGGGGTGACTGACGGATTGTTGGTCTTTAATGACTTTGGTCTTTAATGACTTAATGCTTAGTCGATGTATGTGAATACTTTGTATGAAGATAAATGGGTGCCTGCTATCGAGTATCGGGTAAGAGGAACGTAAAGGCAAGTATAAGCGTACACTGACGCTATTCCCTACACCACCCTTCTGGGAGAAAAAGGAGAATTCTTGGAGTAGCGAGAATTCTGCTTTTTCTGTGCCGCTTGTACATTTGGGAATAAACATTGTTTTCAAGTTACATATTTGATTTCTTCTTTTAGGTTTACATTAACATGAACAATCTATTAATAATTTTTTTTTTGTATTATATGGGTTTTAGTTTCTGGATATATGGTTGTCTCAATTTCTAACAACAATTTTACAACATTGATAGATATAAATTGATTTTCTTATTTCCAATGAATTTTAGTAGCTTTACAATTAATTTTCTACGTACTAAGATTTTTTTTATTTTTATTTTTTTTTAGTTTTAATTTTATGTATTACAACTTAAGTACTTATAATTGATTGAGCAAATTTATTCAAAGTTATTTAACCATAGTTTAGTTTAAATATTCGTTAATTAATAGCAACAATTTAATGCTTTCTTCTTTTAACTTTAAAATTACTTAACTAGTTAACAGTAACAACCAAATTCTTAATCCTAGTGTGTAAAGGTAAAAATTCATTAATTTTTGTTATTTTGAATACAAAAATTTCTTTTTTCTTTTAAAACTTATTACAAATAGTTTTTTTTTTTTTTTTCTTACTTTTTCTTACAATAGGAGTACAATTTATCTTAATAACTTAAAGATTAGAAACCATGTATTTTAATTTGGTTTTGTATTTATATAAAGTTTTACTTAACAATGCAATTATCTTTAGTGTGTTATCCATATTAAATTGTAGATTAAATTTTGTTAACAATACAATTAAATTTGCAAAATTTTCATTAAAAATTAAGATTTAGGATATATTAAGTTTTATTAACACTATTTGATATTTATATTTAATTGTTGATATACTAAATGTTAATTACAATATTATTAATTTTAATTACTAAGTTTTTAATAACAATACCATTAGTCTTCATTACTAAATTTTTAATTACAATACCTCTGATTTTAGTTGGTTCCTGTTTATATATTTAATTGTTTATATACTAAATTTTAATTATGATACCATTAATTTTAATTCGTTCCTGTCCAGGAGAATTAGAACTTATTATATATATATGTGCATGTAGGGTGAACTTATTTTATATATACATGTGTATGTAGGGTCTCTTCCCCCTTTTTTTTTTTAAGAAAAAGTTTATTCAAATTCGTCAATATCGGCAAAAGCTTCTAGAAATTGCCGTAATATATATATGTAAAATTTCTTTAGCCTGTTTTTGTGGACTTTAGTCCTTTTTCCTTCGTATTTTATTTCACAATTCACGCCTTCCTCTGATAATACTTCGTATGGTCCTATATAGATTGGGTCTAACTTCCTACGATTTTCGTTTCTCAACAGTACTAAACTACCTACTCCAAAACTAGCTTGCTTACTCTTAGCTTTCGTATCCTAAGCATTTTTCCTTATTTTCTTCTTTTCGACTAACTGATCTCTATCAACTCGGTGGGCTACTTGTAATTTCTGTTTCAAATCTATTACGTAGTCTTCGTAGTTATATCTGGGGTCTACCTGTTTTGTTAGATTGGTCGGCAATTTGCATTGCCTTCCGAATACTAATTCAAACGGTGTTTACCCTGTTTCCCAATGTATTGAGGTGTTATAACAGAAGACATAGTATGGTAACCAGTTACACCAGTCCGTATGTTTTTCGGACACGTAACACCTGAGGTATGCTCCGAGAACTTTGTGGGAATTTTCTAATGCTCCTATACTTTCATGATGGTAAGCAGTGGACTGTAGCTGTTCTATCTCAGTAATTTACACATATCTTTAAAGATTTTATTTATAAACTCTGTTCCCTGGTCTGAAGCTATTGTTATGGGAACTCCATATTTAAGGATAAATCCTTCTACAAGTCCTTTGGCTACAGTGCTAGCTTCTTTGTTTTCAAGAGGTATAGCTTCTGTGAATTTTGTAAGTTCGTCTTGTAGGGTAAGTATGTATTTATATCCGTTTACCGACTCATCTAGAGGACCAACCAAGTCAAGATAAATTTTTTCAAAACTTGTATCGGCGGTTGAGGTTATTTCCATTGGTTGTTTCTTGGGTGTCATATATTTATTCTTTTGACATATAGGGCAATGCTTCATAAATGTCGTCACATCGTTCTACATTCCTGTCCAGAAGTATTTCTTTCTTATGGTTTTTAGCATGCGGTTTATTCCTGCATGTCCACTTGTTGGTAATATATGATAATCGTTGAGCAGTAGTTTCTTTTCCTGAGGATCGGTAATCTCTTTACATTTATCTATGAGGTGCACCTTTATATTACTTTCTTTAAACATTCCTCCTAAATTTTTCTGTAACTCGGGAATTTTATATTCTCGACGGCCGTCTGCGAGTTTTCTTAATTCTTCTTAAGTAATGTATAATTTTTCAATGGCTAGGGGTCCGCAGATACTTTGCACGTCCCCCGACATCAATTTGACAATTGAAGTTGATAGAGCTGTAGTGCTATCCTTGGAGATATCTAGCAGTTCACAAGGTTCCTGCACGTCCCTCAACAACATTTTGCCAAATGATGTCGATCGGGCTGTAGTGCTTATCCTGGGCTTATTTAGGAGTATTAAATTCATCTCTGGGAGATATGCCAAAACGTCGTTGGGTCCCAGGAGTAGTGTCATATCATTTATTCGATACTCATCGTCCTCGAAACTATTACATATTTTTAGCTCAACTATCTGCTGTCCATTTTCTGGTGGTTTCAATAACTCTGTAATTTTGTTATATTTATCCGTTTCTTCCTCATCCTTTGTTTCTGTTGATTCCTTTTGTACCTTGTTTGCCTTGGATCGTGACCTGGTCATGACATATATTTGTAGTTGTTTTAATTGATCGGTGTCTATTCGTATACGACTCAGAGCATCAGCTGTGCAATTATCTTTTCCTGGAGTATATTCGATATAGAAATTATATTCTTCTAAAAGCAATCTAAACTTTGTGAGTCTACTAGATGGTTCCTTAAGTGAGAAAAGATATACTAGTGGTCTGTGATCTGTTATGATTTTGAATTTTCTTCTGAAAAGATATGGTCGGAAATGTTTGATTGCCCATACTATGGCTAGTACCTCTTTTTCAATAGTGCTGTAATTTTTCTGTGCACCATTTAATGTTTTACTAGCATATGCTATGGGTTTATCATCGAAATTAGAAAGAACAGCACCTAGGCAAAGCCTGAAGCATCTGTTCGCAGAATAAATTCTTTTGAGAAATTTGGAAATCGTAAAACTTGATTACTTGAGAGAATTACTTTCAGAAGTTTAAATGCAATGATTTTTCGCAATTTTCACAGAAATTGAACTCTACGTTCTTACGGAGTAATCTGTTCAGAGGGATTGCAATGGTAGCAAAATTTCGAATGAGTTTACGATAATAGTTTGCAAACGCTACAAACCTTCTAACTTCGTCTGCATTAGTAGGGGTAGGATAATTGCTCATTACTGCTGCTTTCTCTGGGTCGGGATGTATTCCTTTTTCTGAAATAACATGTCCCAAATATAGCTTCCTTAAGCGTTCTTTTCGAAGGAAAGAACACTTTCTCGGATGGATCTTAAGATTCACCTCCCGTAGTCGTTTAAACACTTCGACCAAGTTTTTGTTGTGGTCTTGGAGGTTTTAGCCAAAGACGATAAGATCATCTAGATAGACAAAACATCTTGAATAGGTCAGTCCCGCCATTGCGATTGACATCATTCTAGAGAATTTGCTTGGCGAGATCTTGAGTCCCATTGGGAGTCGTTGTAGTTGATAGTGTCCTCCTTCAGTAGAAAATGCTGTTACTGGTCGGCTATTTGGGTCAAGTTCCATTCGGTAATATCCTTGACTCAAATCAATGCATGAGAAGTAGGTTGGTCCTCCTACCATATCGTATATGTCGCTTATATTTGTTAACGGAAATTTATCGTCTTCGATCCGTTCGTTGACATTACGGTAGTCAATTACCATATGGAATTTTTGTTCGCCGGTAATGGGGTCTTTCTTTTTGGGTACAATTAGGATTGGAGAATTCCACGCTGAAACGGATGGTTCTATTATGTCATTATCCAACATCTTATCGATTTCTTCTTGTATGTCCTTCTTCTGTGTGTGTGGTAATCTATAAGGCTTTGTGTACTTTGGAGTTGCTCCTTCCTTAAGCGTGATGTCAGCTTGTCCTTCGTGCGTGTAGCTGAGCTTGTCTCCTTCAAGATGGAATATATCTTGGAACTTGGTACATATGGCTTCAATTTCGCTTTTCTCTTCTGTATTTAAAGTGTCGAAATTTATTTCATTTAATATTTTCTCTACTCTGGACACAGTTGGTTCATCTCTTTTGTTGTGTCGCAGAACGTAGTGTTCCACTGCGGGCAGGGATGGTGGTTCTGCCCATTTGAGTACAACCTCTCTTTCGCGGGTGTTCAAAATTTTGAATGGAATTTTCCCTTTGGTGGCTTGGGATATGGATCCAGCCATAAAGACACCTTTGCACAGTTCCTGGGAATGGAATACTCGTATATCTGTATGTGCTGTGTCTAGCCAGTAGGTGGCTTCACATCTGGGAGCGATGGTTATTGTGTTCAGACTGTGTTGAGAAAGAATGGGTAATGTGGTCGTTTGGCTATTTAGTCTTTACTTTAATACTAGGTCCTCTAGGTCGATTACCGCACCAAGTTCTAAAAGAAGGTTGGCTCCGATAATTCCTTCGACTGGAATCGGAAACGAATCGGGTACTACATGAAACTCATGTTCGAGATCCTGTTTCCCTAAACGTAATGTACTAATGCAGGTTCCTAGTGATCGTAGTTCACCTGAGATACCTGCAATGGTAGTGCTTTTGTGGGTACGTATAGGTATTTTCTTGCTCATTAAAACGTTATTCTTAATTACACAAATTGATGCCCCTGTGTCTACCAAAAATCGAACTCGTCGTTCATTAAAAGGTAGTTGCACATAAATGCCGTGTTCTATTCCCGTTGTGCATATGGCCTTATTCACTTGGGAACTTATTGATCTCCCTCCGAAAGGTCGGCAATCCCTTCGGTGGGTTGCTCGTTTCCCGAAGTCGCTATTCTAACTCTTTCCCTTTGCTGCTGAGTTTGGTTGCTATAACTCCTATTGTTGTCTGAAGTTTCATTTCTATACCTATTTTGTGATTGATTAGGGAATGGATAGCTATTATGGATGCCATTTTATTGCGGGCCATTGCTTGGTCCTCTGTTTGCCGGAACATAATTGTTCTGGTTTCTTTGGTTACCAAAATTGTTGGTAACCAAAAAAAATACTCTTGGGACGAAAGAGGTTCCCAAGAAAATACTCTTGGGACGAAATATAACTTAACATCACTTCGGAACAACGTATGGAAAGTTAACGTCGGTGACTCTGATGCCTATCGGTCACTATCACAAAAGTTGAATTAAGAAAAAATCCAATGGTTTAATTATGAAAATCACCTCGAAATGTCGCTGCGGGTTATCGCGAGGGGACTACACCCATACTGTACCAAGGACGAAATAATACAAGACGTTCAAGCCCAAGGCTTTAAAATTCTTGACGCCGTGAACATAATAAAGAAAGAGAAGCAACGTACGGACGAAGGCAAAGATTCCGCTGTTATCCGATGCGGCCTGCAAATTTTACTGCTTTCTTTTGATAGAACTGAAAAAATTAACGAAATCTACAAAATTAAATCAATCCTTAACATCAAGGTAAAAATCGAGCCCCAGCGGAAGGGTAACAGGCTAGTTCCCGAATGTAAGCGATGCCAAGGTTTCCGACACATGCAAGCGTACTGCCAGAAAAAGCCGCGATGCGTAAAATGCGCCGGCGAACATCTCTCGACGGATTGCAATGTCAGCATTCAGGCCTCCGCGGTTTGCGCCAATTGCAGGGGAAGTCACCCAGCGAGCTACCGAGGTTGCGAAATTGCCATTTAATTGCAAAAACGACATGAAGCTCCGAAGAAAAATAGTGAAAATAAGGGCCCAAGCCTAAAACCTCCTAAAGTAGATAAGCCAAAAACCCCTAAGTCGACAAGGAGTAAGGGTTTGATTAAAGGCAAAATTCAAAATGCGCAAGAAAACGTCGCTGCTCCTAGTTCCCACCGGAGTCAAAAGGGAGAATCCACACTTGAAAGTAAGCCACAATCGGCCGCATCAGATTCGGTCTCTCAAATTCTAGGCATGATTTTAGAAAAGTTTGAGCAACAGGCGAAACCTAATCAAGTAATATTCAACAAATTGAGCGAGCTCGAGTTTAAACCTCGAAAAGCATTTAATAAAAAATCATGAATATGGGAAAGTCAATCAAAATAATTACATGGAGTGCAAACGGCCTTTTCAAAAAAATTGACGAACTTCTTATTCCTACGGAAGAATAATGTAGACATATGCCTGATTTCGGAAACCCACTTTAAAAAGGGTTCAGCACGCAAAATAAAAGGTTACATTGACTATCACGATCCTCTCTCTACATTAAAGACTGCATTAAGAACTCTAAAAACGAAGAAATAGAACTTGACTCTATGCAAATATCCTCAGTCTCAGTAAAATTAAGTCACATAAATTACAACATCGCGACGAGCTATTTTCCTCCGCAGTATCGGCTGGCAGATGAAGATCTTGCTCTGCTCTTTGATTCACTTGGGTCAAACTTTCTCATCGGCGGGGATTTTAACGCGAAAAATACTTTTTGGGGCTCACGGTGCAATTCAAGAAGAGGCAGAGCCCTCTTTAAAGCAAGTACAAAACGCGGCGTGATCTTCTTATCGACGGGAAAGCCAACATATTGGCCAACCGACAGAAATAAAATACCTGATCTCGTCGACTTCTTTATCGCCAAGGGGGTACCTCGTTACCTTACGAACGTAGAAGAACGCTTTGATCTCTGTTCAGATCACTCGGCAGTTCTTTTGAAAATCGGCGGAAGCCTAGCGAAAAAGAATAGAGCACCTAGATTAACTAACAACAACACCGACTGGGACGGCTTTAGTAAATACTGCAAAGAAAACATAGCTTTAAATGTACCGCTCAAAACACCACTTGAAATAGAAGACGAATTAGATAAACTCGTGAGAGTTATTCAGAGCGCTGCGTGGAATAACACTTCTTTTCGGAGGTCCGAATTATCGAACAGCGGAACAATATATCCGCGAGAAATAGAAGAGCTAATATGCAAAAAGAGGAGAGCGCGCAAGAGACGGCAACGTTCGCGAGCACCACGGGATAAGACCATCTTGGACCACCTTTTTAACAAACTGAAGCACGAACTTCAAGATTTTAAAAGTTGCGAGACTACTGCTTACCTCGAAAGTTCGACTGCCGATAAAGGTTCGAACTACTCTCTTTGGAAAGCAGTCAAGTCCGTTAACAAGCCTATAGTACACTCTGCGCCATTAAGAAAAGCCAACGCCGAATGGGCAAGAGAAGACAAAGAAAAAGCGGATTTATTTGCAGATTACCTAGAAGAAAGACTCAAACCGTTTGACGGGGAACCGTTGGTCGAGGAGCTCAATCCTTATGCGGTACAAGATAATTATAAAATAAAAACCGTGCCATTGACTGAACTTCGTCAACGATAAATAATCTGAAAAACAACAAAGCCCCTGGCTACGACTTAATTACTAGCGAAATTCTAAAGGAGCTACCGAAAAAAGCTTTGGTCAAGCTACTCTATATCATAAACGCTTCCATGAGAGTTTTATACGTTCCAAGGCAATGGAAAGTGGCCGAGGTCATAATGGTTCCGAAACCAGGAAAATGTCCAAACGACAAAAAGTCATACAGACCTATTTCGCTACTGCCGATAATATCTAAAGTATTCGAGAAACTGTTGTTTAAAAGGTTGCAACCAATCATTGAAGAAAGACGATTGATTCCAGATCACCAATTCGGATTTAGGAAAAAGCATTCAACAATCGACCAGGTCTATCGAATAACAAACGAAATCGAAAAGCTCTGGAAGCGAAAAAGATATGTACTAGCGCTTTTCTCGACGTATCGCAAGCCTTCGGCAAGTTGTGGCACGAAGGCCTGAAGTACAAGTAAAGGCTTAGCTTACCAGAAAAACTCTATAGAATCTTACCTTGAAGACAGAATCTTTCACGTAAGGTACGAAAATGAGTACTCGGAATTCAAATAGATAAATGCCGGTATCCAGCAAGGAAGCGTTCTCGGTCCAATATTTTTGCTTTATACAAGAGACATACCCCACGGTGAGGAAACAATTTTAGCTACGTTCACTGCAACACTGCTATTCTCGCTATTTATACGACAGTTGAATTATCAACAGGAAAACTTCAGCGCGCTTTAGTCAAAATATGCGAATGGACGAAGAGCTGGCGAGTCGTCCTTAACGAGAGTAAGTCAAGGCATGTTAACTTTACTTATAAAGAGATAAACAACAAACCTTTATTCAATAATTCGGTACAAATCCCGTACTCAAATGAAGCGAAATATCTAGGAACGACTCTAGACCCAAAACATACATGGAAGCCGCACGTTAAAAAGAAACGCGACGAGCTCGAAATCAAGTTAAGAGACATGAATTGGCTTATCAGAAGATTCTCGAAACTAAGGACATATAACAAACTGCTTTTGTATAAGCAAGTGCTAAAACCATCTTGGACGTACGGTATACAACTATGGGGTTGTACTAAACCAAGCAATATATCTATTTTAGAAACTTTTCAAAATAACACACTCAGAGCAATCGTTAATGCTCCATGGTACATAGAAATAACGATCTAAACCGAGATCTAGAAATCGCAACCGTGACTAACGAGGTAACAAACTTTGCTCGCAAATTTAGTACTCGTCTTCGCGGACATTGCAACAATGAAATTATCCGAACTTCGGGTCAGACAAATCTTAAGCGCCGACTACAACGAATGAGACCGTTAGATCTAGCAGCATAAGATGAAACACCGCATAAATTGACGGTATTGTAGGTGCCTTCGTTGGAAGACAGCCTGCCACACGCGATTACTACAGAAGCTTGAACTACTTGTTAAGGAAACTTAGTCGTAGTCTGACGGAAAATGGGTGGTTTTTCGGTGTAAAGAATCTCACATTACTATAAGCACGCGCGGCCGGTCCTCGTAATGCCTATGAAGGATTTTCCTACCCACGGGGGAAAAAAAACCTGGCAGCTGGGTATAAAATGCATCCATCCCCTCCCCCCACCCATTAAAAGAAAACGAAAACAGCCTCGGATATTTGTTGATCCTAGTAATCCAGGGCACCCTTTAGAGCTCGGCTTGAGGTGTGTCAGCATGCGAGCGCTTGGTGGTCGGAAGGTCCCGCTTGGCATCCGATCGGATTTAACCCGAAGAAGTTACGAGGGCTGCTCGTCAAAGGTGCCGCTATAAATTACGGGTGGCGGAGAGGGACAGCGCCAAAGCAAAGTGAGGGCCTAGGGGGAAATTCTACAAATCGACAAAAACAATTTAAAATCGACAACGGCGATTAAAGCCTATTTAAAAAAGAGACCGTCAAGTAGTACATACGCGGAGCGGTCCGTAGGCTTTTGTTGTAGGTGAAGCATACCTTTATTGCATACTTTTTCGTAGTGGAGTCTACTGTTCTTATATTGGGTGATTTTCTAGTTTTGTTACTTAAAAAAGGGTAGCATTAAACGTTTACTTTAATTTTTGTTTATATTTTTTTCTTAAAAATTAACTTATAAGCTTATTGTTCTGTTTTTAAGTTCTTGTGTTGGTTTAAGTTCATATGGTTGTGCCTGCGAATTTAAATAGAGTGGCGCAACAGCTCGAGGTGAACCAGGGCCAACTTTTCAACAATGTATGCTGTGTTTGTTAATTTCTTCACATACAAGAGGACCTACAATTTCTTGCCGAATCCGAACGGCACTTTTGAGAAGTTTTTCAAGACAAATGATACTCGATTTTTTTTTTTTTTTTTGCTTGTATATATTTACTTATACTTTATTAAGCCATTTAACTGTCTTAAAAAAGACTTATCCTTCAATGTCTACACACTTGATACCACAATTAAGGTGCGTGGCCAACCTGTACAGCGTGAAATTTTGTACCGCCCAAATGATACTCTCGGAGGGCTTGTCAAACCCTCGCGGAGGTGGGGACCGTGAAAGGAACAAGTCTTTTTTTCAGGTGACGATGACTGGATTCGAACCCAGACCTCCGGCGTAGTAAGCACACACACTAACCACTACGCCACGGCACCCCACTGCGAATTTGGTTGATGTAAAGTAAGTGGCCCATAAGATCCGTCCGTAAACTTAAGTGCTTTCAAACACATCTAGAAAACCATAAACTATTTTAAAAATGCTTCAGCTTTTTTTTATTCAAAAGATGGACTACGTTCGGTAATTAATTTAAATTATTTGCCTCTTACCGTTTCGAAAATAGAGGGAAGGAGATATATTTTCTTGGCCTTTTTTAGCACTTTTAAAATTTAAAATCCATAAAACAGTAATTAATTTTTTTTTTCAACTACTGTTCGGCGTTGAACGGGTTCCTTTATCTTCGTATCTGTTTCTCGAAATTAAGTGGACTGTAATTTAGCTGTAAAGTTTCCGTATTACAATAAAACGACCGTTTCAATTTGTGACAAGGCAAGAAGTGAATCTTTTTATTTTCTTTAGTTACATGTAAAATTAACCTTCAAACTTGTAAGGTTACAACTGTCAAAGATGTAACTTGTGGGGGCGTTGTTGCACGGGCGATGTTACACAGGTGCATCTTCATGGGCGTGTTCGTAAATGCAACCTGTGTTGCGATGATGACGCAACATTCTCCCCCCACCGCTGAACACAATTCGGTTGATGCGTGTTGACTGCCCCATTTTGCACCTCTACTTCTACGCCACTGCTGCTCTGGCTGACCCTCCTTTGACTACGCTCTTGGTATTCTCATGAAAAGAAATATGCGTTTAGAACATGCCAACAACAAACAACATAGAAAAAAGACCACCAACAAAACACAAAAAAAAGAAAGTGCAAATGTCGTATGTATGGCTGTGGCTGCAGCTTGCAGTCCACACATATCACCGTTGCCCTTTTTGTGCTTGGTTGCTATGCTGTGTAAAGGTCTTGCCCATGAATGGAATTCATTATATACGGTGCGATGACGATTGTTATTTGTTTCTGCGGTAGTGGGGTGAAGGAAATCGTTTCGTTTCTCGTGACGTGGTGGTATACTTATGTACCTTCTCGCACTCAGTATCAGTGTTGTGAGTGACGTGTCGGAGCGGAGCGTCTTCTACTTCGTGTTGTGCTCGTGTTATTTTGTGTAATTTTTTGTAGTAAATTCATTTTCGTTGATTTGTTTGTGCTCGAAATTCAGGTGAGTGTTAAATTACTTATCAAATAAGGTAATCCAGTGAATATATTTCATTTAAATCAGTGCAGATGACTTGGGTTGTGTGTTTTTTTTTTTTTTTTGCTACGGCTTGGGTACGCGCGTGTGTGTGTGTGTGAGTGTGATCTGGTTTGGATGACACCGCTTGGCTTTGGGTTGTTCTTGCGAATGAATGTGTGTGTGTGTGTGTGTGTGTGTGTGTGTGTGTGTGTGTGTGTGTGTGTGTGTGTGTGTGTGTGATGACGAATGCTTGATGACACAATTGAGTGAATTTAATTGTTTTCCGTTGAGTGGAATTTGTTCTGTATGGTGTTGCCGTTGTGTGTCCGTAGTACTAAATAGTAGTTGTAATAGTATGTGCCGTGTAATGTGTTACGAAGAGTATTAAATTGTGATGTCTCCTTCACTGTTGGTTGTTCCACTGTCTTTTGTATTTGCTTCATGTTTGTTAATGGGTAATGGACATAATTTTGTAATCGGCCGTTTGTACTCTCCCTGTTGTGTTCGTACTTTGACGACGCGTGTTAGGTCATCCTTTCCCTGATATGTTTCAGTGATGCGTCCGAGGCTCCACTTGGCTGGAGGTAACCGCTCATCCTTGATGAGTACCAAATCACCTATTTTCAGCTGCGGTTGTGGTTTTAACCATTTCGGTCTCTGTTGTAGGCGGGTTAGATATTCCTGACGCCAATGGTTCCAGAACGTCTGAGTCTGTAATTGGATAGTCTTCCACCGGTCGTTGTAAGCCTGTTTTGCTATGGTCAGATCCGGTTCTGGCACGGTGAAAATTGATTCCCCGATCAAAAAATGCGCTGGGGTCAGTGCTTGAAAATCGTCTGGATTTTCGGAGAGTGGACAAAGTGGCCGAGAATTCAGGCAGGCCTCAATTTGGGTGAGTAATGTGGCGAGTTCCTCATATGTCAGTGTCCCATTGCCGACGACCCGTTTGAAGTGGTGTTTGACGCTCTTCACTCCTGCTTCCCACAATCCTCCGAAGTGGGGAGAAGCTGGGGGAATGAAGTTCCATCTCGTTCCGTCTGTCGCTAGCACTTCTGCAACTTCCTTCCAGCTGTGACCCGCTTCCTTCAAAAGTCGTTTGAGTTCAGCTTCAGCTCCAACGAAATTCGTTCCGCAATAACTGTATATTTGATTACAGACACCTCGCCGAGCTGCAAAACGCCGAAAGGCAGCTAAAAAGGCTTGGGTGGTAAGGTCGGTGACTGCTTCCAAGTGAATCGCCTTGGTGGCGAGACAGACAAAAATTGCTAGGTAACCCTTGCACGATTTGGCCCCTCGACCTTTCCATGATCTTAGGGTGATTGGTCCCGCGTAATCAACACCAGTGTGGGTAAATGGTCGACTAGCTGTTACCCTGGCAGCTGGCAGATCACCCATTAGTTGATGGGATACCTTATTCCGGTACCGATGACAGGTCACACATGCGTGTAAGTGCTTTTTCACCGCTCGCCTAGTCTGTATAATCCAAAACTTGCTTCGGGTGTGTGCTATCATCAGTTGGATCCCTCCATGCAACGTGGCTTCGTGGGCGTTCCGTATGATGAGTCTTGTCAAATGATGACTGGGTCCGAGTATCATGGGGTGCTGTTGGTCGAACGACAAATTTGCATTTTGAAGTCTTCCTCCGACTCTTAAAATGCCTTCACCGTCCGGAAATGGATTTAAGGATGCCAAACCCTTGGATTTGCAGGCCTCACCAGGAAACGTATCTCGTTGGGCAGAGCGAACAAGTGCCTTTAAAGCACCTTCAAGTTCCGTTGGGCTAAGGGGAATAAGTGCCTCTATAGCCGCCTTAATCTCCGTCGGCCTAAGTGGTACCAGTGGTCTTTTGAGAATACCCTTAGACACCTTCCTTAAATTGTCGATGTAACGCCTACAGTGTCCTAATAACCTTGTTAGATGCTTCAGATTTGACGATTTATGCAGTAGCTCGTGTAAAAGATCCGTCACTGGGTTAAGGTGAAACACATTAACCGATCTGCATCCTTCGTTGGTGGCAAGGCTGTTAGGCTGTTTCGGAAGGTTGAAGTCCCACTTCTAATTTAAAAATGTAGGGCCATTCCACCACAGTGTAGCCTTTGGAAGTGCCGATGGCTGCATACCTCTGGAAACTAGGTCGGCTGGGTTGTCGTGAGTCGGTATATGATTCCAAATGTCGATGTTGGTTAATCTCTGAATCTCTCCTACCCGGTTCCGCACAAAGGTTTCCCACTTAGATGGCGGTGCCGAGATCCAGGAAAGTGCTATGGTGGAGTCAGTCCAGGCGTACATCTTAACATTATCTCTTTTTAGAGTTCGACTGACGTAATTAAGCAGCTTTGCCCCCAACTCAGATCCACACAGTTCCAGCCTCGGGAGACTTATTGAGTTTACTGGCGCAACCTTGGACTTGGAGATCAATAAGTGCATGTTGATTTTGTGGTGCTCGTCTTCAACCCTCAAATATACAGCTGCCCCATAAGCCTTCTCCGAAGCGTCGCTGAAACAGTGTAGCTCGATTTTTTGTGACCTACCTATCATGTGTATCCACCTAGGCAACCGCAGATGGTTTATGCTGCTGAGGTCCTGAAAAAAAGTATTCCATTCTTCCAAAATGTCTGGTTCCACAAGGTCATCCCAGCGCATCTTCCGGACCCAAAGAAGTTGGATAAAGCATTTTGCCTTGACTATACAGGGCGCAATCCAGCCTTACGGGTCGAAAAGACGTGCGATCGTAGAGAGTATGAATCTCTTCGTGGGTAGCGGATCGTTGGGAGGTACATACTTAAAGCAAAAGACATCGTTGTTCGTAAGCCAGTGGATCCCGAGTGTTTTGACTCGATCCGAATCTTCTGCTGGTACCGAAAACGACGCCTCGCAATCCTGGGTTGGAATGTCCGTTAAAAGCTCCTTTCTGTTTGAGGTCCACTTCCTCAAGTTGAAACCTGCTGACTGGAGTGTTCTTTTAGCTTCTTTCATCTTTAGAGCTGCCTCTTCCAACGTATCAGCGCCTGAGATAAGATCATCGACGTATATCTCCTCAGCGATCATTTGAGCTGCTAGTGGAGAATGATGACAGGAGTCTTCTGCTAACTTCTTCAACGTACGGATGGCCAAGTATGGAGCTGACGCCGTCCCAAAGGTGACCGTCTTAAGTCGGAAGATTCTGGCCTCCTCCGATGGATCCTTGCGCCAGATGACTAATTGGTAGTAGGAATCCCGATCGTTAACCCAGATTTGACGGTACATTTTTTCCACATCAGCTGTAAAGGTGAACTGGTAGAGCCTCCATCGAAGAATGATGTCTGTCACGTTGTGCTGTAGCCGGGGTCCTACCATCAGCTGGTCGTTCAAGGATACTCCGTTCGAAGTTTTGAAGGACGCATCGAACACCACTCTCAGCTTCGTAGTTGAACTAGCCTCTTTGATGACTGCATGGTGAGGCAAGAAGTAATGACCTGACTTGGGTAAGTTTTCTCCTTTTACTTCGATCATGTGGTCTAAACTGATATATTCTTCCAGACATGCAGAATATTGTTCTCGGTGTTGAGGATCAGCTGTGAGACGTCTTTCTAAGCTCTTAAAACGTTGGAAAGCTCCTTCGCGAGATCTACCTAACACGGGGTAAGCAGCTCCCTTAAAAGGAAGAGCGACTTCATATCGGCCATCTTCTGTACGCCTCACATGCTGCACGAAATGCTTCTCACAAGCGATGTTGTCGGAGGTTTCGTATGAATCGAATGGAGCCTCTTCTTGTTCCCAAAACTTGTGAAGTTTTGCATCGACATCTGTGGTCTGGAAGAAGCTCTGGATAGGTTGGGCCTGGACTGCAGCCTTACCAAATAAAATCCAGCCCAACTTGGTGTTTTGAGCTGCTGGCCGATTTTCTTCACTCGGCTTTATCAGCTCGGGAAGCAAAACTTCGGCGAGAACATCGCTTCCTAAAAGGAGATCAACCTTTGCTGGCCGACAGAAAGACGGATCCGCCAAGACGAGACCATTAATATGCTCCCAATGAGCAACGGAGATTGTCCGGGCTGGCAGATGGCCAGACAGTGACTTGAAGACAAACGCTTGCGTTGACGTCTCAAAGGCTGAGTGATGCGATGATAGGGCTATGTTTACAACCTTTTGACAAGTGCCACTGCTGACTAAACCCAACCCGGAAACCTCAACGTGTGTAAATTTGGGTTTCAAACCTAAAGTTGTACAGCCGATTCGGTAATGAAACTCGCCTGCGAACCTGAATCGAGTAAGGCTCGAAGCGAATAAATCTCACCTAAAGACGATCTTACCTTTACCATTGCAGTGGCCAGCAAGACTTGCGTGCATGAGCTTGGGCGAGAGTGGAATGTTTTGACCGAGCTGCAAGCAGGATTTTCGTCATTCGGTGAGAAGGGTGTTGCGTCCGCGTTCATCGTCGTGGTGAGACAGTTCTGTTGGTTCTGCTGCACAGGATTGCTGGGATTATGCGACTGCGATATGGACGGCTGCGAAACGTTGACATGTAACAACGAGTGGTGTGGCTGCTGGCAGTTGAAACACCTGCGCGTACTTGGACACTGTTCAAAAGTGTGGCTGTATGCTAAGCAGTTCCGACAAAGTCCGAGTCTTGCTACACTCTGACATCGCTCTGCAGTACCCATCTTCAGAAATCGTCCGCACTTACGAATGGAGTGTTGACCTCTGTTGCAGATCTGGCAAGAGAACCTTTCGGTGGTTGCTGTCGTATGGAAGCTGTTCCGCAGTGGCACATTCCTTACCAGATTCGCTGTTGGTCGAGGCTGCTGTTGACAAACTGCTTCCAGTGATCGAAACCTCATCTCCAAAAACTGGTTGAATTCAGAAAACTTAGGGAGTGTTTTGCTGTCCTCCTTGCTTGCAAGCTTCTCTTCCCACAAATGCTGCGTTTTGACTGGAAGTTTTTGCAGAAGAATGAAAATCAGCACAACATCCCAATGCTTCACCGGGACTTCAAGGTTCTCCAAGCTATGAACAACTTCTGTCGAGGTGTCAAGCAACTCCTTGATAGACTCTGCACGCTCCTGAGCTAACGAAGGCTGGTTGAAGAGACATTTCAGCTGGGTGTTCACTAGGAACCGTTTATGATCGTACCGGTCCTTCAGAATGTTCCAAGCCTTGGCATAGTTGCCGCTGTCGCTCCCCAGGTGAGCCAAAAGCTTTTCAGCTTCACCTGACACACTTGTCTTCAAATAATGCATCTTCTGTATTTCAGACAGCGATGCATTATGGTGGATCAACGACACGAAAAGGTCATGAAAGGTTCGCCACGACTCGTAACTCCCTGCAAACACTGGTAAGTTGATCTTGGGTAACAGAATGTCAACCCTTTTATCAACCTTTTCCTTCGAATCGTCATTATCCCCTCCTTTCTTTTCAGGTGGCTGGATTTTATCTTTCGCGTCCAATAAGTTGCACCGATGCTCTAGGTACAGTTCTCGGATTGCGTCGAACGCTGCTTCCGCTTGAGCTAACTCCTTATCTGCTGCGGAGTCCAACGCTGTCTGGAACTGTACAGTTGCTGTCTCCATCGTTTTGTCCAGATCGCATAGACGCACGGCAATGTAGTTCGCCGTTCGCCTTGTAGCACCAGCTTTGGAGAAATTGGACATGTCTTTCTCCAACTGCTTGCGAGTTTGCGCCAAGTATGTAGCCATTTAATTGTTTAAATGCACAAAATAAAACAGGAACAAAAATATAAACAAGATCACCCTCAAGCGCGTTGCTCCAATCTTGAGGGTGTTCCAAGTTTTGCTTCGGCAATCAGCAGACTTCAGTTCCAAGTTTGCTGCAGTCTCCAGACTAAAATTCCTGGCCAACGATTCTTTCTGGCTTTCACGGTATACTTTATACCGTTGAAGAGCTAGAGGAGGTAACATACCTTCTTTTGACCTTTTTATAATTTTTTAAATTTAAAATCCATGAAACAACTATTTTGAATTTTTTTTCAGTTCCCGTTAGACTTTTTTCCAATAGCGCAACTACCTGCGCCAGCATTGTATGTTTTTATACCCCATCCCATAGGATATGAGGTATATTAAGTTTGTCACATGGTTTGTAACACGGTGAAATAATAATGGTGGACCCCAAAGACCTTAAGGGCATATGATCGAGACGGAATTCTGAATCGAATGAGCCATGTCCGTCCATGTATGTCACATGTTTTTTGACATGTATGTCACATGTTTTTTGACCTTCAATTTTGAGCTAGGGTGCTGAAACTTCGTACGTAAGGTCCACGTCATGCGAAGCAGTACAATTGTAAACATTTTTGAAATCCGCCCAAAGACACGCCCACAATCGGTCTAAATGTGCAACTACCTTAAGAGTTTTCAAAAATGTAAGACGTTCTAAAAGGCTGAAATTTGACATTTAGCATCTCCTAATGAATGTTAGACACAAAAAAGACAAATTAAATTTGTAAACCTCCTCTAGTGGGCGTGGCATCTATTTTAAGGGTAAATTTTTAAATGCAGTTTATTCAATATTTTCGCTCGAAATTGAAAAAAATTTGCTTAATATTTTATGTAGAAAACGCTTAGTTCCACATTTTATTTATACAAGACTTTGGGCCACGCCCACATTTGGAGGCAGAATTGAGCCTTGAGCCTAATTTAGGGAAGCATGAAAAAAAAGTAGCAGGTTAGGTTAACGAGACTTCGTTCCAGATTTCGCTAATATAAAGCTTTTAGCCACGCCCCTTTTAGGGGTCGATTTTTCAAAATTATTGAATTTGAACCAAAAAATTTCATTTTTAACGTACTTTAAAGTGTAACTTGGAAATATCTTGTAATTAATAGTTTGTAATTATGGGCGGTTGGACCACGCCTCTTTTCGAAGTTTTCATTACTTACAAAATGTCAAAAAATAACTAAGCCATCAGCATTTTATAATGTGGGATAGGATGGGGTATTCAACGGTCCGTTTTACGGACTGTAACTTCTGCGTACACATTGTAGCACTTACTCACTGGTTTTTACTTCTATTGCCAACGGGTTTTGCGAAAACGTCAAAACAATCTCCTTTTTTATTTCGTTTTACAAATAGGCTTCGAAAAACGTAGGTTAAAAACGGCAATTAAAATTTATTTATTTCCTTTAGTACGCTTTGTACTTGAACCAAATCTGAACATTATCGCTTTTACCTTTAAGATACTAGAAGATTTTAAGAAATAGTTTTTGAAAATGCTTTTCTGTTTTCGAGTTAAATCTCAGAAGGTTTTGAAACTTTAAAATTCGCTATAATTTTCCTTAAAATTTTGGATAGTTTCTGATACGTATGATTTTTTTCATATGATTTGTCCAAACAAGACCAGAGATAAAGCGGGGGAACACACGATTTTGCTTCTAAAATGCGTTAAGACGGCAGTATTAAATCTTTTTTTGAAAAAATATGATTTAAGCATTTGGTTAATTTTGTAATGCTTGATTCGTGTGTTCAATATTGTCTTTATGCACTAAGCGGTTCAAAAGATATGGCCCCAAACACTTTGAAAAACGTCACCCATTTTCAACTCTTCATTTCTCGAAACTTTTTAAAAAATTTAATTTTTTTATTAAAGTTTGGTATCTACTTGAGTTTCGCTTTTCTCTTCCTTGGCTGCTTACCTTCTTAAAAAAGTTCCCCATTTGCCCATAAAATTTCAAACTGTAATTAAACCGTTATTTCTGCTTATAAAAAATTTCCCTCGTTTATTTCCGGAGTTTAAACACCAAATTTTGTCTTTCTACGACTTACCGTTCAGAAGTCCTTTTTTTCATTTTTGGACGGACCGCTAAAAACATTAAGTTTTTATAGTAAAGTCAAATATTATAAAAAAGTCAAAAATTATAGAAAATATTGTAAAGTTTTTAAGAAATGATGTATGGAAAATATGTGCCCGCTCGCAACGTGCTTAAGGTCATAATTTTTCAACAGCTTTATTCAAAGGGCCGATATTGAGCACAAATATAAAACTAACATAGTTTATGCTAAAACTTAAATAAAATTTTGGTTAGACAGTTTTAAAACTGCGGTTTTGATGTATTTTCGAAAAAATTTGTCTCAAAGGTTATATCCTATGCAACCATTGCAATTTAAAAAAAAATCACACATATCAAGAATTATCTGAAATTCTTGGGAAAGCCAACTTTGAATTGTCAGCAGATTTTGAGATTTGTCTCGAAAGCTTTGAAAACATTTTTAAAATTATTTTTCAAAATGTTCTAATCTATTAACGGTTATGCCGATTATATTCCTCACAAAGGGTACACCTTAACGAGTGCGTTGGGTAACACCAACGCCGGTATGAGGACTTACGCCAGCTCATCTTACTTGCTGGATGGATCACCATTACCATGGCTGGTGGCTGGTGTATTTGCAAAAACTTCCGGCAAGGTTGGTCCTAACGGAAGGACAATGAGAATGGTGAACTAAGCTACCCCCCCTAATCCAGGGGCTCTATTCTGTAAAATGAAATGAGCGGCAAGTAAACGAAAATGAAGCAAATGATAGTCACAACAAAGACCGGTTACGTAAAACGATAAAACTGCAAGAAAGATGTTGCCAGGCTAAAACCGAAAACACATGCATATTTGCAGCGCAACCAACTTCACACCTTTGTGAAATGTCAAAAATTTAGTTAAGCAAACAACGTTTTGTTATTTTTATTCAAATTTAATGTAAAAATGTTCTTCCATTGCGAATTTTTTTTGGATAGTGGAAATGAGTCTGAAGAGGAGGAAACCTTTTTATTTAGAAGGCCAATTAGAGACGCTTCCTGCCATCGCGATCCTGCCATCGTCACCTTCACGGTCCCCACCTTCGCGAGGGTCTGACAAGCCCTCCGAGAGTATCATTTGTCTTGAAAAACTTCTCAAAGTGCCGTTCGGATTCGGAAAAAAATTTTAGGTCCCCTTGTATGTAAAGAAATTAACACACCAGCATACATTGTTGCGAAGTTGGCCCTGGTTCACCTCAAGCTGTTGCGCCACTCTATTTATTTATAATTAGAGATGCTTCAGACCCACTAAGTATTCCCAAATCTTCGTAAGTAAAAATTTGCCCATACGTCATATACAATGTCTCAAAACACTATAATTTCTAGATACAGACAACTCTTTCGTCTTAACAAAGAAGCGTTTGTTTATGTTCTGGAGAGTATTAATTCAAAACTTTCAAGCGCAAGATCAACATACATTCCAAACATTTTGAAATTGTGTGCCCAAAATTGTGTTTGTCCCAAACAGATATCCTCTTTTATGACGGAGGATCAGATGGCTTCGAGCAAGCAACACTTCTATGAAAAGTACCGCTTTCCAGGCATAATTAGATGTGTAGACGGGAAGCCAAAAGGAGTACTTTAATACCGTTCATTCTAAATACAGAAATGTTGTAGAAAGAGCTATTGGTGTTTTAAAGTCGAGAGTTAGATGCTTTCTTGGAGCAAGACAGCTGCATTACTCACCGGAAAAGCAATACAAATTACGGTATCGATGAAGAAAGCATTCTGGTAGCAAGCAATCGAAATCAATTCTCAAATATTGCAGAAACTATACGAAACCAAATAAGAAACAATTTGTAAACTTAAGTGACTTTTACTTCATTAATTTACTTAGACAAGGTATCATTATTATTTTATATCAGTCATAAGTAATATCGCATAAAATATAGGTAGGTAGTTCAAAACATAACATAAACATTACATCACTTCCAATGACATATAACCTCAACTAAAATCAGGCGTTTGATAAGTAGGAACTTTACTTAAGTGAAGATATCATTCGCTAGTACAGCTGTCGGAACTTGCATTGGCAGCAGCTTCGCTTCGTGGTTTTATATAATCAAGCTTCAGCTCAGCGAGGTTTACCTTTTCAGATTTTAGGGAAATTATTTCAATGCGAGCTTCATGTTTTTTTATGTTGTTAACTTTATCTTTTTCAAATTTTTGTTTTTGGCCTTCAAATACGTTTTTCGCCTCCATCCATCAGCTTCCTTGTGCCACCGATTCATTTTCTGAATCTCTTTCAGAATACAGTTTTGTGTGTTTTGTTTTGCGGTTAGCCTCTCCTGCGGCATAACTAGCACATCTTCTTGCATATTTACATGCTTTTCCAACATAGCGTTCCTATTTCTTTTGTTTTTTTTTTTTTTTTTGAACCGACCGGTTTCGCTCCACATTTGGATTTAATGGAAGAGGGGGGACGTTCTCCACATTTGATGTTGTTTGTCAATCAAGCAAATTTATTTCTTCCATCAAAACGTCTTCGACTAAATTGTCCACTTCTGCTGCGTCGACGTCGTTGCTTGAATTGTCCAACTGAGACCACCAAAATGCTTTGAAAAATAATGCCCGAAACAGCTTCATTCAGGTCGAGGATGGCAATTACGGCTTCCCCGCCCCTGCGACCGAGTGCAACCTGTTCTCCCGCATTTTGCGGTTTAAATTATACTTATAGTCTTTCCATACCCAATACAAAAACAAAATGTAAGTACATGTATGCAGTCTCAAAGTAAAAAGAACTTGCATGTTTCCATCCGTCGACAGATTTCTCTGGAGGCCCATGATAAGCGTTAAGCTTTTCTGCCAAGTAACCCCAATGTATTTTGGACTTCGCCTTATTTTGGCTCACTGATCAGATATAATGAGATAGGCGACTTGCAATATCCTTGCCTGAAACACCCGCAAAAAAAACAGTTACGGGATCTCTCTCCTGACCCTGTCTGTGAATGCGTGTAAAGTGAGCAATGGAGATGTTCAGTGAATCCATTAAAAAATGGCGGAAGCTGAGATAATTTGCCGTCTCAGTCATTCAAAAAATATAAAGAAAGTAAACAGCCTCCATTCTGTTTTGTTTTATTTTGTTTTACAAATAATTATTATCTTCTTAGTAAAGGAAAAATCTGCCGCCCAAGCGAGTGCCCATTAGGAATAAATTTTTGCCATGCACATCGGGTCAACTGAAAATCGAATTTGTTTTGATTACACTACACAAATGTCAAAAGACATCTGATTCTGGTTTGCTGAGTTCAGTCCATAGGTAGAGTTCAGCACAATTGAGGTGGAAATAGGAGGTGGAAATCTTTGCTATTGGGAGTTTTTTCCTTTTTGCTAATTTTTTCTTTAAAATAAACAATCAAGCTATTTGATTGTGTGCATAAATTTTATTAATTAATGCGTTTTCTTATAAAAAATTACGTGAGACTTTCTGGTCTAAACTTCTTATAAAAATTAGTTGCAAAAAGAATTAGATAAATTTTCCAGTAGTCCGAAACACATTTTGAAAACAGTTTTTTTTTATAAAGGAATAGGCACATTTAAACAATACTCTGTTAACTTCTAGATCAATGTTTAGAATAAGGAGTTTTTTCCCTCAATTTTTAATTTTTTTCGAATGATTTTTTGGTCAATAAGAACAAATTCCAATTACACAAAAATAAACTTCAATTTATTTTTATTCTTACACACTAATTTAATTAAAAAGGGATAGTTAAAAGAAATATTATTTTCGCTGCTGACTAATGATTGACGGCGACTATGTTGGCACGGGGAGATGTAGATGATAACTATGCTGTCTGACTCCACGTTGAGTGTCATTTATATGTGTACCACTAGTTGTGTTGTGCACAGCTAAGAACGGCTTACGTCCCGGTATCATCGATACTGTAAAGTTGGTGTCGCACGATTAGGCAAAAAAAGAAGTGGTGGTGTTGCCGGTGTAGCTTATCGCTCGTACTGCTACACTACTCCCCCTCAAGTCGGAAGGCCAGGTGTTCGCAACTTAACTAATCTGCCAGAACGAGTTCTGTACTGCGTTGTCTTAAGCTCGGTCGTTGTTGTTGTGCTGCTAGTTGTGCTGAGGTCCTCTTCCGTCGTAATAAAGGCTGCCTTCAGACGATCGATGGATACCTTCTCCACCTTCCCGTTTATGTTGACCTTAAAATATTTGCCAAAACGCTGCTCCACTTTAAAAGGTCCGTTGTAAGGAGGCTGCAGGGGCTTGCGTACCGCGTCTATTCTCACAAATACGTGTGTGCATGTTGCCCAAGCTGGTTGGACAAAAAACGATGTTGATGAAGTGTGATGCTTAGCGTTGTCTCCCAGCTGAAATCGTTTGAGGGACATGGAGAGTCGACGAACGAAATCGCTATCACTGGTGTTTTCCTGGTGAGATACAAAAAATTGACCAGGTATTTTTAGCGTCTTACCATACAATATTTCGGCTGGCGTTGCATTAATATCCTCCTTGCAGGCCACCCTAAGGCCCAGCATTATAAACGGAAGCTCCTCTGACCAATTTGCTGGCATCTTTGTCATAAACGCCGATTTTAAAGAACGATGCCATCGCTCTATCATACCATTCGCCTGCGGGTGGTAGGAGGTTGTTCGCAGATGACGAGATCCAAACATGTTGTTGAGTTGCCGAAACAACGCGGACTCGAACTGTCGGCCTCTGTCTGACGTAATTCGCGATGGGACACCAAAACGTGATATCCAGCCTGCTACAAGCGCCTTTGCAACGCTTTCTGCGGTGATGTCGCTGATAGGAATTGCCTCCGGCCAGCGTGTTGCCCTGTCGATAATGGTTAGCAGGTATGTGAAACCATTTGATGGTGGTAACGGGCCAACCAAGTCAATGTGCAGATGGGCCAAACGTTCGGTGGGCTCGTCAAAACCTTGCAAAGGTGCCCTGTTGTGGCGCTGAATTTTTGACCTCTGGCAAGCGATGCATTCCCTCACAAATTTCTTGCAGTCACGTAGCATGTTTGGCCAGACGAATCGTTGTTGGATCAACTTTGTTGTCGCTCGAATGCCCAAGTGTGCCAACCCATGGATTTTAGCTAAAACGGTGTGTCGAAAACTTTTAGTAACGAAGGGTCTTACGTACATACCTGATACGTCACAGATGAGGTTGTTTGACGAGTCTGCATTTTTGACGAGCTTCAGCACCAGCGAAGTCTTATTGTCGTTCAGCAATGCCTGTAACTCCGGGTCGACTTTTTGGTCTGCTTCCAGCTGATCGAAATCGATGTTTTTGGTCCCAACGCTTGCGATCCTTGACAGCATGTCGGGCACTATATTTTCTTTCCCAGCGACATGGCGTATGTCCGTTGAAAATTGGCTGATAAAGTCCAACTGACGAGCTTGTCGGGGTGAAGCCTTATCTGCTTTCTGCTGGAACGCATACACCAATGGTTTATGGTCGGTGTATATTGCAAAGGTTCTTCCCTCTAACAACTGGCGAAAGTATCGTATAGCTTCGTAAATAGCTAATAACTCGCGATCGTACGTCGAATATTTCTTCTGCGCTGTGTCGAGCTTCTTAGAAAAAAAGGATAAGGGCCTGGTGTCCGCGTTCGTCGTTTGCTGCAACACTGCCCCGATGGCGAAATCCGATGCATCTACCGCGATTGATACGGCAGCGTCCCTTGCCGGATGGGCAAGTAGCGTAGCGTTACAAAGTGCTGCTTTGTATTCTTCAAAAGCAGCATCCGCGTCAGCCGTCCAGACAATTTGACGTTTATCGTTTTTCACATTACCTTCGATAAGAACTTGCAAACGATTTTGTATGGCCACAGCGTTTGGGATGAATCTCCTGTAAAAACTTATCATCGCCAGAAATCGTCGTAGATCTTTGGCGATAAGAGGTTTTTGAAAGTCCTGTATAGCGGCTACTTTACTGGGCAATGGCTTGATTCCATCGGCGAGGACAAGATGGCCAAGGAACTGAACTTCCGATTTGCCCAGCACACATTTGGACAAGTTAATGATCAGTCCGTTTCCTTGCAGTCGTTGAAAGATGATTCGCAAATGACGCTCATGTTCGGACATTGTCTTTGAGGCCACCAGAATGTCATCAATGTAGGCCACGGCAAAATCAAGGCCACGCAAAACCTCATCCATCAACCTCTGAAAGGTTTGCGCTATATTTCGGAGCCCATAAGTCATAAACGCAAACTCGTAGAGTCCAAAAGGCGTAATAATCGCTGTTTTTGGGATGTCGCTGGGCTCCACTGGGACCTGGTTATACGCCTTCTTTAAGTCGATTGTACTAAACACCTTTCGCCCTTCTAGTATATGAGCGAAGTCCTGGATGTGGGGAACTGGATAGTTGTCAGGAACAGTCGCCGCATTCAGACGCCTGAAGTCCCCGCATGGCCGCCAGGTACCGTCTTTTTTCGGCACCATATGTAAAGGCGAAGCCCAATTGCTTTTGGATGGCCTGCAAATGCCTCGTGCCATAAGATCCTGGAACTCTGCTTTCGCCGCAGCCAATTTTTCAGGTGGCAACCATCGGGGCCTGGCAGTCACCGGTGGGCCATTTGTGAGAATGCAATGCCTGACGTCAGTCCTCACTTGTTGCGCCTTTGTAGGTTGATCGTCGAGGATGTCCTTGAAATCTCTTAAAAGAGACGAGAACTGATTATTTTTATCGATAATAGTTACCTGCGGTGCATTAGATATGTGCACTTTTCCAGTCTGAGATAAGTCGGTTGACATATCAATGAGTTTTCGCCTTCGCAGATCGACCGACAGGTTGTAGAAGTTCAGGAAATCTGCTCCAATTATAGCCACTTGAACATCAGCGATGGTGAAATGCCAGGGCAAACTTCTTCTTAGGCCGAGAGATGGGACGAGTCGTTCTTGTCCGTATGTGTTGATTTCCGATCCATTAGCTGCGAAAAATTTCAAACAACTGGATTTATTGTTGAATGAGCAGTGCAGGCGCTTTGCTGGTGGAATGATGGAGACGTCTGCGCCAGTGTCGATGAGGAAATTTCGACCAGTTTCATCGTCGAAAATAAACAGGCGAGCAGAGGAAGCGCCGAGCTCATTCGCCTTATGAGTTCGGCAATTTAGTTTCCCGACTGGAATGAGCATGGCGGGCGACATTTAGTTGCACTTTCTCCAAACCTTGCGTGGTACCAACATTCATCCTTTGGATCGCTCCGATGCCTTGAGGAGTCTTTTGATTTCTTAACTAACCTTGTAGTTGAACGGTTGCGAGGGGGGCGGCTCTTCCTCTCCAGGTGCTCAAAACGCCTGCACATATCTTCCACTTGCGAAGCCAGTCTTTCAAGTGAAGGGCTTCCTTAAGAATTGCAATTGCTGGGTTGAAATGAAGTCGCAGCTGACACAGAAACTAGATTTGTGGTTTCTATTATGCCGTCAGCCATTTTTGCCAGCTTATCGAGAGATTCGTCACTCCACGGCGACAAGATTTGTTGAAGCGTCATTGGCAAACATCCCATCCAAAGCGTGGCAAGAAATTTTTCGTCGAGCGTCTCGCCGGCTAGATTTCGCATTTCCTCCAACAACCTCGACGGCTTCTTCTCGCCGAGCTCCATTTGAGAAAGCAGCATCTTGATCCTTCCCTGATTGCTTGGTGTGAATTCTTGAATAAGTTTCTGCTTGATGGCCGCATATTTCTCCGTTTTTGGTGGATTACGCAGGAACGTCCTCACCTTCTCCGCTACCATTTGGTTAAGTTGGGAAACCACCGTGTGATACATCGTTGTGTCAGAGGAGATACGATTTACGGCGAACTGCGATTCTAACAAGAAGAACCAGAGCTCCGGGTCGGATGTGAAAAACTCTTGAGTTTTTATACGAAAAGCATTGAAAACATGTGCTCGGTCGTTCACCGTCTCTGGAGCATCGCTCGGATTGGCACCCGATTGATTTTCTCTGTCACCGCTGGTAAGGTTATTTTGGCTATCCTCTTTTTTACTCATTATACAGATTAAAATCGCGAAATTCTTAGTTCGGGGTCACCAGTTTGGTCAATAAGAACAAATTCCAATTACACAAAAATAAACTTCAATTTATTTTTATTCTTACACACTAATTTAATTAAAAAGGGATAGTTAAAAGAAATATTATTTTCGTTGCTGACTAATGATTGACGGCGACTATGTTGGCACGGGGAGATGTAGATGATAACTATGCTGTCTGACTATGCTGTTTTCGTAACTCGCCGGGTTCGTCCAATGAATGCCGATGACAGCTAAAAGGCACAGCATATAAAATACTGGTGTCTAGAATTGGAACCGATCTTTGGGTGAATGTTAGTCTTGCTTAAAAGATCACCTTTTCTGGTGGTAAGATCTGTTTCACTCTGTATTGCTCTAAAATTCTAGTGACTTTGTCAGTGACGCCTTAAATATACTGGTAAAAAATGTACAGTCTTTTAAAATCGTGTAAAAGATATATTTAAAGAAAGACCTAGGACCATCTGAGAGAAATACAGAAGAACGGATAGCTCGTCTGTTTGAATACACTTTGAACCAATGAGATAAAATTTAACGCTTCGTAAATTCGTGTTGTCACAAGGAACAGAACGAAAAAAAAAAAAACAGATTTTCGGATGATGTCAAAGAAATCAAATATAATGGATTATATGTCAAAATTTCAAACTATTGGAAGAGATTATAATATACAAAATCTCTCGCTTTAAAATTTTCTTTTGTAAAGTTTAAGACCTTTTTTAAATTTGTACCTTCCGAAGTTATTTGATATGTTTATTATATATTTATTATATTATATATTATATTTTATATTATATATATATTATTATATATTATTTGAATGATACCTTGTCTAAGTAAATAAATGAAGTAAAAGTCACTTAAGTTTACAAATTGTTTTTTATTTGGTTTCGTATAGTTTCTGCAATATTTGAGAATTGATTTCGATTGCTTGCTACCAGAATGCTTTCTTCATCGATATCGTCATCATAGCAGTCTTCAGAAATCGGAACCTCTGGAACTCTAAACTGAATGCAAATATTGTGAAGTGCAACACAAACATTGGTAATTTGTATTGCTTTTTCCGGTGAGTAATGCAGCTGTCTTGCTCCAAGAAAGCATCTAATTCTCGACTTTAAAACACCAATAGTTCTTTCTACAACATTTCTGCATTTAGAATGAACGGTATTAAAGTACTCCTTTTGGCTTCCCGTCTACACATCTAATTATGCCTGGAAAGCGGTACTTTTCATAGAAGTGTTGCTTGCTCGAAGCCATCTGATTATCCGTCATAAGAGAGGATATCTGTTTGGGACAAACACAATTTTGGGCACACAATTTCAAAATGTTTGGAATGTATGTTGATCTTGCGCTTGAAAGTTTTGACATCTGACAGCAGCTGTCATATCCGAAGTTCGAATTTCGATTTCCCCTCCTTGAAATTCAGCGGAGGAGTACCAATGGAAAATTACCAAAGGGGGTATGGAACGTACTAGAAGGTGCTTAATTTTGTATAAATACACGGGTGGCAGGCTCGTACGGCTGAGTTATATTTTAAACGTGGACTTGTGAAAATCGGTAATAAAGTAAAAAGTGATTGAGTTGAAATAAAGTGTTGAATTCTAAATAGTAAAGTTGAATAACAGTGTGATCTGAGTTTAAATAAGTTTGTTTGATAAATAAAGTGTTTCATTGTGTGATTACAAAAGTGAAATTGAGTTTTATTCGACGAACCCCAGGCCGAAAATATTACATTGGTGTCAGAAGTGGGATAAAACTCATAATTGTGCGGGTTAATTCTACAGTGGAATTTTCCGGAACAGTTGGAATTTTCCAGAGATATCGTGTGTGTAAACAGTGTCGGTGACTCATACGAATTTGATTGTGGAATATTCCGGATACATTGAAGCTGATTGTGCGATAAAGCTATAATTAACTAAGTTATAAAAACGGTTTCAGCGATTTGTTTATTCGCGAGTGAATTTTCTGGAACAGATATAAGACATAAACTGATTGTGTTGTGAAAATTGTGTGAAGACAATTCAAAATGGGTCGAAAAATTGAACAATTGACAACAGCTGAGTTAAAAGCGGAATTGGGTAAAAGAAACCTCCAGACTTCGGGGCTCAAAAGGGAATTGTTGCTCCGACTCCAGGACGCTATTACCGAGGAAGGTGGACATCCAGACACGATGCTGTTCGAAGTTCAAGAAGAACAGCAACAAAGCACAGTAAGTACTGCCGATGAAATGCTCGCTTTCATGAAGTTGCTTCTGGAGAAATTCGAAAAGATGGAGAGTAGCCAAAAGATTGCTCTCGAAGAACAAAAGAACGCTCTCGAAGAACAAAAGAACGCTATCGAAGACAAATTCGAGAAGCTGGAGAGCGGCCAAAAAGAACAAAAGAATGCTTTCGAAGAACAAAAGAACGCTCTCGATGAAAAGCTAGATACTAAGTTCGATGAGCAGAAGAAAGCTCTAGAAAGCAAACTTGATTCCCAGAATGCGTTTTTTGAGGAGAAGTTCCAGGCAGTAGATCAAAGAATTGAAAGCGTGGAGGAAAAATTCACTGAAGTCAAATCAGAAGTAGAACAATTGGCTAAGGAGCTGGAGTTGGTTAAGAAACAGAAAGTGCGAGAATATTTGCCCGACGGTCCACGACGCAAAGGAATGCAGCCGCCTGTCTTCGATGGCCAAACATCGTGGCCGATTTATAGGAGACAATTCGAAGCTGCAGCGTTGACAAACAACTGGGACAACGAAGATAAATCAATTGCTCTCACGCTTGCGCTCAGAGGAACAGCTGCCGAACTGCTGCAGACCATCCCTGAAGAAAAGCAAAAAGATTATGATGCCATGGTGAAGGCCATCGAGATGAGGTTTGGCGACGACCACATGCAACAAGTTTACCGGGTCCAGTTGCGCCGAAGAGTTCAGACAAGGGGTGAGACGCTTCAACAGTTGCAAGCCGACATCGAGCTATTAGCGAATTTGTCTTATCCCAACACCAGCAGGGAGATAATAAACGAGTTGGCAACCGATGCGTTTACCAATGCCATTGCGGATGGAAAGCTTCAAATGGCTGTAAGAATGGCAGGTAAGAAGACTCTCGCTGAAGCACTAGCATTCGCCCTGACAATGGAAGCTGCAGACCAAGCTTCGCAAGGTAGCCATCGCATAAGGGAAATGGCTGGTCTAGAGTGCTCATGTCAACGCATCGACATCGAAAGGCAAAACACGAACACCACTCGGGGACAAATGAGATGCTGGAACTGTTACAAACTGGGACACCTGCAGCGACAGTGCCGAGCCTCAGCTAGACAAGCGGGTTGCCCACATTGCGCTAGAAGGAGACAGAATGAAGAAGCATCTGGCAGGATGTCGGGGCAGAAGTTGGTTGATGGAATCGACGCCCCCAGAACCATAATCCAAGTCTCGCAAACAAAACGCTGCAACAAAAGTCTGACAGTAGAGGCAATCATCGCCAACAGAAAATGCGTGGCCACTATCGACACAGGTGCCACGGCCCCCATCATCCGAAGGGGCCTTGTTCAGACGTCATGGCTACATAACACCAGCTGCTACAGTCTGAAGACAGCTACAGGAGAAGCGGCGAAAGTATACGGGGAGGTGCAGCTACAGATACAACTAGAGGGATTGACCCTCTCACATGCATTCTTGGTAGCCGACATATGCGACGAATGCATTATTGGAGTGGACTTCATGAAGGCACACGAGGTAATTCTTGACCTTCCAATGCAGGTGCTAAGGTATCGAACCGTCGAGATCCCTATGGTATACGGAAACGACAACGCTGTGAATCTTCGAGCAATACTGGGAGGCGATGAAGTTCTGTGGCCCTCTTCAGAGACAGTTCTTTGGACACGTTTGGAGGGTGATCCTGGGAACCACCGATTCTATCTCATCGAGCCAGATAACAAAAGTGAATTTAAAAGTTACGTCGTGGGAAAAATTCTTGCAGAGCCCAGGGATAACATGGTGCCGGTAAGACTGATGAACCCAAATAAGCGCACCGTTAAGCTCAGAAAAGGAGAGGTGATCGGAAGATGTGTGCCCGTTGCAGCCATTTCGACAATGGCTGAGAGTGAGCCTGCAAGTCCTGTCTCTCCATCTAAATTGGCCGAGGTATGTAAGACTATACTCGGAGACTGTGAGCTAAATCAGGAGCAGCAAACCGTAGCGGAAAATCTAATTGGCGAGTTTGCTGATATATTTGCCTCACAGGATGGAGACTATGGTCGAACACACTTAGTACAACACCGCATAGACACCGGAGATGCTAGACCAATCCGCCAACCTGCCAGACGACTTCCGTTGGCTAAACAGGACGAGGCCGCCGAGATGATATCGACCATGGAAAGAGAAGGTTTGATCGAAGGCTCGAAAAGTCCGTGGGCGTCGCCTGTTGTACTGGTGAAAAAGAAGGACGGCAGTACTCGATTCTGCGTGGATTACCGGAGGCTTAATGATGTCACAAAGAAGGACAGCTACCCTTTACCTCGAATAGATGACACATTGGACACACTCTCTGGAGCAAAATGGTTTTCCACTCTCGACCTGAAAAGTGGCTACTGGCCGGTACAGATCCATCCAGAAGACAAAGAGAAGACCGCTTTCACAACTGGCAATGGGCTTTGGCAGTTAACAGTAATGCCATTTGGTCTGTGTAACGCTCCGGCCACCTTTGAGCGTCTTATGGAACGTGTCTTACATGGTCTGACGTGGAAAACCTGCCTGGTATATTTGGATGACGTCATCGTTTTGGGAAAGACGTTTGCAGAACATCGCGACAACTTGAGGGAGGTCTTCTCACGACTTCGAGCAGCACACTTAAAGCTCAATCCAAAGAAGTGTGCGCTCTTCAGAGCAGAAGTAAAGTATCTGGGACATGTGATATCGACGGATGGCGTGAAGACGGATCCAGAGAAAATCGAAGCTGTGAGAAGTTGGCCAGTTCCCAAGGACAAACACCAGCTAAGGAGCTTTCTCGGTCTTGCTACGTACTACAGGAGGTTCGTCAAAGATTTCGCCGGGATTGCAAAGTGTCTACACCAGCTCACTGAGAAAGGAAGACAATTTAAATGGTCAGGTGAGTGCGAAAGAAGCTTTCAGCATCTGAAGCAGCGACTTTGCGAAGCACCGGTACTAGCTTACCCCATCCCCGGCAAGACATTTATTGTGGACGCAGACGCTAGCAATGTGGGTGTTGGCGCAGTATTGTCGCAGTTACACGATGGGCAGGAGAAAGTCGTAGCATACTTCAGCAAAGTGCTTACCCGACCAGAGAGAAATTATTGTGTTACCAGGCGAGAACTCCTTGCTTTAATACTGGCGACGAAACATTTCCAGAAGTACCTGAGCGGCCAGAAGTTCATCTTGCGTACCGACCACGCCTCGCTCAAGTGGTTACTGCAGTTTAAAAGTCCTGAGGGCCAAGTCTTAAGATTTATCGAGCGATTGCAGGCTTATGACTTCGAGATACAACATCGCAAAGGAAGACTGCACTGCAACGCGGACGCATTATCCCGGAGACCATATGAGCCCAATTGTAAGCATTGCGTGCGACAGGAGGAAAAGGACGAATGTACTGTCCAGCGAGTAAGAGCCGAACCTGCAGAAGGCTGGAGTACTGAGGAACTTCGCAACGCACAACAAGAAGACCCTGACATTGAGCCAATCCTTGCATGGAAGGAATCTATGGAGAAACCGAGCGCAAGGGATATATCCGACAGAAGTCCCACATTAAAGGCATATTGGGCGCAGTGGGACTCTCTCTATGTACAAGATGGCGTTCTGCGAAGAAAATGGGAAATGCCGGATGGAAAATCCTTTAAGATGCAGCTTGTGGTTCCACGGTCGAAAGTCCAGGAGATTCTACGGGAAATGCACGATGGAGTGTCTGGTGGGCACTTGGGCATCAACAAAACCCTGGAAAAAGTACGGGAACGTTTTTATTGGCTGAGTGCAAGAAGCGACGTTGAGAGCTGGTGTCGGAAGTGTTCTACTTGTGCTGCTAGTAAGGGACCCAAAGTCAAAACCAGGGGTAAAATGAACCAGTACAATGTGGGTGCTCCCTTTGAAAGGATCGCCGTCGACATCGCAGGACCGTTTCCGGAAACTGAAAGCGGTAATCGTTACATCCTGGTTATTGCCGATTACTTCAGCAAGTGGTCCGAGGCATTTGCGATCCCAAATCAAGAAGCGAAAACCGTTGTCGATCAGATAGTGGACCACTGGGTGTGCAGGTTTGGAGTGCCAATGGAATTACATTCCGACCAGGGAAGAAACTTCGAGTCGAAGATATTCCAGGAAGTATGCGCAGCAATCGGACTACAGAAGACACGGACCACACCTCTTCACCCACAATCAGATGGAATGGTGGAACGCTTCAACAAGATGCTGAAGGAACATCTCTCTAAATTCGTGGACGAGAATCAACGGGGTTGGGATCGGCGAATACCTTTATTCCTTATGGCCTACCGGAATGCTATTCACAGTACAACTGGATATACTCCATCTGAAGTTTTATTTGGCCGAACTGCCAGGCTACCCAGTGAGCTTAAATTCGGATTTCCCACTGAAGAACCCACATGCGAGGAGGACTACGTGGTTGACCTTAGAGAAAGGATTAATTACATCCACCAGAGAACCAAAAGCAATATACCTGCAGAAGGCTGGAGTACTGAGGAACTTCGCAACGCACAACAAGAAGACCCTGACATTGAGCCAATCCTTGCATGGAAGGAATCTATGGAGAAACCGAGCGCAAGGGATATATCCGACAGAAGTCCCACATTAAAGGCATATTGGGCGCAGTGGGACTCTCTCTATGTACAAGATGGCGTTCTGCGAAGAAAATGGGAAATGCCGGATGGAAAATCCTTTAAGATGCAGCTTGTGGTTCCACGGTCGAAAGTCCAGGAGATTCTACGGGAAATGCACGATGGAGTGTCTGGTGGGCACTTGGGCATCAACAAAACCCTGGAAAAAGTACGGGAACGTTTTTATTGGCTGAGTGCAAGAAGCGACGTTGAGAGCTGGTGTCGGAAGTGTTCTACTTGTGCTGCTAGTAAGGGACCCAAAGTCAAAACCAGGGGTAAAATGAACCAGTACAATGTGGGTGCTCCCTTTGAAAGGATCGCCGTCGACATCGCAGGACCGTTTCCGGAAACTGAAAGCGGTAATCGTT